>OU452169.1:17207500-18407500 GCA_911728515.1 Peribatodes rhomboidaria
TTATCGTTATATGACATTCAACACATTTGTACAGCTGGTGTAGAAAGGACTATGTACTGTACACTTTTAAATTATTCATTTTCAAAGCAAATGGATTACCTAGATACTAATTATATACTTCTTTAATTGTTTGTTAGGTTTATTATATTTGATAATTCAGTGGCAACTTGGAGAGCAAATAATGACAACTTTTTACTGGATATTTTTGCTTTAAGTTTTAGCTAGGTTTGTTAAATTGTTAAGTATTAACTTTGATTTCTCATCGTCATCTACAGCCTTCGTTATCCCACTGCTAGACATAAACCTCTTTCTCTCGCTCCCACTCTTGTGTCATCTGTCTCGGTCACGTGCTAATCGAATCCAAGACCGTTATTCTAGTGCAGGCAAGATAATACACATACTCAGATAACATATTTTTGTTGTCACTATCTCTCCTGAGAAAAAAGTCATGAGAAAAGGGGTGACAGATATATTGGCTAGTTCTTTGGCCCAAGACGATTAGTTGCAATCGCTGCCCAACGATTCTGTAATCGTTTATAATATCTATAAGTCTAGCTTGGAGGTGATTGCAACTAATTGTTTAGAGCACTTGAGTGTTGCTGTTAGAATTCTTAGGCCACCAGAAGGCCGCTGGATGACTAATTATTACTTAAACTTACTTAGGTTTATTTGTCCCACCGATTTTTATAATAAATTGCATTTGAATGTTTGTATCTCTTACCTATTGTAAAAAGTAACTTTAAGGTATTATTTTGTACATTATAAAAGTACGAATTTATTGTTGAACTGAATTATGTTTGTTGTTGTTATTAATATGTTTTGTTAGTTTTTTGTTTAGGTATTAGTTTTAATTTTCAGTTAACATTTGAAGGAAATAAAAAATATAAAATAATGTCTTGTTTTACTTAACCAGCTTCCAAAAGAAACACACTTCTTAAAACTGTAACGGATAAGATGGTTTAGCAGTTAAAAACGGTGAGAAAGAAAAAAAATTGTTCCTTATGTCTCACATTCAATTAAAAATATTACAAACGTTTTTACAATTTTATTACAATTTGGTTATTACAATTTAGGACTGAGTACTTAGAGTAGGTTACTTTCTGGCTCAACTGATTTGGTTGAAATTTGAATGCACGGCGGATGAATGAATAGATGATGAATGAATGGCGGCTTACACCCTGTTTTTTTTTTAATGTAGAAATACTCGCCTGATGTTAAGCGATGTTGTGGTCTAAGATGGAGCACGACGACCTATAAGGTACTTATTCAATCTAGCCCTGAAGTTTTGTAGAGTGAAGAAGTACAAAGACGGCAGTTGAGTGAGGCGCTACAAGTGCGCCACTGCTCAGACCCGTCTTCGGAACGGTTACACCGGACTACATCCCGAAACACGACTAGGTCATTTCACGGCACGGCTTGGTCCGTTGGGTGGTAACTAGCCACGGCCGAAGCCTCCCACCAGAGTTTGCTACCCGGTTAGCACTAACCGGGGACCACGTGGGAATAAACACGTATTTAGATTAAAAGTAACAATTTAACAACGTAAAAATTAACCACTGTCAGTTTTGTTGTAGCAATCGTACCACACAACTGCACACTGCGATAAGCGGCTCCAACGCAGCGTCATGATTTGCTCTTCATTGCTGACGCATACTGCAACGGACAAGATACCTTTCTTAACGTTTTTCATAGGATGATGTGACCAAAATCACACCGCAAGCCACAGCGTTGTGCGTTACGATCGCCACACCAAAACTGACAGCAGCTATTCATCTTTACATTGTTACTTTTACTTAATCTATGTATCTATTGTATCTATTCAGGGTGTAAGCGGCCTCCATTCAAATTTCAACCAAATCAGTTGAGCCGAAAAGTAACCAAAACATGCTCATAAGTACTTATTTTCAAACTTTCGCAGGGCACAGATAACCGAAAATAAAACCCATCAAAGAAATCATTTATTCATAACTGAAAATAAAATGAAAAATCGACATGTGCTGCTTCGCCCTTAATTTTTTCAAGAGCTCTCCAAAAGTCACCGATGCGAGTGTTTCTTTAAACACAGGGGCAGCTCCAGGGCGGGCGTAGAGGCAGAGAATTTAATCTGTAACACTCGATTATCGTGAATAAACACTTGAGATGTAACAAAGGGGCGCAGATGGCGAAGAAATCGTGTTGTTTTAGACAGGAACAAAGAATTGGTAATTATTCGGATAGTTTATTTAGGTGAATTGTAACTTAATTTTAACGTAAGTGTAGATTGTGCTTTAAGAAAAGTAGAAGTAGGTATAAGTATATGCGCTTAAGGTCTATACAGGTAAATACCTACCTTATACCTTAATGTAAGTAACTACCTTATACTTAGACCAGGAAAATTAATTGCGGACCTTCCAAAAAGGCCAAACTAATATTAAATTAAAAAGAGTTAGGTATATTAAGACCCTTAAAAACAAGCCTATAGCAACGGGGCAAGACCCAAGCTACCGGTTCATAGTGGTTAGGGTTGCAGAATTCCAGAGTAAAGTGCTAAAAAAGTACCTCAAAGTCGAAGACAAAGTCAAAATTTCTATTGGCATGTTTGTGATACATTGTCTTAAGTATTACCTTTTGAAAAAAGGATCACTGCTTTTTGTTAGTATTATCCTAACTAATATTATATATGCGAAAGTGAGTTTGTTTGTTTATTTTTTCGTTTGTAACGCTTTCACGCTCTACCTACTCAACCGATCCTCTTGAAATTGCATACACGTTATCTGGGGTACAGAAAAGGACATAGGGTACTTTCTATCCCGAAAAAAAACGGTTGCAGTGGGACCGCGGGTGAAATCGCGGGGCTCAGCTAGTTATTATTATTTTTGCTATACCTAGTTTAAAATGCAATTTTATGTGAAACCATTTCAAATAGATATTGTGGCTCCATTATTATTTAACTGCTAATATGTATATACTGCTCAGTGAAAACCCCATAGAAATCCCTTAAATCTAAAAATTACGACCCAAAGCAGTTTGACTTATCGCACAATTAATTCCCTAATAAAAGGACAATAATGACAGTTTATGTGTCAAACTCTCCAGTTTGCGAGATGACAGATGGGCTACAGGGTGTTGGGGTGTTCCACAGATCACATAGTCAATTGACAGATCGTACTCACCCCCCTAACGAAAAAAACTTGAACTCGTAAAGCTGTATCAGCTATGATAGACCCCTAGCATTCATGACTTTTAATTTGGTCAGTTGATAGCACGATGTATTGTCATTGCCATGTCTCACGCTCTACAGTGTGCATTATTAAAGTATTATTAATTTATACATGGTTACATATAACTTACCAAAAACATCTTAAGGGTCCATTGTACTCATCAATATGAACAACTTTTACTATAGGGTGAACTCTGAAACCGTGAAAAAAAAATCAGCTGTTCCATACACTTTGTCTTAGGGCAATGAACTGTTTGTACGGAACAGCTGTTTTTTTTTGCGATTTCAGGATTGGCTTCATCGTAAAAGTTGTTCATATTGATGAGTACAATGAACCCTTAAAAGGTTTCTGGTGAGATACCTATTTATAACCCTATATAACTAGCTGTAACCCACAACTTTGTTCAGAAAATAGTATCCGAAAAACCTTCCTTGTGAAGTACTAAAGTCAAAGTCAAAGTCAAAATGTTTTTATTTATGTTTTATAATGGACTCGACCGCTTTGTTCGGAAAAAGAGCCACTACTGAGAAAAAGAGGCAAAAAACTGAGAGGCATTATTTTTTTAATGCAACTAATTATCAAATATCATCAAGATCTGTGCAACTGTTTAGCCATGAAAAGCCCACAGACAGACAGACAGAGTTTCTTTCGAGTGATAGCGAACGAAACGTTCAACTTCCACAAAAATGCTTTGTACGTTCGATTTCTGTCCGGATCTATGTCCAGGTCTTTGTCTTCCTCTACAGGTCGCATTTCTGAACCGATTCTCTTGAAATCACTTAGCCATTTTGAAAAAAAAAATTAAAACTGACTCGGCAAAAAAAATATGTACCTGCTCACAAAATTTCACGAGGATCGGTTGAGGAATGCAACCTGTAGAGGAAAACAAACGTCGGCTGCGAGGTCTTCAGCTCACAGAGCCACTAGTTTAGTCTGGAAGTTTGGATTTTCCTGCGCAAGCAATCTTCTAGCTTTATTATCTTGAAGTTTACAGCATTTTAAGTTGAGTTTTCTGTCACTTTCAAAACAATGATGATGGTAGAGAACTTTGTAATCACACTAATACTTACTACAAATGCGAGTGAGTTTATTTGTGTGTTGGTTTGTTATTTCTTCATGTTCAAACGACTGAACGGATTTAGGTGAAATCTTGACATGATGATATTGATGATGACTTGGTATATATTAATGATATGGAGAAACTTGGTAGTCTATACATGCATATACCCTCTTAGTAATAAACTTTGTATGGCCTCGGAATAGCAACAACACAGTATTTTGTCTTTTTCGATCCAGTAAAAAATATATGTAAATTTAATTTTTAATTTTATTTAAAAGAACTATTTAAATATTATATATAAATATAAATAAATTCGGGACATTTTCACACACGGTCGCCTGACCCCAAACTAAGCAAAGCTTGACCTATGGCTGCCAGAGACTGATATACAAACATATACATTTTTAAATACATACTTCAATAGATATTTAACACCCAGACATAGAACAAACACAAAAATACCACATAAACGTTTGCCCTAGATGGGAATCGAACCCACGCCCCCAAGCTCAGAAGGCAGGTTCACTACCAACTGAGCCACCGAGGAGTCATTTCGAGGCTTTACAACGTTTATTGATAAGGGTATTAGTCTGGGACAAATAGGCTACTTTTTATCCCAAAAAAAGAACAGTTTCAGTTGGACAGCGGGTAAAACTGCGGGTCGTAGCTAGTATGTTTATAAACCGCCGCAACGGAAAACTTTCACATCTCACGCTTTTCTCCAGCCTCAGCGGCCACCCCACCCGACGCCACCCCACCCCACGCAAACACCCTTTACCGGCTAATTGCGGCGCTCCATCGCAGTAAACCCACCGATCACTTAACACCCTGATTTGTATCGAAATTATCGCCATTTTATCTCTTTTGGGGTGACTTTATTCTGGGGGCGGTTTGATAAGACTTTATTGTTTTCTGTAAAAAGTGTATCGGAAACCGATGAGATTTTTAGAGACCGATAATTAAGTTTAAAGGCTACGAAATATGAGTCGTTAGTCAACTCAACCGCTAAGAACTCCGCCGCGCGGTCGAGACGCCACCTTTCATTTTTATATTATTTTATACTAGGTATTAATATAGTAGTTACCTCGACTTCCCATACAATAATCGACCTACCGAGTGCTAGCGAGCTAAGCGTCTTTGCTTCAGCTTGGACAAAAATGCTCTCGTATGACCGAATTCTGTCCGGATCTCTGTCTTCCTCTATAGATCGCTTTTCTTAACCGATTCTCTTAAGTTTAACATAATAGTTTATGTATTTTATGCGCGTATGTTTATTAATTTTTTTACTACTTTCTTTCTCTATCTTTTTCAACAGTCTCGTGCGTCTCAGAAGGTTAGTGCTGAAAACCAGCGCTGCTAAGATATTAGCAGCACCATTGCTGAGCACTAACCTTTTTTGTCGCATTGGACACTACAGCGACAACTGAAACTTTTTCATCTAAACATTTATTTATGTCTTAATGTAAGTATATGTAGAAGTTATTATATTTTTGTATGTTAATGTTTTATTGTGTATTTTGTTTGTTGTTGTTGTAGTGTTTTGTGCGTTAAAATAAATTGTTTCTTTCTTTCTAAAGTTTTGTAGAAAATTTAATGATCACACATATCAGCTAATAAAATTTCACGAGAATCGGTTGATGAATGCGATCTCTAGACAGACGGCCACGAGGTCTACAGCCCACAGAGTTACAAGTCATTATGTCGAGTCCATCACTCAACTTTAAGAAAACAATTTCTGCAAGCTACGAACAGACAGCTCTGCCAAAAACTTGTTACTCAAACGCGGTTAAGCCGAGATTGGAAAATAGAAGAAAAGTGACGTAAATAGAAGACACGAGTGACGTAAAAATGTTCCCCGGACGTGATTGCAATCTGCCTGCGGGCAGACGGACAGATCGAATTATGAGAGATTAGATGAGGTTTACTTTGGTAGGTTTATAAATTGCACTGGCTGGAAAAACTGCAGTTTTTTGTTGGTTTCATCGCTCCACAATTTTTTTTCGAACCACAAACACACAAGACAGAGATGGAACTACAAATGAATTATACGTACCTACACAAAGTTTCATTTTGAAAACAATATTGTAAACCAAACAAACTTCCTAATTTTAGCTTAAAAATAATTGAACTGAGTTGAATTTTGTGACGTATACATAGTTGTAAGTACAGATGTACTTACAACTATGTAAAAAAAACTTGCCTACGGCACTTGTCCGACCGCCGCGCGCCGGCCAAGTAGAGCTAGAAACTAGACACGAGTAGGCGAGAAGCAAGAAGGGAATGTATTTATAGTTCTGATAATTTTCTCGCTGGGCTACAGCAACTATTCGCCAAGCGAGCATTAACAACTCGCCGAGCGAAGTGAAGCGAGTGGTCGTCGCCTGCAGTATCAACAGGCATCGATCAAATATTAAAAGGTTTATGACTACTACTACTAGAAACTCTTTTATTCACGCGGGATCTATTTCTAATGTTACCTTTTTCGAGCGAGAAAATCGTCGATAGTTCAACAAGTGCCTAATGTTACGGCCACACTAGCGGGTAACGCCAATGCTCATCATCGCGTAAATTATTCCGATACCTTATAAATGGGTTAATGTTAACGCAATAAATTGGGTGGCCACGTTTGAACTCTCTACGTTACTGCCTATTGTAATATTGTTCAAGCGTGGCCACCAATGTCAAACGGCAATTAATCCTTAGTAATTAGTAATCATTCGTTAATGCCGTTATAAAATTAACGCAACAAGTCTTGGTCACTAACATTCCACGTCCATCATCGCCATAATTATCGGCTTTTCCCGTTAATGTGGCTGCGACATCAAGAACTAAACATAGTAATCTTGACGTCAAAAACTGATAGCGCACACCAGTGTATTCAATAACTATCATGATAGATCTCTGGACATGCAAAATTCCCATTACTTACACTGCATAATATGTAAATGAGTCGAACTGGCGCACAATACTGCGGGTAGTTACCGCCGGCAGCTGGCTTTACCCGGCCATTTGACGGCGGCGACCGTCCTATGTCCATGGATTATAGCACTCGATACGGATGATGGGCGCCTCACTTTGTTTGAGAGAATATCATACAATTCAGAGAATAAAACGGATAAATAACATTTGAATTTTTCTTCTTTGATACACTAGCAGCGCCCCGCAGTTTCACCTACGGTTAAAAATTATCTTATTTGCTATTCCACATCTATCTCTGTGCCAAATTTCATACAGATCTGTTCACCCGTTCTGGCGTGATTGAATTGATTTAAAATTTTAGTGTGATAAAATGTAGGTATTTGAAATAATTAGCGGTATCGACTAGTTTCTTGTGAAAAATTTGTTTTACACGTGCAAAATGCTTATATAGGATGTTTTTATAAACGACGAACATATTAAATGTGTAACACAAAGGATAACAGAACTGACGTTCCCAAGTTGTAAAATTAGTCGCCGGTTAACCTTATTCACCTGGGTGGTAGGTACCACCTGGGTACACTAAGTGGACTTTTAGTGTATTCATTTCACCTTGGAATTTGTGCATCTGGGTGATATCACCCAGGTTTCCACTTAATTCTTGCCCTTTGCTCACCGTGAAGTTATATCGCTGATAACCGTTAAATGGTGATCAAGGAAGTATAAAATATGAAATAGTTTGAAAACTATTATAACATTCTAGTTACGTAGTATTTATTTATATATATATAGTTGCATAGTATAACATTCTAGTTCAATGGGACGGCTGATCTAGTCGTCAATCAACTAAATAAAACAATCTCATAGCTTTCTTTAAAATTCTCATTTAATATTCTACAAAAAAGTTCTCCCGAAGCCAACGTCCTTATCACGAACCAACCTCAAAACTAACCCTTTACAACTAACATTTTTACCATTTCCTCCAATCAAAGAGCGCGATTGGCACAAAAGTAATCGGGAATCGAACCCGGACCCCATTCAGATTCCGGCGGCATCACGGCCGCTCGGGGCGGGCGGCGCAAACAAATAACCCGACACTGACTACAGAAATCGCTATGATTGAAAGCGAGAAGGCATTACGTGTTGCAAATAGACATCGAAATGAGGTGACTGGATATCTTTCCATTAAAATCAAAATATGCGTTTAGTACTCTATACACTCGTACACATGTGTAAGTAGCAGTACTTACACATTTGTACGAGTGCATAGATACTATGTCAAGCCATCGCAGAGGCCTTCGGACGACATAGAAACTCTAACATCAGCAGACCTAGCATGCACGCACGACCAAATTCTTCTCGTCACTTTTTGTCGTGTAAGAACGTGACAAGGCTATGTGCATACATACGTCTGTCTCGATAAAAAGACTCGACATATCATTGTCGCGTTGCGCATGCTGGGCCTGCTGGGCTAGCTACGACTACGGCGACGGTCTCTAAGAACTTGCTTACTTGCTTTACAACGAGCTCTATCATTAATTAATTTCCAATTTATTTGTTTTTTTTGTAGGTTCTAGAGCTAAAAAGTACTTATCACAACAGTTTACAGTTGAACAAGTTTCAGTCCTTAAAGAAGAGGCAATAAAGATCCATGCTTAAAGCTGATATTTCTTCTTTTTCCTTCTATGTCAGGCTTTCTTGTGTCCTAAACGCTCTGACAGAAGGATTAGACACTACAATAATTAGGTATGGCTCATAGAGCAAGCTTTCTACGATTTTCATGAATTTGTAAACTCGGACATGTGATTTTATTAATAATTTTAATTTTTAATATTTTTATTTTAGATAAGTGTTCTTGTGTTGTGTAATTTTTGAATTTGACATTTTTACTGTATTATTTTATTATACATTGATTGTATTATTATTTCAATTGACATGTAAAATTACATTTTATGAATAAAATGAATATGAATATGAATATAGCAAAAATGATTAGTTTTTGCCGCCATTATCTCGACTGATAGCAACAGCCACTGCTCTCCATCACCATACGTAATCCGCCTCAGCATCATGCCGGTCACGCGCGCGCCAACGCGACACAAAGGCGTCAAATTTGCACGTCGCCACTCCGTTTACGTTCGTACAGCATTCATCGCATTCACCCGATGTATACGAAAAATTGCCATTATGGACCCGCCGGCATGACACCCCCTGTGTTGCCATTGTCGCGATATTTTTGGACGCAACTTTGGATGAATGCGTGATTTTTAAAGTTTTTACTATTCAATTATTCGACTTTCACAAGATGTTCGATGCTTATATAAAAATATTTAGAGAGGATCTTCTTAATAGACTATCTATCCTTAATTTAAGTTTTGCAAATCATTGTTAACCTTCTTCATCTTTGACTTAGTTATGATAATTCTTAAAGAATTTTAAAGAAAAAAAAAACAGGCCCAACTGACTCATGAGCGCTTTGTTAGTTATCGTGCAAAAAAACCTTCTGACTTTTCTAGCTTCAAAGGTGACCATGACCTTTTAAATCCTCAGACGCGTGTAAAAAAGCTCGAAGACTGCTGATAAGTTATATTTGCTCTTACGTCTACAATAATCTTTGGAAAGGAAGCGGTTGACGATACGATACGATAGTGTCACACAAAGAAGCTTATTTCCGCTCTGACTGTACCTACAAAAGGCAACAATGGCTTTTCTACCCTTTGTATAAAAACCAAACCGTTTTCAACCTTAAGTTAGTTGAAAATAGAGTTGAATTTAAAGTCGGGAATGTCATGGAAGTGTTTGTATAAGTGAATATCGAAGAAAATAAAAACTGAACAAATATCGCGATAAGGTTTTGTAAGGGCGCGAGGTCGACATTCAATGACTGGTGTGAATGTTATGATTAGTTGTTTCAGTTAAATTTGCCTAAAATTTAGCAACTTCTGTGAGGAAACTTATCTTGATTATAAATTGCTGCATTATGTCATTATCATATAATAATATGTATTAAGTTAACCGTATCTATTTTGTTTTTTTTTTTAATCGTTTTCGAGTGTTTTTTTAATTTTTTGTTTCTGTTTGTCTTTGCTATATATCGAGAAAAAGTACCTATGTAGGCTTTTACAAGTCTTGGTCGCTTATCTGGAACGAGCAATGTTTTTCCATCAAATGCCTGCTTTGCTTAATGCGACAATAAATATTTGCACTCACATTCTGTTACAAAAAGTTGTGGCTGGCATCAATTACCAAAACATAATCTACTTCAATTTATATTTTTAACTTTAGTAATACGATTAAGTTCCTTTCTAAAACAGTTAAAACTTAAATTATGTAATCCTTGAAACTACAACAACTTCGCATACAAATACATATGCATCTACAAAATTTTAGCTCTGACAACCATTGATTATCCCTTCTGTACACGACTCACTGTCCGACGGAAGAGCGCCGGCAAAAACCGACGTGGCACGATAACAGCAGACAATAGCACCTAGTGTATTTAACAATGGTTCGTTTGTGACGATTCTTCGCATAATGGCGGGTGCAAAACGCCCCGTAATTCGATAGAGGGCGCTTTGTCGCGCACTGTGGGCGTGTAATTGAGTTACCTACTGGTTTGGACCTTCTGTTTTGTGAAAGATGTTTGGTCTTGGGTATAATTACTAATTAGCTACGTATTTGTAACTGTTGTTTATGAGGAAATTATGTTTTACAAAATAAAAGGAAAATTTACTAAGTACGAGTACCTACACCTGTTTGTTTAGGTAGTTTGAGATTTCAATGATGGCTGAGAGATCGAGTGGTGGAAATGCATGCAAACTCAGCTGGTTTCCTGCTCGCTTTCCACCTTGACGCGCCATCCACCTTTTTGATATTTCATAACTAATTAATAGTTTTTTGTAGCTAAGGATGGAATAAGTTTAAATTTGAACGCTGTGATTTAGGTTTTTAAGTAGGTATTTGATGTACTTACCTAAGTACATAATATTAATATGTAGCTGATACTCACTACAGCGGGATATTGACTGAAGGAGCATAACAATGGCGAGAGGTCGTGCATTATCTACCCTCATTTTGCTAACACCCAAAAAAATTAATGAAAAAATATTTTTAAGTAATACCTACACAACACTGTCGCTAATTTTTGACTATATTTTATTATGATGAAATGCGGGGCTACAACAATACCTTCTAACGTAGTAATAGTAACGCTACTAAAAATGTACCAAAATCATTAGGTAAGTAAATATTCACAGTTCACAGTTAGCTCTAGTTTATTGAACACTAGCTGTGCCCCGCGGTTTCACCCGCGGTTAAAAAGTATCCTATGTGCTATTCTAAACTATAATCTATCTCTGTGCCAAATTTCATCCAGATCTGTTCAGCCGTTCTGGCGTGAAAGAGTAACAAACATACATCCATCCATTCTTACAAACTTTCGCGTTTATAATATTAGTAGGATTGTCTTGCTACCTTAGTTATACGTTATTTGGTATTTATTCACCGTTTCTATTGAACAGCAGAAACAATTCCAAAATGGATTTCTATTCACAATAGCATTGTAATTCGATATAGCGACGCCTTTATTTCGCAATGTATGTTTTATGGATAGATCGAGATGCTTGCGTAGTGTTTTGGATCTTCTGTTTTTGCGTATTCTTTGATCTAGGAAACAATGCATAGAACTGTCAGTGAGTAATATGATAGATTTTAGGTAAGTATATACCTATCGGTAGGCATAGGCATGTTATAATAATATAATACTCCGCCATTTATAGCGTTCCGAGACAAAAAAGGTCACGTGGGCGACACGCAGTGACGTCAATAGATGCATTTGCAAGTAATTTACAACAAGTTCGAGAGAGACGACAGCGATGGCAAGTGTCGTAGTCACGTATCAACTCCCAGAACGCTAGACCTTATTTTTTGGACCACATCGGTAGGTACCTAGTTTTTTAAAGATCCATCAAGAGAGCCCCAATCCGTCCTTTGTATCCTAAGCAGTTGCCAGTGATCGCTTCGATTAACGCGGCCGCTCTACAAAGAGTTCATAAGCATACGAGGCCCTAATCGGATGAACGTATAAAAGTCCCGGCGCGCCCGTTGTATCGGAGCCGTCCGGAGCTTTCAATGACGATGTGGAGATGCTGGATGGAACATTGCTCAAGAATAAGTATAATAATTACTAATTTAAAAACCCCGACACCGATTTTCATCAAACATACTCGTAGCTAAAAACACTCCCGACTAACTCAACTTTCAACCAAAAAAAACAGAACAAAATCAAAATGGGTTTATCCGTTCGGAAGCTACTAGTCCAGTCGGGGCAGATATAAAACTAGCCTGAAGTAGAAAAAAATCCAGAGAGCAATTTTTTTTTTAAGTTCGTGGTTGGAAGTTTAAATCTCAATTTTATAACTAATCCCGGTAAAGGATTCGCCGCCATCTTGCTTAAAGTTCAATTTTTTAGTTTTTCTGAAATAGCTCGTTAATTTTCAACTTTAGAGCTTTTGCTCTAATGTAATAATTTTTTTTTAAAAATTGTAATAAAGAATGGGGAAGGGAATTTTGCGTCATTTTAAACCAAAGTAAAAGAAAATAAAATTCCACCCATTATGTTTTTTTTTATAAACTTGATAGTATAACTCTGCAAATATTGAACCTAGCATAAAAATGATTGTGACCAAACTTGTGAGAAATTAAATTTTCAACAACTTTGGATACTGCCATTTTTGCTCTAAAGTTGAAAATTAACGAGCTATTTCAGAAAAACGGAAAAATTTAACTTTAAAACAAGATGGCGGCGAATCCTTTACCGGGATTAGTTAGAAAATCGAGATTTATACTTACAACCACGCCCCCCGAAGTTTAAAAAAATCGCTCCTCGGATTTTTTTCTATTTAAATGTCTGCCCGACTGGACTAAACGATGCCACAGACGTCTGTGACACACACACACACACACACACAGAGAGAAAGAGAGAGAGAGACACGTCGAACTTATAAGACCCAGTCGTTTTTGCGTTGGTGGATAAAAATATGATAAAGTTACATGTCGATATAAAATAACTAGTCTCACAAATTCATTTTTGTTATTCTACGAGTAGATGAAGTGTGTCAAGGCTTTTGTAAAAATAAGCCAGCCGTAATTACTATGGACAGAAAGTGTTTTATTTTAATTGTGTCTCCACGTTGGGCGCTAGCTAAATAATCTTATTTTTACAAAATACTTGATCAGATTTAGCTTAGATTTTCGCTCCACGTTGGGCGCCAAAACATTTGCTCGATCTATTTTTACGTATTTTTTATTTTTTGTATTAAACAACGCACGGTTCTTTTTCATAACAAATCTAGTAACTGATATCGCAGCGTGACAGACAACAGCAGTGTCCCACAAAGTGACCAAGTCACGCCACAGTGCCCGTGAATGGGACGATCTAGTATGAATAAAAAGGCAGATATTGGGCCCGCGCGGTACACGGCTTAGCTTCTGAGGCTTTACTGCGATTATGTTTGTGAATAGGCTTACATCTACTTGGGTACCTAAACATGTTAATATTGTTTGACGAGACGCTTTGTGCGTTATTAAAACCGTCTCTTTATATTAGCAGACATTGGTAAAATACTGAGAGGCTTAGAAAAATAAATTTGGTTACGCAATACTTATACACAGATCTAGAAATTATAATTGTGTGCTAAAAAAGGAAGTTTTGTTAAAAAGAGAAAAGTGCAGAAAGTATTGTTGTTACCCATGATTACCTGCTTTTAGGGCCGCATGCTCAAACTACGCTCAGTGATAAATCTCGATTTAAAAGTAGTTTGATTTTTTAAACATGTTTAGGTATTTAAGTAGATGTAAGCCTACTCACAAACATAATCGCAGTAAAAGTTAGTATTTCGTAGTAACCTAAAGAGCCCTTATTTAAAAATAAACAAGCCAGTAAGACGATAGAACAACAAAATAACTGTCCCATCTACACTTTCTACTTTATTTTTCGACACTTCCTACTCGTATTCGATTAAAAGCGTCTCCAGATAAACTCCCTCACTTCCTCAAATAGCTATTAACTCCCCGAAGCGATTGACCAATCCCCGCGCAAACAAAAGGGTCTCAAACCAAACATCGCACAATATAACACAATATAGATCTTGTTTCCCCTGAAGAATGCCGACATAAATAATGGCAGTAAATAAGAGTAAAATATTGAAAAGTGTCATGGCGGCTAGAAAGGCGCGCGAAACTTTATATCCTCGGGTTTCCGGTCGCTAGCGCGCCAAAATGGCAGAACGGATATTCGTATATCGGGATTCGGAACGCAGTCCGATCGCTCGTGCTGAAACATAAAATAACGTCATTTGAATGAAGACAATACGTGAGCGTCCAAGTTTAGTTAGTGTATTTATTTTAATACAACGTAAATATTTACGGCAAACACTTAGTAATTATGGCGCCCAACGTGTTACTGGTATAATGTAAAAAAAAAAGATTTTCAACCAAAATTAATACAGGCCGAAAATGATTTGCACTTAAAAACAAAACGTTATTATCTATGGCCCTATTCGATGGCCGGAACCGCAGGGGAGAGCACGGCAGATTTGAAATTGGAACCAAATAGGCGTTAAATGGCGGCGTGCGCTGTCATAACGTCATTTGGCGTTCATCAGCGGGCGAAACAGCATCTCCGTTTGGTGCACGTTTTATTAGCGTAAGGAATAGCGGGGCACACTGACTCGGAAATTGAGATTTGCATCGAGGAATATGCTAGCCGGTGATTGCATTTTCTTTGCAGCTGCAGCATCATTTAATTTCGCTTGGAGGCTGAGACTGGGGCGCTTGGTTTCGCTAAATTTGTGCTCTGTCCGTAATTTCCAGTCTAGTCTAGAGGCGACAACATCTATATTAGTTTAGAGCTTGATGTACTCTACATGTATTCAATAGCTAGATGTATCTGTCCTTAATAAATGTATTCTAAGATATTTGCATTGAAATCGTCTATTATTTTCTAATACTGGAATACTTTTTCCACCATTTTCTGAATCCAAAACGCGAGGTACGAAATAAATCGCATCTTTTCTAATATGAAATTCAAATGAATCACATCGAGAATAGAATCACAATTCGGGTGATAAAGGCGAATTCTCTGGCAGCCATCAGCCAACCTCATTACTTTTCGTATAAAACGCGACGCCGCGAGGTTTTCTTATAAATTTCATTACCTTAAGATCGATTCGGAGTCGAGAATGTGGCCCCTACTAAGTATTTTTTGAATGGAAAAAATCAAACCACCATAGCATGTATATTATGTCAGTCTTAAGTTTAAATGCCATAAGTACATATATGTGTCACTTTTCGTAGGATCTAAGCCATCTAGATAGCCATCTAGGTACATTACAGGCTGTAGTACAGATGCCTATACTTATTATTAGAGTCATGATTCTTAGTAGAATCTAAACACACCCATATTGATCTCATACACATACACCTCATACTCATACACCCATGGCATAATAATATACTCTGCCACGTATAGCGCTCCGAGTAAAAATGGCCACGTCATCCACACGCAGTGACGTCAATCGATGCTCAAGCAAGACCAAAATTAGTAATTTACAACAAGTTCGAAAGAGACGATGACTAGTGACGTCATCTGGTGTTGGCTCCCGGAACGTAAGACCTTGTTTTTTGGATCATGGATAGATACATCTAGCTGTCATAAAGACAACCAAAGATATTAAATTGACGATTAGTTTAGTTTTTGTATTTCTCCGAAGCACGATTCTGTCAAATAAAAAAAATCAGTTTAAAATAATCTTGGTAAGTAAGTTTTTGTTGATTCTAGTTATGTTCAAGTCTTTTTACTGAAAATTGCGTTAGTTACATTCATGAATTAATATCTGGCTATCACTTACGTGAAAAAACATTACGTTCAAATCAATTAAATATTGTGAATTCTTTCAAATTATTCTAAGTTAAGATTTGATGATTACAGAAGGTTCAAAGATTCTTTCAAATTACTCAAGTCACAATATTTTCAATGGTTCCGTCCACAGTTTATCGCAAAGGAAAACATTTTCCATTTTGGAATTTCAATTTGTTTCGGATAGTTCACGGCGGATAAGCATTTGGTTTCGCGAGGTGGATGCGAGACAATTTAATTTGTACAAAATATTCAGACGCGGGACTTCTAGCTCGGCTCGTGTTCTGCTAAACCGAAGGGATATACGCGCCTAGCTCTACCTAAACAAATTACAGGTTACTGGTCTTTGTAAAAAGATTTCAGTAGAAATGCCAGAAAAGAGAAGAAACATAAGATATATGAGTTAGTTCAGAAAATAAAGTAAGCGAGTACTTTAATAAAAATGTCTTAAGTCGTTTTATCAAAATTATTGTAAGTATTTCACTTTGCAACTGTTTATGTTATTTTAGTAAAATGCTACAAAAAATAAATAAAAAAACGTTCGAATTATGAGTTAATTCAAAAAATAAAGTGCTTAAATGAAAACTTCCTAATTAGTTTTGCACTAAAACTTAATTTTATTAGAACTCCCATCACCTTGATGTATTTAATAAGTCCTTTTTATTATTTCAACTTATCAGCACCATAGAGAAATAGCGAAAAATGATTATCTGTAAAGGCTGAATTATATGTGTAGGATGAACTGTAAACACTAAGGCGATGAAGTCATCTATAAAAACTCAAATTACCAATCCAAGACGTGAAAACCCATCATTATTAACACAAACACGATTACCATCGACAACCGACACAACACGACAGGACACCTCTAATAGGATTAAAAAGTTGATTATTCAAAGCGGCCAATTCACCTGTTCAGGGAAATAGGAGCGCCACCGTAGCATTTCTGTTAGCAACATTGTTAGTCTCTGAAGCACAATATTAGTTCACAATTTAGCCAACATTACAAGTAAGTTAGTCGCTCTTACTTCAAATTGATGGCAAACGTCGATTTAAATGCCACTCGAGAGAGTCAACAAGCCGTAGAGGAATCAAATAAAGTGAAAATTAAGTTTTTATACCTGTTCTATTTACCTTGGTTAAAGGAAAATTGGTAGGGATGAAAATTACTGAAAGTTTATTAAGTTGATGAATAAATTGTAGAGGTTGTGTCTCATGTTATAGGTGACGTCGTCAGATTCCTTGATAAGATTCACTAGCTGTAGCGAATAAAAAGTAGCGTAGTTACCTCCTATTTCAGACCATAATCTATCTCTGTTTCAAATTGCATCCAGACTTTCGCATTTATTTTTATTTATTTATTTATTTATTCATTGATTTTCACGTATTTTTCTCCGAATTAGGTAACACCGCATTAGTACTACGAATTTTTACAGTTATTACTAATAAGTGGAACTATGCCTAGGCTATACGCTGAAAAAAATATAGTTGGGTAAGTACGTACATAAAATGCCAAAAATAATAATGGGAAAGATCGAAGAAAATCATAGAATATTGGTCTCACTGTATAACAATTTTCTACGTATTTTTTTATGACTATATGTTATTTCTTCTCAACAACAGAAGTCTATAAAAACTAATAATCTACCAAAGATTGGATTTCCCTGCTGGCTTAAGCTCTTTTTGTTTCCCGTCAACAATTTACAGTCCTAAGTATTTGCAGGGCGAGGGTGAAAAAAAATCTCTAGATCAGCGTGCTTCATGCTTGGTTAAGGTTCGATTACTATCAGGCAAGTTTGTAGCCAGAAGTAGATCTATTCTACTTTCCTATTGTATATGTTTGTGTGCTTGGAAGTTTGCTTGGAAATTAATCGCCCAAAAACTGCTGATCGATTGAATGGATGAAATTTGATATGGAGATAAGCTTTTTAACGCAAAAAGGTAACGGTACGGCACAGCTAGTTTTCAATAATTAACTTATAAAGTGAGTAAGAATAATTTCCTTACAATATATGTACTTAACTATTTTCCACATTACTTACTGAATAGTAATTAATATGTTACCTTATCCTCATTTGCCCCCAAGATAGCCGAAAAATAAATGAAGACGACAAACGTAGCTCTCGTAAACGGTAAACCACGACCACGAAATGTCATCGCACACCAGATTGACTCGACTTAATCAACACCGATACTCAAGGCAAAGCAATATAAAGTTAACGTCATTGAAATGTATAATGACGTTAACTTCACGTGCTATGTACGATGTAGAGCCTCTTAATTGACGTGCTATTATGCTATGCACGTACTTAATATGTAGAGCCTCTACATCGTACATAGCACGTGAATTCAACATAATTGAAGTTAATTAGGTATGTGTGTACATCTGAATTCGATTAAGGATTTCAAAATCGACAACAATTCTTTTGCGTTATTATATTTAGACAACGATAAATCCTTATCCCTACTTACCTATTATAAAACCGAAAGTAACTAAACTAATTGTGTATCTGTCTGTTTGTAGGCTTCTCTCCGCTAAACGGCTGAACGGATCTTGATGAAGTTTGATGATTACTTACAATATTTCACGAGGAAGGTTTTTCAGGATACTATTTTTTGAATAAACGCGAACGAAGGCGCGGGTAACAGCTAGTTAATCATAATTTGAGTTAGTAAAACAATCATTTTAATAAAATTTACCTTAACACGATTTGAGGGTGACACACACATTTGGTTTATTTATTGCTTCATTTACTGCAGTTATTGATGATTTCGGATTTTAGTGTTGGTGATATATTTCATAGAACAGCTGAAGTTTTAAGTCATGATTAGTAAATCACGGTAACTTGCAATGCACCATTAACAATGAATGAAAATAGTATAAGCTTTGATGATTCTATATAGAGTCATGTGTGCATCATATTTCTTGAATCAAGTCAAAAACGAGCCGATACGGTGTGCGTTAACGACCACACCCCTCAGTGTTGCCAGACGTATTAATTCTCCCGGTCTGTTTGCGTAACACCGAACTCCGATTAAACGGGTGATAAATAAATACTTAACGTTTTAATCCATTTGCCGGAGACGATCTAATTCTGCGATAATAAGAAATGGGAAGAAAGGAACGATACAATGAAGATCGGGGCACAGATTAAATTATAGTTCCTACCGCTATAGAAACTTGAACAGGAACTTAGATATAAGGTTGTTTTTCCAACCTAAATGCGAAAGATGAACAGTGCGAAGATACTTACAGTCTGTTTACTATAGATACATATATAATAAATACATTACCATATCATCTATAGATACATTTATAATAAATTACCTGATAGCTTTAAGGAAAATAATTAAAATAGTTTAAAATACAAATTATTTAAATTTCTAATTGACAAATGTTATTATACTGTAGATGACTTTTTAAAAGACAAAATTTATGTACCCATGACCTTTAATGATTAATTTTAATTACTGAAACATTTGGACACCTTATTAGGTAGAATTCAATATTTGATACTATTATTACTGTACTAGACCTTATGACAATATTCTTCCAAATAAAATTATTTTGATTTGATTTGATTTGATTTTATAAAAAGTCCCTTTGCCACAGTATTTTCTCTCGCTCTGGCAGCAAAAAATGTCAACTGACAGACAGAGATAGGTAATGATATTTTGTCAAGGGACAAGTTATAGAGAACGGACTATAGCGAGAAAACAATCCAATAAGATCACTTAAAATCAAATTAAATGTTTTTATTCAATTCGTATCGATATTATTTTTTCTTCGCTACATATCCTCGCATTGCTTATCTTTCAATGGAAAAATAGCCTAAATGGAAACAAACAATTGAAATGGGCTTAAAATGTCTTGATATTTTTAAGCAATTAAGTACGAGTACCTACTAAGTTTTTGGAAAATATTAGGTAAGTATGTGTTACTTAATATAACTAGTATTTGGTAATCAGAAATCAGAATTTATATTATTATTGGTATTTACATTATATATTATAGGTAACTCCAATAGTTACAACTTTAATGTCCCAATTTAATAATTTTAAACATGTCAAAACGATAATAAAATTACTTAGGTACTTCATTACCTTTTTGTTCAACCGAGGGAGCGTCAGCGAGCGAAGCGTCTTTGCTTCAACTTCGACAAAAGTGCCATCGTATGTCGGAATTCTGTCTGGATCTTTGTCTTCCTCTACGGGTCGCAAATTTTCTAAAACTGACTCGGCAATAAAATCTCTATAATTATCGAACTTGCTCACAAAATTTCACGAGAATCAGTTGAGAAATGCAACACGCACAGGTCAGAGCCACTAGTCATTAATTACATAATTATTTCGTTCTCTTCGTTTCGTTTTCGTTCTTGCCATAATTATTATGACAAATCCGAATATAAATAATTGTAATGTAGGAAGCACAGAATACGGCCTATGTTACATAGGTCTATGATAGGAAGGTACAAAGGCAAATGCTGCGAGTAAGTAGGTCGATTCACAAACCCCCTTACTAATAAACGCTGCATAGCCTCGGAATAGTTATACCTACTGCGTTTTGTCTTTTTCATTCTTCCAAAGTTTTAAGCTCGATCGAAAAAAAACAAACGTTTATGGGGCTAGTA
Source organism: Peribatodes rhomboidaria (assembly GCA_911728515.1). Lineage (NCBI taxonomy): Eukaryota > Metazoa > Arthropoda > Insecta > Lepidoptera > Geometridae > Peribatodes > Peribatodes rhomboidaria. Next base: position 17,228,225 of record OU452169.1, read on the forward strand.
TTTAGTATTTAGTTAGCTGTAACCCTGCAAACCACAACTTTGTGTAAATTAAAACACTGTATAGTACTGTTAGGTACATTGTTGCGAACGTCGCGTCGCCCCTTACCATTATTCCAGTTTAAAAAGAAAATTTTCCTCCAAGAATAAGAAGTAAGTAATAAGCAGTTTTCTTTCGCGCCAAAATTGTCTCCCATAATAGCGTCGGCGGGAAGATAGCGCTCCCGCCATAAAAAGAGATAAACGACCTAACTCTCTATTATTTTTGCACTTTAACAAAGGCAATGTGTGCACCTGCCTTTGTCTCTCTCTAACCCGTTGGCTCGAACCCCTTCTGTCTCGGATGCGAGTGAAAAACAAAAAATTCCACCCACCCCACCCTCGCTAATGTTCGCTAACAGACCGGGCAAGAAGCCACCTTTTCATTTGCTTGGAAACTTAATACATGTCAATTAAAATTTTATTAAAGGTTCAATTTGGGCGCACTCGAATGTGTAGGATGGGTTTATTAAAATTTTAATAATGCTCGTAGTTCATTATGGAAGGTAATTTTCTTTATAATTTACAAATTGCTTCGATAAATGCTGGGCTTATTAAGTAAATATAGAAATTGGGAGAAAATGTCAAAATACAAACTTCAACAAAGAAAGTTAAACTTTGTGGTTATGAAGCTCAGTGGTTGACGCGGTCGGATGATATACCGCAGGAAAAGGGTTCAAACCCCAACAATGCCTGCTCGGGTTTCCGATGAAGAAAACATCGTCAGAAAGTCATAGCATACCTAGTGATATCTTTTTTTTACAACAGACTAGGCATGCATTCGGCCACTGACTCGCCTGATGGGAAGCGTCGACGTGATCGAAGGTGTAACATGCTTTCCTAGGAGATACCTATTTACATTAATCTTAAACACCCCCGGATTGTATTTAGGTGGAAAGACAGACGCAGGCAACGAGTTCCACCCCTCTGCAGTTCTTACAAGAAAAGTTGACTTGAAACGCTTAGTGCTTTTCTACGGCGGAATTTCTACCATAAGAGGCTGTCTCTTACTAGTGCGGCTGGTACAATTATAAAAGAACGGTGATGGCTGGATCAGGTCGTGCAGTTCTTGTGCACACTCACCGTAGTGTATTCTTTAGAATACCGACAGACTGGCCACTTCACGCCGGTGTGACAAGCTCTGAAGCTTGGATTAATAATAAATAAATACGGGACACTGACTGGACTACTGCTTGCCTGAATTAATTGATACCAAGCCTATCAAACTGTATTCTATGCCGCCTAGCCTAACCACGACAACATAAAATTACTAAGCAAGTTATTACTTAACAAACAACTTACAAAAACGTAAACCAACATAAATGAAAAATCTCTGCGCAACCGAATTGATAATGCCATAAAAATGGCATAAAAGCGCGAAGAGGCCACAAAAAAATTTATTGCTCGACAGTGTGAGTGCGACCTTCTTTGTTGTCATTGTGTCGCCATTCTGGTGCGACAATGCGCGCTGTTTTGGCGGGAGAAAAAGGCGGGAACGGCGTTATCATCGGGCGCCATTACCGCGGCTTATCAGCGTCGCTTCCGCGCAAGACGTGCGCCCCTTTTTCTTTTACGGTCACGTCTGGGGCCGCTCAGGTGGAGATAGCCGCTCTACGTGGCACGGTGGCGTTTTGTTTTACATCTTGGGGAGAAATAAAGAGATAACTGCAATCTTGATTGTGTTTACCTACTTACCTAGTTACCTTTACAATACTTACTCGACATTGAAGCATTCAAGGTAACTCAACTTAGAAATACTGCGTGTCCTCTTTTCATTATATTTTATGGAACTAATATGTAGGTACCTAGGTACTTACTGCTAATTTCTGGCAATAATCTACTTAGAATCTAGATTTACCACGTCGTGTTTTTTAATCTGCATTGTTTTAAAGTACGCGCCAAATTAGGTAGATAGATACATTTGAAACATGCTTACAATAAAAATCGCCTGCAAAATGTTGTGCCCTACATATATATGTATGTCACTTCCACTATCAAGACGATTCAAATGACACCTCACATGTCGAAATCCATGAATCTGTTTAGGCTATAGAGCGTGCCAAAGAAACCTCATACATACATATCCACATACATACATACACTCGAAAAACATAACCCTCCTTCTTGTGCAGTCGGGTAGAAATATATCTACATTACTAGGTAGGTACATATATCTCAGTCATAACGCAACAAACCGAACTACAACCTCATAATAATGAAACAGTCCAGCATTTACCCGCCCAATAATAAAAAATAAAGCGCTCTTTGTGCTCTCCTAAGAAACTCAATGGAACTCAAGTGCTAGAGGTGGAAAATCAGCGAGCTTGTGTCGGCCCCGCAAAGAAAGCAGTTTTTATTCGGCTTAAAGTAATTATTGTGTTTTGTGAAAGAGTTTGTTAGTCGACCATTCAGACGCGGACCCTGTCTTGGGACAGGGTTGAATTAGGGGCAGGGAAATGTAGGAAAATTGGAGAAAATGTGTGTTTTACCTTATGTTTTTTTCATGAAAAGGTTCATTGAAACAATTTTAAGGGCATAAAAATGCACTTTATTTTTTTGCCTCTTTCGTAAAAAGTTCCTACCCAAATAGTAACTGGTCATTAAGCACTATACGGAGGTACTATTTTTCATATAAAAACAGGTAGGAGATGTAAGAAGAATATATGAATAAGAAGATGAATTTTGCATTCCGCAAGATTTAAAGAGAGCAAATAATTTCTCGCATCCTAAATCCCACCCTGCCCCTCCCCCGGAATATTCTTGTTTTCCCGAGTTTTCTCAGCTTTTCTTCGGGTTTTCTTTCGTTTGGCTCCTTAATTAGCTCATTCATCCCGCCCCGCCCGCCCCTCACCCCTAATGATCCTGTTTATTGAAAGCACTTTTTATATTTCATTTTCACGGCTCGAATGGAGTATTTAGTGAGCATTTAACGCAAGTCGACGGTTGTGCTGAACAAGGAGCGCTTATAATGAAGCGACTTCATCTTTGTTTGCTAATTTTATTTTCTGAAAAGTCACTCGTTTTTCAGAAAATAAAGGGACAAAATGCAAGTTGGGGTGAGTTCAAACCTATCTAAGTACATACTGATAGCGTAACCAAGGCGGGTTAGGTAGGTAGCTAATTGTGTCTGCTATATGATTTTTTTTTTATTTGGAGGACTTTTTTATAAACTTGGCTACTGCCTCTTTAGGATTTTAGGCACTTATGCCATCAACAGTAAGGGAGGAGATAGGTAGTTAGGCTTAGGAGGACAGTTTTTTAGTATATTGCTGACCGTGTAACATGTTACATTAAAATATGTTTCAAAACTGACGATTGCATAACAACAAAGATCTGTCGCCGTATGCGAATAGTTGAGTGACCAAATTCGGCGGAGGTGCAGAATATCTACGCTACCTAGATACCTACGTAAGACGTACAAGATAGTTGGGCACTTATAATTAAATAGTTGGTAGGTAGGTATAAAAGTATTATAAGTTTTAAGTATGTTCAGCTATGAGCTAGCTAACAGTCATGTACAGTTTGTTAGTAAATCACTTAAGTTTACTTTTTCAACAGAACTCTTCTTTGTGTAACCCGCTTACATATCTCCTCTCCTACCTCCTTATAAGTACTTACACATTTAGTACCTATACCTATAATATTAAGACCACAAATCACGTCAAAGTTTAACCGCTAACGAACTGCTACGTTATCTCAGCATCGCAGTAAGTAACGCGAGCAGTTAATTCTGATTTAATTCGTTTAACAACTTGTTATAAACGCGTGTTAAGCTGTTTAACTGGCTCGACTTCACCAGATGTTAGACACGGATGTAGAGTGAGAGTATGGTTAATACTGAATGTGCCACAATTAAATACTTATATTGTCAGATCCTTGCATAGTTTTTGTAGAGTCATTACAGGTAGTTTTAGATCGGAGAAAAAACATTAAAAATATATTCACAGCGATAATTGTAGCGCAATCGATTGTTTCTTTCCGTTTCTCTCGTGTCTAGTGACAATTAACTGAAACAACAATTTATTACGCCGCTGCGCCGAGAAATCAAAGTAGAAATCAAAGTAATCGATCGATAAAATGGCAAAAATGAAGTCAACAAAATCGTTAAATTTTCTAGAACTGTTTATTTTTTCAACTTACAAGTTAAACTAGTACCTATATAATAGCTATCTAAAGCAAGAACCCTGAGATATTGCTAAAACCCAAAACCCGTGCTACGATATGTTACATAACTAACTTCCGAGCCACTTCCACGCTACCCGAGATCGTTGGCCGCGAAATCTCGCGGGGCGGTTGCCGCGAATCTATCTAAATTATTGTGCAAGTTGCGAACTAATCTTAATCAGAACAAGTTTTTCAATATACCACGCTTATCAGGGGCTCGTAAATACCACGTAATTAGACGCGAGCTGGGGCTCTGGATAATGTGGAAGTTAAAATGAGATGAACAACGTGAAGAAAGTTGAAAGTTGAAACAGTTTTTGGTCATATTTTAGAAACGTCTTGGTAACATCTTAGATCATGTTTAGCTTAATTTAGATTATACTATGACTTAAAAGATTGATCGTTGCCTACGTAAACTTTTTTCGTTTTCGTTTGGCTCCTTACATCTACAAAACGAAAAAAGGATTACGTTAACTCTCAATACTCAATATACTCACACAAGCCAAGGGAGCTGGATTCGATTGGCGCAGGAATAATGACACACTGAGAGAGAAGCGTACCTACTGATGATGATTTTATCGAAGCGTATAGGCTTCAGCTTCGACATAAATGCTTTCGTATATCCGAATTATAACCGAATCTTTGTCTGAATATCTGTCTTCCTCCACAGGTCGCATTTCTTAACCGACTCTCTTAAAATTTTGTGTTCAATAATTAATTTTATAGATTTTTTTGTCGAGACACTTTTTAAATGGCGATGAGATTTGATTTTAGGGGAAATAAAATATCGAACCTGCTCACAAAATTTAATGAGAATGCTACCTGTAGAGGAGAACAGACGTCGGCCGCGAGTTCTACAGTTCACAGAGACTAAAGTACAAAATACAAAAAATACAAAAATATTAATAACCTTATCACAGAATTTACAACATAAAGTTTAGCAATAGTCCCCGCACTAGGGCCAGCCTGTATCGCGGGAGACTGTAGCCGATTACATAATGAATGTATGTAATAGTAGAGACTAGAGAGAGAGTATTTATGTCCCTACTCAAGTCATCTACTTAGAAGCCTTTCTTCATCAAGTGAAGCCCTGTTCAGGTGTCAGGGATAAACTAAATGGTTGTTAGCAACTCAGCTACACTTGTCTTATAAATTTCAGCCAAACTGCATAGCTGATTAATTCAAGCTTCCAAATCTAAACTCATCACGCAAGCCATCGAGCGATGGTATCGACATTCAATCTCCTGCGGCGGGCTAATCACCTCGATGGGAGATAAAAGTTAACCCATCACGGGTAATTACAGGAGTTCACGTCTACGGGCCAGGGAGTACGTAGTAACTGTCGTTTAAACCGTATCCTGGCACAGCAGAAATAGATCGTGCAAGAAGTACAGAAGGTTGAGCTCCGTATTATTTGAGGGCCAGTGTGAGCTATGTAACATTTGAGGGCCAGACTTTGGCGTTGGTATCTCGTTCGCACATGTCAACATTTCTCAAGACACAAAAACATTGAATTCATTTTTGTTTAATCGCAATCTGCTAAAATGCTGAAAATACAAAGTCTATGCGCGATTTTATCTTGGTCACTCTCACACCTATGACGTTTCAAACAAGAGCAACAAAGACGAAAAAAGGAGAGATAAAAATCTAAAATCTCCTAATAGGGCCACAGGACGGAAGGTGGGTCTCGTGGATAGGATGAAGGGAGATGGGACACATGACGTTAGCCATTTCGATTACGATTAATTCATAGAATCGAATTAATGTTTGGCGTTAACACGAAGGTTTAAAAAAAATATCATTTTGGTTCTAACAAGCGGATATACATTAAAAGGACAAATAAAATCTCACTTTGAAACAAATGTAATCCTGAGACACTAAGATTATCTATGTAGTTTTCCCTCGCGCTGCTCGCGTCCAGTTGGCTTTCCGCGGCTCTCACCAGCGTAGGTATTAATTAGTCATTCAGAAACGTTTCAGTTCGGATTTCAAAAAATGTACACTCAAATTATTCGAATCTCGGTCCGTATTCATGTTTTTAAACGTGATTCATTCTTTCGATCGGATTTATGATTCGCAAAATTTGAGTTTGAAATTTGTGGGACCCGATCGGAAACGTTTTCGAATGATTGTGAATAGCATAGCAGATTGTCAGTCCACCTTGTGGGAGGCTTTCTTACTCTGCGTCTTCCAGGTCTTGAGCCTCATAAGAAAGTCATTCAAAGAGTAATGGAGAGGGCTATTCTCGGAGTTTCCCTGCGAGATCGAGTCAGAACAGACGAAATCCGCAGGCGAACCAGAGTAACCGACATAGCCCCAAGAATTGCCTAACTGAAGTGGCAGTGGGCACCTCGCTCGTAGAACTGACGGTCGATGGGGCAGAAAGAACTGTTACTTTATTTTTTTATTTATAACTAGTGGCTCTGAGCTATAAACCTCGCGGCCGACGTCTGTCTCCTCTACAGGTCGCATTTCTAAACTGATTCTCGTAAAATTTAAGCAGGTCGATTTTTGTAATTTTTTTTTTAAATGGCAGAGATATGCTTTGCAAACATATCCCTTCTTCGTCATTTTGCAAAATTTCCAAAAACAGCCTCAACAAAAAAAAACATTAATAAAATATAAATGATATCTTCAAAACGCGACTTGCAAACGAAGACAGTTATCCGGAATCCGGACATAGAAAAGCATTTTTGTCGAAGCTTAAGAAGAGACGCTTCGCTCGCTAGCGCTCGCCTGGTCGATAATAATAAGGTTTGGTCAAAAAAAACTCAGATTTAAAAATCCCAATTTATTTCCAACAACAATAAAATTACTCAGATACAATATCAGCAACAAAATATACAGATAACCGTACAAATAAATAAGTATTATGTGCGCTTACCCTACTCGTTCCTACAGACTATTCACCAATTACAACTAGTTCGATTTACACGTAGCATCACAGCTAAAGGCTTTTAATTATTATTGCAGGAAGATTTAATTTACCTTGTTGCAGCACTTTGTTTTATTTTTGTTCATTTTTAACCAATTAACAACCTAGTTCCGCGGCCTCACATTGATCTAACTTTGGCTCCAAGCTTGGCTTCAATTTGCAACGGCCAATATTGTACCTCCTCAACTTCTCTGTTTTACTCCTCTGTGTATCAGTCTTTGGACAAAAAATTGATATTGATGCCAATGTGTCACACAGTAATAATTCAAGACCTAGATTGGTACAAATAAGACTAATGTGTGGCCGCGGCATGAGACGATTTTATACGACAAAGATTTTAACCGCCTAGGACGTACAATATCGTCCTTGCTGGAGGAATATGCTCAAAAATCTTTGAAGGATAAAGCTTAGTCCTAACTAATCAAACTGTGCACGTCTGACTGTCTTTGACTGACTCTGAGTGGCGAATCGGCCAAGCTCAATGTTGAGTAAGCGTACTGTAAGCTGGGAACTGTAGCAAACAAAATACTAAATAATAATAGGCCGCTCGCTGAATAAGTAAGCAAGCGATACGCCGCAGACTGCGTACAGTACGCGATGTTCGGACACTCCATTTAAAATATATAGAGTCGCTAACTAACCAGTAAGCCGGTCACAGTTTGCTCAATCAGGACAGAGCCTAAATCTAATTGAGCCGATCAACGAGCTAAGCAATATCAAATATTAATTTTATACATTAGCAAAGATTGACTTTTTGGTATTTTTCGTGGTTTTTCTTGCATATTAAGCTAACGTGACCCTCTGTCTTTGCTGCTCGTTCGCGATCAGTCTTTGTTCCGGAGACAGGGTTTCGCCGCGGAATCTCTTGTATCTAAAACAGAAGTAAAAATATTGATTCCGTTACCCAAATATCAAAATAAATAATTATAGAAGCGTGGCCAGTGTTTGTGCGTCCGGGTATTTTCTTCAAATCGTATTTTAGTAAGTTTTAAATTTTATTCAACAAACTTTTCTCATACAATAAATTAATCACATCATACTAATACAGCGTGCTGGTTTAGGGTGTAGTAATACTCAAGGGTGTTGTTTTACCCGTCGTGTGGTGAACATCTTTTGAAATACAAGTTGGCAAAATTGGAGAAAAAACAACTCTTCATACAAAAATTATCACGTGATTAGTTATTTTATTCGGTTATTTTTCTTTGGAATTTTGAAAACATTTTGTTCTATGAGTTGTTCACTTTGACGAGTAGAACCACACCCTTATGTATTACCACACCTAAAACCAGCACGTTGTATCCTAATCCTAACTAATATTATAAATGCGAAAGTGAGTTTGTTTGTTTGTAACGCTTTCACGCCTCAACTACTCAACTAATCATTATGAAATTTTGCATACAGGTTGTCGGGGGTACGGAAAAGGACATAGGGTACTTTTTATCCCGAAAAAATAATGGTTCCTGCAAGACCGCGGGAGAAACCGCGGGGTGCAGCTAGGAAATAAATAAATGCGAAATTTTGATCGTTAGCTTGGTACTCGTTCGTTTCTTCTTCACGCTCGGCTCGCTCAAACGGCTGGACGGATTTGGATAAAATTCCGAACGGAGTCATCTCATTTCACTGATTGACAAATATACTACTTTTCAACTGCTGTTAACAGCGTGGAAAGCAGCTAGTTACAATATTAACAAACAATCTAAACCCCGTAGCAATAAACGTTGTACAGCCTTGGAATTTAAATTCCAATTTTAAAAACGTAACACTCTTACTAAAGTTTGTATAATATTGTTAATCTCAAACAAAATACCTATCATTGAAGTATATTTAATCAAGTTTTATAATCACCAGCTGAAAGTTTATAGAAGTGTATTTAGCTTGGAAACAATGTATTTATAATATTTCTTGGCACCTCTAGGACTAAATTACACTAGAGGTGTGCAATGTATTAATTTAATTGTAATAAAGATATTTTTAAAACTAAAAAACTAAACTGTACAGCCTTGGAATAGCTCCACAGTCTTTTGTCTTTTTCGATCGAGTTCAAATATTTAAGAGAAAAAAAAAGACAAAACACTGTTTAACTATTTCGCGACTATACATCGTTTATCGCTTTGGTAGTAAAATACAAAGTTAAACTTACATAGTATCGTAGAACATCCGCTGTTCCTTCGAGAGCGAGGGCTTGGTCTCCCGCAGCGCTGCGTCGATGTCTTCCTGCGACACCACCACAGACTCCAGCGCCTTGTCTTCGCTCGTTTCCTGAAAATACCACCGTATTTAGAACATACTTAGAACATTTATATTTATACATACTTAATTAAATAGATAAGTAGATTAAATGTTAGTACACATTTTGAAATTGTAATTTTTAGCAAATTTTTTGAACAATAAAGTTATTTTTAACCGACTTCAAATAAGGAGGAGGTTCTCAATATTGACTGTGTTTTTTTTTTGTTTGTTACCTCATAACTTTTGACTGGGTGAACCGACTTTGATGATTCTTTTTTTGTTTGAGAGATCATACTTTAGAGGTGGTCCCATATGAGTTTTGTCGAAATTGGTCAAGCAAATTTTAAAATATCAACAAAAGTCTAAAAATTGTTTTTACATGGATGACGAATTACAGGATGGGAAGTCGGAAGCTTTGCTTTTTAGATGTATTAGTAACTCATCAAAATGTTATAGAACAACTCACGAGCTGTTTCTCGAGGCGGGCCAGCTGCGCCGTGACGAGCAGCGCCTTGAGGTCGGCCGGCGAGTAGCCGTCCGTCGCCGCCGCCAGCCGCCGCAGCTGCACCGACCCGTGCAGCGCCACGCCGCGGCTCAGCGTGCGCAGCACCTCCTCCCGCTCGTGCTGCCAGTCGAGAACTTACTTAATGGTTTGTACAGTAAAGTTTCTTTTAGATCGACTCGACTCGTCCAGCGTGCGGAGCACTTCTACTCGCTCGTGCTGCCAGTGGAGAACTAACTTAATGGTTTGTACAGTAAACTTTCTTTTAGATCGACTCGTCCAGCGCGCGGACGTGTTGCATTCCTTCGTGCTGCTAATGGAGAACTAACTTAATGCTTTGTAAAATAAAGTATCTTTTAGATCGAATCGCCCAGCGTGCGGAGGAGTTGCACTCACTCGTGCTTCCAATGGAAAATGAACTTACAACTTGATGATATATTTATATTGTCCTTTTTAGATCAGTTCACTGAGCTGCCAGCGGCGCAGAACGCAGGCGGCCCGCCTTAAAAAAATACGACATAGTAATCTTTTTAATTTAAAACCGACTACTTATCAGAACTGGGATTTGACAATGGAACCAAGTATAAAAACCAGTCGACCTAATTCGATAAAATTTAGGTGGGACCTATGAAACAAAAAAAAAAGAATTTTACATCTTGGTTCAGGCGTCTTCGAGTAATTGGGAGTCCCCCTAAATCTAAATCTTGGATCCGCCACTGCCGTTGTTTAGTCTGTTCACTATAACTAGTGCATGCACATCATATTCTCTTGTTCTCGCAGCAAGTGATGCCAGCTGACAGACAGAGACGACGATGTTTGTTCAAGGGACAAGTTTTTTTTTTTTTTTTTTTTATATTGAATAGGTCGGCGTTTGACCACCAACTCGCCTGATGTTAAGCAACGTTGTGGTCTAAGATGAAGCACGACGACCTATAAGGTACTTATCCACTTCAGCCTTGCAGTTAACTAGAGTGAAGAAGTATAAATAGTAATAGTGAAGAAGTATAATAGTAGTGCCCCTTCTGGGCTGCCAGGGCAATTCGACGCCCCTCCCTCGGCGACAGCCCAAGCCGAGGCCGTACCTCAGAGGTGCCCTTGCGCTCGTCGCCCATAGTTTGTAAGCATTTTTGAGGCCCTGCGCCATCTGCGCTTGCCTAATGCCCGGTACGCTGGTAAAAAAAAAAAAAAAAAAAAAAGTATAATAGTAGTTGCAGCGCAGTTACCGCGGCGGGCAGGCGCGTGTGCAGGTGCGTGTGCAGGCGGCCGGCGCGCAGCAGCGCGGGGTCCAGCAGGTCTGGTCGCGAGGTGGCGCACAGCACGGGCCCGCGCGCGCCGCCCTCCGCGCCGTCCAGCCGCGCCAGCACCTGGTTCACCACGCGGTCCGTCACGCCCGTCGAGTCGTGCCCGCGCCTGACCACAAACGACCTTCTTAACACTGCTATACAGATACTTTTGCTTTGACACAAATTCGCAGCTAGCAGTCAGTTTACTACAAACGACCGCGATACACCATATAGGGATAGTTTTACTGTGGTACAAACTCACAACCAGCGATTGGTTTTACGTAGTACCATGCCCAGTTTACATTGACCTCATCAGAAGGAGGTTAATGCTTCTACACTCTTTGGAGCTTAATCTACCTTTGACATAAGTTTAAAGACGAACTCTGGTGACAAGTGTGTCTGGAATGGTTTTGAATACCAAAAACTTACTTTGGCGCTAAACTGTCGAACTCATCGAAGAATAGTATACATGGCCGCTGCATATCCGCCCTGGGAACAAGGAAATATATTTTATATCTAGAGTGCTATCTTATCACTAATACCAACTCGTCACGAATACCAATTCATCACGAGTACAAACTGATCATGAATCCTAACTCATTATGAGGACTAACTAATCAAACACATTTCTAACAGCCGCCTCGGTCTGGCCTATATATTTTGACAGCAACTCCGGCCCCTTGACAGTGATCATGCGCAGGTTGGTCATGCGAGCGAGGTCCTAGCCAATGATACTAGTCACAAGCACTAACTTATCACGAGCACCAACTCATGACGAGTACTAACTTGTCAAACACGTCTCTGACAGCCGCCTCGCTCTGCCCGATGTACTTTGACAGCAGCTCCGGTCCCTTGACAGTGATCATGCGCATGTTGGTCATGCGAGCGAGACACGAGCCGATGTGAGACTTGCCGGTGCCGGGCGGGCCGTACAGTAGGATGCCGCACGACTGAGACGGGAATAGTGCTGGGTACTGAAGGACAGAGAAGGGTATAACTTTATAATTTGTAACTTCATTGTGCGAAGTTCAATTTCACAGAACTTTTTTTTTTATTATGACTTTATTTTTGGCTCTATTTCCTAACAATGTCATTTGAGAGTAATATAGGTCATTAAAGTTATTTTTGTAACTTTGACGTTATAAGTGTTACTTCGTTAAAGACATTTGATTAGATTAAGACTATACGTTAGTTATTACAGGTGATTCTCCAATAAGTCACAAGGCAAGCACACTAATTTACTCATAAATCCGGTATTGTGTTAAAAATATCTAAGTCGAATTATTAAAGAGCAATTCAAAACAAAATTGTCTTTATATCCTCACCATTAGAGGCCAGAATATAGACTCTGTGAGCGTTTGTTTGACCTCCTCCAGGCCACCGACGGGTCCCCAGATATCAAACGCGCTGGCTTTCTCTTCATCCTTCGTGACGTCTTCTATAAGGCGAGGGTTGGCCTCGTCGGAGTGAGATTCTGGAAATTAAACTTTTATTATTCGTTTTATTTAGCTGCCATGGCAAAGGAACAGGGATACATTGAGGGAAAATAAATCTTGGTCCAACAATAGCATCAAATAGGCTGATAATGTAATTATTCATCATCACGATCTTCGTTTTCTTATATAAGTCATTCCATTCATTAAGGAGTTTTATGCTCTTATCGTTGGAGTAGGTATAATGCCCAACAGGCCTAGCGCGCAACGCGACAACGGTATGTCGACTATTTTTATCGAGACAGACGTATATTTACACGTAGCCTTGTCACGTTCTCACACGACAATAAGTGACGATAAGAATTTTGTCGCACGCGAATGCTAGGCCTACTGGCCTGGCGATTTTCCCTTTAAAATTGTTACTTGAACTAATATCTAGTGTAATTCCGCTTTACGTCGCATTAAGAACATCAAGGAATATGATTTTTTTATGCTATTATCAATTTTGAGATTTTTTAAATTAATTTGATTAAATTTACTAGAAAATGTATGTGATTTATATAATGATTATATAATATTATGATTTTCTCTTTGTATGTTTTCGCCTCCTTGTACGACATGACATCTACCTAAAGCCGACGACCGATTTGAACATTTTGCTCGATGTGAATATTCGCATCGAGAATTTGTCATTTGTGAGCAAATGCTCATGAGTAGCACGGTGACACTTGACACTCGAATCTTTGCGACGATCGTCTGCTCGACTATGCTCCGTAGTTGTAGTCATAGCGCGTGTGCGCTCGGCGGTGTTCGCGCTGCCGGCTGACTTGTTCATGTAACATTCAAAAGTATTCGCCAAAAAACCGACAGCCCGGTGTAGCGCGCTCTGGTGCTCGACGCTCGTTCGATCTACTCCGGTCAATGCACTGACTTGCTGAATTTTCGACTTGTAACGTGCCCACATCGACCGAATATTCTTGTCACTTTTAGGAAGTATAGAATGGCTACTTCCCTGACGTATGCCATTTAATCAGAAAATAACATGTTAAACTGAAGATTAACATGTACAATAAGCTGCCGAACTGTATTAAAACTGCTGCGATGTTTAATGTGTTCTGTTCAAATGTCAAACATCGTTTGCTGTCTAAAACTGTTTACAGCTAGGACGAGTATTTAATGGACTACCGCAATTATACAATTAAATCTAATTAAATTATTAAGATATCAATTTTATTTACAAAGTTTATAGTTATATTATTATTATTTTTTACTGTTAGAAGCCCTTATACAGCTTCTATTTTATTTCTTACTATTTTATGAGATGAATTTTCTATTTTATTAAAGTAAGTGGAATAAGAATGGACTTATAATTAAAATTTTGTTGTATGTAAAATGTAGAAATAAAAACCAATGCATTTAAAATGACGAGTACATGACAGGGGCATTCCTAATACATTGTAAAACATTATTATGACAATAAACTATTCTATTCTATTCATGAAGACACCCATGCTTCATCATAGGCCGCCATCATTTGAATTTGAATTTGTATTTGAATCATAGGCCGCGTCATACGGGCAATCCTAAGCCTATTACCGAAAAAAGCAGCACTAACTTTTCTTCTTCACAGCTTTAAATATCTTCTTATTGAGGTAGTCTGTGATCTCGCGGACGCTATATCCGGCCGTGTCCATCGCGAGTCTAATGACGTCATCTTCCTCTACTGTCAGCTGCTCGCGGATTTTGTCGTTCAGCAAATGCTTGAATAGATCCACTCGCTCCTCCTGAAAAGAAGTTTTTGTACTGCAAAGTCTGTAAGATACAGACGACAGACATGATCGACAAAAGTTGTTCTCGCTATGACTCACGCAGTTTTCTAGGCCATTTTCGCTTATTCCATGATACAAGACTGTAACACAAATTGTAACAGGTTGGCTAAAAGTTGGGTACAACTAACTCAACCTGTTAGATTTTCTGTTACAAGCGTTGAGCTTGAGTGGCCGTAACAGGTTGACTGCCTCGGTGGCTCAGTTGGTAGTGAACCTGGCTTCTAAGCTGGGGGGCGTGGGTTCGATTCCCACCTAGGGCAAACATTTATGTGATTAACATTTGTGTTTGTTCTATGTCTGGATGTTAGTATCTATTTAAGTATGTATTTAAAAAATCTGTTTGAAATGCCTTAAATGTATCTTTAATAGAAAGTCATTGAGATAGAATGCCTAAAAAGTTACAAGCAAGCAACAAAACTGCCCGCATCAAAACATTTGGTTGGTAGTAAGCCAATCCCGATTCGACTACAACGCCGCGCAATGCCAAAGTGCTCGGTAACAATCTGTTCGAATAATACTAACGATACAACGTCTAAATTGGAGCAAATGTTGTATTGCGACTGTCTCAGCGAGTGTTGTTACTTAGAGATTATAGCTCTGTAGATGGTCTATCTCAATGTAGAAAGTATGTATATCTCACCTGTTCTAATTCAGGCAAATTAAAGTGCGCTGTGAACATCGGTTTCCCATTGAACTGTCTCAGTGCAGGATGCAGAGCTTTCATGCTGAGTGACGTCATTAGCACGCACACACCCGCACACGACTGCAGAATGTGTTTTATCACTACAGCTAGTCTGAAATGAAGAGAATAAGACGATGAGCAAAGTGATTCTACCTGCCAATAATAATTGTAGGAAATAGCAATTTATGAAAGATTTATCGATAAGTATGTATTATATTTTTGCAATTTTTGGATGTATGTTTAACAAAAGTCGACTCTATTAAAACGAGGATATACAATATTTTTACATAAGGCTGCTCATATTTCACTGCAATACTGGACTAGCAATCTAGCACGGCTGATGATGGTCGGGCCACAGTCGGCCGTATTGCAGCAACGCAATGCAGTAAAATAGGAGCGTCCTAAGAAGAATAAACTTAGAAAAGAAGAAAATCACAAATAAGCCTGCAAGAGTCTTACCTTTGGTAATAAGCGATGTCTTGCGGGGACAACCCCTCCATATGCGGCGGCACTAACGAGTCGACGTCGTCGCATATCAGCACGGCCGGGCTGCGCTCCTGGCACGACAGTATGGCCCGGCCCAGAGTCTCCGGGATGTCTTTGCGACCTCTGAGTGACCGGCAATGAATTATTTGAGACCAGACGGTGAGCTCCTTTTGGATTATGTGGCAGAGGGAAGACTTGCCTGTGCCGCTAAGCCCTGAGAAAAAAATATTGTGTTGTAAGTTACAATTATTTTGGCTGGTTGTTCCATCTAGCTTTGGCGAAAATCATAGGAGTGTAATTGGAGGTGGTCGTCACGAGCCTTAGAAATGAGGTATACGATTTGAGAAGGTTCCATCTAGTCTTCTGTACATGTACCGTATATTTATTTCATGAGAAAGTCTGGACATTGTCCTAATACCGCGTAACCAAGTAATCATCTCGCGAACTGGCGATGCGACCATCGTGCAAGCGTCAGTTAGGACACCTGCGGTGCTTTTGACAATCATTCGAAAGCCTCCCAGGCAATATTTCAAATAAAGCAAATAAATACAAAATAAATTCCATGGTTTCGGAGACTTACCAGTTACTAGCACATTGCTCTTGATCTCCGAAACACCTTTGAAACTAGCCTCTCTATGGATCTCGAAATTAATATGTGAAATTACTTTCTCGACCAACACCTCCACAGATTTCATTGTTCTACAATAGTTCTTAAAATCATAATCTATGTTTGAAACAGCGTGTTTTGGAAGCACCAACTCGGTATCAGGTAGACATTTAGCTGACACAGTACAATCTCGAAAAGATTCTGAATTCAACATTGTATATTTCAATTTCTCCGGTTTCAATTTAAACTGCAAATGCCCACTAGTAATTTCTGTGTTCTGTTTTGTCACATTGTTGTTAATAAGAAACTTTTTACCAGAATGAGTGTTTGTTATGACACAGTTTTTGAATCTTTCTATCACATCCATTTCTGACTGGACTTGATCAGAATATGTGAGTACATCTATGTGTTCTGGTTGATCCACTTTGTCTCCTAAAAAAGTTAATATTATTCTTGTGCCATTTTCTACATTAATAATGGCATTTAAAGATTTTGGTATGAGTACTGTTGGTATACTTCTATTATATACTTCTCTACACAAGCTTCTAAATACTACATTGTTTATGGGAACTATTTCAACACATAGATCCTCAATTTGATTGCTATTATTTGCTGTCTTATCTTCATCTCTATTTTCTTGTACAACTGGCATATTTTTCATTGTAGCTAATATGACTGTAGCATCTTTATACTTATCGTCAACTAAATCTTCGTGCATAAACACTGTGTAAGGATGTATCAAATTTTTTTTTCCATCACTATCTACTGGTATTGCTCTTAGAATTAGTTTTTTTGGTATGTTCAAGTAAGGCCGAAGCATTCCTTCATTTATTATTGCTATACTTTTAAACTTAGCGTCTTTATCATTAGGCACATTTTCTGAGGTATTCCGTAAGCCCTGGTAGCTATTGAAAGCATCTATTTTGACGATAACTTGGCTTTGATTGACGAGGATTCCCGTCTGCTTTGGAGTGAAGACTATGGGCATGGAAGACGATATCCAGACTACAGCTTTTTGGTATGCCACTACAAGCCTCAATTGATCTAAAATACGGGATTGGAGAAGTTCCGCATTATGTTCCTAGAAATAACATAATTAATATGAGGTCAATTCAATACTTGGCTATTATAAAGATTTAAAGTATGTGACAAAAATCTTTTGTTTGATTATCCTAAAGGTTTAGTGTCCAGCCTGGCTGGATGTGATCAGGGGAAAGGATAAATGGAGTAAAATAATCACGCAATAGTACCCAAGAAATGGAAAGAGAAAGAGAGGTAGACCACAGAAGAAGTAAGAAGACTACATAAGACAAGTCGCGGGAATAACATGGGATGGGAATAGAATAGAGTGGCCATAGAAAGGCCAGAATGGAGAAGATTGGAGGAGACCTTTGCCACATGGCAAACGGACAAGCAAAAGTGGAACAAAAGAACAATTTATAAAAAATAAAGAAATATTGTCATGTCCGGACTAAGTCTATAATCCTACTCCTACTATAATATTATAAACGCGAAAGTTTGTAAGAATGAATGGATGGATCGCCACAATGCCTTAAAAGATCTGGATGAAATTTGGCACAGAGATAGATTATAGTCTAGAATCGCACATAGGATACTTTTTAACTGCGGGTGAAACCGCGGGGCGCAGCTAGTAATAAATAATAATAATAAAGGTTTAGTTTCCACTCACCAAGATTTCTTGATCATCTGGACTATCAGTATCTACATATAGATTGTCAAGAATCTTTACATCGCTGTATGGAGATATAAATACATCTGCACCTTCCTCCAGACACAGCAATTGGCAGTGTACAGGATTGATTGCTATCTGTCCTTCAGGGACACCGGCGCTGAACACCACCCAGAGGTAAATAGTCCTGTCTCTACATAGAACTTGGATACATTGCGTCTGTAACAACAGTTAGGGTTCATCATCATAAGGGATTATTTTTGTAGATGCAGTGCAATAAAAAAAACATTGATAGCTAATAAATAATAAAGTTTTTTGTTTTTTCTTTTTGGTATAGAGATTGTGAGATTGAAGGCTGAGTTGTGAGGGTCACTACTCAAGTGTTTTTATAATTTATTCTCTTATAGTACGAGTATGTGAGTCTGCTACACTAAAAATCTGGGTCTAATCTCACTAATATTATGAATGAATACAAAAGTTTGAAAGGAATAATGGGTGTATGGATGCTTGTTACTCAATCACACCAGAACAGCTGAATGGATCTGAATTAAATTTGTTGCAGAGATCGATTATAGTCTGGAATAGCACATTGGCTACTTTATAACTGTGGGTAACACTTTGGAGCGTAGCTAGTACTCTATATGTGTATTAAAATAATTTAAATTTGCGAAGTAGGATATAAGGTCCAAGTTTAAGCAGTAAAATGTGACCTTGAATAAGATAACTAAAGAGTGTGTAATCAATTTCCAAGAGTTTATAAGTATTGACTTTATTTTGTCTTTTAGGACTTAAATAATGTGTGACATTACGTGTTTTGAGCTATATAACATCTGTATTTTTCAATTGAAATGAAAAACACCTATACATTTATTTTTTGTGTCGTAAACAAAGACGTAACCTCCAAATTTTCGAAGTAGAATTACATGTGATCTTTTCTTCATTAAACTATAATTATTCATAAAATATATTACCTGCTCATTGTTCGTGCTGTATTTTACACTGATATATGCAAAACAGGTCTTTTCATGAGTAAAAATCACTTTCAGCCTTACACCACCTAACATTGTTGATAATAATACAATGTAAAGCTAGTTGCTCTAAAATGTTCCCTAACTACACCAAAATACAATGAAAGTTACAATAAAATTACAAGTTCTAAACAACTTGTTTTACTACAAAAATTATACAGTACAATTAGTTTTATTTTTTCTAAACATTTAAAATAAAATCATCTGATTCTGTCTCGTTCGTGACCGTAGACGGAGAAACGTTAAACGTTTAAACGTTTAAACGTTTCTCCGTCTACGTTCGTGACACATAATCCTAGACACATTGACAATGACTGATCAAGAAATGTCATAATAAATGACTTTAGAGATGATTGACACTGACATAATTCAGTTGCACTTTGACGTCGAGAAAGTTTTGTTCTGATTCATTGCCTTTATTTTAAGCATGAATGTTTTGTTGATTTAAATAATATTTTAGTTGGAACTGTTAGTTGGTCACATATTTCGACCTTTATCAACTTTTTTTGCTCTATCATTAAACATGTAAGTATGGTTTTTGATCACATCATCTTTCAAATGATAACTAGGTTTCTTCTTAAGATCAAATGTTTTAAATGGATGAAAAAAAAGCATGCTTAAAAATTCAATTTTCGAAATAAATTAGCAGGAACAAACCTTCATTAAGCTACGTTCCAAAATACGTACAGGATTTGCGGATTTAGCATTAAGTAAATGTGATATAGTAAAGTTGCTAAACTTACTAACCTTACAAAGATTTTACTGGTGAAAATACAGTAGATCAGACTACTTTATAAACTGATTTTGTTTTTGAAAACATGTATGAGGGCGTTTTTCAAAAAAGATGTACATTCGCGAATATATGGCGTCCAAAACTTTAGTTCTGTTTTTATAATTTATATATGTACGTACTTGAGTAAACGGCGTATTTGTTTGATGAATACATATTTAAGTTACTAAATTTACTATTATGTGCAACCTAACACTCGTTAGTATTAGTTTATTATAAAAACAAATGGCAAAAAAGTGTAAAATGTTCATGTCCCACCTGCATGATTAGAACTTTCAAGTCTCAGAAAAAATTACATGAATTAAATAGCGCCACTATTTTATATTCTGTAGACAAATGTTGAACTTGTAAATACGATTTAGAGCTCTATAATGTCGTAATTGAGCTTAAACTAGCTCAAAATACTGTTTATGTGTTGTCCCAGGAATATGGCAGAACCGGAATTCCGGCAATAGTCACGATACATTTTTTAATACTTAGACAAAATATTACCCTAAACTATGGTTATTTTTAGTTTTTGGGAATATTAATCTTTACTGTAGTATAACCGGTATTTTGAAACATATCTCAGTGTAGTCAGGATCTGTGACGAAAGCGGGCGCGACACGTTGGTTGCGAATTGAAGTTCCAGATAGCAACGGGATTTTATGAGGTATGTAGCAGTTTATCAAGTTATTTGCCGTAATACAATCACAAATGTGGTATTAAACTATTGTATTACAAATCGCAAGTAGCCGTTACATGAATACAACGGCTTGAATTATTGTTTGAAGTTCAGTTGGTATCAATTCGTCACGTCAGGTTCGTCACGTATTGTATAGACGGAATCATTTTGTGACGCACCGGAACTATTAGGCTGGGGCTATATTTGACGAACAGTACAAAAAAAAATCCTTTAAGTAATCTATTATAAAATTTGGTAGACAGGTTTTTTGTTCTAATCTAACTAAATTATTTTATTTTATTCAATTTTAATTTTGATTAATTTGTCATGAGGGTAAGTTGTTATTTGGAATGGCATTATAGGTAATTATTCAAATTAGTAATATTTATTTAATAATATTAAAAAATATTATATTATAGGTAATATTTATTTATTTAATAGTCTTTGTTTTTTGATTACTACTTCTTACATTAGTAAGAAGTCTGTTAAAAATAAAATTATGTAGGCCACATACTTTATATACTAGTACTTAACTAAATAACTATATAATTAAAATAAGAGTTAATATTCTCTCAGTTCTCTAAGTGTAAACATAGCTTACTTTTTTCCAGTTAGTCTCGTAGAATTCCAGATAGTCACTGTCCCAAATTTTTATGTAGACAATAACGAATACAATTCAATAAATGTTTAGTTCTTTGTTAATATATGTGGTTGTTTAGGACACTGATGTTGTATATTTATAATATTTGTTAGCTCTTAAAGTTGAATGTCATTAAGAAAGTATGTAAATGTAAACTTTTTAAGGTCAAAAGTTCCTACTGTGACGATCTCGAAAGAAAAATGATTGCTACGCAATAATTATTGTGTTTTATCCATGTTTTGACTTGGTGTTTCAAAGATTTTAAAGTTATTTAATGATTAATAAAGATAAATTAATATAACAACTCTTATTTTTCATTTTATTAACTTTTTGCTATTGTGACTAACCGGAGCAAATGCCTGTGAACTCTTACGTAAAAATTAAGATTATCGCGATGTGTTTCGTAATACTGTTATTTATTTTTGAATATTACTTAATTTAAAGTACTTTTTATCAAATAAGATAAAAAAATACATAAAAATTTCTAAAAATCAAAATCAACTCCGGTTCGTCACGTGTACATCTTTTTTGAAAAACGCCCATGAGTACAAGAGGAAAAATGCTCTGCATAATAATTTTTTTTATCAAATGTTAAAAAATTATAAGTGAGTAGAATGGAACGCTTACTGCATCCTTCGCTGCTATTGGCTCTCGCTTCAGACCAATAAAAAATCAAAGCTGCCCAACGGTTTTTGAAGACGTTTCTCCGTCCGGTGTACTGTGGAATTTCAGCAAAAATTTTAGAAACTGTGTAATATTTCAAAGTAAATATTGTTCGTCGTGAATCAGAAGTGATTAAAAGTTAACTAAAAACGGCGGCCACCGTTAAGTAACGTGAGTATTTCTGTTGATACAAATGTTGACGCGTTGATGTTCGCTTGTTTTGCCTCCATTTTCGGACGTTAGACGAGTGTTTGAAATAAATATCTGGTCCAACAATTCGATTTCATGAGCATTACATTGCTAATATAAGCTGTTACAAAGAACTATCACCACGTTTATGCATAACACGTGACTGGGAATTGTTTCAGTAGTACAATAATAATGGCGCCAACAAGGTTGGCATCCAAGCCAACCGGTGTCAACGAGAACTTGAACGGTATTTTGGGGCATGGAATTACGACGAGGAGTAAGCAGTTAGCTACTCTGAAGAATCACAAAGACAATCTGAAAGTTCCGAACAAGCGGAAAGCAGATAGCCCCCTGAAAGACATGACTGCAAAAAGGGCAGCGTTTGGTGATATTACCAACGCCTTTAACAAGTCCAACGCCCCACAAGATAAAGACAAAGTCATGGTTCTGAAGAAGGTCACAGTCGAAAGCAAAATGCTCCCAACAGTAAAGGTTAACATATTTATTTTTCTATGTAATATTAATGAGGGTACTTGGTCTACTCAGCTTGTGACTCTTATGTTCTTTCACTAATCAAGTCACTAAAATTAACTAGACTAAATAAACAAATTATTAAACAAGCCTGGGTCATCCAACATATTCGTTCAAATAATTTATAGTCCAACAATAACCCACACTAAATGTGTCAATTTAATCTCTGACCTGTTTGTCATCTCTTCTCAACTAACATGTATACCAGTTATAACATAATTTAGCTAGGAAGTACTATTCATTATGAATGTTGGCATGAATTGATGTAAGGAGAACTACTTTAAATTCC
Organism: Peribatodes rhomboidaria; assembly: GCA_911728515.1. Classification (NCBI taxonomy): domain Eukaryota; kingdom Metazoa; phylum Arthropoda; class Insecta; order Lepidoptera; family Geometridae; genus Peribatodes; species Peribatodes rhomboidaria. Next base: position 17,250,895 of record OU452169.1, read on the forward strand.
AAAAAAAACTACAGTGGTCTATTAGCTAATATTATAATAACATAGGTAGCTACCTGTTTTGCCCGTGGCTTCGCTCGCGTTTTATAGCGTAAGTCACTTTCAAGGACTAATTCAATAATAAGGATCAAGGATTTCTCTCAGCAACAACTATCAGAATGTTTGCAAATAAATAAATTCCTAAATAATTCTAACCTTGAGAGTTTGTTACTCTCTAAATCAAATTGTAAACTATTTAAACAAACAAAAGCCCACTGACCCACATCCCAAATTGATTGTAAGTGTTATTGAGGAAGATTGAATGACCTATTTACTCAACAGCGTCAATAGAAGAGTTGTTATTATTTGATCTAATTCCAAATTTTCAAACATTTAACAAAGTAGGAAAACTGCATTAAAAGAAAAAGAACATTTAATGAAACAATGTATTTTATGTACTTATTTATGAATAGATTAGTAACTGCTCAACTTTGCTGAACAAAAATACCATAAACTACTAACTTTCCTTTTATTTTTGTTTGAGATATTGTTCAAAAATACCATGTAGAAGCACTAACATTAACAAAAAATTATAACTCTTTAAAACTAGCATTACTTTATTAAAAGTGCTGTATGTAGTGTAGTCAATAAACAACTTGAAAACTAATTTTAGAGCATCAAACCGACCACCGCAATAAATGGCAAGATATCAAAGACTAAGTCTCTACAGCGAGTGGCCACCAGCGCCATTGAATCTGTACAGAAGCACTTTGCCAAAGACCCTCCCAAGCCAGTGGCCACTCGGGCACAGAATGGTATTCTCAAGAACATTGAGAGAAAGGATAAGACACTTAAAGACCAAAGTCAGAGTTCAAACTCTGCCAAATCAGCCCGAAGTGATGTTTCTGAACCATCACTGTATACAACTGCTTTGGAGACAACGTAAGTAGCTGAATTGTATTTATTGTCAGAATTGCAGTTTAGTATACAGGTATTCACCCTTCAAATACTCACATTGTCCAAGTACTTTTCATATTGTCAGAAGCATAGTTAGGTCAAAATTCAAGCTATGTTTTCCTTTGTAGTAGCCCAGCGGAAATAACAAAAGATTACAAGACTATAAGCGAAAAGCTTGACAAAGTGAACCTTGATGACTCTGTGAACCGCTCACTGGACGAGGAGACGGAGGAGCCTCACGCGCCGCCCGCGGGGGTCGCAGACTTTGACCTCGAGAACTGGAATGACCCTTTCCAGGTCTCTCATTATGCTATGGATATTTTCAACTATTTGAAGAGCAGAGAGGTAAGTAGTATTTCAACAAAACATTCATTTTAAATGGTTACCATTAATTTTATCATTGTGGCACTCAGTCTTTTTTAGCCTATTTAATAATTACCTGAAAGCAGTAATCATCTCATCTTTGTTCTCATCTTTGTTTAGCACACAACCCATGTGTTAGGACCCTTTTACATTAGACGATTTAGCCGCGCGGCTGCAGCTGATGCCTTCACGTCACGGCCCAGCTTCGCAACGACATGACTCTGCTAAAAAGCATGCTTAACCTATCACATCAGGCAAATTAGTCGCGCGGCTGCAACGCGACCGCGGTCGCGTTGACATGTTTTGTCTGGTCATCAGTCGCCGTGCGACTAAGCAGTGCGACTGAATTGCCTAACATGAAAGTCCTCGTAACAAAAGTACAAAGTATGTATTTTACAAGCTTTGCTTAGTTTGGGGTCAGGCGACTGTGTGTGGAAGTGTCCCGAATTTAGTATTTAGTAGTATCATATGAAAGTGTTGTGTTACACCTCTGAGGCGAGACAATTTAACCGCCTCGGTGGCTCAGTCGGTAGTGAACCTGCCTTCCGAGCTAGAGGGCGTGGGTTCGATTCCCACCTAGGGCAAACATTCATGTGATGAACATTTGTGTTTGTTCTATGTCTGGGTATATCATGGGCATATCTATTTAAGTATATATTTAAAAATATTTAAGTATGTATATCAGTCTTTGGCAGCCATAGTACAAGCTTTGCTTAGTTTGGGGTCAGGCCACCGTGTGTGGAAGTGTCCCGAATTAAAAAAAAAATGTATGTTATGTGTATTAACAGCAAACAAAGCAAAGGGCCTATTGGGGAATTGGCCTTAATAAGAAGGAATACGACAAAGTTCAATGAACTTTTCTTTCAATCCATTTGACACCATATTACTGGCCTCATACTCTACTGTCTTGTTACCTCCAGCGGCTGTTCCCTGTGGATGACTACCTAAGCCGCATGAAGGGCATTACTGCCTGGATGCGAGCGCTGCTAGTAGACTGGATGGTAGAAGTGCAAGAGAGCTTTGAGCTGAACCACGAAACACTCTACCTGGCCGTCAAGCTGGTCGACCTGTTTCTCACACGTTCCACCAAAAGGCAGCCCATTGAGTTGCATCTGACAAAAGAGGAGCTCCAGCTGTTGGGGGCTGCCTCACTGTTCATCGCGTCTAAGTTTGATGTGAGTTTCTGTGTTGACTAAAGCTTTATTAGGGTCATGTACTTCTTCAAAATTTCACGCGTCGTTATTTAGAAATTACGTCAGCTAACATAGTCGATATATTTATAGGTTGATATGGTATATGTTAAGAGACTATCAATCATAGTGGCCTCCTTGGTAAAGCTTTCTGTCTAATAGTGAACAGATAAAATTCGATTCAATTCCGAAACAATAACTTGGGAAAACTTCACATATCTACAATTTTGTGTCTCACCACAATACAGCCAGAATTACTGAAGACAGTGTTAAGTTGGGTTACCCAAACTCTTGACCCTGCTTAAACCATCTGACAAAAGGTAGAAAAGGTCCATGTGTGTGTAATGATAAGCTTACTCAATGATACAGTACTAGATTGCTGTCGAAAAGGTTCAGTTGTGCTACTCGTAACTCCTGGCGCTCACAATCATCTGACAAAGATGGAAGAGACCCAGATGACGGGTGTAATGATGAGGTTCCGTCTCCAGGAGCGCATCCCCCCGCTGGTGGACGACTTCCTGTACATCTGCGACGGCGCGTACAGCCTCACGCAGCTGCTGCGCATGGAGATGAACATCCTCAAGGTGGTGGACTTCGACCTCGGCATCCCGCTCTCTTACCGCTTCCTGAGGCGGTACGCGCGGGTGAGACGAACAATGTTGTGTTGCTTTTCCACTATCTAAATGTTGCGTGATCTTTTTTTGCTGAAATGTTTACATGAAACCCGAGCTGCATTAGCTTGTAACGTGTCATGATGGATTGAACACAAATCTCAAAAACTACAGCCGCACTCTGTGGCGAAACGCCCGCTAGGTCACTGCATACGTGACGGGATTTTACTTGGCCCGGACGGAATGGGGCAATTATTTAACATCGTTACATGCAAAAGTACAAATATGTATACGCGACAGGATCTCGGACGTGACGGGGCGTGGGCGTAAAAAAACATCGTCGTGGACGATGTTTACCACGACGTGATTCCGCTGCGCATGCACAGTCGCCCGTTTGCTCCGGAGACAGGTCTAGTGGAGTGAGCTGCATGTTTAAGTTAGCTTTGCGGAACTCTCACTCTATGCGTATAAAACTCCTGTCTGGGCTTACATAATGTCACGTTCCGTCGCCGTTTCATTCCGAGGTATCATTCCCACACGAATGCAGCGACCTTTTTCATAGAATAACTAACGTGACTTGAGTGAACTTAAATGTGTATCTTAAGTTGGAATGTTCGCGCAGTGCGCGCGGGTGTCGATGCCGACGCTGACGCTGGCGCGGTTCGTGCTGGAGCAATGCTTGCTGGAGTACGGACTACTGGAGCACTCTGACAGCAAGATGGCGGCCGCCGCGCTCTACCTCGCGCTCCGGATGAAGTCGCTCGGGGACTGGGGGCCCGCGCTGCAGTACTACACAGGTGTGAACCACTCGACACCAAGATTAAATAGAGCCGCTACAGGCGTTGTAGGCCGTTACAGTTGTTAGTTAAGAGGGCTGTTTATAATTATCGTTTATTTCAGGCACAGGTTGAGAAATGGCACGAGCACATATTACAAATACCTTACATACATATTACATCAAAAATAAAATACTTAAATATGGTTGTATTGCTATTATTTGCTATGTATTGTATGTCTTGCTGATGCTGTGTCGTCACTGGTTCAGTACAAACAAATACTCGGATTTCATTGCAGCCCTGCCCACGCTGCTATCACATTACCCCTATGCAAGCTACTTAGACATTCCCATATTGATAGTCAAGTTTTGCCCAGCGGTTTTCAAGTAAATTGTACACCCATATTCACCATCAATCATAACTTCCCCCCAGGCTACGTCGTCAAGGACATCCTCCCCATCGCCCTGGCCCAGAACGCCGTGCTGCACAAGAAGCCCAAGTCCGCCGTCAGCACCGTCCGCAACAAGTATTCGCACACGATATTCTTCGAGGTGGCCAAAGTGCCGCTCGTCGAAGACTCCGTCCTCTCCAGCTGAGGCTCGCCCGGTGGCACTTTACAACTACTCAGGAGTCTGATCAGGTGGGTCCAAATCTTATAACTTTTGTACATAGTTGAGGCTATGCTTGCGAGTGGTATGACCTAAAACATGTACTGATTGTGTACATTTGGGCCAAAAACATGATAGTTTTATGATCTATAATTTTTTAATAATACAAACAATCAAAATGTTTATCGACTTTTTTTCGAATCACATTATAATTGTTAATTTTTCGTAATAATTGTAACCAGAATACTTTATTTATCTATAATTATTTAACTCATATTTTATTGAGTTTTTAATGAGAATTTTGATTGAACCTTCTCTACTAAGCAATTACTTTGATTTGACTACAATATAAAACATAAATTATTAGATTTTCGTATTTTTTTTTTTAATATTATTTTTTCTATAAATACTGTTTCGGTCACACTCGCTCGTCTGTGTAACCCTTAAGAAATCGCAATTGATAGCTTGTGTTACTAATTTAACTTGTTTTACGACTCTTGTAAAAGATTGCATTGTTTTGACGAAGTTTTAAAGTTTTTATGTATGTAAGCATTTATTTTTGGCGGGAAAATGTACGCGTGCATAGTGTGAGGTGCGTTCACAACGGCTAAGCGATCTTTAAGGCGCCTATAGATTTACATCATCAAGGGTCTATCATATTTGTAACATCTATCAAATGTTACGGGAACACACGTCTCTTCTGAATGTCCTGAGAAGTAAAGAAGCAGATTTGACATAGTAAAAAATGAGTATGTTACTGATATGATATGAAAGGCCGAATGATACACCATTGTATTAACAAGCAGGAACCTTCATAAAATTATACATGAGCCACTGTCATAGATTGTATTCAGTGACTTTTTTACAGTTTTATTGTTGCTAGCTGGTGTGAATGCTCTTATAGACTCGAATCCAAGAAGAATCTTTTCGATATTCTTTTGAGAGAACTTTTCAAACCTCGGTTTTCCTTAGCCATCTAATAATGTAAACAAATATGGCGGATCGGTAACCAATCACAACCACTTGTGTTGGTTAGTGCTCAGGGTGCAGACGTGATCTAAAAAACAAGGTTCCGGGAGTTGACATCTGACTACGTCACTCATAATGATGCGCCATCGTCTCTCTCGCACTTGTTGTTAGTTACATAATCCGGTCTTGCTTATGCATCACTTGCCGTAAGCGCGTATCACCCACGTGACATTTTTGTGTCGGAAGGCTATAGCTGGCGGAGTAATTGTTATACCATGGGTGCAACCATATCGTTCAAAATATCAATTTGTAAAAAAAAAACGTGATCTAAGTTTTAAATTTTCCGACGCTTGTTTTTAGCCCCAGTTTATTTTTGCAATTCGAACAAAAATAAAATAAACAAAAATGTTGTGCTTACACGGAAAACTATTATCACTAATAATTTTCCTGTTTTAGCCGATAAAATAAAAGCAATAACAATTCTATAATTATTGTAAAGATATAAAAACAACCAGGTCGTTTAGTACTTACGGCAAGAGCGAAAATAAAAGGAAACAACCGAAGTCAAGGTTTTGAACCCAACCCTGACAACAAATTCCCGTTTGGGAAATGATTGAGAATGAATTAAGAGTTTGTTGAAAAACGCCATGTTTGTTTACATAATTGGACACAAGATATTACTGATTGTAATATAAAATCGCATTCATATATTTATAATGCTTTGGTGCATATGCCTACCTATTTAAATTGTTTTATTTTTAATCTCAATTCAAATGAACTGTGTTAACCACATTGTTTTGTAAGGTGCCACATTGGCTTAGAATTGTAATGTAAAGTAGTATTAACATGTTTAGTTCTAATTATTGTATTTGCAATTTAGGTTACGAACACTGCAGTGGTGGATTTACGGGAGGATCGCTCCCTTAGTTTAATTCTGTATCCATCACTGAAACACTGCCATTTATTAGGAAAACTAACTCGTTGACAAACACGAAATATCTTATAACTTTAATATTTGTTATTGATATTTCAGTAGTGGAATGTAATATGTAAGTTCATATCTCGGAATCGACAAAAACTTGTATCCTATTGGAGGGTATGGAAAAAACTTTAGAGCAATAACTTAGCTAAGTTTTCGTTGCGTGAACGAAATGTGAATTCAACTGTCTTTAGACAATATTTTTGAGATGATTATCCGAAGTTGAACTGGTAATTTCGGTACAACTTAAAATAAAGACTGAAATTGTACGACAAAGAATATATTCTGGTATATTTTATTTACCTAAACAGAATTTCGTTTTTAAAATTGGTGTCATTCAGAAATGACAAATCAAGAAAAAAAAATGACCTAAAAAGATAGAGATTTTAAATTCAAGGAGACTACAAGTTTCCTAAAGAATCTCAAGCAAAAATTAAACCAAAATCGCTAATTACTACCCCTGTACCAAAAAGAAACTCCCAAATTCCGCTTTCCAATTCCAATACTGTTATCCCACCCCGCTGTGCTGTCTTCCTATAGTCAAATTATAGGGTTTATGTTAGCGTAAGACACGCGTTCATGAGGCCGCATCTAGTTAATCTAGACCCTAAGATCTTAGTGCATTTATTTACTAGTTTTTCTAGGTTAATGTAAGCTAATAGCAACGCGGCCTTAATTAGTGTTTACTTTGTAAGTTAAGATCCCGATTCTCAAGTATTTTTCAACCAGCAGGCAATGATGGCCATACAACCAGAACAATTAGAATAATCAAAGAGAGCTATTTGCTAATTTTTGTTCCAATGTTGTTTGTTTTGAACACCAGACAAATTAGTCAAATATTGTTGGTCGCCAGATAAAAGTACAGTAACTAACTAATAAAAAGTGCGATACACGTTTAAGTCAACAAAAATTAAAAAAAAAACGAAATCAGCATTTCAATCAACAGTCTGCAGGCTAATTTGATGTAAAAATTTTCAATAGCGCTCATAGACGCAACCTTGTGGAGGATGAGCTGTTAGCATATCTAATAGTTTATTACTAAAATGTACACTTGTACAGTCTGCACTATTGTTGCAAACAGCAATATTTTGTAGTTAATTAATACTGTACAGGGTACATAAAAATACTTAAACTTTCTGCGAGATCTAGCAAATTGTATTTATAATTTACATAGAAATGCTAATCTTAGTTTTACTTGACTATTACATCGGTGTTTTAGTGTGGATAAAGATCCACGTCATACGCTTAGAACAGTCTGAAATGTGTATTTTTTATAGGAGTGTATTGTAGGTGTTTCGATTTAATATTGGTGCAGTCAGTGATGAAAGTGGCGGTTCCCTCGCGCTGTGAACGCAGGCAGATACCAAAGATATTTAAAACTAATGATGTAGGGTCTAGCACAAAACACAAAATTCAGTGGCATTTTAGAAATACCGACTAACAAAATATAGGTAAATAGATCGTCCTAACATTGCATAATTCAGCTTTCAAGTTGCTTTGCTGTACCTTTGGTTCGGATATTTTTCAGTAACAAGTAATTCCGCGGTTTTAAATATCTTCGGTGGGAACAGAGTAATAAATCGAGATAAATTGATGATGACTGCACCACTAGTACGCCGGATGTGACCGTCTTAAACGTGTAGTATGCATTCTTGGCAAGCTTTGCTAATACTCTTTTAAATGTAATTATTATTAATAATGGAATTTTGTAATGTTTTAATATAATTAATTTACATAGCTATTATTGTGAGATTATTCCCATCATTTGTCATGTTTTGTAATTTATCACATTTTAAAGAGTACAAAATATTGGAATGTTATTAATAATGTTGTTCGTTTAATAATAAGTTTTAGATTAATTTCACTTTGAATACTGTTTTTCTTGATAATATTGTCGTCTTATTATACAAGGTTAATGTAAACTCGTGACGTGTAAATAAAAGTGATTTTGGTTTGGTAACTTTGGTTTGTTATTCGACTGATAGGGGTAAGAATTTACAATAGGTTGGAGCATCGATCTGTTACACCATCTGTTGAACTTCTTAGAATAGTTCATTAAAATTCTTGCCATCTTTATTTTATGTAGAGATAAGCTGAAATATTCCTTGTAAACAGTCCTATCATGTTAATTCAGTGGTATAACAGAAACGACACCATTATCTCTAGAAATAAAACTAACAAACAAATATTGATCGTGTTGTGATTTAATCACACATGAAACGGTTTCGCAGTAGTCGCGAAACACATTATACATTATAAAAATTACAAAACGTAGAGATATTCTCTACCTACATACATATTTTTCAATTTCATAGGTAAAACATACCATAAAGTACTAACGATTGGATTATCAATATCGACTTGGCCTCAGAATGAGCAATAGGTGGGGAAAAAAAGATCTTTACAAATCAGTCGTATTTTTTTTTGCATTACACAAAATGGGCACAAAAGTATACAACGAAAGTACGAAAACTTGCTCTTTACATAAACTGTTTCCTGAGAATCGTTTTCTATATACTACGGATGTTTGTTGCCTTACTTTTATAAATTAATTAAAAGTTAAATCCACATTACACTGGGCCAAGGTAGGACCCATCGTTGAAACAGGAGCCGTAAACAATCAAAAATTATTTAAAACAACAAACGCGATCATTGGAAATTCCAATGCACGCGATATGATCACATTTCAAGGCTCGGTGTAATGTGGATCAATTTCACAAGAGTTACGAATCGGAGACTGGTAATGCAAGAGATTATAATAGTCGCTCTGAGGCCGTTACTCACTAATATTAACATTGAGGCCTGCCACCTTTCATGACTTGGTCGAGATTACCTCAGCCATTCTCAAGAGAGAGTGGTCGAAATAGTCTCAAGTAAGCCAGAATAGGGTCCCAGAAACTGCACGAATTACAAAGGCGTACTTGTTGCTGATTCACTGCGGGCGCATCTATTTGTATCGTTTAGAAGTACTACTGTTTTCGTTATGAATATGTATGACAATCAAGACTTCAACACGTCTTGCGCGGAACGAGGTATCCGAAAAATAAATTACAACGTGACTACGTCTGCTAATACGTGATAGTGTGTAGCGGTGTGAGAACCAGTGTAGGACTGTTTACTACAGTAGATTGCTTACCAAGAAAACAAACCATCTGCATTTCACACGAGTCGGATATTCTGGTGCACAGTCAATAGGAAGTCGAAGTCACGTCAATTAGCCAAATGTTTTATCACGGCTCAGTTCAAATCGTGCCATAATTAAAAGTACTGTGTAGTAACGATGGTTTAAACAATTTTACTAACGCATGAGAAATGAAAAGTAAATTCATAATGAGTAAGTTCATAATGTTTAATTTTGCAAAGTGAAACCGACTAGTTACATAATACAGGGGTCAGTCTATGGGGTTATGGGGATACAATATCCAAACCATACAAATGTAGATGCGCCTTGAAATCCTGATAAACATTTCAAGTAGTACGAAGTACGAGAAACTCAACAACACGACTTGCAAAGTGCAATGTGCTTACATGAGGTAACAAGTATTACAGTACGAGGTTCCACACTTCGCTTTAGTTATACAATCATCTAACAAAATAATGTTATCAATTTTAAGGTCTATTTAGTAGGATAGACGTAAAAATCACACAAAAATCTAAATTTTTTATCATTTCGGAATCCAGCCGAAAAAGTGAAAATCTCCAAATTAGCAAATAGAAAATTAATATACAATCAAGAAAATTCATATTTATGACAAGTTAGGTATATCATTTCCAAGAACAAATATTAGCATAACTTTCTATTATCTGAAAGTACCAGTTTAAAATAACTAAAAGCATCATGTCATATTCAAAGGCTATTAATTAAAACCAGCCAAACATCGTATTTTATTCATAAGGATTAATAGTAATGATATACACCTTACTCATAAACATTCGACAATACCTATTAAAAAAATGTATTTAGTTAACATTCTCGCTAAAAGATTGTGGAGACGAGATTGATCATTATTAGTTTATCTCCCATGACCTCCTAGTGGGTTGTGGCCTAGGCCAGCTAATCTGGACGATGTTCTGTTACGATCATAGTAAAAACAACAATCCAGAATTCATTCACTCCACAAACTCAATTTCATTCGCCTAAAGAGACCATTACACTATCCAATTTGTAGTGTGCTAGCTTAGCGTGGCTATATGCTCGTGCAGTAATAAACTGGATCGGTAACTGTCTAACAGCCATTACACTATCCAATTTTAGCACGCTAGCTCACCTACCGTGCTGCAAATTGGATATTTTAATTACAACTGAACTGTAGGTTTGCTAGTCGTGTGCTCAGCTAATATGAGAAACATCACAAATACAGAGTTGCAAAGACAGATAGGTTTTCTCGAATGTTTATGAATAAGACCGCAGTATCGCACATAAATACAAGTTTCTTCACAAACAAAACGCACAAGAGCGCGATTCCGACATTTTCACTATGGCTATGATATAAACCTTATCAATACAAATGTATATACAAATACAGCGTTCCGGCGAACGCGCCTAACAATATTTACAAATATTTTGGATACTTTGGCTGTCGATAGGGCGACGGTAGTGTTCGTTCCTAAACACAAATAGGTTAAACCACTTACATACTATCATACATCAGAAATACGAATATTGTAGTCAATAGTCAATTTTGATGGATGTGAAATTGAATGCTTGCTTATGGCGATTATTATTTAATGTTTAGTTTAGTTTTATTTAAGTTAACAATGAAATTAACTTAAGATTTAGTGACTACATATTATTATAACTTTTAAATGGAACAAACGACGTACACACCCCATATTTAGAATAGGTCCTCTACAGATCCCTAAATCAACTAAGAGCTAATAAGAACCGATACAGGAACTTTGAGTTGTAATTCAAGCGTTTAGTAAAGGATTCTAATAAAATACGCACCTAAATCTATGCATTCCTATGACTACACCTCTATGTCTATTGGATATAGTGTAATATGGAGCATGGGCTAAATATTGTGAGAAAAGTAGCTATGTAAGTGTTTCAATTTATTTTAAATAGAATTGAGGTGACCTATTTTTGACAAAGAAAACTAAGAAATAAAATTTTGAAAATAAGTAAATTGATAGGTTCTTCTGATCAAGGACAAGTTGACAATTTATTTAACAAAATTACCTGATTTAATAGAAACATTTGTGGTTGATCTGCGTAAAATATATAATTCTATAGTAAATCTTTTTAGAAGCAGATCAATGAACATCGAAAACTTAAAAATCATCATCATCGTTTCCCCCGAAGGGGCTGGCAGAGGTGTAATTCAACAGCCACACTTCGCCAGACGATATTCAGTCCCAAATGTGACGGGGGCCAGCCTATCGCCAAACACCAGGCTCCAGTCATGTATAGCAGATGACATACAATACGCACGTATGTTCACACAATGAACAAATTGGTGCGTGCAGTCGGCAGGGTTCGAACCCACTCCCTCTGGCTTGAGGGCCAGGCATTCTCCAACTAGGCTATCATCGCTTTCAACTTAAAAGTAGCCATAAGAAAAGTAACGCAATTCAGTCACTTGTAGGTGTCAAAACATCACCCACACAGCCGTCCCACCCCACGTACGCGGTTGCTGTATGATTTTGGTACGGTTCCACGACCCAATCATTAAATCGAGTATATTCAACCGTTTCTCCAACGCAAAAATTACAATTCAAAATTCCACCGCACGTAAGGTAATATTAGCTAGGGTTGGGAGACTTGTGGTTTTCTGGGGGCGCGTCTAGCGGGGAGTCCAGTTCGCTCATGGGCTGCGCGCGCGGCGAGACCGGCCTGAACGTGCAGTCCAGCGAGTCCGAGTCCGGCGTGCCCGGCGTGCTCGGCGTCAGGCGGTCCGTGCACATGCGCTTGCACGCCGGCGAGTCGGCCTCGTCGCAGCGCCGCTTGCTCACGAGGTACGTGGGCCGCGGGTTCACCGGGCTGAAGCTGGACGCTCGGATCTGGATCGGCGAGAGACTCCGCCGCGTCGTGTACTTGCGCGTCGGCGACGGCGACACCACCGGTGAGAACCTGGACAGGATTGTGAATTTATTTCATCCATTTTTTACCTACAGTTTGTGTTTTTTTCCACTAGAGAAACCGCTTTTTTTGGGGCAAAAATAGCTCGTGTTAATCTACGGTATCTCCCAAATCAGTTGGTTGTTCGTCGGGTTTAGGTGCCTTTTCACAATAGCGATTGTCGAGCGAGTCGCGCGGTTATCGGGCTGCTTGGCTGCGCGATTGATAGCCGGATAATCGCGCCGCCCGCCTTCCGATCCGGAACCCGTGAGTTCGATCCTAGCCGTGCACCAATGAACTTTTTCTCATGGAAAAGTTTATAATTATGCATTAAAATTTGACACGTGCTCTTACAGTGACGGAACTCATTGTGAGAAAATACACACATGTTCTGGAATCAATATTTCGAAGACATGTGACATCCACCAACCCGCACTGAGCCAGGGTGTTGGATAACGGCTCAATCCCCCTCGATGTTGGGTAGGCCAGTGTCCCTGCAGTGGGACGTACAAGACTGTAAAGATAATGAGGCAGTTAGGTGTCGTAAGCTGTAGCTGGGTGTTACCTGGGCGTCCGTGTGGGCGAGTTGGCGAGTCCGCCGCCGACGAGCGTGAGGTCCTCGTAGGACTGGCCCATCTGCATGGCGGTGTGTATCTCTCGCTCGTGCGCCACCTCGCGCGTGTTCGCCACGTCGGCGCACTCCTCCAGCCGCAGCTGGTTCACTCGCGGCGCCATGCGGGGGCCCCACGAATTCTACATCATCACACATCATTCAAATTCATTTATTTTGGACAACATAGATACATTTCTGCTAGTACTCACGAAAAATAGGCTTATAAACGAATGTTAGTAGATTACAAAATAAAACTCGAATATATTAAGTCATGTACCTACGAGGCATCTGGGGGTATCATAATCCGCACGAAATGCCTCAGTACAGGTGCTTGCGGGTCATTAGTCATTACTTTCAGGATGCTGTTGTTACTACTTTGAAGCCTCCTCACCATTGACGCTACTTTCTTCCATAGGACGCCTTAAAACCTTACTTTGGTAAACAGATTACACCCTATTTATATTTTTACCCGACTGCCAGGAAGAGTTATGGTTTTCGGGCGTATCTCATGTTTTAAATTGTTTTATTACTTCGTATCTTTCAAACCGCGACGGATGGATTTCAACAGTTAAGGTACATTTATTTGTCCTAAAAACCCTAGTGTACCTAAATATTTATATAAGTGTGCAGTCGGATTTTTGATTTTATTTTATGAGACCCAATAGTTACCCAGATTTTTACATATGGCTAAACATACATCTCGCGTTTCCTCCGAGGGGCTGGCTGAGGTTTATTACACCTCACAATACAACAACCACACTTAGCCGGCCGATATTGAGTCCCAAATGTGACAGGGGACAGGCCTGTCTAGATTTTTAACCCGACCAAATCTTACTACAGCTGCAAAAAAGCACAGGTTGCGGGGATTGCGCAAATTCAATTGTAATTAGTTCAGCTAATTTCATCAGTTAAAAAGTATCGTAATCAAATAGGTACAATCTTTTTATCAGAATTTCTAGCAAAGCAAATTTACATTAGTTTAAGATTATTGTAGGTTCTGTGGTTTAGGTGCAAACGGTAGCTTTACTTGCCACACGCGCACTGCGATAAAATACTATTCATCCTTTGACTCTTTAAAATAATCTCACTTTAAATAACATGATTACTTAAATGCCAAAATTCGGATACGTCTGTTTCGTCCTCGCAGGACAAAATGAGTAGGTAGATAACATTTTATCGCGGCGGCGGGCGAGGCTGAGCACACGCGCTTTATGCGCTTTAGATATGTGTATGTGAGAGGCAGTATTGTAGGTAAAGTATATTATAATTACATTGACGTTTCCGGGAGGAGTGAGCGGGCTGTAGCTGCCGCTGAACCGCCGCGTCCGCGACGGGTTGCTCGAGAACATACTGAAGAATGAGTTCCTGGAATCGACCAGTTTTTAATCAGCGCCTGGAAATCCTACTCATAAATGTGAATATTTGTTTCGTGTTCAGGTGTTTGTTATTTCTTCACATTGAAGCGGATGGACGGAAATTTGGTGTGGAGGTAGCTTATACCCCCAGATTAACACAGGCTACTTTTAAACCGTGGGTAGTAGTGTACGGTGCAGCTAGTAGTCCAAAGGTTTTTGCCCATAGATCTAAACTAGAAATAACCAGGTAAAATGAAACGAAGTTACCAGCTGAATTGCAGTGTGAAGGTGATTTCATAAAGTTTAGTGAAAAATTGAAACAATATCTTATTCTCAAATAGCATATAATAATAGCATATTATTCAGTCGACGAATTTCTAAATGAAATAATTAAGTAGGTTTTTTTGACAATTTATACTTAGTAAAGTTTTCGATTTTGGACATATGTAATATTTTTCTATATAAAGTAGCCTCCTCCTCTCTACCAAATCTTGCAGAGCCCGACAGGGTCCATTGGACTATGTACTCATATTTTTAACATCTTGTACTGTATGGTTGCAAATAAAATATCTTGAATCTTGAAAGTTACAGTCAAACTAAGTGAGACCATTGACTGCCTCGGTGGCTCAGTTGGTAGTGAACCTGCCGTCTGAGCTTGGGGGTGTGGGTTCGATTCCCACCTAGGGCAAACACTCATGTGATGAACTTTTGTGTTTGTTCTATGTCTGGGTGTTAGTAGGTATCTATTTAAAAATATCTAAGTATGTATATCAGTCTCTGGCAGCCATAGTACAAGCTTTGCTTAGTTTGGGGTCAGGCTACCGTGTGTTGAAGTGTCCCGAATATATTTATTTAAAAAAAAATTACAAACAGCTAATTATTGTTTTTATTAATACCTAAGTTTAGTGTTCCATAAAGTATGGAGATTACCATAGCTTATAATCATTGGTAAAGCAACTGAGTCATAAACCTGGGTCATTTTAGGTTCAAATCTTAGCTGTGGGCGTTTTTGAATTGTCGACCATAATTTTGCTAATTATTTCAAATTCTAATATTAAAAATATTTTATGTAGTTGTGTGGTTTTATTGCTACAACAAAACACTAATCAAACAAACAATACCAAAAGTATTAATTTAGGTTGAAGAAAATAAAATGTATAAACATCAATGTAATGGACTCCATATCCACAAAAAAACATTATAATGCATAACAGAGTCATGTTGTGTGTTATGTAGCTTTATTGTATTGATATAACATTCCAACAAGTGTTTACTATTTGACAGGCTATGTTCATGTAACATTGGACGATGAGTGTAGCTCTTAATCTTCTATCAGCACAGTAAATATATTGCAGGCAGTTACCAAAATCACAAGTTTGATATTTAGAATTGATAAAAACATTTTTTGGAAATCAAAAGTGCTAAATGTTTTCAAACCGGCAAAAACATTTGTCAAAACTTAATGAGGATCAATTCACATTATCTGTGTTACCTTGTACTAACTACCTAGGCTCTGAAGTAGACTGCTTGCCATCAGGCGATCTGCCTGCCTTACTAGTCTCTTTGATGAAAAGATACCTTAAATATTCTGAGATGACTTTGTTCTCTATGCAGGAGGATACAGCCTTGAGATAAATTTATAGTGTTGGACTATGGTTAATTAAGATCTGGAAATATAACACTTTTTGTTGAAAACATGTAGAAAATTAAATCACACTATTATTATAAACTAGCTGCTCCCAAAAAGTAACCTATGTGCTATTCTAGACTATAATCTATCTGTGTGCCAAATTTCATCTAGATCTGTTCAGCTGTTCTGGCGTGAAAGAGTAACAAACAAACATCCATCCATCCATCCATCCATTCTTACAAACTTTCGTGTTTATAATATTAGTAGGATGTGAAATTTGGGTGAGTGTTTCACATGGTTCTGGTTGAAATTGAGCAGAGATAGATTATGGTCCGGAGAAGCCAACACACTTTTTTGAACCGCAAGGCACAGCTATTATATGCTTATATTTTAAAGAGGAAAGATTAGTATTTTTGTATGTTTGTAACGAACAAACTTGGCCCATTGAAGGGCAAAATAGTGGTGGTCTGCCAAAATCAAATTTCCAAAAAAAAATACCATTCGCTTATGCAATATAGCATTGCTTATCGCTTCTGGAAACTGACCATGTATTAAAAAAAAATATCGACCTTATGTGTGCACCATAGAGTTGCTTTTCACATGTCATTCCTTAAGCACACACACTGTAAGGCACTTGGTGGGTTAAAAAACAACTAGTCTGATTTCAATAGTTCTTTCTTTATTAGAAAGCTACATTATCCCTAAGTGACATAGGCCTATGAAGTGCAAGCGAAGTTGCGAGCAAAAGAGAAGCGAAGTTGCGGGCAAAAGAGCTAGTCTTCAATAAGGCTATGCACTAGATGCCTTACACTTGTCTTATTCATAACAATTTCACTTTTCACTTAAATTTATGCTTGGAGTATTTATCAACATTAAATAAAGGTTGTAATCCATTTCACACCTCAGCAGCTAAGCTACGTACAACCAGATGTTTTGATGTTTGCAGATACCTACTTGTACTGACATCTTAAAACAAGTAAGAATTAAGAGTGAATAAAAATGTTTTCACAAAAACAATGTCAACATTAAGCTTACTTTAAGATGTTTTTTTTATTAAAACCACACAACTACAGACAAACAGATAAAGTATGTTCTTAACAGTAATAGAGTAAGTATAGGCTTATAATTAAATTGTAAATTGTGTAGAAGTTGGATTTTCACAAACTATCTCAGTGCATGCATACAGCCAAATGGGAATTAATATTAGGTATGTTACAAAAAGTACTTCCTATTTTTTTATATCAAAAAACGAAAAATATGCTACAGCATTACAAGCCAAAAGCTCAAATAAGCACAAAATGTTAAAAGTAAACATAATTGAAGTCTATTTTGTCATTACTGATTGCATTACTAGACCTATCTACATAACACAAACTGGCGAGAATAGACGCCAGACATTTACAGCTTTTCCGAAATGCGCCTCCCTGCTTCATCATGAATTATTACAGCACTCAAACACCACTAAATACGGCCACAGCACCCACTGACGACCTCACCAGCTGTCAAAAATAGTAAAGCAGCGTAGCAACAACCATTATCGCAGGCCGTAGGAGGCGTCAACTCTACATAGTACTTTACCTCGGCGCAGAGTTGGTGGAGGGCGAAGTCATCGACGTGGACGGCACCTCATTGATCAGAGGTGCACTGCTGCACCTTTTCAATAAGTTAGGAGCATCAACATCCATTATCATAAAGCCACTGACGTACTATGTAGTTATATGCATCGAGTTCGCCGATACGATTAGCCCTCTAAAGTTTATGTAACACTGTAAGTGCACTTGCATACAATCTAACGGATAAATTACTCTATTAATACTACTACATACATGTTATATATTACGCTTAAATGAAAGATAAATACAAAATAAAATTAAAACACTACTTGAAAAGCTGGAAAAGTGCTCGAAGCTGACCTGTCAAATTGTAGCCGAATCAAAGATGCATTCAAAAAAATAACTTTGTTTTGTGGAGTGGATGCGTTCATTCATAAACTTTTTAAAATATTTTCCACGCCAGACAAAAAAATACTAACCGTGCTCCAACGGCCGGCACGCGACACCAAAATCACAGTAGATACTTTTATTAATAAATGAAAATTAAATATTTTAGATGTTTACCTACTAAAAGGTTACGCGATATTAAATTGCAATTGTGCTGTCCTACCGTCATTAGCAAAGGCTCAAGCCCCTTCCAAATCATAAACCTATCTCATCCACGCTGATATAGCTTACTTTCACATAAGTCAAGCCGAAAACAAAAACCTCGCCAGCGCTCTTTCTAGATGACCTGGGGCCCTATTCGGAGATTTGAGATTTTCATCTCACTTTTTTTTACATCTTTGTTGCTCTTGTTTGAAATGTCATGGGTGTGAGAGTGACCAAGATAAAATCTCATCTCATCTCACGCATAGTACAAAATAGCTGCCCGCCAAAAATCAAAATGCATATAAAGGTCCGTTCATATCTACCGACATCGAGCGTGCCCGACACGTACCGGCACCGACAAAATAGTATTCTTTCATAGATTTTGTATGAGCGTTTTCACATCTACCGTAACGTGTCCGCGCGGACTCGTAGCGTGCCCGGACAGACAGTTACATTCATATCTACCGACACGTACCGGCACAGACAAAGTGGTATTCTTTCGTACATTTTGTATGAGCGTTTTCACACCTACCGTAACGTGCCCGTACAGGCACTCACAGATATCGACCGACTCCAACCGAGCTTTGCTAGTATTCTCGCAAGGAATATTTTGATGGCGCGGTGCCTTTTTTTCTTTTTTTTAGTTTATTATTGTGCCGTCTGGCGCTGCAGTTTCGATTTTAACACATGATATAGCTATAGATTTTAGAGTTATAGATGAAATAGGTACATCCATTTTTTTTATAAGCTCTAATCACATAATAAAAATAATAGAAAGTACTAATCTTTACCTTAGCCTAGTGATTTTGCAGGGAGATAAAATAAAAAAATGCGAAGTCGATATCGATAGCTACTAATGCTACTAATAGCTGCTTATTTTGTTGATAACTACCTACTATTAATATTACTTAACTTAAGATTTTTTTTTTACTTTTCAACATTTATTTGTTAATTTGTTTTTTATTGCCTATAACTTGTTTTACACTACCGGATGAGCCTTTAGCAGGCGTTATTACTTTTTCATCATACAATACAGCGTTTTAACTAATAACAAAAGACTAGGTGTTCCTTTGAACATGGTTATAGGATAAATATTTACTTTTAATTGACGAAGAAAAAGAATATCTCCGTCTAGTTTAAAGGTTTGAAAACTAAAATGAGTTTATAATAACCATCATTTTATTAGCTAAATACTTTTCCTATAAGCGAGGCGAAGCGCGTCAATATTTAATTTAAAGGAGCATAAATGAATTAGAATAAAAAAAAAGTGTGATTCGGGTGATAACTCGGAGTGACGAGCGGAGCTGTCCGACGTCGATAACGTGAACGGTCGGTGTCGGTCGATGTGAATAGAAAGTGCCGGTCGGTGTCTGTGCCGGTACGTGTCGGACACGCTCGATGTCGGTAGATATGAACGGTCCTTTATGGGGTCTATTTCAAAATGCATATTATGGGGTCCTATCCTGTCAAGTCGAAAATCGCGCAAGCATGGCGAAAGCCATACCGCGGGGTTAGCGCGGCGCCATCATCCAGTTTTTCCACACGGGCGATGTTCTGTGTTCAAGCCTGGCCTGTGCACTTAAAAGTCTGAAGCTTGTACGTGTGGTAAGCCTCATAGAGTGACCAAGAAACATCTCACGTGTCAAGAATAGGGGGCTACCATTATAGCCTGCTTAATTTATTTTCATTTTTTTTTTCTCGTAAGTTAATACTTAAATTTATTCCCTTTTCTGTTGTAAATTTTTATGAAAACTTTTGAATAGGCGAATGCTTACTTACTTCTGCTGCGGGCAGAAGCTAGTATTTTATAAAATTGTATAGTCTTGTACTGCTAGGATTTAGTACACTATTTAGGATATACACTAGCTAAGTATTAAAAACCAACATACGGAGGCAGTATGGTTATGTTGCCTCTAGCCTGCTCTATGAGAAGGTTGGCGCGAAAAAAAAAACAAGAATTGTGACTGTCTGTCATTCATTCGGGTCAAGTCATTAAGTGTCAATGCTAGCCGCAAGCCGAAAAACAAACAAATAATAATTAAATTGTTTTTAAATCCTCTAGATGATTTTGCGAAGAAGGTACAATTAGAAATTTCTATCGAAAGAAATCATTTAAAACTTTTCAGTGCGGTTACAAAAAAATAGTTAATTTTTAATAAATCTAAAATATTTCAGGCAATTTTTAACCCAAAACAAATATTTCATTGGGATTGGAGCTCTACTATTAGCTGCGTTTTATTGCGAATGGCTCGTGTACACAATACAACCTCGTTACTGGCCGGAGCTAAAGTGCCGCCAAGATGAGCAATGCACGAAGATACTTTTCATTGCCGACCCTCAGATACAGGGCGAAATGGCAGCCCCGAGTCCCCTCAACCATCTGTTCATATATGATAGTGATAAGTTAGTAATATTCAGAAGAATTATTAATGCTAAGATTAGCTTGGAATTTGGCGTTTTTTCATGACCTCAAAAATATCGATATTACTTCATTTAAATAATAATGATGAAGTAGACACTCAGACAGCTTTTGTTACCTCCATCATAAATACAAAAATAATGTCTTAAAAATATAATAATCTTAAAATTGTTTTTCAGATACCTAAAAACAACATTTTCAGTAGTGGCAAGACACTTCAAGCCTGATGTGCTAGTGTACCTCGGCGACATTATGGATGAAGGCGCCTGGGCCACTGATGAACAATACGACCGATATGTTGAACGCATCCATAAAATATTTGCAAGCTCTGTCCCATATGTTGTAAGAATGTTTTTTCAATTATCCCAGATCAGTCCAATATCTTGTTAAGATTATCTTCCCTCTTAATCATAATAAATGGACCGAAGTTCTTATTTAGAATATCAATTCTTGCCACCAATTTTGGTTTACTTAATTTCTAGGAAGTATGGATCCCAGGCGACAATGATATTGGAGGTGAAATGGAACCTGTAAGAAAAGATAAAATAGAAGCATTTGAACGGGAATACCAAAATTCTTCTGAAGTTACATCAAAAAATATATTGTTCTACAAAGTTAATGCAATAACAAACCATTTCCTGAAGCCAGAAAATAACTCTACAGATTTTTATAAAATTGTTATCTCACATTACCCTGTCAGTTTGAAATACAACCTGAGAAATCAGGTATGGCATAAACTTTTTACTAATACCTTTACACACAAAACACATAGTACAGTTAATACAGTAGATCTGGTAATACCAAACAACAAGAGACTACAACTAGGGATAGGGATGACTAATATTTAACATTTTTTTATCAGTTATACCTATAATTTATTACAAATTAAATTCAACAAAATACCACTAATTTATTAACATTATTACAACTAACATTAGTAAATATCTTCAAATATTTTCAGGTTGTTAAAGAAATACATCCCAACATTATCTTCTGTGCCCATTCACATGAGTCAAAATTTGTTATAAACTCCAATGACTTCTCTAACAGAGAAACTTACCGTCTGCTGCCAGAGACAAAACTAAATGAAAAATCATATGTGTGTGGGTCTAATGGACATGTTTGTCCTGGGAAAGAAATATTGCAAGTACTTCCCAGTAACGAGTCACTGTATGAAGTTTATGTACCCACTTGTTCATATAGAATGGGCACTAGTTGGATTGGCTATGGAGCTGCAGTTTATGGTAAGTCATACAGAGTTGTATAGAACAGTAATACCACAGCCTACCTATGATAATTAATATTTACACTGTGGTAATTAATATTAATGAATTACACAAGCTATACTAAATTAAAATAAATACCATAAACAGCTATTATGGGCTTGAACTTGAATTCTCACAAAACAGCAGTTCCATACATACATTTCGTATGAGTGTAAATAAAATGGAACACATTGAAACTCTACTACTGGTTGTTGCTTCAACAAATGCTACTAGTTATTCTACAACATATTTCTTAACCCTTTCAGAACACAAGAACCGAATCCTCCAGTATACAGTATTTTGGTCACCACAGAGGTTTCCCTACTTGTTTTTTTATTTGGCTCTCTTGATGATCTCCACTATTTGGGTGCTTTACTATGGAGCCAAGTGGTTATTGTACAAATGTAAAGGCTCAAACAGTCCTATATGGTCAGGTAAAGATAATATCCCACTTCTGAAAAGGATGAAGTCTACAGGGTCACACTTTGGTGACTCGAAAAATTACTGAATTTGCATTTATTCCTAACTTCATCATGCAACCCTGCAATTTATTTTAAGGCTTTGAAGTAAGTACTAAAATGTTCCCAAAAAATTGGTGATAACAATGTTTGACAAAATAGGTTAAAATCTTATCAAGATAAATGATTGTGTGTAACAAATACGAGTTGTTATCTAAGCTTTAATAATGATAAAACAAAATGTATATCAATACCAGCACAGCATGTTGAACAAAGTACAAATAAGAGATTTTATTTTTATTAATTTATTCATATTTCAAATGTGTTTTGCTGGTATGTTATGAATATAGTTTATTCATAAAAGATTCCATTTAATATAATATTTCCAAGATAATTGATAAGGCTGTAAATTATTGCATTTTTATATTTCATTATTACTGTGATTAAAAATTATTGATAGATATGTATAATACAAGATTAACTAAAAGTGAATTGTTTGATCAGTTATATAATTACTATGGAATTGTACTGGAATTGCATGCAATTTTTCCTAATTGAATTTTTTGCCCTGATCTTTTTTTGCTAAGAATATAATTATTTAGTTGGTGGTAAACCTAGGTATGTTTTGAATACTGAGTCATGTATATATCAAGCTAGAGGATCCTATATGCTCAGCACAACATTTTCGCAATTTTGTATGCCCAGATTTTTTAATTTATGTATCAGGACTTATTGCCAAAGAAAATATGTATAAATTCTGGAGTTATAGTTGTGCGAAAATTAGGTGCTGCATTATCCACCTAACCATTATACCTCTATGAAAACATTCCATGGATTTTTGATACATTTTATTTTATAGATTAATTTAAATCATCACAGTTGTAGATTAGTAGTTATTTAAACATAAACTAGCTACTAAAACATGGTTACTGTCCAAATTAAAATTTACACCCTGTACCTATATTTTATCTATTACAATTTTGTCAAGAGCCTTTCAAAACTCAGACAGGGCTAGCCACTCAACCAATACGAATTTACTTGCTTGCTTTTTTTTATTAGTTAACATGATAAACTGTTGTTTTCTTGTACATGTGTTGAAAAAATAAAGTATTATTTGTTTACAAAGTCTATATTTTTACACCCTTTTTCTTTAAAAACATGGTAATGAGTAAAGTTAACATCATATACACATTTAATATTAGGAATGTAACACTGCTTGATGCTAGTAATGTTCTCATGGACATGTTTATAGCTCCAGTAATTAGATTAGCTATCAGGAAGTAGGAGAGCCCATTACTGTTCACATTTTCAATGATATTAGGCTCTTGCAAAGTACATTTCTCATCTTGCAGTGCTCTTTCAACATAGTACAGCATGGTAACAACGGTCACTAAAGTTGCTTCCAAGTAAAGACAGTAGGAAGCATTAGCAAGAGATCTAGAAGTAGGTCTGAATGTACTCAAAACATATAATAATGTCCAGAGAAGTACTGATGCTATAATTAGTAGGAGTTGAACAAGATCAGTGACAAATGGAGTCTTTTTAAAAAGTTGTATTGTAATAGGTCCAGAAGAGCTTAAAACGTTCTTAACATATGCACCAAACAAATACAAAGACACATAGCCTAGACAGGATGATACTCCCTCTCGGTTAGCTGATAATAGTGTATCTCTTTGTGCATCACTAAACACCCATTCCTGTACACCTAAATACAATATAAATTCATGTACTAGCAGAATAAGAAAGCTATAAAGAAGTGCATTGACATTGAAATACAATATTACAGTTGCCAAAAGTTTGCAAACAGCTAATGTGAAAAAGAAATTCCAATGCACTCCATATTCTGTCACATGCTCTTGATAATCTAAATGTTTCACAGACCAGTACCTAGCTATGCCTAAAATTAGTAAGACAGATATGAACTTAATGTTTCCCTTTATAATATCCATTACACTATGATTTTGTAAGTCCTTGTGGACCAGACCACTCATTAGTACAAATAGACCTACCCCAGTGTCCATAAGACTATAACCATACCTTTCAGTCTTGGCTAAATGACGAGGAAAGTCTCTGAAATCAACTGCCAGTATTGCACAAACAGTTATTATGTATGTCAACCCTCGCATAATAGATATTGAATAAATTTTCTTGTTCCTTACAATTGTATGGTTTATGTTTCTTTTATTCTTTGGATATTGTTGAACAGCTTCATAGAATAACATTGTTGTTACAACAAAGTTCAAAAAGTAAATGTAATTAGATAAAATAGTATGAGCTAATATTAAAGGGAGTACTATAATGATATATTCGTAAAGATACCGGTTATTGTTATTATGTCTTAACCTCAAAGACGAGTAGACCGAAGACTGAACAGTGAAGAAAATACAGAAGAATACGTGAGGCGCAGATGAGCCGTGGTTGTTCTGCATGAAGGACTCGTGGAAGCTTTTGTACTCAGTGGCGTTCATTGCCGCAATTTCTTGTTGGGTACTCATTTTATCACGAAGATAATAGCTGCGACTGCGATATTATTTTCATTAAGATAATTTTATCTCTCGAGCATCAGTATGTAGGTATTAGTCTTGTACCTACAGGTGTAATTTATTGTCACAATGGAATCTTTGGAATAAATTGGTGTTTCCCGTCTGTTTTCCACAATTTCTTGATGAAAACAAACAATGTTCAAAATCAAAACAAATAGCTGTCGCCTGTCATTGTCAAGTGAAGTAATGTCACAGTGTTTTTTTTCTCACGAGAGAATTTGGCATTACAAGTCTTCACCAAAACTCTGTAATTTTTGAAGATTGTGACTTGTAGAAACGTTCCGTTTCACGTTTACAATTAAAGCTAACAATATCCATAATGTAAGAAATAATTCATTTTTTATCAATTATTTTTTTTAGCTTATTGTAAAGAATAATATTTAAAATAAACCTATCAAAAACAAAAACATTAAAATATGCAAAAACAATTTTACAATCCTGATTTGAAATTTGAATTTCTAGAGTCCGCGCCAAAAAGCAGGGTCTCGTGACGAGTACAATGGGGGCTATTCCTGGGACCCTATTCAGAGATTTGAAATTCTCATCTCACTTTCTTTCATCCTTGTTGCTCTCATTTAAAACGTCATAGGTGTGAGAGTGTCCGAGATAAAATCTCATCTCATCTCACGCGCAGGGGGGCTATTCCTACGCGTGAGATGAGATGAGATTTTATCTCGAATTATTAACCTAATTTGTCATTAAAAATTTGATGCAAGTTCCTTTAAATTTGAACAGGGTTGGCAGATTATTATAAATAAAATTATTTATTTTACTTTGTTTAATACTTTATTACTCTTAGTCAGTTCTAAGTACCACAAAGACTAGCTTACATCTAATTTGTGACTTACTTAGTGCATAAACACAAATTCTATGCCTAACTAGCAAATATCTACTTACTTATTGTACACAGACATAAATAAATCCTATTTTATGCGAATCTACGACGTTAACAGCACCTTTTTGAAACCTATATTTACAGATTTTTCGTGCCAACCTTAATCAACTGTAGTGGCACTAGACGATTATAGGCAGGTGAAAAGTGAGGCTAGATAGCATATTTTAAGCAATGTTTAAAAGTCGAAGTCGTACGGCCGTGTGGGGCGTCTTTGAGCAAGGGGGATGTTGACTTCCTCTGCTGATCGGAACACTTGGTGCTGTGGCTGCTGCGGCCGAGGAGTTGGGCGCGCCTGCAGCTGTTGCAACTGCTGGGGCTGTCGGCGGGGAGCTTCTTCCTGCAATCAAATTTCAGTTTAGTCATTGATTCCCCAAAAAGCAATTAGTTACTATCAAACTCGAGCCTTTTAAAAAACAAGAAGACAATTATGGCTAAAAAAGATTTCAGTACCTTTTATGTTTTCACTACTTAGGGAGAACTATTTAAAATTTAGATGCACTATTGAATGTTCCGTTTTAGATGTAAGTAGGTACTTTAGTAGGTTACCTCTTCTTCTTCTTCCTGGTCGTATCTGTCGTCCCTGTACACCTCCTGCGGGTAGTAGCGGTCAGAGTACTTGAGAGACACGTTGGGCTTCCTCTGCACTTCCTCCTCGTTGATGGGCCGGTATAGGTACTCATTCACGAAGTGGTACTTGGAAGACTTCTGGCAGATGTTGTCGTGCGTAGGCGGCATGCATATTAGATGGACCTGCGGGTAGAAGGTTCAGTATTGGTTCTTTAAAGAGGGGAAAGCCACCATAGCAAATAAATATCTACACAAAACTTCAATAACGGATAAACTTACACGATCCCTTAAAGCCACCCCTTAAATCATAAATCGACCCTTTACGAGTTTCACGAAAATTTGTTCATTTATTTGGGTACCTGGTGGAAAGAAAAGCCGTCCGGGCACACCCACGAGTGTTTCACGTTGTCCTGGCAGTAGTGGAACACCTCGCAGTTGAGCTCCTCGTCGGCGTAGTAGCCAGTCTGTTTGCTGACACAGTTGAACTTGGACTGTTGCAGGAGCGTGGAGAGACGGTCGGGCTCTTCCTTCTCCTCAAGGTCTTCTTCTTCTTCCAGTTGCTGCTGTGTCAGCTTGCTTGGCCTTTGTTCCGGCTATGAAGTAAATTTTTGATGTAGACTAGGTAATTTATGTGCATTCACAACGCAACATAAAAGAACACAGACTGACCTACGAAGACAAAATTTAAAATTACTGTGTTCTGTAGTGGGTTTAATTTAATGAAGTCAATAATGTAGCTGCTTTATTATTTAGCGCGTTACTTGGAACTTACCCTTCTTTGCTGCGTGGGCTGCCTCTGCTCCTGTACATACTGCTGCTGTTGGTGCTGCGGTTGGTGCTGCGGCCGGGCGGGCTGCACCACGTACTCTTCTTGCTGCGGCCGCTGGTAGCCAGCGAGCTCGGCAAGCGAAGGCGTGGGACGGAACCCGCTCGGCAGCGCATTGTACGCGGTTGGGGTGTACGCTCGCGGCCGTAAGTTACGAGATTCCTGGAAATTCAAAGCGTTGATTGGGTTAGTTTAGTGTAACATACGTATTAACAGTTTGAGTCGGTTTGTAGCAAGTTTATAATAATTGGAATTTGTGTAAGTATTAAATGCTATCACCTATGGAAATATTTTGATAAATAAAATGTATGTCATTGTTAAGTACACATGAACTGAATCAAAAATCCTCACAAATGAATTACGATGTTATTGGTTTTTAATTTATACATATTTTTTAAAAATACATTGCTTTTTGTCGGTCTCAACTATCTTTTCTCATCCATTACTTGTTGTGAAAGTGCTTCCTACAACAATACCAACTCAATACGGAATTACATAATTTACGTAATTATCGATACTTAAAGACTTAATATCGAACGCGCACAATGTTAGTCAGGTTGGCAAAAAAATGGCTACTGCCTAACACGTTTGTGAGAAATCATTCGTGCGAAACGACGCGACGCTGTATAATTATGCCGTATTCGTATTATGCTCGGGAATTATATCATCGCGAAGATCCGGGAGAACGGTGTGTACTGTGGTTAATGAATGAAAGATATGTGGGCATGTGGGTAGTTTTAAGTGTAACACATTTTCCTACGCCTACTTACGATTAACAATGTAAGTAGGTAACTACCCACATTTAGAATCTATTTAGCAGGTGTAACCATATTGTTCATCTATTGTTACACCTACCAAGTCAGCGTTCAGTATGAATGACATGAATGTCCTTGACTTTTTGTACCCATGGAGTGTTATGACATTCAAATATTATAGTAGAGTTAATTTTTTACACAAAGATGCGAATCTTTTTTATTCGCGTGACGGTTCAACAGCTAAAAGTTTATTCATTAATAAATTGCATACATGATACGCTGTGTGCACGTGCGCCGCTATGCCTATTTCATCCGCAGTTAGAATCGTGCGATCTTTACATTTTTCCCACGCGATTACACAACGCCGCATTAATTCACGAACGAGTGTTTACATCGAAAATCTACAATCGGAAAACATAGGTTGGTGGTTTGGCTACATAAATTGCTCACAGCAAACAAAAAAAAATGTTGGTGACACCCATAAAAAACGTTATTTGAAAAAGCCGCCATATTTGTTTTGCTTACTTGGCGGGAAATGATTGCCGCTTATAACATGCCTAAAATTAAAGCGGAACGTCATTGTCATGCTCTCCAATGAGAAATCGTGCAAAAAGGAAGAAATAAAAACAAAACCTAATGAGTTTGCTTTCGACTTTCACTCTCGCGGCCTTGCGGCGGACATTGACGCCAAGTGGCGTAGAAAAATTGCATCGCGGCTTGTAACGAGATTGTAACACTCTCGATTTCGGTCACGAACTGCTTCTCGGATCGATAGCAAATTGCCGGCTTTGGGGAAACGCCGCACTTAAGTATATTACCATACCAACAAATAGGTACAAGTAGGTACTTACTTACATAAGTATATTGGATTATACTCGTATAGTAACGACACCAATAGCCTAGAATATGATCTGTTCAATCAATTTTATTTATTTAGGTACTTACTTATACCTAGTTCTGCGATTTTTTTAGGAACTAACAACAGCCTGCGGGCACGCTTGCAGTTCCGCAAGCATATCCGCTAATTCATTTTAATATCATTAAAAGCGTGTTGCACGGCGTGACATTGCCATTTATTCGTTTGTTTTGCAGCTTTCACTGTAGAAAAAAATTGCACATTGATGCTCTTTTAAGAACATATTTCCAAAAATTGGAAGTAAATTATTATTTAATACTTCTTTTGATGCATTACTTGATTTATTATGTCGGGAAAATAATATTAAAATTATTGTCAAACCAAAATCTTAAAAATGACACTCATTGTAGTAAAGAAGGCTCACTAAGGCTAGGCTTTGTCATTAGACAAAGTTTATACTTACTTAATATTTTAATTTCACAATAGGAATTTACCAAATATTGATATTAGCTTAGAACTTTTTTTAAAATAAATAATTAGCAGTATTGTAAAATAATTAGCTAACGAACTTAATTTTATTGATTTTCTTTAAAAAATCTACTTCATGCGGGATCCCGCTGGATCCCGGTGCGGGATTGCAATCCCTAGTTCCTACCTACTTAGATAGATAAGTACATATATAAACTTGAGATTTTGGTGTTGATGAGACAAAGAAATAACAATTCCAACTTGGTTTGGTGTTGGAATTACAAGCATGGGAACTAATTTTTAGAACGTTAATCTACGCCAATAATCATAAAACTTTAATGTACAATATTATTACCCACGAGTTGAAATTAATTAATATCGATTTAAAATCCAGGTAAGTTAATTTCAATGAAAATAAAAAATGGTATTTTTTTTATTTTCATTGAAATTAACTTACCCTCATTTAACCATTCCAACTATCATAATCACCACTTTAAATTTAATAAAATAGTATCGATACCGCATCAGAAAGTAATTCACAGTCTATTTATTAGTCATTGAAGTGAATGCTTAATTTATTCGATATCGATAAGAATCGATTCGTGTTTCGATTGATATCGACGAACTCGTGATACTCGTTAATTAGGTAATTACCGGACACGACTGAGTTATCTTTGATGATCTAGCAACTCTAGTAGAAGTTTTTTTTTTAATTTACTAGTTGCGCCCCGCTGCACTAAAAAGGAGCTAATGTGTTAACGTAGGGTGTTAGCATTACCAAATTTCATCCAAAACCGTACATCCGTTTGACCGTGAAGAATTTACAAACACACACACACACAGTGTATGTGTGTTTGTAAATTCTTTCACCTTTATCATATTATGTCTAGTAGGAGATCAAGATTAATGTGTAAATGTGCTTAAAACGTGGGTTGGCTTTTTTCTCTATATTGGAAACACAGACTTTATACTACACAACACAAACACACTTTTTTTATCAGGCATCTACCGAATCGACAACATCAAAGATTAATGATTTTATTTTGTTTCCGAAATCTACGACTAGCACAGTAAGCTATGTTCTTATTTAAAAGATTTCTTTACTCACTAAATACAACAATTATAACATAAAATTTTACACAAGCACATTTAACATTTATTCAGTTTTGGTGCTTACGAACATTGAGGCGCGCGTTGAAGTCTTTCGTAGGAGGCCCCTGGCTCGTGCAAAATACTTCAACACGCGTTGAATGTTTGATCGGACTTCTTCTCGGACTATCGGATCGGATTCCATCCACTTGTATTCACAGCTCGGCTCTGCATGTAAATCCGTGGATACTTTTACATCTTGAATCCAAAGGTGGATCCATGGATGCTTCCTTTTCCTCTTAGCTATTCTCTTGTAGAAAAGTTTTTGTGCATTTAAATTTAAGACGTGCTCTCACGGTGAAGGAAAACATCGTGAGGAAACCAACATCTCCTAGAAGAATAATTGAAAGACATGCGGCATCCACTAACTGGCACTGAGCCAGCGTGGTAACGGCTCTATCACCCTCTACGTAGGGATGGTCGGTGTCTGTGCAGTGGGACGTAAAAGACTGTAGAAATAACGATGTTTAAGTAGATAGGACTTGTTGTACCTCTTGGTCGAGCGCCAGTTCATCCTCGTCTCCCTCGACGCCTGCGTCCGGTATGCTGTCCTCATCCTCCGACGCCAGCGCCGCCCCCACCGCCAGCAGCGCCACCAGGTACCACAACCTGGAACAACGAACACGGGCGTTAGAAACGACATAACAACAAATACCATAACTATCTACTTAGTAATCTAGGAAGCTGTTACTCTACTAGCTCTTCCATTTAGCTAACTGTTATTTATACTGTACTAAGAAAAAGTTGTTCTACGCGGAAGTTCTCGTTC
Organism: Peribatodes rhomboidaria; assembly: GCA_911728515.1. Taxonomy (NCBI): domain Eukaryota; kingdom Metazoa; phylum Arthropoda; class Insecta; order Lepidoptera; family Geometridae; genus Peribatodes; species Peribatodes rhomboidaria. The sequence goes on from OU452169.1 coordinate 17,282,097, forward strand.
ATTCACAAATTTATCAACTGTTCTTTCTCCTTCCAGCGTAGAATATTAACCTACGTACAACACGCTATGACGTAAAACATTTACCAATATTTTTATCATATATTCATCATTTTTGCTCTTAAGCGCCCACTCCTGAGTATAAGTCTACGTCACTATATCCGATCTCTAGTCAATCTCATTCACACATAATTAAAAAAACACATTAGTTCCAGTCTGCACGGTAGGTAAAGCCTTCGACAGGCAGACATCGGCATAAGTAAAACAAACGTGTTTTGGCGCGATGACAACACCTACATTTGCAAGTAAATACTGCGATAAGCATGTGAACAGAGATTACCTCTTAAAAATACCGCATCACAATATTGCATATTGGAATGGATGTTGTATGGATGATGGATGTTGGAAGAAAAGTGTAGCTTGTGTGGATAGAAAAGCGTTCTCTTTGCAATTCAAGTAAGTTAATGTCTATGCGCGCTCATGAATGGACAAATGAATAAAGTGTATTTTGACCGATACACGGTGCGCTTAGACCGTTCCGAGTGTGAAATCTATAAGGGTAATCCATGCATGTGGAGTATTACGTAATTGGTCAATTTCTCCAAAATGGACGCTGCAGCAGGGCACTGTTATGCAACGGCTGCGCTCTGTAGTTGCCGATTTAATTCGATGACAGAACTGGTTCGCGCGTATCACGGAGCAGGCGGAGGAACTATGTGAGATACTTTTCGTTATGGTAGAGATGAATACTAAAACACTACAAAATAAAAGTTCGTTTTGTCACTAAAGAGGAAATCAATCAAATGTTAAGAAAATGTTAAGTATGATTATTTACTGAAGAGATAACCAATCAAGCTTCTTACCATCCTAGAGCCATGTTTTACTAAACGTATAATTATTTGAAGATATATTTTAAATGAAGGTTGACCACAAGCGTTAAATCCTAAACCACGCACAGTGCCTTGATTTATAAACCAGTCTCCTACACGCTGTGGTCAGAAGCTCCGAAGCAAGAATCTGGTTGTGATCAAGTCCGAATAGCTGAACCAAATATGTTTAGTCGAATGCGAGCAAAAAACGTGCCAAAGAAAAAGGGTTCTGAGACGCACGTAAAGGCGCCTCATCTGATGGTTAACCTAATATGAGGATCATGTACAACCACATTTTATGGTGCAAAACATTTGATGTGTTCGTACATTATGGGAAGAGCACATCGATATTTAAAAAAATGCATTCTTGTCAATCGTCTTTCCAAAGATCATAAAGAAATTCGTATAACGTTATCATGATTACGCTAACTACAACAACAAGTCAGACGTATGAGTAACATGGGGATCTTCAAAAGGGCTGTCAATAGAGTCCTTAAAGGTAGTCAACGTATCTGTGATGCTGCTGGTATTACAGGTATCCATAGGCAACGGTGATCGCTACCATCAGGCGGCTTGCCACCTTTGGCATAAAAAATAAAAAGTGATTACGCTGAGATTGCCATCCATTTTTTATAGTGCAATCAGTAATCAGACTAAAAGAATATCGAAAAAAAAACTGAAAGATTTAATTAAGTCTGCCCATAAATGAAGCTACACAAGTTAATCTGATTGAACCCCATGTCAGATGTAGGCCAGCCGTAGCGTGGCCACCGAGGCTTGATCGTTGGTAACATATCAGTTGCAACACGACGCAAGGGTGCGGTCGTGGTATTTACACTTACCATAATTAAGTGCGGAAAGTTGTTGTTCCATTGCCCGGGTTTACTCTTGCGAGATGACCAAATTTATTGCTGTTATGACATCGATGTGACTGACTTGAGTTCGACATGTCTCCGGTAATGAGTGTCTCGTGTTGTAGGTAGGTTATTGGTATTATTGAGTCTTATACAATTCAAAAAGAGGAAATTCGCAATCTGGCTGTATTTTTAGAGTTACGTAGCAAGCTAGGAAGCATATCTATGTTTTTGTTTGCTATCAATATACCTTTTATATTTATGTTGTGTTTTAAAGGTCAATATAGTGTACGTACCCTAACCACCTTCTTGATAAACGTTGTAGAGCCTCGGAATAGTTAACCTGTGTTTTGTCTTTTCTTTCTTTTAATTTTTGAACTCCATCGAAGAAGACAAAACATTGTAAACTATCCCGACCTTAGAATAATAACTAAAGCAACTAACTTTAGTTATTATTCTGTGATCCCGACGCTATAGAACGTTTATTAGTAAGGGGGTAAATATTTCAGTAATGCTACGATGAAGTGCCTTAGCTGTCATTAATATTTGGCCAAACCCGAGTAGGTACGTATTTTGCTTCACGTAAGAAACAGCTAGTAGATAGATGAACTTTAAAAGGATATTTATTATATTTCATTTCAATACAAATAAAATGCAACAATTAACTAAATACTTGTAGAGAAGCATAAGGAAACATTATTATTAATGGAACAGCTGAACTTTTGTATTCAAATCAAGTTTTATGGATCTGGTGCGGTTTGAACCTGGCCTTTGCAAATTGTGTACTTTATTGCTGAAACGTGTTTTTATTGCTAATGTTAAGCGTAATTGCATATAAATATACCTATAATATAAATATCATATTCGTAATAATATTTGTGTAAAAGTTATAAAACCAATCTCGAAAGGCAATTGGTACAAAGTGTCCTTGATACCCCAGTAACGTCTTCTATTTTTCCCTTCGTAATATAAGGTGTATCTATATAGGCTGAATTTAAATATGTTTTAGTTTTTATAATATTCAATTTATTCGAATTTAAAAAAAAAATACATTAAAAAGTGTACATGAAAAATAACGAAGCTAGAACTTCATCAGGCCGGTGCCTGAATGCCCATACGCCTACGCCGATCTGTATTACTTCAATTCATACATCCCATTACGCTACATAGCACTCACGTGTGGGGCGTGGATGTAAGGTATAGACAACAAAGCAACTATATAGTTGCAGTAGAAAAATATGGGCTCCGACAAGGCTCCGTCGCATCTAGTATTTATACTACTGGCCTATGTGATATACGCGGCGTAGACGTTGTTATCGGTCCGATGCAGCTCTAGCTTCATTATTTAATTTTCATGGTATATCCAGAAAGGAAAAGTCTATTAACAAAGAGTCTCTCTAGGTAGTATTTCAACTTCAGTTAGAAGTCCACTGCCGTAGATGGAGAATTGTTCATTCTCCATCAACGTCCACTGTCAAAGTGTTTGTTTTGTCGTAATACAATGTTATACAAGCCTTTGTAACGAACATAGCATCATAGGTACATAGAGTCAATCAAATAAGAGTTAGGTACATAGAGATGACAGTGAGTCGGTGAGGTAATTGAAGTAGCTCTTTATTGTTCAATTTCTATTATTTCTGGAAACGTTGCTAAACAACAAATAGAGCTGAAAAACTTTCGTAGACAATCAAAGTGGAGCAGCATTCCAGTGCTCTCTCCATCGAAATCATCCATTCGTGAAATAGAAACTTGCGTATTTTTCAACGCAACTAAATTAAACTGCAAGTAGGTAATATAATAACTATGATTGAGCTTGCGGAGGCGGCGGGACACTAATGTTGTTGGAATGTTTGACTGCGACCCGCCGCCGGCTTGTATCAGGTAAAGATATTTAGCTTTGCTTAGCTAGACTAGGGTAGAAACTTTAAGCGCTGTAGCGTCGTCTTTTAGTTTGACGTTGTGGCTCAAATTATACTCTTGATGCTCTATACTTATTAAAATTATGGTTTTTGAGCTACTGTTATAATAATGTAATGTAAATATTTGTAAGGCAACTTGAAATTACAGCTAGATAGGTACTAAAAAGCTTTCTTAAATCCTAGTGAGGTAAAGACCGTAACTGTATGATGGAACAGTCTAAATTATGTAGATGAGAGTACGTATGAATATGATTTGCAAGCTGCGGAAGCCGTTTCGCGATCGTAATCATTGTAAAAATTTGTATCTTAGAAATCGGTAGTCGTGGGCTGTACGACGCTTATTGTTTTTGCCCATTTAGCCAAAGGTCAAATTGCCTAAAGCCCGGTGGAAAGCAATAGCGCCGGTATTAAATGCGCACACGCAAGCGCAGTGGCAGCTGCATGACACTATTGTTTTCCGGACTGTAAGAAACTGTCACTAGGGCTGTCAAAAACCACAATTTTTCATGAATTTTTCTAAGTTTTTATTGTAGTAAGTACAACAAGTACATACAAGTTGTATAAAAATAAATTCAAAATTTTTGCTCACCAATTTCAGGTTTATTTTCAAATTTTCGAAGTCTGTTTATTGTTCAGATTTTATGGCTTTCCCTTTTCCAGGATATCTTTAAAGTCTAAAAGGTTTTTAAAACACACCTGCAGCAAAACGTGATAAAAATGTAAGATCAAATTATATGTACGTAAATAAACGCTTAAACCTTTTTTCGTTTTGTTTTATAAGTGTCGCCAGCCCTGGTGGCGTCAACCAAAGTGTGCGGGCGCATATCGTGAGCTGCTCGTGCCACCCGGCTCATTTCATTGCCAATATCGCAACATTGGACCGGCACTGAGGCTTACAACATTAATTGAAGTAAATTTATAGTTTCCACAATATTCAGCAACGTCCGAGCAATGTTTATTGTTTATTTGACAGTAAAATATGCTGAGTCACGCGATAAAGAGTAACAATCTACCAAAGAATGCTGGGTTAGGACATTGACTTAGCAATCAGCAGGCCACCCTTCCTTTGCACTTCTGAATGAAGCAACTCAGTAGCGTACTCTACCTACGGCCTGTTGGGATAGTTACGTTAGACACCATATACATAAATGGCAATTATTTTAGTAATTGATCGTAAACATTTGGCGACAATTATCTCCGAAGCAACAAAGAACAGGTAGGCCTCGCCGCGATTCATTTGATTGGTCCCGTAACATTATGTCAGTGTTTTGTAATAGGTGACATGCAACTCGTAGCTGGTAAGTGGTGGCCGGTGCCTGGTGCCTTACGGAAGTGTAAATAATTACTCGCAACGTTACGATGTGCACCGACCACTGACCGCTGAGTGAGTCAGCAACTAAATATTCTTGCTGGTTCATTTGGTACAACGAGTCATACTGGGTCCGAGAACCAGACCTTACGAACATCTCCATTTTGAGCTTTGATCTATCTTTGCAGTCTTTGTGTGCCTAGCTAAATACATCAAAAGCACATAGTAAATATAATAGTAGCGAATCACCACGCATTGAAAGTTTAACATACTCCATTGTTGGAACTTTTTACATTTCTGTTTCGCAAATTCTGGACCTACAACTTTCGTGGATAACCAAAGATCTATTAAACCAATTTAAAACTATCGATTTAGATGCTAGCTTCCTCAATCTTATATCGTCATTGTGTAATGTAAGGAGTCTTCGAGCTTATACGTTAGGTGGTCAGCAGCTCTATATTCTTGAAATTATATTAGGTAAAAGCTGCTCCGACTTCCTTACGCAATTGAAAGTGAAATCCGGATAGTGTCGCGTCAGCACGCGATACTGCAAACAGCTACTGTTTGATTTACGAGACATCCGATTCGAGTCCGAATATCAAATTTATCGAATACTGCCAATCGATAAATACTTATAGTCTGGCAATCAGAAAAATCAACGCGAACAACTAAAGCACTGCCTTAGATGTAGAAATGTTGGATATATATAGACAGAGTTTTGCAAAATACCATAAACCAAACAACTTGCTAATTTTACAAGGAAAAATACAAAACGAACAACCGCCTCAAACAAGGTGCACATTGTGATGGTTTCACAAATCCGAAAGTGTATGTTTTAAATATAAAATAAGATGTGTATTTTGAATAGCAGTGTCTGACCCAATGGCTGACCAAAAATTTGGAAAATCTCCCTAAGCATTATAGGACTGAGTCCGGTCACTTGATTAATAACAAAATTAACCGCCAATGGGACCTTACAGCAGAGTTTATCACTCTCTTCTGATAAGGAGAGAGCTTTCCTTTTGTTTTTTATCGATCAGATAAATTAAGGTTTGTCTTTGATCTGAACTGCATCCTTTCATTAAACATTTATGCCAAGCCATGACCACGTTGATTGTCTTTTATGTAGAGTGGAACCATTCACACAAAGTAGCAGTTGTTTGATTATCAGATAACATGCGCACACGCAAGAGAGCGCGACTTATGAACTACTTACAGCCTGTGACAGATTACAGGGCGCACCTATGCATGAGATAGGTACTGAGCTAACTGTAAAACTTTAAGCCTTATTTCATGGTAATAACGCACACGATTAAAAGATATTTTATCGAATGTAAGTACGCAGGTGGTCAGAGTGCGTATGCGCAAATAACATGTATGGCACGATTGCTTGTTAGGACAAGGACTCAGTAGCTTTCACAATAGCTAATATATTAGTATACTAGTTATCTTGACTACCCACATCTTTTAGACGTATTGCAATAAGATGGATGTATAATTATAACCCTACCTAATATGCAAATTTTTTGTAGTAGGTATATACTAATATTACATTGATATTGGTTACATCTGTTCGATTTGCTTTAAACACTTATGATTTATCTTTAATCATCATCTACTCCTTAATAAATAATTTAATGGTAATGTAACTAACTTAATACCTAAAAGAAACCTTTGAGTAAATTGTAATTTGTAATTTAAATACTGTATTTAATACATTGTAATCTAAATACTGACTGAATCATAAAACCATAAATATCGACAAGGATGCAATATATTTCCTAATCCGCTTGAATATGTTTAAAATTTGAAGTCAATGCCCTTATTTTAGGACCTCTGGGCTTCTCCCAGCAGGTACAGCTCTAAATATAGAAATGACTTTCTTGAAGTATTTTGACCTTTTATTCTTTTTCTTTTTCCTCCTCCAACCCACGCATTTAAGGGACATTTCGAGTAATATACAAATAATGATTCATGTCATCGACAGGTATGCAAAATGAACTGGAATTATTAGATTAAAAATAAAAGTCGGAAATCGGGCAAAATTATGCGGCGGGAGGTCAGGAAAAGTATTGATAGGAGACTGGAAAAATCAATAAAAGAGATAGAGAGGCCCAGCAGCAGAACAGGGATAATGGTGCAGGGGAAAAAAGGATTGTAATTATAAGTGTAAAATTTTTTTTTAAATATTTTTTTTCATGCCAAAGATTTTTATCATCAGCTTATCTGTTAGGCTAGGCATCCTAACAACTTCTAGGTTTATGATGTAACAGCAGATATCTTAGCATTTACGAATAAGTTTAAGTGTGGTAGGTAAGCAACGCTAAATCATAAAACTAATAAACATTGAGAAATTAATTAAATGTCAACATAGAAATCAATTACATTAATAAAGCAATATCCGCCATTTAGAAAACATTACAGCTTATTAGTTTAGACCTGTTCGGAATCATGTCAAGATTACCCAACTAGAGCGATCAAAATATGATGAGTGCTGTGAAGTACTGCAAAGCTTACAAGGAACGTGGTCCAAAGTAGAATTACTGAGTCGTCTTTGGGTTCGAACCCAGCCGACGGCACGCACCAATTTGTTCACTATGTGAACACATGTGCGTATTGTACGTCATCTGCTACATGACCGGAGCTCGGTGTATGGCGACAGGCTCACCCCTGTCACATTTGGGACTGAATATCGGCCGGCGAAGTGTGGGTGTTGTATTACACCTCTGCCAGCCCCCTCGGGGGAAAGGCGTGACGATATGTTTTAGTCTTTGATATCCTTTTAATTGATTTTTGTTTTCGTTATCAACGTGGGAATTACTTAGTTTAAGTCCTAAATCTTGCGAATTGTCGTAGAGCATGACGCGTTAAGGAGGAAACCTAGCAGTTGTTGAACATGATTGATGATGATGAAGATGATAATTACAAATTACAAAGAAAACGTGACAAAACCTTGTTTTTAAATACCATGTAATTTTATATCATCAAAAAAATTGCAAGTGCGCGAGCTATAGAGCAGTCACTGTGTAAATGCGACTCAAACGGAATAATATCGCCGTCATACAGAACACACCACCAATACATTCAATCCTTGTCAGCCTGTATCTTCTATCTCAATCTACCCACAGATGTGATGTGTGTCAGTGTCATGTGTGATGGGGTGCGATCAGCGCGTGACATTGCCCAACACAAATTGATCGACCATTGTGAATTAGATTCACACTTGATCGCGAATGAGCAGAGTTTGCGTTTCGTAAGTTTAATAGCGCAGTTTAAGATAAGTACGCAGTTATGTTAGCTAGCATTTGTTAAGTTGATGCTTTGCTATGATTCAATTCAATTCAATTTTTTGTTGAATTGAATTCTTTATTTACACAATCAAGTTGCTCGAGGCTAATTTATATAAAGCAATAGAGAGTAGAAACCATGGCCGGCACCGTAATTGATGCAAAATTGGCTCACACATTAGAAATCTTTTAATCAAAGCTAAATATTTGTTTCCTGACATTCCGCAACGCTAAATCTAAGTTAATTACGTAGCTAATTAATACATGGATAATAGTGATTAAAAGTATAAATACATTTTAGCATTACAGGTAAAACGTAAATTTCATACATAATTATGTTACTTATTATGTAAGGAACTGAAGCTTCCTTGTAAGCGCTCAATCACATTGGCGATTTGCGAGCGATTTCTAAGCGAGGCTTTTGCGCGGCGTGATCTCCGCGACCTCACAATTTGCTGCGACGTAATAACTATTTGGTAATCTGTGGCTTCGTGCCCGCCGCAGCGTCATCGCTGCGGAATCGCCTTGCTTTAGTCGCTCGCAAATCGCTAATGTGCTCTAAGTACTGTACTTAGAGAAAAACAGAGGTAATAATAGATAAAACTAGCCACCCTTCGTTGTGGTTCCCGCTATCTCACAATCCACTCCTCATACAAAGTATCCGATATGACTATACACTGTCACCGCTCACTTTAAATCTTTCGTATTTAAAAAACGAATTAGTGTGAAGTGTGATTTATTCAATTTCGTAGTGTTTCCTGATCCTTAGTTAGATTACTTCCTAATAAATTATTACTTTTTACATAATGTTTTTGCAAAAACTATTATTTATTATTAATATATATTATTATGTATCTTTCACTAACATTTCCAAGCAACAAGAAATAAACTGCTTACATTTAATTAATTATTAACTACCTACCAAGTGCATGCGATTATTACACTTAAAATTATTAAGCATTTGTAAAGTAAGAGAATATGTAATAATATAATTAATACAAGTAGTCATAATTTTATCTAGCTCTCTGTAGTCAGTAGCGAATTTAGGGAAGGGCTAGGAGGAAAGCCCCCAAAAACATCTAGAGTGTCATGATCCAAAACGTTGTGTTAATATGTATTTTAAAATCTTCATAAAGCAGCGTTTCTCAAATTGGGCTACGTGAACCCCAAAACGCTCACCAGAGACGACTGGATCGTTTGTAACTGTGTTGACTTTAACTTGAATATTAAAAAAACCTTATAATTAATGCAACATTTTTAGGGGTTCGCAAATATCTAGGATTTAATAGGGTACGTATCCTAACTAATATTATAAATGCAAAAGTGAGTTTGTTCGTTTGTTTGTTTATTTGTAATGCTTTCACGTCTTAACTACTCAACCAGTCGTCTTGAAATTTTGCATACGTGTTGTCTGGGGTAAAAGGACATTGGGTACTTTTTATCCCGAAATAATAAACGGTTCCTGTGGGACCGCGAGTGAAACCGCGGGGAGCAGCTAGTAGACTATTAGTCTGAGAAACCCTGTTTTCAATCTGTTCTAAATCTTGGAAAAATCTTGGATCCGCCACTGTCTGTGGTTATTACTTATACCGGCTCAGTTTTATCAAATGCATCTGCTCTCAATCATACATAATTCGTACATCGTAATGTAAGCTGCATTTATAAAACAAGTTCCGTGAGATATCCAGCCTCTTACGTAACAAGCTAAGCTGTGTGAAAATTGAAAACTCAGTGCTATGCTTTCGCAAGTTTTGCATTTATTTGTAGTAATATAATGCTAAAATATGAGGAGGTAAAGCCTATAATACTTCAAATATGGCTGAGGAGAGCGATGGCTGGCATGCGTCATACTCGTGATCGGGTGCTGCTTGCGGGTCGCTGGTCTGGGGCCCTATTCGGAGATTTGAGATTTTCATCTCCCTTTTTTTGTCCTTGTTGCTCTCGTTTGAAACGTCATAGGTGTGTGAGTGACTAAGATAAAATCTCATCTCATCTCACGCGTAGGAATAGCCCGTGGTGTACTCACAATGTAACAATGTAATAAGTAAATCTGACAACCTTTAACCTAACCTTAGATTAAGACTTAATAACTAACCCCCCTCTACCTGTATTTCCCTTAAATAATAATTAAAATTTATGTTAACGAAGGCCACGGTCCCCGGAGTCCGTGGAGTATATTTAAAAAAAAAGAAAAAAAATAAGCCAAATACTAAGGGAAGGCGAGCGTGTTGCTCGTCGTGTGCAAAAGAAAAAAATAACTACCTACCTACTTAACATAAATAAATTGCAAATTTACAAGTTTCGAGATCGCAACACTTTCTACTTGCGCTGATCAAACTTTTTCTTAGTTACGTTCCCCAACTTAAGATAATAATATTCATATCTGTACACTTATTACATCATTAAAAGTAAAGCTATACTTATGCATCTACATATTTTCGTCCATAAAGTCTTTAAGTGTGGAACAGGCTATGCTATAATATGTTAAAATATCTGTTCAGAAACAAAATTGTAAATAAACCCGAACCCGAACCAGAGACAGAGAGACCGACAAACTCGACCAATGCGACTTTTTTGTACTATATAGAAGAAGAGGCAGATTTTCATCTGCTACTTATGTGTGTGTAGCGTAAACAAATGTATGGCAGCGGTTAGTGAAAGATATCTTAACATGTGTGTGACAATGCAACTTACATAAGGGCCAAACAAATTCACGGTCACACACCTCCGTAACACTTTAGTTCTGCATTAAAAGAGGTCAGTGTGCAACACTAGGTGCCGATCTGTTAAAACGGCGTGAAAATCTATTCTTCTCGATAACAAAGGACCGTGGACACTTGTGTCTGCTCACGGCGTGACACGTGGGTGTGGCAAAATGTGAGGACAGCACTACCTCTGACATAACTTGTCTAATAAATACATAAGTAAGTAGGTACATAGAGCGTATTTGATAATTGCCTGTGTGCTAGCCCACGGTGTATATATCCCAAGCTACCTTCATACCCATCAGAATCTGTCCATCCGTTTGAGCGTGACAAAATAACAAACAAACACAGATACTTTCGACTTTATAATATTAGATAGGATTATTTAACTGGCAAGTTTTTTTTTATAAATTTTTGTTACGATACGAACAATTTTTCGACAGAAAATTTGTAAAGAAAGATAGTAGAGAAGAAATCTAACTTTTTTTACTTGTTTTAAAGCTATTTCAATGTTATTATTAGTAGAATTATTCTTTTTAATATCTATTCCACTATGTTTAACTTAAAGTTTAATGAGTTGAACTAATTGATTAACACATTAACAGTTTTAAAAGCTCTTTGCTCTAGCTAAAGCTCAGAAATAGGAAGCTCGTGGATACTCGTTATTGATCTAACAGAAGCTTGTGAGGAAATAACACGGAAAAATCTGTCGCAATAAAAAAATTGAAATAAGCTGATAATCAAGAATCCTACTAGAACACTACATTCCTTAGGGGTACTAACAATAAGCGCGAACGTGGATTGGAGTGGAGTATCAAGAAGGTACGCAACCTTTATGAAGGCTATACGTTGTATAGCCTTCGTATAGTGTGTATCGTGGTTTGTCTTTCTTTAAATTTTTTTACTTGATCGAAAAATACAAAACACTGTCCAACTATTCCGAGGCTATACAACGTTTATTAGCAAGGGGATTTGTGTGTAGACACTACGGACACTACGGTAGATTGTCGCTGTATGTCTGCCCAACACTTGCAAATAATAATATAGCAACCGCATACAGGAGCATACAAATCGTGTGCAAAGTTGAAGTTGTTTACTTTTGTTATGTAATGGTGTCACTTTCTTAATTGCCCTTAACAATGTTTGGTGTAACTCTAGTGACTAGCCCATTAATTGTTACGTTAACGGTAAAACATAGGTAACAAAGGATATATTTATCCCAATTACTTATAGCTACAGAACATAGGTACCTGACAAGATAAATAATAGTAAGTATTTCATGTAGGTTAAGACCAAAGCAAGCCCTGCGTGGCGTAGCTAGCGTGGCGTAGCAATGTAGCGTGGCGTAGTAATGTAGCGTGGCGTAGCACTTTATGTATATGATAGTGCTATTCAAGATTTTTTCAATCAAATACTATTGCAACAACTATTTAAGTGCTTATGTAAAAACTATATCGTGTTAAACACTGTATAGCTAGGTACAATTAATTTTTCTCAGTTATTCGATAGTCTTAAGTCTTAACATTTCACCTTGTACTTTTTGTAAAAGCAATCAGACAATCGAAATTCAGAAGCCTTGAAATGTATCTAGGATTCAGCTGTAGGCGGTGTAGACAATAGCCCGGCTGGGTGCATTTCACGATTTCTTCAGCAATGCAAATTTTATTTTGTTATGCTAAATGACAGTTTGAGTAACAAAAAATTAATTACCTACTTAAGTAACTAGATATTTGTAACTTTAATTTATTGCAGTTAAACTGTTTTAACTTTAGGTTATCGCTATCGTTATATTATATATCAGCGGTTTCCAAATCAGATTCACCTATTTCTTTAGGTAATGTATTCTATGGTTGATACAATGTAGTCAGGGCATGTCAGGGGTACGAGTACACCTCGTCTGATATTAACTGACGACGGTATTGTCATGATTGTGAGTATACCTACCCGTTACAAAAATCATCTAAATTTTATGATACGGATTACGGTACTTGATAAGGTCTACTTGAGTAGATTTTACATAATTACTAGCTCTTAGCCGCGAATTCGTTCTTGTTTATTTAGAAAATAGTAAGTTTCCAAAAACCTTTCTCGTGATGTACTGTTACTAATTATAAAATTTCATCATGATTCGTTTAGCCGTTTAGCCGTGAATAGCCTATAAACAGACAGACATACTGATAGAGTTACTTTTTCGATTTTATGATATTAGTGTGGAAGTGTGGATTACTAAAACTTGAAATCAGTGATAGAGAAATTACGTACTTACACTTGGTAAGTAAAAAATCTAAAACACAGGTATAGCAATAGTAAGTACGTAGTAGGTAATGCAGTAATTAGTTCACTCGCACATCGCTCGTAACACGTGGGAAAGTTCATGACTTCTTACCGCATTAGAAAATTGATCTACCTGTTATCATTATTACTGCATCACTAGATGCATCATAAGAAGACTCTATGAACAATGAACACACCTACAAAATTTATCTATTTAGTTGTCGATACTAAATCAGTGACGAATGATTATTTTAGCTTTTCTAATAAGAAAAGCTCTTAAAATAATAGCTATAGTCCCCAATCAAACAAAATAGCTACTCAATACCAGGTAAGTAATTAAAAACTCACCTCATTTCCATCGTTGTTCTCGAAATAAATGTGTCCGAAAAATTGCAACACTAATGAATTGCACGTGAAAAAGGGCGCGGTACGATTAAAAACGCAACAGAGTGGCCGATGTAGACGCGACTGTCTCGCGCCTTGCTTTCTCCCGCCTTTATAACTTGCTTGCGCCGCGCTGCCGGCCGTCCGCGCGGGGACCCCAACAAACGAAACCGTTTGGCAATGCTACGCGAAACCAAACGCACTAAAACGACAAACTATTCCACTGATCATATTTCTATTGTCACCTCAACCAAAAAATTAGCTTCGGAAGCAGCTTATTATAAATTCGACGCAATAAATCGATAGCATTCGCGGTTGCAAAAATCGAAAGTGGTGAAAGATGCGATGATCCGTAGAGACGTAACGTTGATGCATTCGACTCGGGGTACAAACAATGCCTATTTATTTGAGATTTAAGCTAGGTTTTGTAACTCTGATGGCGTCTAAATTAGATTACCTACATAATTCGTTCCGAGGAAAATTAAGTTATGTTCGATTCAAGTGTTGATAAAACAGAAAGTTGAAAATAGTGTTATATCACGATTATAGCACAAATATTCGGAGCAGATAGCATGACTCGTGTAGTGCACTATACATGAAAATGAAGTATGTAATGTCCACATTATGTAGTCTTTACTCTACGACCTTAGTATTTAGGGTAGGTAGGTAAATGACTAACTATGCCTACTCCATAGACAGATACTCAACCTGCATTTAGAGTAGAGACATAGGTAGAGACTTAGTAATACATACATACTTCCTGCAAGTATCAACGTATCCATCGCGCAGATCGCGCAGATTTAAAATATGCAGGTAAATACTGTTTCTCGAGCTATGTAGGGTTTGTAACTGCATAGGATATTTTGTTATTAGTATTTTTTTATGATAGGTACTTTGAACGTTCGGATCGTGCGCGTCGTAAGTTGTGCACCTCAGATCAACATAGAGGAAAAGAGGGAACACTACGTTATATCTCGCTGAAGCCACTTTTTTAAAGCATTTTGAGTGGTAATGTTGCCATGAAAAACATTTACAATTGCACGAAAACTAATATTAATTCCCAAACTCTACGTTAGCCATTTCCGTTCCAATATGCAACCTTATTAGATTTAATATTCTAAAACTGCACATTTTTGTAAGAGTTTAATGTTATAGCTTTTTTAAAATTGACTTTTCTAAAAACTGCACAGTTTTTAATAAGAACCTTAAAATGTAGTCCTGGACACACTTTTATAATGCACTTTGTATATTTTTGTACACGAAACTATACCGTAAACCATTGCCATAATGTCGAGATAAGAATGACCAAGCGAGTAGCATAGTTTTTTTTGCGTCAATGTGTGCGTGTTGTGTACTTATACGACAGTAGCGTAGTTTTTGGATGGTTTTTGGCTTCACCTAAATCATACGCCGTGCGCCATCTAATCCCTACGTTGATCTGAGTCGTGCACCTAAAAATATTTACGTAGGTAGAGGTAGGTATAGGTTTTATCAATGAACAAAGAAAAATTGATTATAAATGAAATCAAACACGTCACAACACTTAAGAGTCCGGCGACCTAACTAATTTCGACCTAGGCGAACTAGACTAACTTCGCATTGGCTTAAGGTATTCTATCGCCATTACGTCTAGAAGAAGAAGACGAGCGAAGAGAGCGAGTAATGATACTGACGAGCCTCTAAACTTACCTCAGAGTGACAAAGTGCAATTTTTTTTTTATGACTTTTGCACTACTGTAGGTAATCATTCTTAAGTAACTAAGAATTTTCCTTGTATTATTGATTCATTTAACAGCTAAATGATGTAGACAACCTCCCTATGTAATGGAATTTTTGATTTGCTTTGTCTACCTATTGAATAAATCAGTCAAAAGTGACCCCTTAAAATGCGGATATTTTTCATAGCTCTATTTTCGCTTTAGGACGTTTTAAAAAAAACAAGAACATAGAGGCGAATATATTGTTAATTTAATTGTACATGCTAAATTTCATCATAATCTGACAAACGGTTTTCAAGAAATTTGAGTAGTGCGTTTGTATGGAAATTTCAGAACGTCTGAAATTTCCATACAAATAATTGTACATGCTAAATTTCTGATGAAATTTAGCATGTACAATTAAATTAACAATATCTGCGCCCCTATGTTCTTGGTTTTTTTTTAAAATGTTCTGAAGCAAAAATAGAGCTATGACAGAAATCCGCATTTTAAGGGGTCACTTTTGACTGATTTATTAAATAGGTAGACAAAGCAAATCAAAAATTCCATTACATAGGGAGGTTGTCTACATCATAAGCTGTTAAATAAATCAATAATACATGGGAAATTATTAGTTACTTAAGAATGATTACAGTAGTGCAAAAGTCATAAAAAAAATTGAAATTGCACTTTGTCACTCTGTAGGTAAGTTTAGAGGCTCGTCAGTATCATTACTCGCTCTCTTAACTCGTCTTCTTCTTCTAGACGAAATGGCGATAGAATACCTTAAGTCAATGCCAAGTTAGCCTAGGTCGCCTAGGTCGAAATTAGTTAGGTCGCCGGACTCTTAAGTGGGGCATGATAACAGGCAACTTTGTGGTAATTTTTTCACAGATTTAATTTACACTAACTCACAATATGGAAATAACTCACAATTTAGTAACACAATCTTTAAAAAGGAACGCTTGTGAGCGTTTGTCGCGTGTCTATTAAACCTACTGAAGTATTTGTCCCTTACGTTTCTCCCAGTAAGTTGAGCGGTCGTCGCTCATATTTTCCATTTTGTAAAGACACCTGCAACACGGGCAAAAGTACAAACGGAGGAACCTCGCAATCTTTGACTTTGTGCTAGCCTCTGATAATATTTCGCCATCATTTTGGTAAAGATTTTCGGCGTTATTGTTCTGTTGGCTGCACACAACGGTCCCGTCTTGGAGCCCGGTTATAATAATATGATCCTCGTGGCATTTATTTTCTATCACAGCCATTTTATTCTCCGTATCAACGCCTGGAGTTGGCTCCCAGGAAGTCAGTGGTAGCAGGTACTCCTCTATGATGCTGTGTTTAGAAGGTGGCTGCGACTGCCTCATCAGTGTGGCCAGGTTAACCATGGAGGAGCTGTCGGGCTGGTGAAGACCGTCGCCGGGGACCAAGTTGTCAGTCTTGTCCTTTAAGTCGCTGCTCGTGAGAGTCAGCTTCATTCTGAGCACGGTGATGTCGGAGTCGCTCGGCCAAGAGACCACATCGGGCATCGGGCTCTTTTGCCGTTTTGCCCGTATCTTTTTCAGTTTCTTCTTTTCTAAGTTAGTATTCGAGTTGGACTTAGTAAGACCCGACTCTAAGCTGCGAGCTGTGTTGGCAACGACAGGGCTCTCGGGCTCGGTGGGTAGGCTGAAAGCTACTTGTCGTGCAGAGAAAAAACCATGTGCTTTCTGGATATCTATGATATCTTCAATTTTTCTTACCTGCTCATTGGTAGTGGTCACGTTTATTTCCATTGTAAAAATGTATTTTTAATGTTTTAATATTTTATAAATTTTTATTCAGTACCAAAATTCAATCGAGGTGGTTTCAAACACTGACATTTTGATCATGATTCTGCATGCTTTGTCAATTTTGACAATACCCTAAGTACCTATTGCCAAAATTTCTTTGTTGTCAACATTTCACTTCCCATCTTGGAATATTTATTAACTTTTTTAGGCTTCCTATATGCTTCCCAAACATCGATGCTCGATCCATGAACTTCCCACTGAGGAGAAAAATATTTACTGGCTTACCTAAAACTAAAACTCAAGCAACTATCGAAACGGCAATAAGTTCAAAATATCCCCATGAGGAAAGAGATTCCTTAATCTTCATTACCCACTACTTTAGGTTTCAAAGTGTTAAGTTTCAAAGTGTAATGTCTGATTTTGCGCTAACCATCAGGCGCCTCCATTATAAGTTGATCAGGCGTTAGCGAATTGTACCAAACCATGTACAATAGGTGCTCTAGACACCGAGTATTTTGCTCAAGACTTGAAAGGATCAAAAGGCACCATTAACCACCCATCCTGCTTTGCAGGACTGCGAAGCAGGATGTAGCTCACACTCAACATCCTGCCTAGTATCCTGCAAGTATGTACATCTAGGATGATAAGCAGGATGGACGCGTCTTTGTCGGACGCGATGCAGGATGCAACAACATTCATCATCCCGCATGACGTGCAGGAAGCTAGGCAGAATGGTGAATACCTTAAAAACGGAACGTAAATTAGTTTTAAAAAACCAATAAATTTAGCCCAAACAGAACGCGACCGTGTTTTTGACAGCTTACATTTATGTCATCTGTCATTTTGTTCTGTCCTCTGTTTGCTTTGCTTACTGTCAATGTCAAAAGCATTCGCATGAATTCGCCAGAATCTTGAAAGGAAAGAATGGTGTAATGTTTTCGATCGAATAATTTATACATTTTTACCATGGATTCCAATAATACGGACACGGATATTGGGGATAAGTTGAATCCAAATGATGACCTTCCCACAACGCCGAAGAAACAACATTTCGACTTAAATCATGCCAAAAATATTGATGACATATCTATGCCTTCCGAACTAAAATTCGATCAAGGTACTGTAAACAATTTAATAATACTTTCTAATTACTTCCTTGTGTGATAGCTTCCGCATTTAAAGAACTTTGTCAGCACTCTAGATTTTATTAAAAGTTTGCAACAGTTAGAAATTGCGAGTGAAAGTTATGGATAGTTATCGCCGCGTCACATCTTGTGTGATTTTGTACAGAGCTCGAATTTGAGGACCCTGATATTACTGAGAAGAGAAAAGAAATCGAAAAATGTCTAAGCGACCCAGACGCTGTCAACCTCGAACAATGGCAATACCTGGCTACGAGTAAAGGAGGATTGATTTGTGGTAAGTTCTTCAAATTGTATTGGTGATAGAGGTAAGAGTGCTTTGCTTATGTCCTGCAGTGGACAGAACAAGCTGCGTGGGATGATGATGAAATTCTTCAAACAATCCATTTGTTTCAATTTTCTGTTTGTGTATATCTGTGACTCATAATTTTATTTCAAATCTATTATTAATTATATTTCAATGTAAAGGTAATTGTTGTTGTGAAATTGTTATCAGAGTTGATACAGTACTACAGATATCAGTGTAAGTACAAAATCCATAATCTTAAGTATTTCCAATATCGCCAGATGAGTTCAGGAGGAAGATCTGGCCACTGCTGGTTGGAGTAACACAAGACGAGATGACGGAACCTCCATCATTAGACGAACTCTCAACACATAGTGAATACAATCAGGTAGTTGGTCACTGTTTATGTTTTCTACTGATAAATAAATTATTATTTATAACAGTCAACATTATTTTCCATCAAAATCCTAGAGTACTTTTTTTATTTTCGAGCCAGGCTCAGAAATGCCATTTATAATGATCACCTCTCAGTGTTAAGTGTTACCAAACATTGCTAAGTTTAGTGACTAACTTAGTCATTATTGGCCTGGCATGACTGACATCTTTCTTGATCTATTGAAATAGTTACTTATGTCACCATGCTCATTTATCCTACTTCTTATATTTGTTGTATTTTAATTATCTTACTGTCTCCTGATTTCCAGGTGGTGCTAGATGTAAACCGATCCCTGAAGAGATTCCCTCCCGGCATTCCCTACGAGCAGAGAGTGGCGTTACAAGACCAGCTCACAGTCCTCATACTGCGAGTCATCATTAAATATCCACATTTGAAGTATTACCAGGTATGATTTATGATTGCCTCAGTGGCTCAGTTGGTAGTGAACCTGCCATCTGAGCGTGGGGGAGTGTGAAATTCCCACCTAGGGCAAACATTCATGTGATGAACATTTGTGTTTGTTCTATGTCTGGGTATTAATGTATTTAAAAATACAAATGTATTTATGTTTCACATTAGGCAAAACGGCGGCCATGCGCTAGCCTATCATATATCTAGAATAAAAAAATATTGTCTCTGGCAGCCATAGTACAAGCTTCTCTTAGTTTGGGGTCAGGCATATGTGTGTGAAAATGTCTAAAATTTATTTATTTACTAGCTGAGCACTGCGGTTTTACCTGCGGCCCCACAGTAACCATTTTTTTTTTGGGTTAAAAGTACCCTATGTCCCTTTTCTGTACCCTAGACAATGGGAATGCAAAATTTCATGATGATTGGTTGATTAGGAACGGTGTAAAAACATTACAAACAAATGAACACCGTCACTTTCGCATTTATAATATTAGTTATGATAGTTAGGATTATGATTTATTCTATATACAATAGGATCTTTATATGTATAGCATATTAGAGCATCAGAATGTTTTCTGTCATGGATTCAGAAGTGTATGTAATTAGAGTAAACTTATCCCTTTTTTTGCAAAAAATTCCTTTTGATTATGCTGTAAACTACATTTTCTGTACCTACAATTATTAATCTGTACTAATATAGAACAATATCCATCGAAATAATGACTTTGTAGTCAGCATATTGCAATATTTTTTCATTCATCTTTTCAATGAAACCATCAATGACACAATGAAGCCTACTTGTAATGCCAATTTGCCATTGTCCTTACAATGGTATCTGTTATGTAATGTTGTTAGTCATTGCATTGGTAAACAAATATCAGACATTGTGGTTCACAGCTGCAGTCTAGAGTTCTTATCTTTTGATTGACTTTGGAGTTAATATGTGGAAAATGTAGTATAAAATGTATGAATAGATTGAAATTGGTCTTGATTCAATGAAAGACGAGTTTTCATGGTCTCATTCGAAAATTCTGAAGACTCATGTTTCGTTCCAAAAAATCGTTCTGCTTGTGAAATATGTAATTAATCAAGTTAAAGTTAAGTAATCTAATTAATCAGTTATTAAAGATTAATTCATTAAATTACTTGAGAGGGATGATTACTTCACCTGAGAGGGGTTCCTGATGCATGTAGATTATTTTTTTGGGGAAAATTGGTATCAAGAATAAAAAGGCTTAAATATTTTGATAATATAAAGAAAATGGTGCTCTGAAATTTTTATCCCATATAAAATATCGAAAATGAATTTTTATAAATACCAGCAGCCATTTTTCCATCCTCTTCATGACATTCTTTTCATGACTGTGTGTTGACTAAACCAGTACATGTTTGAAGTATGTATTGAAAAAATATGGTTCTCAGCTTAGCTTATAGACAAGAGCATCTACATATATCTGATGTCATTCCTAACATTATCAGGGCTACCACGACGTAGCGATCACCCTGCTGCTAGTGTGCGGCGACCGCGCCTCGTTCCCGCTGCTCTGCCGGCTGTCGCACGGCGCGGGCGCTCCGCTGGCGCCCTTCATGCAGACCACCATGCAGCCCACGCAACACCTGCTCAACTACATGCTGCCCGTGCTCGGGAGAGCGGAGAGGGAGCTCGCTGACTATCTTGACAAGTTAGTATCCAACTATTGCTTTAATGAAGTTGATGGCGTTTTTTAAGAAAATAGTCTATAAAAACCTTCCTCGTGACATACTGTAACTAATAACCAAATTTCGTCAAGATTCGTTAAGCCGTTTAGCCTTAAAAAGCCTACAAACAGACAAAGTTACTTTTGATTTTATGATTTTAGACAGATTGAAGAGATTTTTCGTACACACGAATATGTCGCTTTTATGTGTAATCAGACAGGATTAGCCAGAATGCTATTACAGAAACCCGTTTGGTAGTATATTGCTTAGCATAATTTCAACGAATATTATTTTGTATTGTGTCAAAGTTATTCCAATAAATATTTAGTAGACATACTTTCGCAGTCGCGCTATTATCACATCGGTCACATCACACGAGATTATCTTCCCTACTTCTTTGATAATATGGGCCAGTATAGCATGAAAAAATACAAAGCACAAAACACATATTTTATGCGTAGCTTTCACATAAGAGGATGGGAGGAGTTTACGGTTACAAACAGGTGCTTCTCTTGCATAACTATCGTTCGTGATCATATAGCCAGAAACATTTGGTCCGCTAAACCACCGCTTTATATATGCACACGACTTAACATTAGACAATCTAGTCGGTGTAACTGTACCCCGTGATTCCAGAGCGGGCGTGGGCACGATGTTCGCGCTGCCCTGGTACCTGACGTGGTTCGGGCACAGCCTCAACCGCTACACGGACGTGGTGCGGCTGTACGACTACTTCCTGTGCGCGCCGCCGCTGTTCCCCGTGTACGTGACGGCGGCGCTGGTGCTCCGCCGCGCGCTCGAGGTGTACACGTGCGAGTGCGACATGGCCATGCTGCACTGCATGCTGTCCAGGGTGAGAGTCACTTCTGTGCGCGCCGCCGCTGTAGTCCGTCTACGTACGTGGCGGCGCTGGTGCTCACTTCAGAATAAGTAATAAACAGACACACGTACTTACAAGCAACATGCTTAGTGGGATTTCAACTCACTCATTTGTAGAGGAGACGAAAATAAAGAGAAATCTTTAACAAGTAATAATCTTGCTGTTTTATCATGTTGAAGTATCTAAAGTGATCTTTTGTCTCCAGCTACCCGATGACTTACCGTTCGAAGACATCCTGGTGACTGCGAAGAAGCTTTACGAAGAGAACGATCCGACTGACCTCGAGGGAGAAGTTGCCGCCCTCGAGAGGAGAGAGTAAGTTGTTTAATTTCTTACTTAAAAATGTACTTTAAAAACCTGAACAAATCCATTGTTAAATTCTTCATCATCATAGTCCTAAATGTTCAACTGCAAGGACGCCACCCTTAATCGTGGGTAATTGAGCCGTTATCTATTACGCTGGCTCAGAGTGGATTGGTAAAAAATGTCACACCGTCACATATATTTCGAAGTATAATTTAAGAACATGTCGCTTTCTTCATCATATTTTTCCTACACCTTAACATTAAATTACATTTTCGGCTTACAAAAATTAAACAAAACTATCGAAATCACACGCCTAGCGTGTCCTAAGTCCGAAAGAACTCTCTCGGTCTGAGATCAGACATTCATAGATGTCGCATCTTATTAAAAATCAGGCCTCTATAGTGGCCTTGTATCGACACTTCGCGTTCTATTCAAAATAATCAAATACATATGATTTCATTTTAATCTAAGCCTTATCATTTCGCAATAACGTTGATGACATTTGCTAAAGTGTTCTTAGCTCATTTAAACTTAACACTAACGCAGTCACAGAGCGACTGAAAGCGGAACGAGGCTTACACTTTATCTAAGTCTAGTTTTCAAACGTTTCGTTGCGAATGGTCAGTGCCGTTTTTCGTGTAGCCGCTTTTCCTACTAGATGTGGACCTAGCTTATTTATCGCATCTCGCTATGAAATTAATAATTGATTAATTCATCTTCAATGAGGCTCGACATCTATGTACATCCGATCGAAGCTCGGCGTATAATTTGATTTTACATTTGTCAGAGAATTTACAGCCAATCAATCACGTAATATCACGTTAGTTATCACAACAATATCACGTTAGCACGACGTCACGTCCACTTTCCTACCTACTTACTTACCTTACTACGTCTCTCGCGCATTGTCGCTCACCATTGACCGCGGGCTCGTCCGCAGAGAGGAGCAGCGGCGGCAGGACGAGGAGCGCATGCGGCGGCGCGCGCTGGCGGCGCGGCGCGGGGCGGGCGGGGCGGGGGCGGGCGCGGGGGCGGGCGGGCTGCCCTCGCGCCTGCGCCGCCTGCTGCCAGCGCTGCGCCTGCCGCTGCCGCGCGCGCTGCTGGCCACGGCCACCGTGCTGCTCGGCGTCTACGTGTACTACCGCCCCGAGATACTCTTCAACAGGTAGCGCCACCTCTATCGGTTCGTGCTCTTCAGGCTGTAGGCGGCGCGGGGACGGCGCGCCCGGGGATTTTGCTACTCTCCGCTGTGCTCTGTCGGCTTGAGGTTGATCGTTGACCGTTTCCGTCGTCTTTGAAGGAACTGTTCCGGCCCGTTTGTGTTTTGGTTTTTGAGAAATGTTATGGATGTTGATTTTGTCAATTATTTGCGTGTGTATCCTGGGACTGTAAAGTTTCTAGTTGTATGAAGCAGACGTGGCGGACCTATGACGATGTCGCAAAATTGACACGACTGGTTACATGACGGTAGCGAAAGGACCCAGTTGTCGGTCCGCCATCTTTGTTTACATTTTTTGACAACTAGAAAGGGAATGCATCCTTTTGATCTCGTAACTTATTCCTATTATAGTAACCAAAATCCAATCGGCAGCGATCGCTCCTCCGTCGAATCCGCACTAACGCCCGGAATCATGTCATATAGGAACTAACCGCAACTACCTTCCTGTTGAATTTTAATAATGGTTGTTAAGTATTTATAGATTTTAACAATATATATGAACTAGGCTTTTTAGTTACTAATGGTGCATTTTAATACCCACTATACAATATCAACTATAATACTGTAAGGGCTATGATATTTTGTGCTCATTTTATAAGTAATTCAATAAAAATAATGCTTGCTATCCTGAACATTATTTCTTTCGGAAACAAGAAATTCACGTAACGTCATTACTATATTGCTTTTAGTTATTATTTTCATTTTTAAAATAATCAAAGAATCTCATTCAACAATTACTTAAGTCTGATTTTTAACTTGTCCGAAATTGAGCAAAAATGGCGACCGTGTTGACCAATCACAACCGATTGCAATTAAGTACTCAGTTGGGATTGGTTGCGTGTCCGCCATCTTTGTTAACACTTTTAGACAACATAGAAAAAAGACGTTATTTATTTTTAGTTTTGCATGGGACATGGTGCTTGGGTAGTGTAGATCGTTGCGACGCCACACCGTACGCCTACAGTCGGCGCGAACTGATAAGTGCTTATAGACCTTATAATTAGAGGTCGTAAGAGACAATTTCGTATAGCTTAAAGGACAGTGTTTATGTGTGGGTGAAGGGAATGAACAGTGGTATTTATAGTGTAGTGTAAGTGAAAGAAGAGTTACAATAAGTGCTTACTAAAATTGTAATTTGAGTCTTACGTCAGAATGTTCAATTTCGCTTGATACGTTTACTGAATAAACGTGTGCCTAATTTACTTTTTCAAAATGAAATTTCGTATTATTTTATTAAAATCTTGTATCTTATTGTTTTTAATAAGCACTTGGTGAAGTCTTGTGTATACTTTAGCTCATTCGAATCGTTCACCATTTTCATTGTAAAATTTTGTTCTTTTGGGTATGACTGCTATTAACATCATTTGCGTTTTTGAATTGGGTTTAGTACCGTAGTAATAACATCACAGCTATTTAATTGTTTATTTATTTTTATCAATATTTAGTTTTTTTTTGTTTTAGCGAACTTCCGATGGAAGGGTTGCCAGTAAAGTGAATGGAAATAGAAGATTTTGCAATGAAAAGACGATTGTTGTTACTATGAATGTGTTAGGTGTAGACTGATGGTCGTGTCTAAGACTTAGGGTATTTATTCGAAATGCCTTACACTAATGTAAGTGAATGATAAACTAAACTTATAGTAGTTCGAAGCAATGAATAATGTTAAAGTATGCTTTTTGGAAAGTTGCTGGTGAAAATTAAATATGGAAAAGTAAAGGATCTCGCCATAAAATATGTTACTACTATCGATAATATGGCGTAATAGCATTTAGGTAGATTACAGATGAATATAATGCTATTGATATTGCTATTATTTAGAGAAAACAAAAAGATTTTCGATGTTGATGCTGTTTTTCTTATAATAAAATATTCGGTCATATTTTACGCATGGTGGTTCTGACTACGAACCTAACTTTTTAAACCTAAGTTGTATGTTGTTATAAATTATCCGCCTTAGCAATAATCGTTGTATAGCCTGAGAATAGTTTGACAGTGTTTTGTCTTTTTCTTTCTTTTACATTTTTGAACACGATCGATAAAGACAAAACACTGTATTACTATTTCGAGGATATTTATACAACGTTTATTGTTCAAGGATATAGGAGTATATTTGGTTTGTGGTTTGTATATTGTACATTTGCTTGTTACTTTATTTGAATGTTTGTACAAAACTATCATAAAATAATGATATTTGGTTTTTATTCAGTTGATTTAACTATTGGAATAGAAGTAAAATTGTAAGTTCTAATTTGTTTATTCATTTGTATATTGTGTTTTATAAAAATGTGATATTTCGTTAATGGTAAGTTTAAGTTAACGTGTATATTCATTCCTCAACTAGATATTAACAATAATTAGAAATAAAGAAACAAAAATAAAGCTGGAGGAAAAATGTTAGCATTTATTAATATTATTACTTATTATATTAAATATATTAATCATCATCATCGAGTCTCTAAATCTTAACTAAGTTGATCCTGTCATTTCTCATTTTGTATATTATTATCGCTTTTAAAATTTAATTTTATGTTATTTATTGTGAATTATGAAGTTACGATTTGTAGATCCTTGGTTAAGGAGTACAATAAATTGAATCACAAAATAAAATAAAATTGTTATCGATGATGAGACGTTTTTTAATCGTTAGTCAATGCGGAAAGGGAACAGTCGTAGGGTTTGAGCGCGCTTTAAAACTTAGCTGTTAAACTTTTAACGCTAGCGCAACTGTTGTTGCGTTTCGGGTTGATGAATGAAACGAAGCGCAACAAACTAAAGAACATAATATATTATATCAACCTAATCAATGTCCTTGTTGGCCGCCATTTCTCTCTTTGCGAAGAATGTTAATAAGATGTGCTACTTAACTAAATATGGCGGACAAGGAACCAATAGCGAGGCCACAGAGCTCTCATTGGTTGACAACATTACACGCCAAGTTTGTTTATATAGTTCTCCATTAAAAGAAATGTTATGACTGTCTTAGTTAAGTCCACACGATACACGATTTCTCGGACATCCCTTAAGCACATGCAGTATAGTGTTAAACTGCAGGGTCCCTAAATTGGACGACCGAGTGGTTACGACCTAAGCTTTATGCAGGGACACGATACGCAGGGCCCGAAAAGTCGCGTAATGTGCTTTATAATTATAAAATCATCATCGGACTTCATAATCGGCCTTGAAAATTAGAATTCTAGCAAAAAAGGTCAGTAAGACTACACAATTAGTTTTAGATGCGAGCTTCAGGGGCTGAATTGTAATCAATATTTATTTAGTGTCCTTTGCATGTTTGTGAATGTTTTTATGAGAGTAATGTAAATATGGCAGTGAGGCTCCGCTAAACTGACTAATTGTAAAAGGGCTGTTTTATCATTCGCTATAATGTTGAATGGGTAACTTTATTTTTACTCAGTGTAAAACATATGATTCTAATAACAATATACTGTATCACCGTCAGCGAATACTGACTATACAAACTTTAATAATTATTTCTACTTTAGTCAAGATGTTGAGTTCTGAAGTTGCGTAGTCTTCCAATACCAGTAAAAATAATTTCAATATGCTCATAATGATAAAACACTCTTCAGATCGGATAAAGTATTGTAATACAAAATATTAAAGTTGAAAAGAAATTAAGTTATTTTAATTACACGTTTATTACTATGTGCATATTTATCATTTATGTGTAAATGAAAAACTAACTTATACTTTGTGAAGTAAGTACTTTTCAAATTGAAACCCCGAGTTGCTGGCGATTATTAAGCCGGCACCGGCGGTGGCGGTCCACTATTTTTCTTTATTAATCTAAAATTAACTTACCGCAAGTAGAACTTTGTTTTTTATTTACACGATTGTGACGAAAGGTAGACGCGAAGTTGACACCCCGCAAAGCGGCATTGATCGGACTCTGATTAGGAGTGCTATACACAATCATTCGGAAACATTTCCGAACGGATCCCACAAATATCAAACTCTATCCAGTGTAAGTAATCATAATAATTCTTAGTAAAAAATCTTCAGCTAAACAATTATCCGGAATCCGGATGCGTCTCGTTACGTCAACGCAGTAAATTACGTCTTTATTTCGCTGGAGCTAAGTACCTACGCAAATTGGCCCGTTTGCTAAAACCACGCTCAGTCATGAGTCTCGATGTAAAGCTGTTTTTATGTATAGTAAAACCAGTATTAAATCGTAATTCTTGACCGAGCGCATTTAAGCATACGGGCCTTAGACTACTTTTACAAGGGAATCGAGTATCAATCCGAAAGGAAGAATGAATCATTGCACGTATCAAACTTATGAATACGGACTGAGATTCGAATTATTTGAGTTTAATTACTATTGAATCCAAACGGAATAATTTCCGTTTACGTGTCCGAATGATTGTGAATAGCTATGCAGCTGCCAGTCGGCACTGGTCGGTTGCCCGTCGGGCGCTGATAGCTAGCCGGAGACCACTAGGCTGCCATTAGCGCAAAGACGGCCCTAAAACGGAAGGACTTAGAAGACAAGGCTCACTATTGAAATAAAATATACAAAAACACTATATTCACGATAATTTATTGAAAAGATCGATCTCATACTTACTAAAAAGAAACATAAAACACCACATTCTTGGTAAAAAAAATTGCACCATTCCGAAAAAAAGAACTATTCTAGAGTAATATGAGCTAAATACATAGACGTAATAGGTTCACAATTCTTACTCCATTCAGTGAAAATGCACATTATTTAACGTTAAAAAAAGAAATGCGAAAATTTTACTAGAACATCAGAACCAGAAACAATATGAACAAAAATAAGTAACATTTTCTAGAGAGTCGAGTTCGCCATATCACAGCTGAGCTTGGCTTTGTTACTTAAACATATTGAGAAATAAAAACTACGCACTCCCAAGAAATACAATTTAAGTAAGTATTTCATATCTTAAAAACGAATGTAACAATATGCAACTTATTATATATGTATCTATAAGAGAGACATGAGACCTGTACCTATGAGAGAGCATAACGGTAACTTTTAATTCGATAATCCTAGACTAAAATTATATGTACAGGCTGTTACAAAAACCCTGTTATATGCGCGAGGTGCGCATCCAGTATGGACTGGAAGTTGCAATTATACTACTTTAAATTCAGTATTAACTTTTAAAAATTAACACATCGCGCTCCGTCCACCTAAAAGCGCGAACACAGACACTAATCGCGTCAGTTTTGTTCGTAAGCTATTCGCGTCGTGTCGCTACTGTCTTAGAATTAAAACAGCCAACATATGGTACAGATTTGATAACATTTCTGTAAAATTTCCTTTTTTTCTAGCGTTCTTAAACCAGTCATAACTCTTGTTATTTTTTAGTTAATTTTATTTTAGTTTTTTTGTATGAATACTTAACAGTGTGTGTACCGGCCCATCAATTATCCGACAGGGTTTTTGTAACTCCTTGTATACAATAATATATATGTATGACTAAAATAATCCACTTACGTGGTTATTTCCATTTAGTAATGGTTATGTCTTAACTATAAGCTCATTAACCTGGCAATTAAGATATTGCAATAGGACATAACATTGTCCAACTGACACAATGTACATACTAACAACAAGCTGTCCTAAGTAGCAACAAGCACGGTTCTCCAATGTGACAACAATTTTGTTGCGCAGCATTGAACACCCAATTTAGACGTCGGACAATTGAAATATTAGACACATTTATATCAGCATCTATATTATAGCGTCATATAATTATTATGTTAGTAGTATTTATTTACCATCTACCTATCAACAAAGACTAAACGCCATCACCTCCGTTCTACGGATTTACTCATTTCTTAGTAGTTATCTTACATTGCCACAAATTCTATTTATAGCTTGTTAAATACCTAAATAGCTTCGACTGGATTTATTTACTATAAATTGATAACAACTTAAGATCAAGCCTTTATTAATAAGTCTTAAAAATAAAAAGCGAAGTCATTGCACTTATTATGACTGTGTTAATGCTATGTAGCTGCAATGTCGCTTACTAAGATAATTCTGACTCTTGTCGATAATTAGCTTAAGTTAAGAACCAACTATATATAAAACACGGTCTAATTCATTTTACGATCACTTAGTGCTAGTAATTAGTGTTCGTCTAACATTGTAGTAAATCACTGAATTTAATTTTTTTGCACGCTCAATAAAAGCTAAATATAGTGCTACAACTATTTAAAACTAAGAATTAACTATTCATCTTTTCTACGTGCACTGTACAGATACGACGCGACGCGACGCGTCAAAAGTGAGCCCAAAATGGAGTGTTTATTGTAGGCGGGAAGAACGTTATTTTATAGTCCCAGTCGCGCCGTTGAGAAAAGAGCTCTAATGGTAAGCAGCAATATGGTTAGTTTTTATAAATGATCGTTCTAAAACGGGCCTTGATGCTAATTAGCAATATGGTTAGTTTTTATGGATGATCGTTCCACAATTTTAGTGATGGTTTCATTGGTTGTAGAGTCTGCAGTTTTTAAGATGAAAGTTGTTCAGATTTTTTCCTCTTTAGCTCCTATTGTCAGTGAATACGTGTACGGTATTCTAATTCTTCATGACGATGTTGATGTAGTCGACGACGCGCTGGTCGTGCAGTATCTTGAGATGCTCCGCGGTCGCCAGCGGGACCGACTTCACGGGCTTCCCTGGGGACACGCGACGTTGTGGATATAGACAGGGTAGATAAGCAGAAGTACACGTCACTTAAGAATGTTATCTATGGAGGTGATTTTAATTTTTTTAACATTATTTTAGTTTCAATGAACTTTTGATCAATTTAATACAGGATTACATTGATTAATAAGCTCAAAGCAGAAATTACAAGAAAATAGCAATAATGCTCAAATACTAGTACTTTTCAATGCAATTTTTAGTCAAATCAAGTTGTTTATTTGCGTTTTGTTTATTCCAGCAAATAAACAATTTGATTAAAATAAGTATGGTTCTCGAACTTTTTCCTGTCTGCGTGCTAACGTGCAAATTTTTATGTTTGTAAACTATTATAAATAAAATGATAAATAAGTGAAGAAGCTGCTTACGACGCCGCTTTTCGAGCGAGCGCAAGTTGATTGCCATCGTGGAGTAGCCACCTAGGCGAGTTCGTTTCGTTATATTTAATCTACGCTAATATTAATAAAAGAAAAGATTTGTACATTTGTATTGTAAAGAATGAACTCAAAAACTACTTACTGGACATTAATTTTAAAATTTTTGGTTTCTAAAATTATTTTACCTTTAGAAAGCTACATTATCCTTGAGTGACAGGCTATAAAACGCGAGCGAAGCCGCGGAGAAAAAGCTAGTGTGAGTAGTATAGTACAGTAGAAATTAGAACTTATTGATAACTACAATAGTTACCTACACGTCACATTTCAATTTATGTAAAAAAAAAAACAAGAGTTGTCGAAACAGTAATTACACATGTCAACTATGAAATAAATAATGAATGTCAACAAAATAGATGGCATACCTATTAATCTTAATATATATAAATCTCGTGTCACAATGTTTGTCCTCAATGAACTCCTAAACCACTTAACCGATTATAATAAAATTCGCACACCATGTGCAGTTCGATCCAACTTGAGAGATAGGATAGTTTAAATATATATATATATATATATAAATAATAAACGCGAACGAAGTGGCGGGGTGACAGCTAGTAACTAATTATATAAATAAAATAATGTAGGTGTGCGGGCTTAGGTGATGTACCTCCGTTAGCGGCCTTGATCCAGCGCGGCTTGCGCCAGCGCTCGCAGGCGGCCAGCGAGCGCAGGTTGACGGTGCCGTCGCCGTCGCCCGCCAACAGCGCCGGGGACCCGTCCAGCCACGCGCCCGCCGCGTACACCAGCCTGCCGGACCACACCCGCTTCAACACTAATCTTATGTACGAGTAGAGCCGACATTTATAGGTACTACCTATTTACGAGTGGAACGCACTTCCTGCCTCAGTGTTCCCCAGCAATAGAACCTGGGTCTCTTCAAGACAAGAGTGAATAGACACCTCATGGGCAAGCGTGCTCCATCTTAGACCGCATCGTCACTTTCCATCAGGTGTGTTGTGTTCAAACGTGGGCCCATTCAATCAAAAAAAAAAAATGACAACCAGCAACAGCAATTACGTTGTTTGCTTTAAAAAACTTTTTTTAAACAAGCTTTCATTGCGCTAAAATGAATAGTCGAGCTACTCTCAGCGAGCCTTTTCATTTAATACCTATATTGTAGGAGTGCATTAACAATATATCATCCGCCATTTTGGGTGGTCAGCCATGTTGGATTTAGAATGACATCACTCAGCTAACCATTCATCCAAACTAAACGTTTATTCTATATCTCACCTCAATCGGTTTAGGATATCTGCTTCAAAATTAAGTTGTAAGATTCCACCCGAACAAACATAGTTAGTTACATTGCATACGTGCATATGTACATACATACCAACACGCGAGTTAATTAAAAGCTTGCAAAAAAAAGCTGCGCTAAAGTAGCAGCTGAGTTGAAGCCAGTTTTATTGAGAAAATTAGTATTATTGTACCTATTTAATATTTTTTGTTTATATTTCATGTTGTCACAAAATATATTTTTTCTAATTTCTTGGAATGGAGTAAAGTACCTATTCAGAATAACTCTGTGCCTACTCTATAATATATCAGTATCTAGAATTGAATTTAATACCTACGAACTCAAAATACCAAAAATTATAACACTCTTTCAATGTCTGTGTCATCACGATAGATACTATCATAATGAATGACAGACACAATATGTACTGGTCGAGAATAACGACGATCTACTCACCGTTCCACAGTAGAGATGTTGTACCCGTAGAGACAGTGCACCTCCACGCCGGGCGGCTGAAAGTCTAGCGAGTACTGCTCCACGTCCTTGCGCATCTCCCACGCGTTTGGTAGTTCCATGTCACTAGAAATTAAGAAGTCTTTAATACATCTATTAATATTCTAAAACATCTCGAAATGCCGTTTTCCTTTGTGCTACTCTAAGAACAAACTCACAAACGAACTTAAACGATAGGTCCGACTCCAACTCCACACCGACTTAAGCCCGAAGAACGTTGCAGAAGTAAAAATAATTAAAAGCGTCAATTAATCACACTTCTGATACTTATTGACTAGTGATTTAGGCATCTGCAACCCAGAGTCAGGGCAGCAATCTCCCAACCGTAGGCGTCGGCGACATACCTGAACAGTTTCTGCAGATCCTGAATGGTGTAGTTGAACTTGTCGGTCTGCACCAGCACCTCCGAGGGCTTCCAGAACAGCCGCGAGGGCAGCAGCCACGCCAGCGACGGGCACGTGATCTGCTGCGTGCGCATTATGCTCTCACGAAGCACTAGCGAGCCCAGGTCGTCGCCTTACAAACATAAAAATACCAATTCCACTCTCAGACATTCATTGCTACCGGTAACATTGACAGCACCAGCAAGACGACATTATTTTAAAATTGGCTGTGATTTTTGGAACTAATATTTAAGTAAACACTCGCATCACAACCCTCTCGACGAACATCTTAATTCGAGTCAAAGGGTAAGTTTAAAATCAGCCTTGCTTATACCAATCTAATTTAGGCAATTCGGTGCTGAGCTTACCAACTTTGCCACCGCACTTATCCGAGTTATTGATATTTATTAACTATCGAATGTACCTACCTCTATGGTGTTTTTACTTGGCACTACATTTTTTTTCATTCCATTTTTTTTACTACGGACTAGACATGCGTCAAACGCATGTCTACTGACGCTACTACGCACTGACTCGTCTAATCTAACGGAAAGCGACGACGTGATCGAAGGTGTAACAACGCTTGCCTAGGAGATACCCTTATATTTTTCTTATTACTATTTCTTATTTCCTTACTTATAAATGACTTATTATATAGATGCTATCGGTGGAACTTTTAAAATTAATTTTCTATTATTTATTTTTATTTTTTCATATTTCTGGACACTTCCACACACGGTCGCCTGACCCCAAACTAAGCAAAGCTTGTACTATGGCTGCCAGAGACTGATATACATACTTAGATATTTTTAAATACATACATACTTAAATACATATTAACACCCAGACATAGAACAAACACAAATGTTCATCACATAAATGTTTGCCCTAGGTGGGAATCGAACCCACGCCCCCAAGCTCAGAAGGCAGGTTCACTACCACCTGAGCCACCGAGGCAGTCATATGTAAAACTTGTCTTAATTAAATTTAACTTTAAATAAATAAATACCTATACATTTATACATTAGCATAGGTACCTCAGTAAAAATCGGCCTATGCATGTATAGATAGGTAAATATATAATTGCAGGTAAACTAATGAATTAACGTTTAATTAACAAAATAAGGTGAAATTTACAAGCGCGCTTTATAAACCAAATTCTTCTAAAACTTGTCGCTTGTAGACCATTTCATGGTGTTTAGATGAAGTTGGGTTTTTTAAGAAATATATACTGCTAGGCGTACTACTGCATTGCGGGATTTGCGGGCAACGATAATTTGACGGGAGGTTCAACTATCGTGTCTTAGTTTTAGTTGGTATCTTTGACAAGGGCTAGATATATGTACCTACCTATATCACTACTCAATAATAGAAGGTGACAATAATTGTGTGTTTGGGATAAACAACGACGAGGGATCGCGTACGACACGTGCGATAGTAAAGGGTGGCGTATTTACAAACAGCCCTTGTGCGTACAGCGTACAACTCATTGTAGCTCCAAACAAAAGTGTAACTGAATCGTTTCAGGGGGCCTGCCGTGACATCTTATTGCCATGATGGTTACGTTTTGTTTTCGAAGTTGCGCGACCATGGACCTTATTGCGCCGCGATACGATTAGAGGTCGCGCAGCTTTGAAAACAACTATTTAACGCTAATATTATAAATGCGAAAGTTTTGATGGATATGGATGTTTGTTACTCAGCCACGCTATAGCGGCTGAACGGATCTAGATGCAATTTAAAACTGAGATAGATTATAATTCGGAATAGCACATAGGATACTTATTAACCGCGGGGCGCAGCTAGTATAATAAAAAAGCGGAAGTTTGTGTGCGTGTATTTGTTTGTTACTCCTTCACGCTCAAACGAATGAACTGATTTTGACGAAATTTGGTAGGGAATAGTTGGATTTGGACCCTGGATTAACTACCTACTTTTTGACAGCAGGTAAAATGGCGGGGCGCAGCTAGATCTGACTTACAGGTAAAACCGCAGTGCGGAGCAAGAAAATGCTATGAAATGAACACTCATCTGACCTAATGACCTACTCTCATTCTATGTACACTCATGTAGGTAGGTATTGCAGTTTTCATGTCAGCTTTACACCAATTCACTTTATGCCACTATGAACTACATATTAATTTAAAAATTGTATGACTTCTGAAATTGTATGATTGGTAAATAACATAACTTATTAATGTATGTTTGCACCTTTTTATCAAATGGTATGAGTACATGAATCAGTCTTTTCTATCAGCGTTTGAATTACTTAAGTACTCTATTTTACATTAAAAAATATATTTGAAAATCAGTAAGTACTAACATTTACAATTGAAATACTAATATATATTAATACTATTAGTCTATGTATTTACTTAGATTTATAACTAACTAACTAAAACTACAAAAATACTTCTTACAACAAAAATAGTAACTACTTACCAACAGTATTTAAAGTTAACTACAGTATTAGTATAGCATTCTGCTTTTTAATAATATTATGACTGATTAGAACATATGTTTTGATAAGGATGATGACGTCAATAAGCTGGAAATTAATGAATAATTAAACGTTTTGTAGGTCATTACAAGATAATAATAATCACGCCATATTAAGCTGCCCCGCCCCCTTCACGTAAAACAAACAAAATGTCAGTAACTAAGCTACTATGACTGAGCGTCGTTTTAGTATGCCGCCTAATATTCGAAAACATTATGTAGTTTCCTATAATTCAGATTCAATTCAATATAAAAACAGATAGGCAAGAGCAACTTAGGCATTATGCACTGTGATCTGTGAGACATTAGTGATCATAGTCACATACCGATAGCAAACACCTTGATAGCCTTCATGGAGCCGGCCCAGGGCGTGGACAGCGAGATCATGCGCCGGACGTACTGGTCCTTCCATGCCTGCGGCTGCAGGCGCAGGAAGCGGTGCGCCATCAACCCGCCCATACTGTGTGCGATGAACGTCACCGGAGTCTTGTTGTTGGACGTGTATGTGTCTTCCACCAGGGTCTTCAGTTTCACGAAGAAGTCGGCGTTCTCATCTGAAAAGATGGTCTGAATCTGAGTTATACTAATCGCTAAAATTCTTGTTGTAAATAAAATAGAAAATACAGCTTTCCTGGCAGAAGTGTACAATAACCACACTTCGCCGGACGATATTCAGTCCCAAATGTGACAGGGGCGAGCCTGTCTCTATACACCAGGGTCCAGTTATGTAGCAGATGCCATTAAATTTGCACACGGCTGGCCTCGAACCCGCTTCATCTGGTTTGAGGTGGGCCTTCTTCAACTAGGCTATCATCACTTTTAAAATTGAAAATATGATGATGACAGTGATAAATCATTCTACACAAATATCTATAGCATAGTTGGAACTGCTATTTTAGTTATTCTTCTTCTAGTATTTGTATTTTGTTTTTGTTAAACAAGATCCCAGGGCGCAGTTACAAAATTTTCTTGGCAAAAACTCAAGGGTATAAGGATCTCATGAACCACCTGAAAATTGCTGCAGCCGCAGTTCTAATTGTATTTCCGAAAGATGTATGATAGGTGCATAATGGCATGGTATCATAATGGAACCAGATATATAAATACAACAACAAGGTATGTATTATTTACCTACTTCATACTCATACCTTTGTTTGACCAGATTTCAGGGATTTTTCTATCTGTTTTGTTTGTTAACTTATTTACAGATATGTCATCTGACAGACAGTATTGTGATGTAATGTGGCATGATACTTTTACATGTACCTTTATGTATATTAGCTGATTGGAAGACTTGGTATCAAGAAAATAAAATATCAGTTTGAAAGAAAAGGTCACTAACAAGTGACCTTAACTAATGAGTTCATTCACTTTTAGTAAATATTCAAATAACTTAGAATGTGTGCAGAGTCTCTTATCCCTAGTTACATGAAAATAATTATTTTTAAATGTGGCTCTGGTGCAGATGATTGAATAAATGATCCTAGACAAAATTATTTAGTGGATATTATATAAGTCTAATTTAAAAAAAATGTGTGAAAAATCTGATGTCATAAACTAGTCCTAACTACTTATTATAATTTACAACCATTAATGACTTACTTGGTGCTTTCCTAAAGTCATAAGGAGCTCCCATAATAGACAAATTCCTCTGGTAGGAAAGATTCTTTACCAAAGAATCTGCTATGGTATTGAAGTAAGCTCCAGTCTTATCATGTGACGGGTCAAGCCATTCTACGGGCTCCGAGTTTCCCCACCCCGGGATTCTGGTCACCACACCTTCAGGGTTTTTGGTGGTTCTGGTCACATTGTCATACTCCAGCCTCAGGTTATCCACCCAGCAGTCTATGACGAATGGCACGAGCAATTCTAGGTTTAGCCAAATGTTGAAAAAGTCATTGGAGGTTTTGGCACAGATGTAGTGGACCACGGACGTCTTGTTTAGTTTGGCTTCGATTTGAGCACCTCCATCTCCAGGTACTATTAATGATGATAAAATTAATTAGTGTTCTGTTGAAAACTTGAATCTGTTTTTTTAAGTATCATTTGTGAATAGTAAATCTAAAGAAGTTGCAATTGTATGCGTTTAAAAGGAAATGAGGTTCACGGTTCACTAGGATCTAAGACAAAGAACATCCATAATTATTTCTAGAAAGGTAACAGCTAAAAATATCAACACAAATCGAATTATAATACTCACTGAAAATAACTGGCGATAATCCCAAGGAGTTCTGGGCGAGGATACCGTAAATAAATAATATAATAAAATTTAAATTGAAGCCCGTCATTTTCACCTGAGAAAATAGTATTTTTAAGCTTGTATCACCGTGTTTTTTATTATGTAAAGTATGTAGTATGTACCCAAAATAGTTTCCAGCTATTTTTACACAGTACACTCAATACGCAGCGTTCGATAGCATATAATCATCGCAAAAGTAGTGGTTAGCCTCGAATCGAAATTCGCGTCTTAAGCCAGAACCAGAACGTAGTCCCTCCTTACTTCCTTAGCGAATAGTGAGCGAGGTATTGTGATTGTGACGCTCTAGGATCAGCCTGTTTCAATAGCACAATGTATAATAGGTGCAGAGGTCAACTACCATTGATAAAACGGAATGAAACCAAGACGGACTCAACGACAAAAACTACTGTATTGACATGACAACCTAACGACGTTGTAATTTTGCAAAATTTTTGTAAAACCTGCAAAGCGCAAAACTGAATTATAAAATAAATTGGCATTGAAGTTTATTGATTGATGCAGTTTTGAATTTTTTGGGAAATTGGCGCCGCACGTCTTGTACATTTGTCAGTGTCAAATTAATAATGCATTTGTTGGTAGCTAGGGGTGATGGGGTCGAATGAAAGAGTTGGTACTGACTGCGATGATTTATTCCAGTAGCTTCCATAGATAAATACTATTTTACATTAAAACTAATAATAATAATAATAATCTCATAAACTATGTCTAAACCTTACCTACTAGAGAGCATCTATTTACCAATTAAATATTATGTACAATGATTATAAACTATTTATCTATTTAAGTGACCTATTACTAAAACTAGTTCTTTATTTAAACCTATTTCTAATACTAAAATCTGCAAACTAAAAATCAAACCTATTATTTACAAATATCGCACACGCCGCGACCCGACACATAAATAAACGCGGCTGCTGCCTGCGTCTTTATTCCGCAGCGAGCCGTCGAGCGTCGTGCGCGTCGTATGCTCCAACCAACTTCATGTGCTCCGCCACACATTATTACACGACGCTACAGTGCTAGTGTACTAGTGCACTATATGTAGTGTCATGTGGATAATTAGGGCACTACTTAATTTGCGTTCTGTTGACACTGCACAACATAGAAACCCTAAAGGATAGCGCCCATCTGTGGGCATCCCAGCTTTGGGTTGCAGTGTAAGTATACGGTGCTGCAGCCCGCCTTTGTGGGTTTGTCCATTCAGACCCACACCCTACTTAGGCAAACTGAGCCCTCCCACCCCGCCATGACATGGTGGGAACCCTCGGCGGAGACACGGACTGCACTCATTCAACTCAACAAAATCAACAGTCATTTCCCAAACGGCTACCATGACACCCGTGCTTTCATTTATAAATGTTTATATATTATTTAAAGCATGACAATTTTAGACGTCAAAGATAACTTACTACGGATCAAACTTCTATAAATATTTCGAGTATCTTAAAATAACATTTACCTAATTATCAATAGAAGTCATAGTTGTCGCCTTGGCCGTTTATACACTAATTCTCATTCGCTTCGGCTGCCATGGCAAGACTGAGCGCCCTATTTATGCACCCTGCTGAATTACCTACTTGTGATTACACTGCACTGAAAACCCCCCCCCCCCCCCCCTCCCGTAAGAAAAAAATCAAAGGCCGACCTCCCCACCTGTTTAATATTTATTACAGTTTTGTATTTGTTTAAAATGTACAGTACCTGGATGACCGAGCTTTGCTCGGTATTTTTTTTTTTTTTAATTGTGTTTTTTGGAAAATAAACAATTGATTTTAGTCTAACCTCAAAGCAAACACTCATTGACTTCGTGTTACTTAACAACGCCATCTGCTGTTGTGTCGTTAAAGCAATTAGTTGCTCACAAAAAATAGTATTATTATTCGCCAATAGATGTCAGGAAGAGTCATATTTATTTTTCAGTTGAGACTACTCAACCGCCTCCTTTTTGTTATTTTTCTTCCAAGTTTATGTTTAAGTTGATTATCGATAAAACACGAATAAAATGACATTTTCTAAAAATTATTCCTAGCTAGATCGATTTATCGCCCCCGAAACCCCCTTTAGACTAAATTGTATGAAAATCGTTGGAGCCGATTCCGAGATTCCAATTATATATATATATATATACAAGAATTGCTCATTTAAAGATATTCTTAATTATTATCTGCATCTTGATTTGATTTAATTTTATTAATAAAAATAAAATATTATAATTATTAAAAAATATTTTTTTAACAATGATATACAAAATATTAAATTAAGATATGTGTGTTTAATGAGCCAGTCTGTACGCAGCATAATAAAAAAGACCTAGGCCCCTATTCGGAGATTTGAGATTCTCATCTCATCTTTTTTCATCCTTGTTGCTCTCGTTTCAAACGTCATAAGTGTGAGAGTGACCGAGATAAAATCTCATCTCATCTCACGTGTAGGAATAGCCCCCCTAAACATTTGACAATGAAGGTTGTGCTCAAAACAGAATCAGAAAAACTAATTGGAATTGGAAGTTTCGGAACGCATTTTTGCAGTTTGCGCAAGCGCGAAATGTTTAAAATTAAAGTGGAATAATGGGTCTTACATTTTTGTATTTATCGATGTAACATATTATGTATTTTTAATTTTAGGTAGTGTGTCTATCAATCAATAAGCTAAAATGTTAGGAAAACACTGTAATAAGGGAACAAAAAGAAGCGTTATTCGCTTTCTTGTTAGAAATTGAAATGTTTCTGCAGCAGGTAAGCGAAGTGCATAAAATCGATAGATGTTTGGTCATGGTCATGTGGTAACATTTTGTGTATAACATGAGGGTTGTTTTTTTTATTTCAGGGTCGTGTTATAATTGTTTGGTTAACTTGGCTTATAGCAGGAATTTGTGGCGTCTTTATTTTGTTAATTGTTATTTGTTACTGCCGCCTAATGCCGCGTCATCAGAAATCGTTTGGTAAGATTTAACATTACATAAACGTTAAATAAATCTAAGCATTTGGATAGGTAGGTTTGTGTAATATTTAAAAACAAAAAAGAATAGTAATTTTGTATACAGGGTTATCATGAAAGGGTGTACGAAGCCAAAAGGCGGTCATTGTACAATGTACATGTTAAATAACAGAGTTGAATTTATTTATAGAATTCAGGGTTGGATCTATAGGAATAGCATTTTAGTTGTTAATAATTATAATGTAATTATAATTATAAGTACAATGGCCCCCTTTTTAGTACTTACACCTTTTCCTAATAACAATAACCCTGTATCTTGTTACTTATCACTATGTTTTCCGAATAAAATAAAATATTAATAAATAAATTTATTACATACATGGGAAACAGTTGAGGAATAAATTATTTAGATTAGTTTTGTTATTATATATTTATTTGTATTAATTTCAGATGAACAATATCTTAAAGAAAACTATGCCATCAAAGAGAACCAAGAATACTCACACAATCGCGATAGTTACAGACAAATCAAACATGCAGAGGTAAATCTATTTAAAAGATTTTTTTTAATCAGACCATTAAGTTCCGGAAATTATCTCCTTCATCTGAACTACTTAGAAATACCTCTTTAGAATTATGTCCTTGTCAAAGAACCCTATTACTTAAGGCATTGTTTAGTAGGCAGCAATAAAATAAGTAGGTACCTACTTACATAGACCTTGGTAGAAGGCCTAAGCCACAGGTCTAGGCAAAAACAGCTAGTATATTCTAACTTCCTTTACCAATTAACGATTGCAATTAGTTTTAGGGTTTTGTATTTTTCTTCTTTTTTTTTAAATTTTTAAATCTTAAGTTAATTTGTTCGAAAAAGACATTACACTGTAAAAATATTCCGATTAATAACCAACCCCCCTCTACCTGCATTCCCCTTAAATAATAATTAAAGATTTATTTTAACAAAAGTCACGGTCCCCGGAGTCCGTGGAGTGTAGTTTTTAAATTAAAAAAAAACATTCCGAGGCTATACAAAATGTATTAGTTTGGGGTAAGGCTGCATATACATGGATAGATCTGTCCATTAGTGTCCATTGAATCCTTTATTAGACACTGTGTAGACGGTGATGGTTCTAGTCCATGACGAGCCTTCATTGAAGCGTGATGCGGGAATATACCTACCTATAATTCCGTGTGTCAGGTGCACGTGCCGCGCGCGGCCCGGCCCGCGAGCTACGCGGGCCCGCGCGAGGCCGAGCGACGCGCCGAGCGCGCGCCGCACTCGCGCCCGCCCGAGCCCGCGCACCACCACGCGCTGCAGTACGCCTCCAGCGGCAGTGAGTGAGACACATAGCCCGTGTGTATAGGTACATGTGCCGCGAGCTACGCGGGCCCGCGCGAGGCCGAGCGACGCGCCGAGCGCGCGCCGCACTCGCGCCCGCCCGAGCCCGCGCACCACCACGCGCTGCAGTACGCCTCCAGCGGCAGTGAGTGAGACACATAGCCCGTGTGTATAGGTACATGTGCCGCGAGCTACGCGGGCCCGCGCGAGGCCGAGCGACGCGCCGAGCGCGCGCCGCACTCGCGCCCGCCCGAGCCCGCGCACCACCACGCGCTGCAGTACGCCTCCAGCGGCAGTGAGTGAGACACATAGCCCGTGTGTATAGGTACATGTGCCGCGAGCTACGAGGCGGAGCGGCGGCCCGAGCGTACGGCCAGTGAAGTCAACAGCCGATGTCAACAGAATTAAATTAAAATCCCAAAGATTCCACCAAAGGCGAAGTGACTGAATAGGTACTTAAAAATCCTAGCGGACCCACGGTGGCCCACCAGTAGATTCGCACAATTTGACCAACAGCCTGTAACCCGTTGCAGTATGTAAATGAGCCCCCACCCGTGTGATAAAGAGGCGCGGGGGTAAAACGCAAAAGGAGCGAGGTAGGAGTGGGCTTGTGCGCGCTCCTACCTCGTACCCCTTTTTTGTTTTATCCCCACGCCACGGTTCTGTACTGCGCGGGCGAGGGCTCACTATAGAAGAAGTACCACTAATAGGTACCCTTTAGATCTGATTGAAGCTAACACCACTATACTTAACGCACTGTCCCTGCAGTGCTGTCTCCGTAGTATTCGACATTATCATTACAGTGCTGGACGAGCTGGAGCCGGGCGCGAGCGTGTCGGCGCTGAAGACGCGCTCGCTGCCCGCCTTCCTCCGCCCCAAGCAGCGCCCGCTCTCCACCGAGGACGATCTGCACCAGCTCTACGCTAAGGTGCGCTGACGCTTTTGTCCGCTATTCTGAGTTTTCGAAGACGTAAAACGATACTTTAGAGTGCTTTTTAATCTTTGAAATTAAAAGCCAGCCCGTGGTAGGTATACCTTCATATCCTAATCGTAACGAATATTAAAAATACATAAATTCATTGAATAATAACTTGTTCTTTTATTACCCTTCACGCCTTTACTACTCAACTGATCACCATGAAATTTAGGGGTACTTACAGAAAGTACCATAGGGACAAAGACAAAGGACTTTAGCCGCGGGTAACTCCTATTCCACTAAGTTCAACTCAAAGCGGGTAACACCGCGGAGTGCATGTTGTAAAATTGACCAATAGGGGGTTGCGTATTCTTTGAGGTCACGGGCACATGCGTGACATTATCATCATCCAAAATCTTTTATGTCCATCCCACTGTTGTATTATAGACCTCTTTCGTACTATGCTATTTACACGTGTGACGCTCCGAAGAAATTCACAATCTCTCATACCGTTGCATCTTACTGCGATGATCTTTAGGTTCAAACGCTACGCGAGCATGAACCTAATTGTGCGGCGATACGATTTGCAGCCGCGCAGCGTCGGCAGCTGAACCTAAAAATCACTGCAATAACATGTCACGGTACGGGCCGTCGGTTAACAACAGTTGTGATGGCAGGTGAGCCTGAGCAAGAAGCACAAGAACCGCATGCGCAGCGAGCACGCGGCCATCATCGCGCTCAGCAAGTCGCACAGCCAGTACCTGGACGCGGACGCGGTCATAGTGCTGGACCAGCGGACCGCTCTCTGAGCCCGCCGCGAGACACCAACCTACCGACCAGAGCTTAGCGCCGCGGACCACGCTTGCTGCAGAGCAGGATGTTAAGAATTCTGTTTGTCGCAACTGAAATGCCGCGGCCTCACATTGCTTTGACTTTGGGTCCGAGTTTGACTTCAATTTGAAATGGCCAATATTGAACCTTATTACTGCGTGACTTAAAAAAAAAACTTTGTGTCCAAAGACACACATTGGTGTTTTGGTCCCAAGGCTTAGATTGGGCAAATATGACCAATGCGTGGCCGCGGCATAACGCAGTGTTGTAACTCCCAGTGCGAACTTCTTTATCTGCTAGTCTATGTCTACCATGTATGGTCCAAAACTTGGTATCTACTGCTCATTTTATGCCCTTTTCAAGGTTGTGTCTGGACACCGCCCTAGTCTAAAGTCTAAACACCACTTTAGCAACTCAGTTGTGGGAATAGATGACCGCACCGGCTTGCCTGTTATGGAATTTGTTAGAGTATTTTGTATGTTTAAGTCTAATTAAATATTTCTTTTCATAGTTCTCTCCCCACTTCCTTACATATCGATAACTCTTCCTATCAATTATTCAGACATAACTGTAACGAAATAGAGTAAGATAACGCACAGTATTGTAATAGACATGTATGGATATCAATTATCTAACCGTTTCAAAATACTAAAATTAATATCGATGTGACAACAACAGGGTTAAGTTTAATAAAGTGACATGGACAGAAAAAATTGTCCCTTTTAGTCAAACCCTGTGAACGTCTGTCACAATTTTTTTGAAACAATGACAAATAGGCCAAATATTTTATGTAGCAGTATTATACTTTCATAGAATTTTACAGTATAAATTAATAGTCATTGTCTAAAATTTCAGGTTAAATATTGTCATAAAGTTTGTTAAAAATATTGGCAAATTGTGATTCGAAAATGTGTGATAAATTAGGAAATCGAAATTGTGGCCTACATTGTATCTTTTGTAAAATATACAGTCGCGTTGACAACTACCTACTAGCTTGTTAAAAGCTGTCTATAACCTCTTCCACTTGTTATAA
The DNA here is from genome assembly GCA_911728515.1 of Peribatodes rhomboidaria. Taxonomy (NCBI): domain Eukaryota; kingdom Metazoa; phylum Arthropoda; class Insecta; order Lepidoptera; family Geometridae; genus Peribatodes; species Peribatodes rhomboidaria. The sequence continues at coordinate 17,326,627 of OU452169.1, forward strand.
AACTAGCATGTTTGTATAAAAAAATTGATGTTTGTTGTTAGGTGCTCAATTAGTTAAATATTAATTGTGCGCGACTGTACTCTTTAATTGCGCTATTATAATATTGTAATTATAATTATAAATGTTCACGTGCTTATGGTAATTTTTGTAGATGATATTTAAGTACAAAACCAAAGTACAGGTCACGTCCGGATAACAAAATAGATTGGTTAGAAAGATTGCTTGCTCGTTTAGGCAGCGTTTTCAATCTCAGCGGGCAGTGAAACGTCATTGGCAAACGGTTAATACATAGGTACATCGATTTTGAATGACGAAAACTAACCAATAACGCCCATCTCTTAGATACAAACGTGACCTAACTTTACCACCCATCACCGCGACGGACTAGAAAGTTTTACAAAATGTAATTTAAATTTGTAGTTAGTTAATGTGTTTATCAGTATATTTGTAGTTTATTACTGAATAAAGTTTTATACTCAATAAAACGCTTTATATTTGTGAATTAACTTTATTTTATAAATCACTAAGGTACATGCTATAATTATGTACCTCGGCACATAAATTCAGTGAGTCCATATATTGCAACCTAATTGACAATGGAAGAAAATAAATACACTATTCATGAATATTCAAATTAAATCATTACTTCAGTCTTTTGCATTTCCCAACCTTTACATAACTTAACAAACGTGTGCACACAAATATTACGAGTACGTTCTAATGTAACGACCGCAGATAAAATTATTAATACGTACCCGTAAAGATAACATACATAAGTAAATAGATAGAGAATAAGAATTACGATTTTCAAATTGTCACACCGATTGTCACAGGGTGTGACAACAGGAGAATTAATATCCTCGAAAAGAAGTGTGACAAGTGACGATCGCTTGCTAAAAGAATATACCTATTTTTAATCGCAAAACATAATGTCTTCTCTAGGATCGCCGATCTTTATCTGTTGTATTTAACCAATAATGAACCAATGATGAGTGCATCCTACATTGGTGCCACAGAATAAGGACAGCAACAAAGAAGAAAAGTAATCTTAAGGGATCTCTTCCTACTCATAGATTATTCCTGTCGTTACATAATGAAATATAATTAGTTACAGCACGGCCGACGTATCCTGGCGACTCTGAACATAGGCTCTGCGAACTTGCGCACTGAGCACGCCGCCTAATGCCACTATCGCACTAATACTACTACTGGCTCTGTGTGCTGAAGACCTGTGAGCAGAAATCCGAACATTCTACGGAAGCATAGACGCATCGCTCGCTGACGCTCCCTCGTTTGATAAAGGCGAAAGTTTGTGAGTGTGTAAGTGAGTGTGATCAGCTTTTAGTGTATATGGGCGCAGTCAGTTTGGTTCATAAAACGTTAGTGCAGCCTTCCACGTGAAGTTCAGACTCGTCAAGATACGACGGCCGTATAGTACTGTTTAGTAAAGTGGTGAGTGTAGCTAGTTGTATGTGCGGAAGCAGGCGAGCGTGGGGTAGGTCTTGAGCCGCAGCAGCTCGAGCTCGGTCTGCAGCATCACGATGGTGGTGTGGTTGGCCTGCACCTCGCGGATCAGCTGGCCGCGCATCACCAGCGTGTCCATCCTGGGGACAGCACACGGACGCGTCATACTGGACGCTTGGGGACTACACACTAGCTGGAAGCTCCCAAGTAACCCCCATCATTATCAACAAGCTCCGTTATCCCACTTCTGAAAGCCCACGTTTATCATAAAGGTCGGATGATCCATAGAGGGAGGAGAGATTTCCGGTGCCCCTATGGATGACATAGTATACCCGTGGTCGGCAGGGCATCCTGTCACACTCAACACTTCTGTCATATAATAGACAAGAAGCTACCAAGTGAGCTTTATCATTATAAACAGGCTTCTTGGTCACACTTCTGAGCGTAGACTCTCGTGTCATGCACTCTACCTCGGACCTGTGCTACCCGTGATGTTGACAATAACTTAAACTATCGGATCAGAGACCCTACTATGACATCTTATTGCCATGATGGTTTTGTTTTGTTTTCGACGCTGCGCGACCATGGACCTTGTTACGCGGCGATACGATTCGCGGCCGCCCAGCGTCAAAAACAAACTATCATGGCAATATAAATTATGATGATACAGAAAAAATACTTCTAGTTTTAAAATAAAACTAATTTTAACTGTATATACAAAAAGAAACACACACACACACTGACGCAGTCACAGTTTGCACACACATAGTACATACGCCTACACTTTGTAAAAAAAATGAAGGAATGTAGTCACCTACAGCACAAGAATATTTATATTCTTAGTGTAGGTGCTACAAGACAAATTTGCTAATATTACCCTTATATTTTTAAGGTTTATCTGTAAGTAAAATTTGTAAGCTTTTCATGAATTAATTTGATTTGATTTGAATAAGATGTCATGGTAGGCCCCTGGACGAACCACTTAAGCTTTTGACGCGATGACGGCAGGTGATCTAAAACAGCAACGATGTGGTGGCCAAGACCAAATTGGCAAAGAGTACTTATCGTCAACGAGGTCAGCCAATAACAACGTGGACCAATGGCATCAAGTTCAAACGGTGGAATGCGAAGGCAATAAGTGTAAAATAGCAAACAAGAGAGAAATACAGGTTGGCGATCAACGTCTGTACCAATGTGTCCCACTCGCATGGAGTGGCAGTGTTAGAGTACCTCTTCTTGAAGATTCGTCGGATGCGGATGGGCTCGAGCGGGTCCTCGTTGAGCCTCTTCTCCGACACCTTCACCTGCAGGCTGGTGATGAGCTTATCTAAAGAGTTGTTGCACGCTTGGATCGCGTTACTCTTCATCTGGAACAAATGCACATGACGGTTCATCTCCATTACCGTATGAACTTTTTTTGTGTGTTATTTTCTGGACCATGACAATCAGTCCTAGAACAATAAGACTGACTTCTAATGTGCATTTTGTATTTTATTATTATGAGAAAGCTTCCATTAGGAGTCGTATGAACTGATAACCATACTGTGATGAGTTGGTGGTAGGACGGTGTAGATCGTTTATTGAATGCTCACTAAAGCTAAACATCTTAAGAGCTAACTTATTCTAGATCAGCACAACGTGAGTTACAGATCGCGTGTAACCGAGATGTTAACTGAAAACTTGGTAGCTGACCCAGGGGGGCTATTCCTACGCGTGAGATGAGATGAGATTTTATCTAGGTCACTCTCACACGTATACCTAACTAATCAAAAGCGAGCAACAAGGACGGAAAATGGTGAGATTAAATCTCACTCCGTAAGAATAGCCCTCCAGGTACATCTCACATCACACAGGAATCGAAGCGCAACCAAATTCCTCTGACATGTGGAAGGACATTCCTTAACAAACAATCAAAATGTACTGTTAACTGTACACTCTGAAAATGATACGTGATTAAAATAATTGGTGAACGCAAAGTTTTGTGTTGTTTGTGTGAAGCAGCAGGGCTAGCACGGGCCGGAGACAATTTATCTTCCCACAGTTTTAACCCCGCGAGAAGAGACAAACGTATCCATATTCTAGCTTTGTCACAAAGTTAAGCTAAGCGCGGATAAAAACAGTGGCTGAGCTACCCACGTCCGTAGGAGTGTACTCTATTCTGATTCCCTACACGTGGTCCCCGGGTAGTGCTAACCGAGTAGCAAACTCTGGTGGGAGGCTTCGGCCGTGGCTAGTTACCACCATCGGACCAAGCCATGCCGTGAAATGACCTAGTCGTGTTTCGGGATGTAGCCCGGTGTAACCGTTCCGAAGACGGGTCTGAGCAGTAGCGCACTTGTAGCGCCTCACTCAACTGCCGTCTTTGTACTTCTTCACTCTACAAAACTTCAAGGCTGGAGTGAATAAGTACCTTATAGGTCGTCGTGCTCTCAACGTCGCTTAACATCAGGCGAGTTGGTGGTCAAACGCCGACCTATTCTACAAAAAAAAAAAGTGGCAAGACAGTTTATCCCCGGCCCGTGCTAGCCCTGCAGCTGGATAGCTTCGATACTCACGTAATGAGGGTACTTTTTTAAATAAATTACTATTAGGCCCTACCAAAGATGACTGTTTTGTGGACAACCCAAAGAAATTTGAGTTCAAAAAGCCCTAGGATTTTTCACTAACCTGCAGGTCCTCGACCCGGTGTATCTGCTCATTGAGTGCCTTGTTGAGGCCGAACTTGGAAGCTTCCATCTCCTTCTCCATGCGAACGAACTCGTACTCTTCTGTGTATCCTAACTCCTTGTTCTTCAGAAACAGTTGCAGCTCTTTCGGGATCTGCCAGGAATAACGTCGCACAATAGTTAGGTAGACGACGGTTGTATGACGACAGGCTTGCCTCCTGCCACATTAGTTTAAATAGTTAATTTTTTTTATTGCTTGCGTTTGGCCGCCATCACGTCATCGCCATTATATAATATGTATGTTAGTCTGTAAGGTATTTATAATATGGGCCCTGAGCCTGAACTAAACGATTTTTTTAGTAAATTATTAATTGGAACTGAATATCGGCTGGCGAAGTGTGGATAATGAAATACACCTCTGTCAAACCCCCTCGTCGGAAAGGGCATGCAAACATGTTATATTACGATGTTGTGATACATGTTATATTATTATGTTGTTATAGATACGTCACAGCCAATTTAGTCATTTATTGGTTAGGTACTAACAGAGCTTTGCGGTTTCACTCGTCAACATGAACTCTTAATTTCAATGGGTTTTTTATTCGATAAGTGGCTTGCGCTTGGCTGCAATGGCTCGCCTGATGTGGCCTACGATGGAGTATGCTTGCCCAGAATATAAATTCCAAGGAAATAAAAGATAAAAAGTAGACTAAACGTTAATCCAGACTATAAGTAAACTACTTCCGTACTAATTCGCACCTGGTGCAAGATACCACCTCAAGCAATCAAATTCTGGGCGAGTTATCTGCGAGAACAGGCGCTCTATTCCAGAACGCAGGACATTACTTTGGTCCCTGTCTGTCTCTCTCGTTACGAAGGCCACGAAAGTAAGAGTGACCCCGAGGGCTGTGGCAGAGCCGTACCTTGAGCCGCTGGTAGGAGCGTAGCTCCGCCTGCATGTGCCGCAGCTTCATCTTCACCTGCGCGTGCTCCCACTCCTTGGCCAGGATGCCCTTGCGGAACTCCATCTGACGTTGCATCATGCGCAGCTTCAGGGCGCCCACTTTCTGTTACACCATCATTGTGAATTGGTTGTTTTATTCCTCATCTGTTAGAAGACTCCCACTTCTCAAGAAACGAAAGAAATCCCACAATAATAAAAAAATAGTGCGTGGAGTCCCTCCGCGCGGAAGAAGTGAAACTTCTGTGTCTTTCCCCCTTGCGTTGGAATATTGGACGCTACTCGTTGCTAACGCTCGCGAGGGCCTGTAACAGGTATACTACGCGCATGCGTTCGAGTGCCAAGCATTCAATCTCGCTCTGTCTATTTCTATTCCCTCTCCCCAGGAGCGTTAAATGTTTAACGCAACCTTGTTGGAAGTCGCATTAGAAGTTTCACTTCAAAAATGTGTTGACGTGAAAATGACTCGTAAATTTGTAAAAAAAGTCTAGTATTGTAGAAAAATGTGGACGTCTCCCGGGCTGACATGATGATCATCGGGAGACGTCTACTGCTGGACAAAAGCCTTCCTTTAAAAAATCTCTACAGCGACCAGTTTGGTGCTGCTCGCATACAGCGGCCCATGCCCCTCACCAGATTGTCGGTCTACCTTGTGGGAGGCCTTCTCACGGTGCATCTTCCGATAACAATAGATATCTGTCCTTAAATCGCAAACCCACACTGCACCTATACAAATAATACATAAACTCGTATTTGTTTTTATTTTTTCTACAAACTACTTATATGTTCCTTTTTGCAAACTAGCATTACGTTGTTTCTATAAGCGATGACCTATATTTGGCCTAAGCGTTTGTATTACTGTATTATTACTGTACTGTTATTTTATGTTTAAGAAGACTGTTTGGTTGTCCAAATAAAATAGTTTCTACTGACACCGATTTTCATGAACACTCCGGACTAATTCATCTTTGAAACAAAAAAAAAAAAAAATCATAATCGGTTCATCCGTTCGAGAGCTACGAAGTCACAGCCAGACACACACACTCACACAGACACAAACACGACAAACTTACAACACCCGGTCTTTTTAGCATCGGGGGTAAAAAGTAGTGGATGCCGCAGCCTCACCAGTATGAGGTTGTTGATGTTCTCGATGTCCTCGCGCGGCACGAGCGCGGCGTCCTCGAAGTCCGCCGCGTGGCCCGACGTCACCAGCTCCACGTGCCCCGCCGGCAGCACCAGCTGCAACCGTCACTACACTCTCATCTACTGGATACATCTACTGAACACACGCAATTACTAAGCCAGAAGTCATACGCTCCGGCACCTGAGTTTTCGTTTTGTGATGATGACAATGTTTCATGAAACAAAATAACTAGAGACTCTGTCAGTTAAAATCTTCGCGAGTCTATCTGCACTTTTTACACAGAAAGAGATCTATGAGTGTGAAACGTAATTTTGAAGAAAAAAAAACAAACACTGAATAAATAGAAAAATCCCTTGTGATTATAGAACTTGCTCACAAAATTTCAAGAGAATCGGTTGGGAAATGCGACCTAAAGAGGAGAACAACTGGACGTCTCAACAAAAGCATATTTGCCCAAGCTGAAACGGAGACGATTTGCTCGCGCTTCGCGCTCGCTCGGTCGGAAATTTTGTATTTTATATTCGTATGCAAATAAGCCAACAACTAAAAATATTTTGCGTAGGGGCGCGGAACGAATGCAGCTTGCAAGTGTTCTTGGCTGTGGGAAAATATGAAAAGCGCCATCTAGTTTAATTTGCATCAAACTAAAAGATTTAGCTGGTCGGTGATGTTTCAGCAACTGGTTGATAAGTAGGTTACCTGTATGGTCTTGTTCCTGGCCGCGAGCTCGACGGCCTCCCTGTGCTTAAGTATCTCATCGTGTGTCTGCGCGAGCTTCACGCGCCGCGCCTGCACCGCTCGGCTCCACACCTCGAGTGCGCTGCTCACGTATCCCATCTCTAGCGCTATGCCGCGCATCTAAAAATTACATATACGTTATAAACTATAACTTTGAGCCAGATGACACACCCTGAAAAACACGACATGAAAAAAATATTGAGAACCAGTTTACTATTCCAGGTTGGCCATGTTTACAACGTTTGACCACACCGTCACTCAGCGATGAGTTTAGTTTTAAAGATTTTTTGATTGGCGAATAGTACGAAAGCAAGTCGAATACGCTGAGGGCCCCAAACTTGGCTCAGCCAGTGTCTTGAAGTGACGGTGTAAAGGAACACACCGTCACATTTCGTCAACCATCATCGCCGATAGTACAATTTCATTACAGAGCAACAGTGTCTGTCAACCATTTTCAGTCGCTGTCTTTATGAAAAGTCTACTTAGGTAAAAGTTCGTTATCCTAAAGCAAGAGTAAAAAAGTAAGAGAGTCAGACCCGAATCTCGTTCTCGATCTTAGAGCGTCGCAGCTTGCACATGGTGACCCACAGGCCCTCGTCCATCACGCCCGGCATGTTGCTGATCTGGTCCAGTTGGTCCACCCTGTATAATGTTATCCATTAAAACTTGACCCGCGTATGATAACCACAAAGAGGCTCAATATTGTGTTTAGCAATAGAACACCACGAGGCCAAGTCATTGTAAATGTGTAATAAATTGTAAAAGTAATATTTTTTTATTCACACAAACACAATTTATTTTTAGTAAAATTACAATTACTTACAATTAATTATTACCGCCGAGCCCCAAACTAGACGTAAAAAAGCCTGTGGTTTTGGGACTCTGCGGATGTACTTGCTAGACATATTATTTAATAGCAAAAAAATAGTTGATACTTTTTTAACAAATATTTTTGTGATTTGAGAAATGGGTTCTGTCAAAAAAACTCTATCAGAGGCGCGCAAAAAGTATCATGAACGGTCATAGATCTATGGATAAAAGAAAATTGTGGCAAATACTGGTCAGTAGTGGTAGAGACGTGAATTAGTGTGGGCGCTATTAAAAAGTGTCGTAACCGACGAGCGTGTTCGTGTGTGAGCGCTTTCGCTTTTTTGTGTGCTAGGATCGTAGCTAGTGGAGAGAAATGTTCTCTGCCTACCCCTACGGGAAAAAGGCGAAATTGTATAACGAAACACTTGTATAGCATTACTAGCTGTTACTCGTAATTTCGTTTACGTTTACTCAGAAAATAGTATCCAAAACATTTCTCGTGATATACTGTAAATAAATCTTAAATTTCATCAAGATCCAGTCAGCCGTGAAAAGTCTACAAGCGCCATATCTTTGCGATTTTATGGTATGTGTATGTATGCATGTGGTTTTGTGGTAGTTTTTTTTTAGTTTTAGTATGGATAACATACGCTTTGTAGTAGTCGAGGCAGTCAGGGTGCAGCAGCGGCGGCCTGGCGCCGGCCAGCACGCCGGCCGCCAGCTCGTACAGCACGGCCGGCACCGCGCAGCACGCGCGCTGCTGCCACTTGGGGCGCTTGCTGCCACACCACACGCGCGGTTACACTACACCCCCTCTGCTCTAGTCTTCGATCAGATATACATAGATGTCAAGTCTCAATACGAGAAATAGCCTTAAAAACCAGACTTAGAATAAGTGTAAGCCTTGTTTCGCTGTCAGTCGCTCTGTGATTGCGTCGGTGTCACGACGCCTAAATGTGCTAAATAAATAAATAAATTCGGGACATTTTCACACACGGTCGCCTGACCCCAAACTAAGCAAAGTTTGTCCTATGGCTGCTAGAGACTTATATACGAGTACGTACGTTTATATTTTAAATACATACATAAATAGATATTAACACCCAGACATAGAACAGAAATGTTCATCACATGAATGTTTGCCCTAGGTGGGAATCGAACCCACACCCCCAAGATCAGAAGGCAGGTTCACTACCGACTGAGCCACCGAGGCAGTCAAAAAACAGTTAAGCAAATGTCATCAAAGTTATTGCGAAATAATAAGGCTTAAGATTCGATTTAAGTTATTTGTATTTAATTACTTATTTTGAATGGAGCGTTAAGTGTCGATACGGTGCCACTATAGAGGGTTGTTTTTTAATGAGACACGACATCTATGTATATCTGATCGAAGACTCTAGTGTATGTATACCGGCGCCAGCCGCGCGAGCCACTCACCGGAAGAACTTGTAGCACTGGTCCACGATGATGGGCGAGAGGTCGGCGAAGTGGTTCTTGAAGGTCCGCTCCATGTATTTGTCCTTCATGGTGAGCGTGTCGTACATGTTCTGGACTTCGGTGCCCTGCTCCTGAATCAGCTGCAGCTCCTTGTTCAGCTCCTCTACCTCGGCCTCGCGCTTTGCGATTAGATGTCTAGGGACGATGAGGGTATGGTCGGAAATTCCTTTGTTTGTTGGTCGTGTTGTTTGAGTATTATGAAACGGTTCTGGTCTACCGGGACTTAATTCCAAAAGTATTAAAAAAATGCAACTACGTTTTCATACATTTATTTGAGGTTCTAAAGGCCTGGTCACAGATGTTTTTTTTTTTTTTGCAACGTCGCATTAAGTACACCAAGGAATATGGTTTCCAATTACTATTAAGCTAACCTGATTTATTATTTAATTTGCAAAATTGTGAACTATTTTAATAAAATGTATTACAAAGCTTTACATAATTTTATATTTGAAGCTAATTTAACACGTTAGTCTCACCTCATGCCCTCAAGCTTCTCGTCCATCTCGAGGCGGTCGAGGTTGACCCTGCGGAGCCGCATCAGGTTGAGATGCTCCTGTCCGATCACCGAGTCTATTCTCAGCTTTAGCAGCCACGTTTCTTTCACCTAATGATATTAACATTATCAGAAAGGTAGATATGGTGGCTCAGCAATTGCTGTGGTCGAATCTCACGTCCTAAAAACGAACTCCTAAAGTAATACCGCTAAAATGAGTCTTATTTAGTACAACTATAGCCAACAATGAGCTTGAGCTGGCGACGAAGGAAAACATGACGTAACCGTAGACACTTAAGTGTGTCCTAGCAGCCTCACTTGAGAACTAGCTCCCATTCTTTTTTCTCCTAATCAGGTGATACCGTATCCACATTAGGTGATTTGTGGTTGGTCAAACAGATATGTTTAGAAGCATGTGAAAAACAAGACCCTTCTTCTGTATAGGCGGGTACTATAATCGTCATTACCGTCTTTTACTTCCCACTGCAGGAACACCGACTATACCCTACATCGAGGGTGATTTGATTGACTCGTTATCCACTACACTGGCTCAGTGCAGGTTGGTTAATTCTAGGACTTGTCGGTTTTCTCACGATGTTTATCTTTGAACGTAAGAGCATGTGTCATACTTAAATGCCCATAAACTTTTCAGCGAAAAAAAAGTACTTTGGTACAAGGCCAGGATTGAACTCACGACCTCGGATCGGAAGGCGCAGTTGGATTTACTCTCATTTGGCAATAATGCGTGTACTTTAAACACCATCAAGGAGACAAATAACGGAGGCCACCCCACCAACATCCCAATCTCCAACCATGTACATCGGGCTACCTTGTTGTTGAACTTGACGACTCCCTCGTTGAGCACCTGCGTGAGCTTGGCGTACTCGGCGTGCAGCATCTTACGGTACTTGTCGCGCTCAGAGTTACGGAAGGCCACCTTCGCCTCGTACTCGAACACTTGGCGGAGGTCTTCCTCGTTGTAATGCTCCGGATCCTTGTCGAGCTGCCGGTGGAATTATATGGTGTTGGGTTCATTTTTGTGCTGGCGACAAAACGTTGTTGGTTCTTTTTTTGTGTCTATGATAGATCGAAACATACTAATTCACGTCTGGACAATCGGACGTGGCGCCAACTAACGGCGAGCTGGAGAAACTGGCCGCCATCTACCGCAGTTCTTTCGTTAACCCCGCATGGACTACAAGCACCCTTTTACCTAAATCATTTAAGAGCGTTTAACCGGCGTTATTGCTATCTCGCTCGCACAATTCCACGTTTTTGAAAAGAAATAATGGCTGAGTTGGCAATTGTAAAATGTTGCCTGATAACTATTTAGTTTATAATATAACGGTTATTTTAAACTAATTTTAGTTCGATACCTATCAATTGGACGGAGAGATCGAACATTAAAAACAATAAAAAATTGATGATCTTTTTCTCCGTATAAGAAAAAGGTATAAAAACTAAAATTAGTATTATAATTACGCCGCGAATCTACCTAAAAACTATTATATATATAAAGTACAGCTGAAGGAGTTTCTTTCGAGTGTTATTTCGTCGGTGTAGTGCTGTGAATTGGCCTGCGTGGTCTCACGTGTGGGCCACGCACGCGGCCATTAGCCGGTGCCGACCATCTAAGCCACTGAGGGCTTTGACGACGCTGAATTGGTATGTACATCTATCATTTTCATATAAAAGTCCAAAAGCCTGGCCTTCAGTGTTCTCTGTATTATTTTGCACCCCGCCCCCGCGATTTCGCATCTTCTTTCAACCGCAAACAAAGAAAACATCCAAGAACCAGCGCACCCGCCGGTGACGGAAATATTAGAAATCTTTTAATTTTCCCCACCAGTTGTGGAATAATTTATGCGTCGAATTAGACATAAATCCTGCTGTATTCTTTTAACGTATCAAATTTACGGGAAATTTTGCGAGTTTATCTGCTAATTTGTCACTTCTTCGAGCACAAATAGCCGAACGGATTTGGATGAAATTTAACATCATCCATGTCAAATTTCATACAAGTCCGTTCGAGCTTATTTTGCACTGGATTAGCCCTTAGGCTCTTTTGAATCCCGAAAAATCAATAGTTGCTTTGGGTCAGTGCATGACTGCCTAGCGTAGCGAGTTATATAAAAGGTGGTCATACGGATTGCGGATGCGGGGAGGATTTACTTAGTTAAATGTAAATTTGCGTGAGGAGTCTGTGCCGGTCCACTAGAGAGAGAATAACCAAGAAATGAGGACTCACCTTGCCTTGCCCTTAGCTCGGCGGACGCCTTCTCGGACTCCAGATTCCAGCTAGGAACTGCGTTGGCACAAGCACCGGCACAGAGTTCAAAGGTTCAGGACACAAAAGTCTATTAGACGGTCACAAAACGATGAGAAAGCACAAATAAAAATGTCAGTTGAGCGATGCGAGAAAATTAACGGACAAACTGCGACTACATCAGTCGCGGGCGCGGCGGAATACTCTTCCCGGTTACTCGGAGGTCTTCGACTGCCCTCGGCGATGGCCGATGGAGCCGGTTGGCTCGAGCTTCCAGGCTAAGTTTAGCTCGTACCCCACTTCACTGCCATTCTCTCTCACGTTTGCGGCACAGATAACAAACGGCGTTAACACAAGGAGCCAACACCCGATGACGTCACTCGCCATCGCATCGTCTCTTTCGAACTTGTTGTAAATTACTTATTCCGATCTTGCTTATGCATTAACTGACATCACTACGTAACCATTTTATATCTCGTATGGGACCTCTATACCTGGCGAAGTATTTTATTGTACCATGTAATGTACTGACCATACACTGCGGCATCGGTATGGGCTTCTTGATCTCTTCATGCCACAGCTTCTCCAGTACTCCGTCCATCATTTCAACGAGCGCGCGTTCCCTGAAGTCGTCCTTCGGTCCCGGGTCGGGGACGACGACCACTATCTGACTCGGGCTGATGTACGGCTCGATACTACACTGTTGAGCAAATATGAACTTTATGTAGGTTGAAATAATGACGAGTGGAAATTTTATCATTTTAATTAGTGGTGAATTCTTTTGTTTTGGTGGGGCTTGACAGCCGAGGACAGGTTTTATCAAGGTTGTGTGTTGACCGTTGTTGACCTAGATCCTTTCAGAAGGGTTCGACCCCTCAATCTTTCTCCCTTAGATTCGCTACTGATTTTAATATTTACATATATCAGTCATTTTCATGACCGCGGGTCGGGCAAATCCGATGTTTGCAAGCCAAAAACAACATATTTTACAAACAATAAATTTAAAAATTTAAGAAGGTGCCAAGAATAGCTATATACGAGTATGTACTCATTTTATTAAAAGTAAAGTTTGTACGTTTGGATGTAGGGAGTAATCTCCGGAACAACTGAATCAATTTTTTAAAAATCTTTCACCAGTATAATGTACCTTTTTAGGGTGCTCATAGACTGTCCATATTCTGCAACACTGGCACGACATTACTGGTAATATTCCCGACCGTAGCTCGACCATCATATGCCATGCTATAAATATATGAATAAATGGCCTGGCCACACTCAAAATATTGCCGATCCAGTATTGCCGCGCCAGCCTAGAAATATGGCCCGTCTAGAAGCGCCCTCACACAATCACTTAATTGCCATGGACTATAAAACGCGAGTGAGTCGTGGGCTGATGAGCTTTAGACAGAAGATGATGAGATTGAGGCAAAGAGTTTCCTGTGTTGTAGCATAGTCCTTTAAAACTATAATAGTCTCTATCCTCACCTCCTCAGGGTCCACCTTGATGAGCCGCGCGGGCTGCTCCTCCTGCTGCCACTCGGGGTCCTGGATGTGGATCACGAGGTGGTGGAAGCTGCCGCGCAGGTCCGACAGCTTGTTCAGCTCTGAGGGCATTACACTTCTTTATGAAGAACTGCCTAGCAAATTGTCTGACACCCTGACACCTAAGTGTCTTGTTCAATATACGACTGTGTGTGTTCAATAAACTATTGTGTTAATATACAAGGTGCTGGTTTTAGGTGTAGTAATGCTTATGGGTGTGGTTCTACCCGTCAAAGTAAACAACTTTAAGAACATCAGTTTGAAAAAATCGGAAGAAATAATAATATAGTCTGTATACAAAATAACTAGTCACGTGATCAATTTTGTATGAAGGTTTGATTTTTTTTCTCGATTTCTGCTAAGTTGTGTTCTAAAACTGGTTTACTTTGACGGGTAGAACAAGTATTATTTAAAGTATTATTAGTATTATTACAAGTAGGTACCCCCTAAGTATTATTACACCAAAAGGCAGCACCTTGTAATAAACGTGTTTAACTGTACATGTATAATTGTATATCTATATGTACGATTTCTATAATATACATACGTAATTAGTGAAAACGTAATTCTATTTTTAAAAGCTTTTAATTAGTTTTAGAATTCGTTTTAACTTTAGGTCCGTGGGGCCCAGCGGCCCTATCTCTCTACAGGGACCTGGCTAAACGGTTGGTGGAGGCGTCAGGTGTTCAGAATGCTGGCATTTATTTCGGCCAGAAATTGAGCATTGTCATCCAGCGTGGCAATGCTGCTAGCATTCTGGGCACCTTTCCCTCTGCCAACGGCCTTTTAGATTAGAATTTAGTTATAGGTTTATGCATGTAAAAATGTTTTAGTATTGTATGTATGTTTATTTCACCCTCTTTCCATTGTCAGATTGAGCTGTTTGGTATATACGTAACTTCGGTTAATAATTGTGATACCACGGAGCTGGTCTGGTGATGCAGTGCCCTTCTTGCAAAATCAAAAGGAACTTGCAAAATCTCGTTTTTAAATTAAATCTTATTATGGTCATATTCCATGGTGCTTAAAGTGAAAATCAATCCATTAAAAAAAAAAACATTATCAACAGAATGATCTCACAAACGAAACCGATCTACCTCTGCATTCAAAATATGTATTGAGCTTACTAACTATGCGAACTTTGCGACAACTATGTTCTACACAAAACTACGTACAATGCAATCTGTGCTCAAACGCGAGTGAGTAAAGCTGAACCTTCGATGATAAATCTGAGCCTAGCGTTCCTCTCCTCCACCAAGCCCACCTCCCGCTTCTTGGAGCTCATCAGTTCGTCGAACTGCTTGTTGAACCACAGCCGCACGTTTTGGACGGTCAGCTGTAGGGTGCAATCAAAACTGGGCTATAAGACAATGCCATTTAAGACCATTTGTCTGTAACATACTTTCACCTCCTCTTCGTTGAGTTTTATTTGTCGGTATTCATGAAACGATGCGTGTTCTAAATTTAACCTTATTGGGACGTCATGAGAGTTAACATTTATTTAACCCTTAGTTGCGCCCAAAAAGTTATATAAGTAGTCTCGTGGGGTGTTGCACATACCCAAATTTGTTTATAAAACAGTAAAAACATGCCAAATTCGACTTTTCTAATGAGTATCTTTGAACTTACTTGGTTAATCATCTGTTAAACTCGAACCAGTGTAGGAATAAGTCTTTAGTTACAATATTTGTAGTGCAATCTGTGTTACCTTAACTGTGTGGTAGAGCCAGTTCATCTGGAGGAAGCTGTACGCCAGCGTCTGCGGGATCCCGACTTGCGGCAACTACACGACACAAATGATACTAGATTATTTACTAAGAAAGATTTTTTTAGCTTGATTTTTTTTTTGTATCCAAAGCGGAGCGAAATATTCAAATCAAAACAAAGCAACTACCTTTAAAGTTTTACATGAATTCGCCAAAAACCCTAAATTGTTGAGTTATTTAAAAATGTTGTTTAAAATTTAATACAATCATTACACAAAATCTGACATAACTAGAAAACTAAATAAATTTGCTGAACTAATATAACGCTTAAAACATAACCCAGAATGAGTAGAAACACCCTTGAAAGCAAACGGTCTGGATCCCAATCACCCAGCATAGCATACACTCTATCACAAAAAACATTTTTTTTTCAATTATTATTGTTCGTACGTTAGTATCATAATTATCAATTATTATTATTCTGACATTCGTTTTTAATTGTAAATATTCAACTGTAACGTGTAACTATAAAAGTTATTAATAAATTGTGATTTCTGATTCCTTATATGGAATAGCTGCAGGAGTCGCGTAGCGTTGCTACCGGGGCCCTACCATGACATCTTATTACCGTGATGGTTACGTTTCGGTGTCGACGACACGCGATCGCTAATCGTATCGTCGCGCAGCGTCGGAAACAAAAGGTGAGGTCCCTGAACAGAGAGTGAAGTGTAACGTGTGACCTGCACGAAGAGATGCGCGTTGGAGCCGGCCAGCGCGTGCGGCTGCCCCGCGGCCTCCTCGGCGGGCGGGCGCGGCGCGGCCTGCACCGAGCCGCTCGACGCCAGCCGCTCCACTCTGCGCCACCAACGGAACCACTGTACCTACCCGCTTGAGCCTTACAATCACTTAGCGTTGGCTAAAGGGTTTCTATTGCCATTTCGTCTAGGAGACGACGAGCGAGACGAGCGTAGAGAGCTAGTAAAGGTACGGACGAGCCTCTAAAGTTATCAACAGATTGACAAATTGAAATGTCAGTAATTTTTGTGACCTTCGCTCTTATTTAATCATTCTTACAAAACTAGGAATTTCCCTTAATTTTGGATTAATTTAAAAGGTGATGATAAAAACAACGTCCTATGGAAAGGGAGTTTTGATATACTTTGTCTATCTATTAAATAAATCAGTCAAAAGTAACACAAAACCGGATATTTTTCATAGCTTGAGAACATTAAAAAAAAAGAATATGGAATAACAAGAACTGGCGTCTGTAGAGTGTAGTGTGTTGACTCACTGCTGCGCGCTGCTGGTGGCGGCGAGCTCCGGCGGCGGCTCCTCCCAGGGACGGAACACGTCCTCGTCGTTCTCCATCTCCATGAGGCGCAGCGCCTCCGTCTGCGACAGCTCGGGCCACTTGTCGCGCTGCTGCGGCAGGATGGGGTAGTTCTCCACCTGGCGACCACGACACCCCGTCACTGTCACGCGCCCCCGACACTCAAGAAAGCGAGAAGGATAATATTGAACCTGGGCCTCGCCAGCAATTGTTTTTAAATTGTTAATGAATTATCTGTATTTGGCACATCTGGCATACAAAAAGAGTTGAGAGGCAGGTATGGGTTCGTTTTTTGTAGATCGAGGATAGAGTTAACTAACACCAGACACGAGGGTATGAGGCGTGTTTGCTCTTTTTACAAGTTTTGATAAACCTTACTTTTAACTTCCGAAGCAAAAACGTGTGACTTTGACGTGTCTGTGTGAGTGTGTGTGTCCTCCTGTCTGTGGCATCAATAAAACACCAGAAAGGCGAAAGGGATCTATTCTATATTTATATACTGATTCAGGTGTAAATACAATGTCTGTCGCTTCGGATGTGATAGATGTAATGTACAGAATAAAAACAAAATTAAACAAAGTAAATTGAAAAAGTGAGGATCGAAAATGCATTTTGATATTGGTTTAAAAGAGCAAATTTCTTCTTTTTAAGATTTTTTTTCTTTTTTTCTTTTTAATAAGATTAAACAAAAACAAGGATTGCCAAAACTTGTAAAAAGGACGAATACGCCACAGGTAACCACACAAAAACAGAATAATTAAAAAAAAAAATAATGGGAATCAAAAAGGTTCGAACATTTTTATGTGTTTCCCAACACGTGGATTGGATGAAGTGGACCCATTGAGTGGACTGAACATTCCTCAAACGTTTGGGGACGTGCCAGTAACGTGGGAACGTGTGTGTTGGTGTATGGAGTGGAAGTAAGCATAGAGTAACTCGTTGAGTGAATTAATGCCGCTTTTGCGAAGATGAAAGAAGAGATGACATACTATGACTGTAGAAATTTGACGAAGATGTCGAGTATACATATGGAATAGACGAGCTGTTTTTTAAATAATATTTGTGATTGCTTGAAAATAAATATATCACATTTCGTTTCATTGTTTTTGTTTCATTTTCCCTTAAGAGGTTAAGATACGCCAATGACATTTGCCATTCGGCGCTCAGCTGGTTTTAGCGCCTCTAGTGATCAACGCTCGAAGCTTTTGAACATTGAGCTAGCATTTCTCAAAGACTAAACAAATTCAGACGAAACACCGTGAAAAAAATATGTTTGCCTAAAAATGAATGCCCTCTGTGATGTTATGCTTTATTGTAATGTTTTGTGACTAAATTATTTGAAGCCAACGGCGTTTTAAAGACTTGAGCCTTTTAAGCAGCATGAGCGCGGTAGTTTTATTATAAGTATAGGTAGATTAAGTATGTACTCACAAATATCCCGCATCTAAAGGTTTTGATTCCCTTTGGTCGTGCGTGTAAAATCTAAAAAAACAATCGTAGACCACGGACTCTCTGAAGTGTGAGATATCTTGGTTCATCGGATCTTGGTCCCTCTCACTTTTATGATTTTTCAAACGAGAGAGACATTGACCAAAACATATCTCGTGCGTAGGAATAGGGGGAATAATATAATATCGTAAGAATAGCTCTGGAGGGCTATTCTTGACGCGTGAGATGTTTCTTGGTCACTCTCACTATGACTTTTAAAACGAGAGAGACATTGATCAGAAAATATTTTTAGCAAGAATAGGGCTCCTGATGGGCATTCTAAGAACTCCGGTACCAGGGATAAATCACTCAACCTATCTTAAACCAATGCTTACAACATTTCAAAAATCTCATAACAAAAAAAATATTGACTAGGACTAGCAGAGCTGTTCAATCGACGGCCCGCTTTAAAAATGTATTCTACGAGTTGATAGTACTAATCTGTTTTATATAATTAGTAGGTAGTATAAAAATGACTAAAATTGTTGAAAATATAGTGGACCCAGAACTTACAACCTCATTATTTTCTCGATAGTTTCTTGCCTGATTTTGCTGAAATGTTCCTACTTGAAGTTAAAAACGCGTTTGTGTTTAATATCTTTTTCATCACTCTCGCTCGTAAAAAGGACTTTATTACATCAGTTTTAGCTCATAATCCGAGCTATTAAGCACGTGTGCTGTTACTTTACCATTATCGCACTAGTAACTAAACTAGACTTTTTTTAAAATAAATCAACAAGAGTTTTTTTTTACTTTTCTTAAATTCTTGATTTAAAGTATCATAACTACGTAATAACAGTAAATAAACATTATTTTTTTATCAAAATATTGACAATTAATTAGGTATGATAATTTAAACAAAGTATTCGCTTTATTATTTTGCCTAGGAAAAATTTTATAGGTGAAAAAGCAGCAAAATTCGCATACATTTTCAGAAAAATGTATTGACTAATGCAAGTCTGTGTTTTTTCCCCTCGCATGTGTGATGAAAAACGTCACATGAAACGCGTGTGCGTTAATAATTATACTATTGGCTCCATTAGTGGGCTCGCATACGGCTCGCGCTATAATACCTCCTCGATTGAATGACAAATACAAGAAACTAACGGAACGAGCTTTATTTTATCTACGCGTACGAAATCGTGAGCAACAGCTAGTAGTTAATATAGAAAAAAAATCCTCTATAGCTGGACTAAAGGGGTCTTAGATTGGATATTGAAAAACCTTTTGTAGCTGAAATACATGTATAGTGCTTAGATTTTAGCAAACACCAAAAAAATAATCAAAATAAACCGAGATTCAAAAAATATCAATAAATCAAATGCTTTGAAGGCAGTAATCGCTCAGATTAACACATCCTTAATCTAACACATGAAACTCAAATGTTGGTTTTATAGATGAAACATAAATTCGAGCGAAGCTTGTAGTTGGGAGTTTCCAAGCAAAGAGGTTAACATTGAATGAAAACTCAGAATAAGCACTGTAAGAAGAGTTAATTTGAAAATTGAACTAGCTACCAAGAAAAAAATACGAGCACGTGCTCCACGAGCTGCACGAAATTTAAAATAAAAGACTGTACCTTACTAGTACCTTTTTATTAGTTATGAGAGAGTATAATATTAGACAGAATTTTTAGTAGAGAATTCGCCTCTAGGATAAAGCAGTGTTTTTGTCTTGGGCGGCTTGAACCCCTCGCTGCCCTCAGGACTCATCTTCCCTTGCTGCATTCGGGAGTTAACTCTAGATTCCCTCGTTACGCTCAGGATACAATAAGCCGCCCGCGACGTAAGGCACTGCTTTGTGCCCTCGGTACATAATCTACTATTGTTACTCTTTATTCACAAAAAGGTGAATTTAGAAGCAAGACCTGTTTGCTTTTCTCCAATCAAGTCTCCTATCGATTGTTTGTCGCAACCAAATCTATTGTGTCTTGATATTTCCTTCAATTTTACGAAGAAGAAGCTAATGTTATAATACGCCAATAACTTTTGTCTTTCTGTTCTTGTTCTGCTTCTTCTTCGACGATGAGATTCGGCAATGAAGACTGATATTGTTGTTCCTAAAAACAATATTAAATGATAATTAATTTGCAATCATACCAAGTCCGAACGCTATCATCAATATCAATAATTTATTTATGTACATTGTATACACAAAAAAATAAAAAAAGATTACCAGTTTATTCGAAGGTGAAAAAGTCCCTGTTCCTCGGATGCTCTGATACCCTTCGGCTGATTTTGAACTAGGCATCTGTAGATAAAAATATAGGATAAGTTTTTACTATTTTTATTAACTGAAACGGAAGTTCTTCACTCGCGCTTCGCGCTCGCTGAGTGAATGGTTGTACTGGCGTCACGCATGCCCATAGCAGTTCAGCGCCACTCTGATTACAAGTAGTGGCTCTATGAGCAACGTCTCACAAATTACATATATCCGCTATTTTAAATAAAACCTAAATTTACAAAATTTCACAAATATCGGTTGAGAAATGCGATCTGTAGAGGAAAACAATCGGACATCCGTGCAATCAGACGCTGGACGCCGGACATACGACAACTTCAGCAATAGCATTTTCATTTGGCATAGCTCTGACTATGCACTATGCTTGTCACCCTAATAATATAAGATGTTAAATGTCTTTTAACTCACCTTAGTTCAGTACTCGCATTTGTTGTTGGCTGAACGCTTGTGTTTAAATTTTGATAATTTCGTTGATCTCTGTTTCTGAAAAAATGAAATAGAGCAATTTAAAGATATTAATTACACAATATTCATATTACTCAAAGCGTCTCGTTTGTCTCTTTCCATGATACCATAAAATATAAAACAATTACCAATCTATAATCCCAGTTTAAAATATATTATTATTCTAGTCTTCATGCAATAGACTAAATTAAAATAACTATTAAGACTAGATGCAGGTTGGTATCAGTTACCAAAGAAATCGTTGTATATAATAAATATAAATAAATAACAATACATACGATAGTGACTCTGTGAGCTTGTGATCTCGTCAAAAAGGTTTTTTGGAAATTTTCCAATTATGCGGAGATATATCTTTTTTTAAATCACATCTCTGCCATTTTGAAAAATTTCCAATAACCGCCTAGACAAGAAAATTCTTTTTAAATATCGGACTTACTCACAAAGTTTCAAGAGAATAGGTTAAGAAATGCGACCTGTAGATTAAGACAGGTCTGGACAGAGATCCGGACAGAAATCCAGACGGAATTCGGACATACGAAAGCATTTTCGTCGAATCTGAAGCATAAACGCTTCGCTCGCTAACGATCTCTCGCTCGGTTATTGTTGTAAGAAAATGTAATAACTTTTCTATCGAATTCAATGGCCATGACTCGGAACACTACTTTCTGAATGCAATGCTTGACTTTTTGTATTAAATACTATTTTTTACTAAAAAAAACTTTATTTTGATCAAAGTGACTGATCAGAGTGTTAGTAAGCATATTCTTTCAAATAAAAAATAAATGAGTAAATAACGAAGTTATGCTGCAACAAACATTTAGTAAAATTTATACAATGTAATTGAGTGCGTCCTAATTTTTGAAGTCGGGTAACAAACCAGGATAAGTTAGAAAAATATGCTCAATACACTGCTAAAAATAATAATGTATTGCGGACCGTGGTTGGTCAGCTATAACATAAAAATGTGATTGTTTCTAGTTTAGGTAGGTTAGTTTAGGAAATGTGCTATACCAAAAACAAAAATTAGTATTAGTCATTTACACCGTTCGCACGCAACGACCGCTTTCCGATATTGACATCGTAAGTACACATAATAATTATCATTATTTTATTTTTACCCGATTGTTCAAGAAGGATTATTTATTATTATTAACTATAGAATACTCCCCATTTCTATGTTATTAACTAGGTGTTGGGGCATCAGCAAGTATGCCACAGCTTCAATTTGAAATGGCTTAGGTATATTGACCTTAGTATAATTTTTGTGAATAATTGAATCAAATGAAATCACGAGAAAAAAAACAGCTGTTTCATACAAAAAGCTCATCGATCGTCGACAAAATGTAAGCAGATGCTTTTTTCCCCGATTTAATTTACAAATAAAAAAGTTTAAAAAGTAATCGTTGTTTATAATGAAGAGTACAATGACCCCCGTTTGGCTTAGTATACCCTATACCGATAACCCTGTGCAATGTACAAATATGACACATAAAGGTACATTTGTACATAACAAAACAAAAACACAGTTCTGACAAGTCTTGCACTTGGATAATTATCATGAGCAACATGTACAATGGGGCCCGTGCCGTGGCGTGATGATTGTAGTACAGCACGACGCTGCGCGACCGCGGCTCGTATCACAGCAAAATAAGGTTCATGGTCGCACAGCGTCGGCGGGTAAATCCAACAATCATCGCAATAAGGTGTAATGGACGGTGAATCCCTGAGAGTTAACATAGGTCGGAGGACACGTCTGTCGTTTTCTATTATTTTTATTAGGAAAACAAACGTCAGACCGAATCATATGCCACTAAAAACTCAGACACTAGGGTTAGTCACTTCAGTCTACACAATAAGAACAAACGGGTAAAAATATTTATGTGGTAATTAAATATTAATAGGTAGGTAGGTACTTACCACTTAGCTAGTTGGAGTCCAATTTTTTTCTTACGTCTAGCTGCCTTGGTGACATCTCCCATTTTCATCGAATCAACCTTCTGTACCCTCTACTCACAACGCGATCAATTATTGTCCAAATAATTTCACTAGTAGTAAAGTCACTAAAAACTTATCAAATGTCTTGAAAAAGTACTTTTTTTTATTGTCTCTGGATAATTAAGCACTGTTTAATTGATGATTTACGTACAAATAGAAAAAAAATGCGAAAATATTTTTCGGCAAGGCGAGTACGTCCCTCCTTCGTGAGGCGCTAGCGCCGACTGGCCCGTCCCCCGCAAAGGAGCTCGCGGGTGTCAGTGGTCACGTGATCTGACGAAATACTTCAAAATAACACAAAATATTACTAAACTAACTCAATTTTAGCTCTAAAAATATGGTAAAAGGACGATCAATCATATTTTTAATTTCCTATCCGAAGGTGTAAAAATATATAGTAACGTAATCTCCGTAAGCACGGTATTGCACGCCATGAGAACGAAAACAACGTTCATTTAATATTTTTTTACTCGCAATCTAGTAAGTAATATAATATTTTAATTAGGCTAATTAATAGGTAACAGAATGATCTTATTGGTGATATTTTTTTCATATCGGTAGGGTCCGTAGCTTCTTCACAATTACGAGTTGAATAGACGTGTTTGGCGAATATTCAAGGCTTAAATAAGATTTTTTTTTCATAAAGTCACATATTTTGTACTTGTGCAGCCCAAAAATGTATCAGAGGCCAAAATCAAATAAAAGGATGCGATCTAAAACTTTTTTTAAAGTAATGCTGCTTATTAGGTTAAATAGGGTAAACATAAAGAAAATCACATATAACTGTTTAAAAAAAATAGTGGGCGTCTGGGAATTTTTTGGCCAACTTGTATTTTTTAAATGGGCCACCGAACACGCCCGTTACGTTTGTAAACGAACCCTAAAGAGTCATGTTCGCAGAATTAAGGAGGTCAAAATCTTACGACACCAAGCAAAGCTTGTACTATGGGTTCCAGAGACTGATATCCATCCATAATATATGCTTTTAAATACATATTTAAATAGATATTAACATTCAGGCACAGAAAAACACAAAAAAAATCACATGAAATTTTACCCTAGGTGGAAATGGAACCCGCGCCAACCAGGGGGGCTATTCCTGCGCGTGAGATGAGATGAGATTTTATCTTTGTCACTCTCACACCTATGACGTTTCAAATGAGAGCAACAAGGATGAAAAAAGGTGAGATGAAAATCTCAAATCTCCGAATAGGGCTCCTGCTCAGAAAGCAGGCTCACTACCAACTGTGCCACCGCGGCAGTCCCAAAATAAAACAGATGTTTTTTATTGCAATAGAGTGGCAAACAAGCTAACGGTCTGCCTGATGGTAAGTGATCCGTTAAATACTGAAGAAACATTGCAAGGTCAATGAACTATTTTCTCAATCCATATGACTCACACTGTAGTGGCTGAAGATGGCGAACAGCTTGACGCGTGGGCTGAGCATCGAATCCCAGCAGTGGGTCTTGATCCACAGCGTCACCTTGTCCTGTGCGCGGATCAGAGCCTCTGTGGTCAGACGGATCTCCTCGCGCTCTCTTTCAGCCTGCAACACAACAACGTCATCACTGAAGTATATCTTGTCGTATTCTGTGAAGGTAGGCAAGACTGTCTATGTGATATTACTAGGGGCTCTGTGAGCTGAAGATCTGGCGGCCGACATCTGACCGGCTGTCCTTCTCTCCAGGTCGCATTTCTCAACCGATTCTCGTGAAATTTTGTGAGTAATGTCTTGTAAAAGAAGACAGTCGAACGGAAACCCGGACATACGAAATTTTTTTTGCCGAAGCTAAAGCTATAAATAGACGCTTCACTCGCTCGCTCGATGAAAAACGAGCGTAGGAAATCTTTGGTTAGTAAAAGGTGGCTGAAGGGAAACAACTGATTACTTTTTCTATTTTGAGCTTATCTCGATATCCTCCCTTACGTAACATGTAAGTGCAACCTGAAAACAACCTTTAAGCGAAATCAGATCAATGACTACTAAGATATGTCCGCAAAAGATGAAAAGAAAACAGTGTAATAAATGTAAGTATAGAAGGTACCGCCATCCTCCTCTCCTTCCTGTGCTCGAGATGAAGGTTGAACTCGGACAGCGACAGCTGGTGCAGAGGCCTCTCAGCGATATTCTCCTCCAGCAGCTCTATCACCTTCTTCTGGACGGCCTTGAACCCTTGTACAACTTCCTCTTTCTGCTTGCGGTAGTCCATCGTTTCCTCGTGGACTTTCTTATCCTCTTGCAGTTCTAGGTACGTCTCTGGAAAGTTGGGTTGATGATTGGAAGAAGCTTTTGTGGGTAGGAAAGGTTGATTGAGTTTTTTTTATAATCTGTTTCGTTTTTTAAGTTTTGTGTAAGTAACAGAGAAGCGGAATAAACATGGAAATGTCAACTCTGTATTTATATGTCAAAAACTAAACAGCGTGTAACATGATAGTGTTCAGATTTAATTGTATTTTGTCTCGAAAACTATTATTTTTTTCTGTCTCAAATAAAGCTTTTTGAAGCGAAAAGGCAGAGGGGGCCATCCTTGACTAGTTACTAGACTCATTGTGTGTCGTGTGTAGCGGGTCGCGCGGCGCCAGCTCCAGGCCGCCGCGCAGCGACGTGACGCAGCACAATACTAGCTACAGTGTGCGACTCACTGTCCCCGCGCGTCACGCAGGAGATGAGGTTGGGCTCGTGCAGCAGACGCAGGTGGAGCGGGTCGCGCGGCGCCAGCTCCAGGCCGCCGCGCAGCGACGTGACGCAGCACAATACTAGCTACAGTGTGCGACTCACTGTCCCCGCGCGTCACGCAGGAGATGAGGTTGGGCTCGTGCAGCAGACGCAGGTGGAGCGGGTCGCGCGGCGCCAGCTCCAGGCCGCCGCGCAGCGACGTGACGCAGCACAATACTAGCTACAGTGTGCGACTCACTGTCCCCGCGCGTCACGCAGGAGATGAGGTTGGGCTCGTGCAGCAGACGCAGGTGGAGCGGGTCGCGCGGCGCCAGCTCCAGGCCGCCGCGCAGCGACGTGACGCAGCACAATACTAGCTACAGTGTGCGACTCACTGTCCCCGCGCGTCACGCAGGAGATGAGGTTGGGCTCGTGCAGCAGACGCAGGTGGAGCGGGTCGCGCGGCGCCAGCTCCAGGCCGCCGCGCAGCGACGTGACGCAGACCGTGTGGCTGCCGGCCAGGTGCGCGGCCTGGCCGCCCTCGTCCACCACGGCCTGCTTGATGCCTTGCTCGTAGCGGTGGCTCACTGTCATCTTCAGCTCTGGAAGGATGATGTCACACTGAAATGTATGCGCGCCGTGCGTCGTCGCTTGTTGTGTGCGCGAAAAGATGTCGTACGCGCGCGGGTCAGTTAGCGCCGGTCATACTATTTTGCCATAAATTAAACATGCGACGTTCTTAGATATTGTTTTGATGGATTTAAGCAGAACGTACACTATTATTTTAATGATTATATTATGATAGGAAACATCTAAATAACGAGGCGTAGATATTCTTTACGTTATTCACTTTAAAAATTCACGAATCAAAGAGGATCGATTCTTATCTGCATACGTAGAATAGACACAAATCTTGTAAGAACTATCAATATCGGGCAAACCTTTAAATAATTTAAAATCAGGACCTCATTTTAGAGAAACGATTACTTACCATATTCGACTTGATCAGCTTCGGGCTTTCTCAGCACCAAGCTTCCATCGAAGCCGGCGGTGAGAAGCCAGTGTGTGTTGAAGAATACATCGAACTGCTTGATCTCGTGACCCGAGTCGATAATCGCGGCCATCTTCACCGATATTGTGACGCCTTTCTGTTAGCACAATCAATCAATGGTCGCGGATAAATACAGTATTTTTCATAAGAATTGCTTCAGTACAGCAAGTGTGCATGAGTAGTGAGCATATGTTATACATAATCACGAATTCACGTACAGCTAACAGTAGGGGTCCCCACATATAACATACGACTAGATTTACTAGGGTAATTTTCAAACGTGTTTTATGCACTCCCCCTGCAGGCGCGCCAGTTTTACTACTTCCCCGGTAGACCCGCAGCGGCAGCAGCCGCGCGTACGGACCCTGCGTCTTGTCTCCCTCCCTCCCCTCCCCCCTCTCACCTCCCCCGCCAGCTTGAGCACGTGGTAGTGGCGGGCCAGGTGCGGCACGGCCAGCATGTGGTCCCTGGTCCGCAGCGGGAGCAGCCGCGCGTACGGACCCTGCGTCTTGTCTCCCTCCCTCCCCTCCCCCCCCCTCTCACCTCCCCCGCCAGCTTGAGCACGTGGTAGTGGCGGGCCAGGTGCGGCACGGCCAGCATGTGGTCCCTGGTCCGCAGCGGGAGCAGCCGCGCGTACGGACCCTGCGTCTTGTCTCCCTCCCTCCCCTCCCCCCTCTCACCTCCCCCGCCAGCTTGAGCACGTGGTAGTGGCGGGCCAGGTGCGGCACGGCCAGCATGTGGTCCCTGGTCCGCAGCGGGAGCAGCCGCGCGTACGGACCCTGCGTCTTGTCTCCCTCCCTCCCCTCCCCCCCCTCTCACCTCCCCCGCCAGCTTGAGCACGTGGTAGTGGCGGGCCAGGTGCGGCACGGCCAGCATGTGGTCCCTGGTCCGCAGCGGGAGCAGCCGCGCGTACGGACCCTGCGTCTTGTCTCCCTCCCTCCCCTCCCCCCTCTCACCTCCCCCGCCAGCTTGAGCACGTGGTAGTGGCGGGCCAGGTGCGGCACGGCCAGCATGTGGTCCCTGGTCCGCAGCGGGAGCAGCCGCGCGTACGGACCCTGCGTCTTGTCTCCCTCCCTCCCCTCCCCCCTCTCACCTCCCCCGCCAGCTTGAGCACGTGGTAGTGGCGGGCCAGGTGCGGCACGGCCAGCATGTGGTCCCTGGTCCGCAGCGGGAGCAGCCGCGCGTACGGACCCTGCGTCTTGTCTCCCTCCCTCCCCTCTCCCCCTCTCACCTCCCCCGCCAGCTTGAGCACGTGGTAGTGGCGGGCCAGGTGCGGCACGGCCAGCATGTGGTCCCTGGTCCGCAGCGGGAGCAGCCGCGCGTACGGACCCTGCGTCTTGTCTCCCTCCCTCCCCTCCCCCCCCTCTCACCTCCCCCGCCAGCTTGAGCACGTGGTAGTGGCGGGCCAGGTGCGGCACGGCCAGCATGTGGTCCCTGGTCCGCAGCGGGAGCAGCCGCGCGTACGGACCCTGCGTCTTGTCTCCCTCCCTCCCCTCCCCCCTCTCACCTCCCCCGCCAGCTTGAGCACGTGGTAGTGGCGGGCCAGGTGCGGCACGGCCAGCATGTGGTCCCTGGTCCGCAGCGGGAGCAGCCGCGCGTACGGACCCTGCGTCTTGTCTCCCTCCCTCCCCTCCCCCCTCTCACCTCCCCCGCCAGCTTGAGCACGTGGTAGTGGCGGGCCAGGTGCGGCACGGCCAGCATGTGGTCCCTGGTCCGCAGCGGGAGCAGCCGCGCGTACGGACCCTGCGTCTTGTCTCCCTCCCTCCCCTCTCCCCCTCTCACCTCCCCCGCCAGCTTGAGCACGTGGTAGTGGCGGGCCAGGTGCGGCACGGCCAGCATGTGGTCCCTGGTCCGCAGCGGGAGCAGCCGCGCGTACGGACCCTGCGTCTTGTCTCCCTCCCTCCCCTCCCCCCTCTCACCTCCCCCGCCAGCTTGAGCACGTGGTAGTGGCGGGCCAGGTGCGGCACGGCCAGCATGTGGTCCCTGGTCCGCAGCGGGAGCAGCCGCGCGTACGGACCCTGCGTCTTGTCTCCCTCCCTCCCCTCCCCCCTCTCACCTCCCCCGCCAGCTTGAGCACGTGGTAGTGGCGGGCCAGGTGCGGCACGGCCAGCATGTGGTCCCTGGTCCGCAGCGGGAGCAGCCGCGCGTACGGACCCTGCGTCTTGTCTCCCTCCCTCCCCTCTCCCCCTCTCACCTCCCCCGCCAGCTTGAGCACGTGGTAGTGGCGGGCCAGGTGCGGCACGGCCAGCATGTGGTCCCTGGTCCGCAGCGGGAGCAGCCGCGCGTACGGACCCTGCGTCTTGCCGGCGAACTTGTTGTCTTTGCCTGTGTCCGCGTTTATGACGATTACGCGTTCGCCTATGAAATTACAAGAAATCATAAAAACTAGTCATTGACAGTTCAAAATTTTGCTGTCCGTCAAATATAATATAGTCAATATAATATAGCAGAAACATAGCAATGGGATCAATAGGGATTTTGCTATGACTGCCTAAGCTAGAAGTCATAAAATCGGCTGGCATTTTTCATTGCCTAGCTGCCATTCATATTAAGAAATTTGCTTCCTATTCCGATCACAATTTATGTTCTTCTGTGGGATCATCACAGCTAAAATTATAATCATTAACAGAAAAGGATCTAATTAATAATATTGCAGCTTTTTAGTCGTCCTGATGTCTAGACGACGAATTCCTGTACTTTATTTAGACTATAGTATAATATTATACTCCGCCAGGTCTAGCGGTCAGATAAAAAAAGAGTCACGAGGGTGGAGACGCAGTGACGTAATCGATGCAAAGACAAGACCGGATTAAGTAGTTTGAGAGGGACGATGGCTATGACGAGTGGCGTAGTCCGGTGACAACTCCCATACGCTGGATCTTGTTTTCTTGCAGCCAATGCTCACCGATGAGGTACTTGTCTGAGAAGAGCACGAGGCTGAAGGCGCGCATGGAGTCGCCCACGCGCATGAGGAAGCAGTCCGCCAGCCCGCGGCCCAGCTCGCAGTACCGCACCAGCGTCAGCTTGTACTCTGCAGACAGCTAGAGCAAACAAGGCTACTAACCTCTTTTCCGAAAAGTTAGGATCTTCCATTCGAAACAAAAAGGTTACTGGCACACTAGTAAAATGAACACCTGATTAAAAAAAAAATTGAATATTGATTGATTGCACACAAGTGACTCTGAGTAAATAACTAATAATGTTTATAGAGGAAATTACATTGATAGGAACGTTATAATATGTTCTCGCGAACAAAAAAAAAACGAAAACTGCGCCTTCAGAGGTGTTTTTAATACTCTACTAAGTATATATAAGTATTGGCTTGCCTTCTAATATTTATCATTTAAAAGAAGACTTCTTATTTTCAAATCAACAGTTTTTTCGCATTAGAGAGAGGGGTCTCCTTATTTATTCCTGAGATAGATTTTTGACAACGACGCTATCACTATGCTAAAACTAAGATGTGACAATGGGGGTAAGTAGGAATTTTTTGACTTTCTTCGTTCCAAGCTACCTTGAGTATGAAGACGTGTCCGGCCGACATGGCGGCCGCCAAGACGTCACGGCCGGCGCTGGAGAACACCACTCGGTCCACCAGCTGGTGCGTCAGGCACATGCGGCACACTTCCTTCAACTTCAAGTCTTTCAGAAGATAGAACGTCACGCCGTACTTTTCTTCGACGCATCCATACACAGCTATGATTGGTTCGACTGGGCTCGTCTCGAACGACACGTCGGTGCCCTCTACCATGTGCATTAGGACCTGGAGGCACAGGATAATAAATTGTTAATTGTGTAGGTACATATATAATTATGTAGAAAAAAACTGGTCTCGATTTCAGAAGTGGGATGGTAACAAAATATCAGTTTTTTTGCCTTAATATAAGTAACTGTAATTATTCTCATCATCATTATTCACAGATTTTTCATCTTATTACAGGTTTTAGGCCTCGTTTTTATGCCCCGGTTTCATTAGGACATTTGTCCCGCGAGCTTGTCGCCCAACAATAATCTACGTGCCGGCGACGTCGCGGGGGATATCGCCCGACGACATTTGAGTAGGGAGAACGCGTGAGTTGCGCTCTGAGTTGTGCGACTACGGCAGTATTCTTACTTCCTCGGGCGATATCTCGACCACAACTTCGGTGTGTGTATTCGCCCGAATATGTCGAGCGACTTTGTCGCGATTTGAGGCGATTTATCTCAGCCCCGCTAACGCTTATTAACTTGACGAAAAATTAAAAGAACACTCACTAAGTTCCCAGAGCGCATTCCGTATATGCACAGCATACCAGAGCCGTTCATAGTCGCCAGATATGTGTAGTCGGGGGCTATCATTTGGATCTTCTTTATGAACCTAAAATAAAAATTTATAAAAATACAGTCCGCCTAAAACATGATTATGACTTTCTTCCTAAACTTAACTAATATTACAATTGAACTTTAATCTAGTTTTAGCTTTAAAATATCTGCTATTTATTGATCCATGAAGGTATTCAGAAACCCAAGCAACACAAGCTCTACTTAGTGTAGGTTCTGTGGACCAACCTACTCGTTACCATAAGCCGAAAATGTATTTTAAAACTTTAATGTACATTTGTATGTACAACAAGCTACCTTCTTTAAGAGTATTATTATATCTTAAGTAATTTTTATTTTTCCTATGTATAATTGGCTTGTATCTATGCAATAAAGATTATTATTATTATTATAATTCCTTTCTCCATAAAACTGAGTGAGAAACTGAACAGTAGTGTTAAGCTATATGTATAAAAGGAAGTAGAAGCAAGTATGTTTTACAAAATGTAGCCTATGGCACTATAGAGGCCCCAGTCAAGTTGCAATTGTTTCCAAGCGATTTTATTTATGAAATCGCGCTTTCTTGAACGTTGGTTGCTGATTGGACGAGTTGACAATAAGATGACGTGATACTTTCATAGTTCTTATTTCATCCAATCAGTAGCTGAAGTTCGAGCGTTAGCAAGTGTAGAAATAGAATCGTTTGAGAATGAATGCAACTTGTCTAGGATCCCAGGTATGAACATGTATCTCACGACCTGTGCTCACGACACACACTATATTCATTTTACCTATTGAACAATTTGTAAAGTAATGGATGCCGGGTTCACAGTTTATATTATACGATTAGCGATTATACTCAAAGATAAATTTTCAAAGATATTTCAAAGATATTATTTGTAGCATATACGTTACATCCAATTGGTGAAGCTAATAATAATAAAAATACGAAGAAAAATGATGAAATTTTTAAAAAATGACGTCACCTCTGCTTATAGAAGACCGGTGTGACTTCAACCTTATCCTCCGCCTCGCCGGTCAGTTTATAGAGCAGGCCGGCCTCCGTCCACATCGCTGCGCCGTCGCAAGTAGCGTTCGACGCTAGGGCCGCCACCGGCTCGTGCGGGGTAAACTTGAACACCACCTTCCATTTATTTTCTACCTTTTTTAGAGCCTGGAAAGTAGTGTCAAATTGGAATCAGATTTAACTTAAAAAAAAACAAGTCGGTAATGGGTAAATCATGTGCGCGAAATGAATTGTTATTGCGATTATTATAGGATTATTCTTATTTACTAGCTGCGCCCTGCGATGTTACCCAGGGTTAAAAAAAGCTTATACCTATGTGCTATTACAGACTATAACATATCTCTGTGCCAAATTTCACCAAGATCCGTTCAGCCGTTTTGCACACCAGAACGGCTGAACGTCCATCCATCACTATCTATCCATCTAAACTTTCGCATATGTAATAATATTAGTGTGGGTATATGATAATTATTGATTGCTTAGTACGAGTTTTATAGTACCTACGTATAAATTTTTTTCGTTTTCATTTGCCTCCACACATTTTATTAAAGCGACCCTAGCGGAAACATTAAGGAACTAAGTTAAATGTATGGAGCCAAACGAAAACGAAAAAGTTTACGGTAACTATCAAAACTCATACTAAGGCTGCTGCAGATGGTTGCACAATGATGGGGAAGCCGTTTAATCTACATCATGGAAAAATTATTGACACTTGTAGTTCAAACATACAGACGCTTACCCTAAGGTTATTGTCAGGTCCATATATGAGTAGTCCGTTCCCGAAGGCGCAGATTAGAGGCTTGTGGTCGAGAGGAATCTCTTCGCTCCATTCTTTGACGAGGACCATGGCGATACCGTCCGAAGTCACCTGCGATAAGAACCAGAGTTGAAAGGGTTATGGCTATTTAGTCACTAGCTGTTACCCGCGATTTCGTTCACGTTTATTCAGAAAAAAAGTATTCAAAAACCTTTCTCGTGATATACTGTAACTAATTATCGAATTTCATCGAGATCCGTTTAGCCGTAAAAAGCTTACAAACAGACAGACAGACAGACAGAGTTACTTCCGATATTATAATATTAGTATAGAAGTATAGGTGGTCTGGGTATAAGCATAGATGTATAACTATAACTTAATAGTATAACTTAGTTATAATTAGGCTTCACTCTTTAAAAAAACTTTCTAGATAAACAGTTTTAATCTTAATAACTTGTATTGTCACAGGAATTAAATATGTGTTCAAAATTTCATAAGAATTGGTTTAGCGGAAGCAGTCGAAAAATCTGTCCCAAGCATTGAAGGAAGCCTGTAATAAATAAACAAACAAATATACGAGTCAAGGTAAATAAACCCATTTAAAATAATAAGTATAGAGTAACTTAATATCAAGTGGATGGCTGCAGCTGGCAAGTCACACGCCTTCTGAAGGGACAATTTTGTAAGACCCTTAATTGTGATGTGTAGAGGTGTAAGTAACTTTATAGATTGAGTAGCCTACTTATGTTACCCATTTAAAGAAAGGTTAAAGGTCTATGGCCTGTAACCTCCAGTCAAATACATAGATGTCGTGTCTCATTAAAATTTAGGTCTCTATAGCGGCATCCCATCGACACATAACTATTTATGTATGTTCACCAAAGTTCTATTAAAAATAATCATACACAAATAACTTCATTGGAATCTAAGCCGTATTAATCCGCAATGACGTTGGTGACATTGGCTAAAATGTTTTAGCATACTTAGGCGTCGTGATACCGACGCGATCACAGAGCGACTGACAGCGAAACAATGCTCAGACTTGATTTAAGCCTTGTTATCATGGTGCCATTTCGCGATTTTAGATATACGAGTATGTATATCTGATCGAAGCCTGCAACTCACGTTGTATAGATTAGCGCTGGCGTCGATGGCATAGAGCAGTCCCTCATTGGTCCAGCAGACGCCGACGAGCACGGGCTCGGTCACGTCCCAGCCGGCCGCCTGCTGCTTCACCCGCTTCATGACGAGGCAGCGCTTGTAGCACTGCGCCACCTCCCACACGATCAGACCCTCGCCCCAGCACTGGCACGCCAGCATGTGCATGCGGCTCGCTCTGAATATCGAGACACAAGTATGATTACTAGTGACTCTGTGAGCTGTACATCTCGCAGCCGACGTCTGTACTTCATTACAGGTTGCATTCCTGAACTGATTCTCTTGAAATTTTGTGAGCAGGTTCGATAATTATATTATAGATTTTTTTTTGGTGATTCAGTTTTTGGAAATCGGTTTAGAAATGCGACCTGTAGAGGAAGACAGAGATCCGGACAGAAATCCAGATAGAATTCGGACATACGAAAGCATTTTTGTCGAAGCTGAAGAATAGACGCTTTGCTCACTAACGCTCGCTCGGTCGATATAAGAAACAGACCGAGAAATCATAAGACACTCTAAGGCACTCGCGCAATATAGTCGAATCGAATGCATTATGCAATATAAACTGATCAAAATATAGTCAAAAAATCGTGCAATACAATCTAATGACATCATTCAACAAAATCAGTTCTGCCGTTGGGTAGTTATGGGGACAAAATATACACGGGTCAAAGACAACCCTAATTTTTGGCTGCACTGTGGGCAGGTTAAAATGCCAAACAGAGGGCAAAACATTGCGCTCGTGAACAGGTGATGTTTAAAGCCACTTGTAAAGCTGGCGAAAGACATCACGCCCAATTATATTTTGTAACACAAAGATGTCTTGTTTGTTTGTTTAGCGGGGCATTTTACGCACGTAGCCACTTGATTGGGCCATTGATGTCTTTTAGCGCAGAGCAGTTGTGCATTAGTTTTGTACTAGCAGTAGTAAATTTGAAAGCTTACGCGAACATCTGCTGGCGCCTGATGATGCCCGTGGGCACGGAGATGAGCTTCTGGCTGGTCCTCCAGCTCCACACTGTCATCAGGTAGTTGGGGAAGCCAGTGATTCCGGCCACGAGGTCACACTCCATCATGCAGAGGCCTTTGTAGCGGTTCACATCATTATCTGGAGGTCACAATAGAAGAAATAGAGTGACAATCAGTGGGGACACGATTAAATATCTTTTAATCGTGATATCAATGGATTTTGATGGGGTTTTCAACATCAGTTAGATAATTTTTCACAGAAGTTCATATAGGCTATTGTGGTATAGACATAAGTGAATCAACACTTTTCTTGCGGACTTTACCTACCATTTAAATGTTTTCAGATTCAGATTTGTAGGCCACATCATTCCTTAACATTAGGCAAGATTGTGGCCTAATGCAAGATTATTTATTATGCACTAGGCTGCTCGCCTAACATTATATAAATAAACAAGATTTTTTTATTATTTATGAATAACTAGTTTATAAATAATAATAAAGTATGAGGAAGATAGTAAATGATACCTACCTCTCATTTCAGCCATTATGTTGAAGTTGGGATATGACATGATGAATATTCTTCCAGCTGATACCTTCTCAGCAAATGCAAATAGATTGGACTTATGACCTAAAAATAAAAATTATAGTAAATATAAATAAGAGTTTTAAGGCTACAACATGACAAAATACATAAAAAATAGAGGCACAAATATTCGCGGTTAGACTGTGTCTACATGTTTGTGCCGTTTGCAGTGGAAACTTTAGGTCTGTGGGGCCCAGCGGCCCTATCTCTCTACAGGAACCTGGCTAAATGGTTGGTGGAGGTGTCAGGTGTTCAGAATGCTGGCATTTATTTCGGCCAGAAATTGAGCATTGCCATCCAGCATGGCAATGTTGCTAGCAATCTGGGCACCTTTCCTTCTGCCAACGGGCTTTTAGATTAGAATTTAGTTAAGTATAGGTTTATGCATGTAAAAATGTTATTAAGATTTTACCAATTAGTAATAAAGATGTATTATATTGTTAGAAAAAAATAAATAAATAGAGAGATTAAAGTCCAATCAGTGATCCAAAATATTTTTGACTTACTTTTTCCACACAAATATTCCACATGTTTTTAGAAGTTATTAGTGCTATTGAGAATGAACACATTAGTATTTTGTTGAGTGTAGGTTTATGATTGCCCTGTTGTCTTCTTCTAGACAACCTTAACTAAAATTGTTGTTTAGTCTCACCAGCCAGAATATCCACTCCGTCCCCTAGTTCCGGGCTGTTAGCTACATACACTCTCTCCATATTGGATTTGAAGTTGATAAACATGATGTAGATGTCGTGCGCCACCGCGAAGATGTCCTTGCCGATAAATGCCGTGTGTTCCAGAAGTTGTGGTATGACCCATCTGAAATTTTGTTCTTTTTTAACTTTTTTTTAATGCTTTATAATTAATTCATGGTTTAAAATAAATTTTAAGATTCTAGTGAATAACAATTATTATTTTTAATATGAAATTACTTTGTAAGTATAAACTTTGGGTTGATTACACTATACTACATGTAGTGCACTAGTTTGGGTGTTAGTTAATGCACTACATTTTGTGCATTGTACACTATATATGCACAAATCTTTTAACATTTCTAAAATTGTTAATTATATATTTTTCTATAGAAGTCGTGTTTAGGCTTTTTCTATAGCCCTAAGTTAGGACCCTACATGCATTTCCACTACACTACATCTAGGGTACTATATGATGCAGTGCACTAGATGTAGTGTAATCACCGCTTTAAAGGTATGGGTAGGAAAAAATAGTTCGGGTTCATGAGATTTGTTGCGTTCTTTGCTTAAAAATAAAACAAGAGATGGCTATTGCTTACACTGTGCAAAGAGATGTTCGAGATAACATGTTAAAAATTACTAACAGGATGAACAGGCTAAATTCAAGCCAGAAATCCAACTAAGTAAACAAGTTCTTATCTTACCTTGCTTTTACGTTAAAACCGTCGTCACCGCCGCCGCCGCTAAGCGAAGAAGTTTCAGAACCATTTTCAGCCATGGTCAAAAATTGTGGCTGCTGTTCTGGTGAAGTTCAGCGCAATTTTGTATGATCACCACATTATGAAATTTTGAGCCCGTAGCAACAAGCCAACAGCTTGTAAATCGATCTTGAAGTTGTTGAATCAATCAAATAACTTTGGAAATGGAAAAAAACATAAATACAACAGAATATTTACTCTGAAGGAATTTGTTTTTGTTTTGAAACAAAAATTTTTTTGGTGGTTTCTTTCGGTAGGGCAGATTAGAGCCGATATGGCCATACCACCTAGTCATCCGTATGTGTTAAGTACATAATTATGTAGTTAGAGCTATGTGAAGATGATGGAGGAGAGGGTGATGATGGATAAGATGAATCCCTGTCCTTTTCCTATTTCAGTAAAGCCGTGAAACTTTACTGAAACTTTAAGTCGAGTTTTATAGAGAACACGAAAAGTAGCATTTCCTTAAGTTTGTATCATTTACCCACATTCGTGCACGATAACAAACCGGTAAAGGTTAATAATTCACCATTATTATACTTTGACATTCGAAAAATAACAAGTTTTAGAAAATAATGTAAAATCACGACATCATCTTTTCGGTTCCCGCCAAAAACCGTTGTGATACCTGATACCACCTACTCTGTTTCCAACTTTCCAAAATAAAACTTAGGTTCTTTTTACGGTCTTATCGGATCTTCTCAAACGAAACAATCTGTTTAAAAAAAAATGCGACGGCAACGCATAGCCCCAATTACGGCCCCAATAGATATGAGTAATCACAGACCTAAGATTTTTTTTGCTTCGCAAAAGACCAACGAAGCGTGGGATAGAGAAGTCTCCATCGAAATGTAAACTCCACAAGAGAGAAAGAGGTCGCCTACAA
The DNA here is from genome assembly GCA_911728515.1 of Peribatodes rhomboidaria. Lineage (NCBI taxonomy): Eukaryota > Metazoa > Arthropoda > Insecta > Lepidoptera > Geometridae > Peribatodes > Peribatodes rhomboidaria. Next base: position 17,364,270 of record OU452169.1, read on the forward strand.
ATAAAATGTTAGTCAATTTTTCTTTTGTCATTAATGACAGCGCGCCACCTGGGAACACGCGAAAATTCCTATGATTTATATTTTTACTAAAATAATTATAAATAGACTCAAAAGAGAGCAATTGTAACTAAATGCAGTTATGTCATCTTGTGAGTTTAGCAATTTTGATGTGAATCCAAGATGTAACCCACAAAATTTGTCGTTTCATGGGTAAATATGAAAATTCCATTGTGATGTTTTTGTCTAAATTTTGTCTAAAACATAACATAAATTGGTTCCAAAAACCGATTTACCAGCGGTATGTTGTTGTCGTTTCTTCGTAACATCTATATTTCCTAGATGAAAGCAGAATTGGTGATGAAATTCAGCATTAAAATATTAGTTAGTTTACGCTCGATTTTCACTAGAGATGGATAAAAAGATGACGTCATTATTATCGATAGTTTTTATCAAAGTTCATTAGGTAGGCGATGGGTGCAATACATAAACAAAGCATACATTTTTGAATCAATGCCATCAAAAGTAAATTGACATTCTTCCGAGTTTGTACTGAATGATGAGGCGTAAAACATTTTTGTATTATATATAAGTATATACCTTCAATTTCTGATCATCATTTTTAATTCAATTTACACATTTTGGGTGTCTTACATCCAAGTCTAATTTAATTATATTTAATTAAATTAAATAATAATTATATATGTAAATTATAAATAAATGTACAAAACCAATGAGATAAGTATCATTACTTATCCTAATCCGAATACGAGTAAAATTGGTCAAGGGTCACAATTGGAAGCGAATTACTAGGATAGTATTATGTTGATCTTATTATTTACTTTTCTTATGTTAATTTCAGTGTCACATGGTGACACTGATATCTAACTCTTCCGCCTAGCTTAACACCCGTTTAGTGATTAATATTCATTTTAGTTCAGCAGCGGTGTTATACTTGGAACAAAAAACAACTCAATTGGTATGCGAAAGATTATATTTATCGACAAGCACCCGGAGGACCATTTTTGGTCAATCGATAAATTAATAAGTACTTTTCACAACACTAATTTACTCACGCATGCGCAAATGTTTTTTTGTATCACTATCGAATTGTCACTGTCGATCTTTTACATCCTAGATCTGTGTGAGTAATAGTCTAAAAAAATATGTAAAAGTGCCTAACCTATAGAACCTTATCGGAAAATACAAAAATCAATGGCGGTCCGAAATACAAGTATAGGAGTTGTCAATCAGTAAAAACTGTAAAAACAAGTGTGTGTTAATGAAAACCAACACAACAGCGGAATCGCAATACGCTTGATCTTTTATATATGAACAATCAAAGTTTTAAGCTAAGTAATCGTCTTATTTCCAGTGTGGAAATAAACGAATTCTTTTGCTGATGTTGTTCTACACTTTAGCGTATCCATTGTTTTAACTGTCATCTCTTTCTGTCATGATGCTGTCAGGTGTCAAATAAAACCAAATGTCACATGCTAGAATTATGGATGTAAAGTGATTGCAAGTGAAATACCATTTTAATTAGCTAAAACACGAAATACCTTAGAAATGAGTGTTATATTAGGATAATTAGTATCAAATCTATGAGTAAAATGTAAAATGAGTCAGTAAAGTTGCAAATTTTCCATCATGTAAGTGCTAATGATGTGCGTAGATGTTGGTGTTTACGTCCGTATTATAGTGTTTTGTACAAAGGATTTCTTGTCTCCAGGGAAAATTTTACAGCGTCTCCGGACAACCCGGAGGCGCAGCGATGGAACTCGTCGTCCATTGACTTCGCGGAGATCACCATGGATCGGAACTTCGCCCTGTTATTGGTGTCCCTGATATCGGCTATATTGTGGGTCGTCTACATAACGTACTACAACAGTCGAGTCCTGGGTTACATCCTCACCAGACTCATCAACAAATTCTACTTTCAAGATGATAACTTCAAGATTGGTATGTTTTTTTCTCAAATCCTATAAAATATTGGGAAATAACCAATGAGATTGTTATCTTTTGTCCCAAAAATGTCATTACAATGTCTAATAATTTGTAAATCGTTTTTGTTTCATGACCTAAGAATACCATGAATCATAATAATAACTACAATACCAAACCAAGTTGATTGAATTCCTTAACATCAGAGCTTTAGCTTTATTTGTACTAGATAAACTAGATAAATGAATTGTAATAATTAATTAATTAATGGAACAAAACCACCATAAATATTCTCACAAACATACTTAGGTATTAAGCTACATGATGCAAAAGCACTAACAATGTTTCCCCTAATTACTTAATGACATGATTTCAAATAAAATATATTCTTAGTATTAAAAAATGCAATTTAGATAATCTTAATGATAAGTAATACTTGCAATATTCGTAATTCGTTTTTTTGTTGTCATCATTATTAGATAATTTTCTACAAAAAATTGCATATTTTTGTAATAATTGCATTTTGGCTCAATTGTTTTTAAACCTACCTGAAAACTTTAGACTTTGTTATTATGACTTTTAAAACATATCATACCTAAAATGCGATTTATTTTTATTATTATTATTAGATGAATTGCAGCATACTAAATTTAAAGATTCTGTAATTGTTGCCCTGACTCATTATATTTATATATTTTATCAGTTTAGTAATATCCTTATTCAAACAGTGTAGAAAAGTACATGATTTTTTTTTATTTATATTATATACATTTTATTTCTTTGAAATCTTTTAAACATTTAACCATTTCTATAAATTACTAACTCTGTTTATACATTCTATAAATTTAATTTTACAGCACAACTTAATGTTCTACAGCCCTTGTCTGATGTTAACAAGTATAACATTATTAAAAACAAAAAAAACATGACTACAAAATGTTGTGTATCCTATGTTACTCTTACTATTAAGACAATTCAAATGATACCTCAAGATGGTCTATACCTTTGTCTCATAAATAAACTTGAAAAGTTATTGATGTAAATTACATGTCTGCAAATTTTCATAAAGATCGCTAACAATACTCAAGTTATCGTTGGACAAACAATGCCAAATATCAAAGTGGACTCTGATGCCCACTTGCACTGAATATAAAAATAGCTAATATCCTTTCTTAACTTGTTCAAATTAGTCCTAGCAGAATATTTGCTTATTGGGCACATAACATTTGGAGTCTCCTAAGGAATGGCATAAGATTTGTGCAAATTTTGAAAGGAGCTAGCTAGGAGAAGTTTAAACTAATTAAGTAAGGACATAGGCAATTCTTATACTCAGTACCATCAGACTTCTCTTTGGTTAATTAGTAGTTCAACTTAAACAAATCCCCATATCAACCACTTGACTGATTTGGGTCATATTCAAACTCAAAAATTGTATTGAAATAAGCTATTTGCCTGGAATCTAAAGCTTGGATCCACTATTCTTAACTCATAATTATAAAAAAAAAAAACAAACTTATTATCTGACAAATAAACATACACAAGAGATACATACATACATATACAAAAATACATACAAGATTTAAATGTAGAGTTGCCCAGTAGACTCTAGGACCTTTACTTCGCTTGGTCAATAAGCTGTTTTTTTTAATTACAGGTTCATTCACCCTCAATGCTCTCTCAGGCAAGATAATGTTCCGTGACATTGTGTACATCAACTATGACTATGCTGTCCGCATACAGGATGGATACTTGATATTCCGCTGGTGGAGGTCTTATGTGCCTAAGGATGTCTCTGAAGGTAATATTAATGTTATAGCATAATATTTTTCATATTATAATAAATTGTATAAAATCCTACTCCTACTAATATTATAAACGCGAAAGTTTGTAAGAATGGATGTATGGATGTTTGTTACTCTTTCACGCCAGAACGGCTGAACAGATCTGGATGAAATTTGGCACAGAGATAGATTATAGTCTAGAATAACACATAGGATACTTTTTGACCGGCGGGTGAAACCGCGGGGCGCAGCTAGTAAAATATAAATACACATTAAAATATATTGTTCATCATCATCATTAACAATTTTTAACCTACTGCTGTGTTTAGGGCTCCTCTTCAATGATTTCAAATGTAAAAAAAAACACATTTAGTATGGTTAAATAGCTAGTTTTTGGAATCAATCTGTAATCCAATTATACTTATACTTGTTAAAGAAATATTTATATTTTCTTCATTAAAAATAACACTGTAATTTCTTTGAATAGCCCAAGGTCATAATAACTACACAAGCTTATCTTGTTTGAGTCACAATCACCATGCTGTAGTATTGCATTTGAATTCTGTATTATTATTCACAGATCTCTCACACTCAGATACTCGCCTATCGATAATGCTGAATGGTTTCGAATTACACTTTTACAATCGATGTGACCTTTACAATGAACTGGAAAAAATATTCGGCTTAGACGCGGTCATAAAGCAACAGCATGATGACGACTCAACAGACAGAGATAAAGCTATGAACGACGCCAATGAGAAGAGGAGACGGGCACAGGATACAGTTAGATCAGAAGCTGCCATGGCCAGAACTTGGAGAGACCTCATACCAGTCATAAAGATCGATATCTGCACCGGTCGCGTCGTATTCGGAAACCGCCTAGTCCCCACCACACTCTCCATAAGCGTGGAGGAGTCTCATCTAGTCTACAGTACAAAACCGCCCGCCTCCAGCCTAGACCACCTCATGCATTTCGTGAAAGCCAAAGCAGATAATTGCAAAGTCATGCTCGCGCCGAGCCCCAATTACACTGCAATGGTCGATGAACCGCCGCGGTATATGGGAGAAGGCTTCGTGGTCATGAGTTCCAATTACATAGAAGTCTACTTCTACATGGACGAGCCAGGATTGGTTCCAGAGCAACCGGTTCTGCTTCAATTAGCAAATGGAGACATTGTAGAGTCAGCACCGCCGATTTGGGGAGTCGATATCAAATGCGGAAAGGGCACAGATTTCAGCTACGGACCTTGGGCTGATAGGCAAAGAGATCATTTATTCAGATTTTTCTTTCCGCCTAATTATAAAAATTTAGAGGTGACCCCACAGCCAAAGCCGGGAGACAGACGGATGACTCAATCATTCGACATCAGATTATCGACTCTCAATGAAGCAACCATTGATATTCTATTCACGAAAAACAAAGAAACCAACGCAGTGCACATTAACATAGGTGCGGGATCGTACCTCGAAGTAACGTTGCCGTGGATCGTTCTTCAAGACGGGTACACGACGAAAATAACTGGCCAGCTTCTACACTTAGAAGCCACGACAAGCCTCCAATACAGGAGCATGGCAGAGAGCGAAACTCTAGAGTACACAATCAAGTGCCATTATCCTTTGGTATGGAACCATCATCAATGCTGGCAGCTGAGTCTGACTGGCTGCAAGGCTACAGCGCACCTTGTATACACGCACATAGAGTTCTTCCAGGATCTGATCAACGATTGGGCTACGAAGGCGCGACCAGACATCTTACACTTTGTGCCATACACATGGAAAATTTCCTTACTGCTCAAAGAATGCGAAGTCGTGACTCTGAGCAATCAGTACAACTGGATAGACTGCAGCTCTACTAATCAAGAAAACAATCACGTTGCCTTCTGCGGCGACCTTTTGGATGTATCCTTTGATTTGCCATTCGTCGATTTCTTGCCCGACGTCATACCGCTGAAGATTTGGGTACAAGGAGAAGCGGTTGACATGAGTCTATACTTGCCCGAGGTGAACACGTCACGGTTACTTTTGTTGTCAATAGACAAAAATATGAAACTAGTCCCATGCAGACTGAAGGCATCTAAATGGAGAAGAAAATGCGTTAAATCCCAAGGATGGGTGGATTGCTGGTCGGTTCCGATTGTGGCTTTGAGTGTCAGATACAACTATCATCCTATCCCACCATTGGGACCAGAGCCGCAAGCAGATATCACGACACCAGAGAAGGAGGAGATCCTGCTGTCTCCGATGAGAATACCGAGGATGAGAAAGCAACCCCAAATCAACTGGGCCTTAGATGGAAACAACTTCGACAGAACTTCGCTTGCACCAGACAAAGTAAGCGTCGAGCTGGAAGTGGGACCCTCAATTCTCCTAGCCTACGGCACGATCATCACGAGTTTCATGAACTTGGTTGAAAACATATTTGGGGAAGATCAGTTATTTACCGACATGCAAAAAACGCCGACTATGGAGCCATTTTTTTGGTCGAGCGAGAATTCAACCAAAGTGAACGATAGGACCAGCGTTAACCAGCACAATGATATCTCAATCGATGACTCAACAGACTCCAGTAAAGGCCCTTTTGATCCTCGCCACTGTCGGCCTTTAGACGTCTCCGTTTCCATCATCATACACGACATACAAGCTCATTTAGTGAAGAATTGCAGTGAAAACGAGCCGCCTTGCCCGGTCGTGCTAATCGAAAGATTCGGATTCGAGATGGACAAAAAATTCAGAGAAACAAAGCTGCAGCTGCTCTTGAGCCCTTCCATATTAGTGTCGGCAAATAATCTGTCGCGGACTAATCCAAACAATTCTGGGGCGCTCTACCAAGGGCACCTAATGCTGTCATCATTCCAACTCAGAGGGAACGGTTTCTTTAGCGACACCAACAGAAACGTCGAAGAGGAAACCGTAGAGTATGCGTGGATGATGGAGCTGCAACTCGGTCAGCTGACGGGACGAATGACATTACCGCAGCTGTATCAAGTGGTGTCATCATTAGAAACATTCCTACTACTGATCTGTGACAATGAAAATGAACTCGTACCCCCAAATCCAATAAAGCAGTGTCACCACGGCATGAACACCATCATGTGTCCAGAAACTGACGGCACATTGAAATACCGGTGCCCGACTCCCAATGAAATTAAGTACAAAATGATACGCGTGGCGATCGATCTCATCGACATATACATAGCCGATTCTAATACGACCTTACAGACTTGGATATCTCCGATTAGATTGAGCTTCTGCAATCTTCATGGATCGGGATTCGGGACCGGAATCACCGGATTGCTGCCAAACATCAAGCTGGCCCTGTTCACGCAGACCAACATGCAGACGAACACGCACCACCAATCCAGCGGGAGCAGCACTAGCCAGGCGCCGCTCAAGCAGCCGGAGAGCGACAACTGGGTCGGTGTCGGGTCCATGTCACTTGGACCACTCTTGATAGAAGCTGCGTCATCCCTCCCTCAAAGTCCTAAAAATCTGCATCTAGTGCAGCAGAAGTTTTTAAAACTTCACGATGACAAAACGAAGAGGCTGTGGTTTCTGTGGCCTAACGAAGGAAAGAGTTCCCAATGCGGTTGCACCGGCGGCTGTGCGTTCTTTGGCTCAAACCGAAACGGACCTAACTTCTTGAAGCCAAACCAGTCAGACCTACAAGAAGGAATAAATGTGGCCATGTTCAATGTGATAGAGACAATCCCGGGAGAGTACGGCTACGGGCAAAGCTTGCTACACGCCGGACAACTCGTCTTCCACACACCGCCCTACAACAGTTTGAATGTGTGCTTGCAACCTACAAACGTATCTACGTTGATACCTTCACCACTGCCACAATCGTTGAACAAGTCACCGCAAAGCGCCGAGCGACGGAGCTTAACTAGAAGATTCTCATATACCAGTTCCTGCAAGGGAAGCAATAACCTTCTGGTGTCAAGCACCAAAAGTGACGTTCCATACGCAAGACTGGTAGACGCGAGCTTACCGCTTGGAAACTCCAAAATTGACAGCGATTCCAAACTAAACAAGCCTATTCTAAACGTCCCACAACTAGAGAGCAGCGCCTCTGACTCCAAGCTGGCGTTAAGCTGCAGTGTGAAAGACGCCATTGCTCCTAGTAAAAAACCTGTCGCAACAGAAGTAGACGCTTTTGCAGTACCGAAAGTGCCACCTAGGTCTGTGGGTGTGTCAGAGTCGCACTATTCGTTAAACGCACAACTACCGCAGGAAGAGGCCCTGTTGCAAGAAGTACAAAGAACCATGTCGATAACCAGCGAAAACCACTCGGAGGCTTTCTTCTCTGCCGACGAGGATATGTTTCCAAGTCGGTCTTCCAGCTTAAAACATTCCTTTGGTAGTCGCCACAGCAATCCAAGGGATAAGAGTTCATTTGGAATAAACGACATAACAAATGAGAGAGAAAAGTGGACGAACTCGATGCCGAGATCAGAAGTTAAGGACATTCCTGACACAATAAGCAATCTGAGTGCTCCTCCAGATTCTGAAAGCGGTTCCGTATCGTCGACATCTTTTATATCGGCTATTTCTTCACAAGAAGACATGACACTCATCAATCTTCACATGCAGACAAACAAGCCCATTGTGGACTCGCCTCTACTCATGGCCAGTTACATGCAGAACTTGTCACAATTCAAATGTTCAAATTGGTCAGTCTGCTCCCTGCCTAGTGGTAGTGACGTCTTCACTTTACCGCTGTTCAAACGAGCTGATGACGGAACTTTAGTGTATGTAGGCCAGAAATATCTACCAAGTTTTGAGCCGGTTGGAAAGGTCAACATTCTGAAACTGATATCGAAGAAAGATGGCAGTCAAACTCAACATGGACCGTTCTCTAATTTGGCGCCGCATTTCAATTCACAAGTGAAATCCCATCCGTACCCGCAAGGCTGGTGGGATGTTCAGCAAAACGTTCAGGACAACCAAGAGAACGCACAAGAGAAAACAACGACGTCCACAGCGACGACCACGAGTGACAGTAAGAGTGGATTGTTCATCAAACTGAGAGGAGAAATCGACATAATGCTCACCCCACTTGTTCTGGAAAGCACTCAAAAATTCGTCGAATCACTGACTCCTGTTCTAGCCAACATTCACCCGATCACAGTGATTAACCATTTACGCTTGCTCTGCATATCGTCAGTGGAAAGTGCTAACATATTGAAGCAAAAGAGTAACGTCCAAAACTGGTTACCGCAAATGCAAGGCCGAAATATGTCCAATGTAATACAGGACAAAGATGACAAATGCAAGCTTGCCACAATTCCTCACTCAAACGTGTACGAGGAAACGATCAATGATCAGCTGCAGGCGACGGTCACAATTCCTAAAGTGAACATTATTTTCATTCAGTCATCGGTCGTTGAAGACATGATATCGTTCTCGGCTTTAGACAATATTCAAGACTTGACTTGTGTGTCATTGTTTGGAGTTTCAATCGAAAACATTATCGCCAAATACGTGAGCTCAAAGAAGACTTTGGAATCGGTTCAGCTGTACTACCGACCGACACTGAGGGCTCTCGGTAACAAGAAGTCCTTTGGAATCATGAAAGGTCCTCGCGCATTGATATCGGCTCAGGCTTCTGGAAGAAAAAGGGGCCAAGAGAAAGGAGAGCCAGTATTTATCGAAACATCACAGCAGCAGTGTGAAGACACCACAATCACTTTGAACGTGGGTAAAGTGCACGGTCAACTGCGGCGCATAAGAAACGAGTCGACTCAACTGAAAGACGCTACGGTGACCGGGATCCCGAGCCAACATTCCAAAGTTTCATTTAAATTTATCAGAGTCGATTCCTGCGCTAAAGGGTGCGAGCCGTTGGGTTGCCCGAATGGAACAGGAGAACCACAGAAAGACATTGTTCCCATAGGCTACATCATGTTCGAATGCGGGCTAGAAGGAGTCAACATCAAAGTCTCCAAACATTCCCTCTCCAATAAGCCCAACGAAGAAAAGAAGCCGATACGACCCGACAGCGAGAGCTGTAGAGAATCGGTGAAATCCGCCGAAGAGTTGAAGCCTGACAAGGAAGATAAAAAGAGTACGAAAAGTCGCACTTCGGGGATCGAAGACTTGTTCAGGAAAAAAGATTCGAATTCGAAACCGAGTACTCCGAACCTGGGCTCGGCGCAGCCGCCGCCAGTGCCGCCGGTGCCCGAGCCGTCCACGCCGGGCCCCGAGGAGCCTCCGCTTAGCGAGCCTACGACGGCGGTGGTTCCCGTCAAAGACAACGGGAACACGTCGTCTTGCGCTATCGACTTGAAGGTGGTGTGGTTCAACTTCGCCGCCCCGCCTCGGACACCGATCACGAAGAAGATTGACTATACAAGGTGAGCTGGTTTTTACTAAAATCTTATTAGTGAACTTTTTAAATTCTTAGTTTAGTTGTGTATGATATCTGAGACGCGATCATCATACTTTGGCAGTTTTTCTTAGTAGCTTACTATTCCCTTGCCCAGGCTGGACTGGAACCTGCTGAGCACGGCGTCGCCCGCCATTAACGCGTGGATGAACCCGTGCAACCGTTTAGGAATACGCGTGGTGGCGCTGTACCGGGCGCACGCGCGCCGCCTCACGGCCACCGCCGCCAGCCTCATGGCCGCCGCGCTCGACCTCACGCCGCACCACAATTTACTGAAGGTAAGCTTACTTGCCAACGACTCAATATTTTCATCACCGTCGTTCAAAGCCTTTCTAATCCCACTTCTGAGTGTAGGTCGCATTCAAAACATTTCTAATTCCATTTATTAGCACAAACCTCTTCAGTTAAACCATTGGACTCGTTTCTACCTAGTCTACACATAACTCAAGACAATATCGTTGACACTTATGTCAAAGACATTCCCTTCGCTTCCTTTGCCATAGAAGCTTAGACACTACAGCCCTGTCATGGCTTCGGCATGTAACCTACTGTCTTACACTATACCCATGAGCGCTGTCATGTGTTGCAGAGTCGCTACGGCCGGCACACGCCGATGGCGAAGCAGCTGCGCGAGGAGCCCTCGCTGCAGCTGTGCGCGGTGCTGCTGCGGTACGCGCTGCAGGCGGACGCGGCCGCCGTGCAGGCCGACCTGGCCGAGAGGCACCTGCCCTCGCTCGACACGCTCAGACAGGTATCTACTGTGCCCGTTTCACAGATTCGCACGCTTAGGTACTGTTGAAAGGAATATTAGAAAATTGTTGACTGCGTCGGTGGCTCAGTTGGTAGTAAACCTGCCTTCTGAGCTTGGGGGCGTGGGTTTGATTCCCACCTAGGGCAAACATTAATGTTTTGAACATTAGTGTTTATTCTATGTATGTCTGGGTGTTAATATCTATTTAAGTATGTATTTAAAAATATCTAAGTATCTCTCAGTCTCTGGCAGCCATAGTAGAAACTTTTGCTTAGTTTGGGGTCAGGCGACCGTGTGTGGAAGTGTCCCGAATTTATTATTATATTATAGTCCACACAAATGCTTGACGTTATCCTGCATGATTGCTAGCAACGCTACGAGGACGAAGAGGCTTCTTACATGCCCAAAATTCATCAATCATGTGATGACTGCTCAAAGAGTAGCCATTTTAGTCAGTCAGTCAGTTACAGAATTTTACAGTTGTTGCAATCTGTAAAATTCATTACCTTGATAATCCAAGATTTTTTCCCGTGAAATATTGCTTACACTTTTACAATATTAATACAATTCGCAGGGTGTCATAGTACTGAGCCGTCAATGGAAAAACATCCTGTATACGCCGCTTCTTCTGGAACACAACTACAAGAGCAAAGTCATGAAGCCGTTAAACGTCACCTTTGCTCTACCTGACCTGCTTGAAGTGAGTGACAAAACCAACTCATCGGACAGCATTATAAATTCTATTTTAGAACTTTAGCTATTAAAAATGACTCCACTCATGTACTTATTTATAGCATATATATCTTAAATAGTCAATCAAAAGTGACTTTAGTTTGGAAGCCATAAAGCATGTTTTATTATTTAGGACTCGGTGGAAGGTTGGCAAGAGTATCAGCTCGACAACGAAGCTCTGGACGAAAACTGTTTGCTTCTGAACATGGAAGTCGACAAACTTACTGCCCCTGGTAAGATTAAAGAATGTCTCACAGCTCTTCAAAATTACTTGATTTATACGATTTGAAGAATGATTTTAAATCAAACTGAACAACTGCCTGCAAAGAAAATAGAAGTTATACGAATTGAGGATCTGTATGAATGGCTTTCAATTCCATGTTTTTTTATCTGTTATGTCATGGTAAAAGTTTATGTATTTCTCTATCCTTGTGAAAGTTCGGTTAGGGATTATTGCACAATAAATTCAGCTACTAACATAAGCGATGTGCTTTAAGTATTAGATTGTATGGAATTTTATGGTTTTAATTAACAAAAATAGACTAAACAAAGTACAAAAAGTAAAGTAAAGTAAAAGTAAAGTTTTCGTTGTTGTTTATTTAGCCTGCAATGAAAAATTTAGATTATTTAATTACAATTAAATTGATTTGATTACTTTATTTTTGTCAATTAAAACCAACTTTCTAACCATTGTATCAATGTTCTCAATGCAAACGATTCAGACAACTGGCCGAGATACGCAATACACGGCGCTGAACGCTGATTGGTCCACTTAAAATCATGACATTGGTCTGATCTTGGTCACTCTCACTCTTATGACTTTTCAGACGAGAGAGACAGTGACCAATGTAATATCACACGTCAAAATATCGTCTTTGGAGCTCCACTCGAGATATTTTTTGGTCATTGTCTCTCTTATTTGAAAAGTCATAGGAGTGAGAGTGACCAATAAACATCTCACGCGTCAAGAATAGGGGGTCTGGAATCTGTCAATAAGGGGAGACATCGACTATTGACTTTCAAAAATTTAAAGTGCACTTTGTGTCTCCCGGCGCGAGTATTAACCCGTGTTGTGTTGTGGCTAGCCGTGGTCGCGGCCGCAGCCGTCCCGCGCCCGCACTCTTTCCCCTCCACGCCACCGTCCGGTTCGTACGCATGCCACGTCATTGTGGACCCTGTCTCAACGCTATACGTATCAATGTGTCTTCATGTTCATTGTGTTTCTTTGGTTGTGCTATGAACTCTGTGTGAAACGCTAAACGACTCACTTAACTTCAATCTCAACGTGATTCATTGTGCTTTGGACTCTATTTCAAACCACATATACCATACTTTGACAATCTGAGTATGTTTGTTTTTTCTCAGTTTCAAACGCTTTACATTTCACTAAGCTTCAACTTGGTGCGTGTTTCATCGGTTGTGCTGCTTTTGTTTTACGAATTTGCCGTCGTCGTGTTTTATGCATGTGTTTGTAGAGAGGATTGAACGCCACTAGCATCTGTGTGGTTCTTTACATTTTGCTCGAATCCATGTACTACTTAACGCAATTTTCCTTTTTGTGCTGATGTTTTGTGCTTGACTGTTTTTGAAGTGTGAACTTTTCAAATTATGTTGTTAGGTATCATTTTATGACCTGCAAGATCCTTGGCTTGGAAATATTACCTGCTTCTACTCTGTGCCTTTTGCTATCTTTGTTTACTTCGTATTTGTTTCTCCCACCCACTTGTGTCCAATCAGTACTGGATCCCCGTGCTAATATGCTCCTTATCAGTATGAACATAGACTAGAACACGTCATAGCATCCGCAAACTGGATGGCCCATAATACCATAGCCATAAGTACTAGTTCCCCGTGCTAATCCCCCGACCGTGCAACAGTACGCGCGGCGCAGAGCAGTCGTGCGAGCCTGGTGTTCCCCACACTGCCGTTTTCGACGCGCAAGCCGCCATTCCACGACGACGCCATCGCTAGTGAGTCACACATTTATCCCACTTCTGAAAGTGTCATACTAAAGTGCCTATTACATTATGCGATCTCTGGGGCTCTGTCTATCGTGACCCTGCCTGAAGAAGGTCGTAACAACTCAACACCCTGTCGAGCGGGTATGGTCCGATAAATCGCGTAGTGCAATAGACACTCTACATGGACCTACCTATCTCAAACACGAAACGCAAGTAACAAGTACATGAAAGTATATCTTGAATATTTTAGACTCACAAATTACTTGTTTCATGTTCAACATTGTACCATTAATCGTTCAACAAATGACCGGGTTTCTTCCATGGCTATCAGATTACGGCACTCTGAAGGAAGACCTGCCGACAGTCGGCTCCAACCCATCGTTGTACTCTCCTCACGGGAGCGATGAGAACATGAAGAACGACCGCGCCAGGGAAGACCTCTACCAGTGGATGGCCAAACAGGAGCCGATCAAAGTGGTAAGAGATTACGGAGGAGCTGCCGACTGGCTTCCTTGCCCTAGAATTATTCTCAAGGTTGACAGCAGGTATTCGGGGATTCCCAATAGTCTTCTTCTTATCATATATAAGTAATATATCATCAATGAAATAACTAAAACAATATAATTATTTTTCAATACTTTTTTCAAACTGGACTAGATCCTCATGCTGTTAGATAGGTAGGTGCGTCATACTTGATCGAAATATTTTTTGTATATTTTCATTTCAATACCACTCACGGCGAATAAAAGACATTTTTTTTTTTTTTTTTTTTTTAATCTGACTTTTTTTTGAGGCTTTAGTCGCTGTGCGATTATGCCAGCCTCGTTTTACATCATAATATACACACTTACCTACTACTATATTATACAATTACATTTGTTTATTTTTAGAACGGACTGGAGTCCTTTCTTAAAGCCAATACTCCCGAGACCTTGGCATACAAGGACCTCGCCGCATCACACATGGGTGCAGCCAGGATGCCTTGGAACATGCCAACATCTCGGGGGTTTATGCCATGTTCACTCAACATATGCGCTCTCATAGACTCGCTCCGCTCACACTCCAGCAGGAGGTGCGAGACATCTTCCAAGCTTCCGCACAGTGAGCAGGCAGGCGACTCAGCTCTGCCCATAAGATGTTCAAAATTGTTGAGTGGCATGTGACCAGAGCGAAGTCTATGTGCTATTACAACGAGGCTTCTAGGCAAATTGCTGTTTGCACACCACGGCATTCGAGGAGGTTCAGGCTGCAAGGTTCTGTACCAGATACCTTTCTCCAGACATGTGTTAGCGTATCTCAGTTTCCATTTTTCATGGATTTTGTTCCTGTATTTTACTAACATATCAGTATATTCCGGTAAAATGTACACTTCCGCTCCATTTGAAACAGCTGCCTTCGCAAGTTGATCAGCAACCTCATTTCCTCGAATACCGGTATGCGCTGGAATCCATTGCAGCCTCAGATTCACGCCCTTATTTAAAATGAATAAAGCTTTCTTTATTATAGCATATGCTACGGTAGCACTTCTGGCACCAGAAGCGCATCGAGAGATATGCTGTAAAGCACTACGACTGTCGGTTAAAATGACGACTGGTTTGTTATCCAACGTTGCTATTACATAGGACAATGCCTCTGAGATTGCAAATAATTCCACAGACATTATACAATTATTATCGGACACAATTTTAATTTTTTCTTCCACATTGCGACTGGGAACGTAATATCCTGCCCCACAACCATCACTTGTCTTTGATCCGTCTGTGTATAACTTGTGAAAATCTTTGTATTTAGTATTTAACATGTGTAATGTGTTTATTTTCACTACACTAATATCATATTGTTTTTTCGACTGTTGCAATGCTTCTACCTTTGTTTCTATAAAATCAATTTTAATATTAGACATCCAGGTATCTAGTCTAAACATGTTCAATGGCTCACTAGAGTTCATAAATTCAGTTTTAGTTTTATTAAATACTACTATAAGCAGTGGCTTTTTCTTCTTTTGCCAATATCTCAGATCACAAAGAGTTGAAAGTGTATGTAATACAGAAACCGTTAATTTGTCGGACAAAGATTGTATCTTTAAACAATATTTTGTGGCCAGAAATTGGCGTCTTAAACAAAGAGGTTGGATACATAGCTCACACTCCATTGCGTGTATGGGCGTGGTACGAATAAAACCTCCTATAGCACGCATTGCAGTGTTCTGGATTCTATCAAGCTTAGCCAGGTGTGTTTTTGCTGCAGTATCATAAATAAAGCTGGCATAATCGAACCTACTTCGAATCAAAGCAATGTACAGCCGCCTAAGATGTTTAGGATGTAAACCCCACGAAGCACCTGCTAGTATTTTAAAAATATTTAGCATTTTATTCGTCTTTGATTGAGTTTCATCGATATGTTTCCTCCATATAAGGCTCTTATCCAACCAAACGCCCAGATATTTGATAGTATCAACAGATTTAATTTGGCAGTTATTTATGATTAAACTAATTGGAAGATATCCCCTGCCTCTTTGAAAACCACACCATTGCGTTTTTGTAGGCGAAGCTTGTAGCCCTAATAGATTTAATCGGCGTACTATTGAATCTAACGTATTTTGCATGTATAATACACTGCGATCAATGTTTTTGTTTTGAGTAAAAAATACAAAGTCATCCGCATACTGCAGTGCTGATACATTTTGAAGACCTATACATATCCTATGAGTTATTATATTAAACAGAATAGGAGACAGGGGGTCACCCTGTGCTAAACCTCTTCCAGTCCATCTACTCAGAACTTCACTCCCTAAATTATCTTGAATTTTAAGACATCTTCGACTTAGGAAAGACCACAAATAATTGCAAATTTGAGACCCGACTTTCAAGCTATCTAATATGGCTACCAGTACATTTACCAGTACTTCATTGTAAGCGTTTTGCACGTCCAGAAATACAGCTAAAGTTGTCAATTTACTAGAAAAACCTATTTGGATATTTGAAACTAACCTTACTACACAATCTACACAAGACTGACATTTTCTGAACCCACTTGTGATTGGAGGTAACATTTTATTCGACTCAATATACCATTCTATTCGCTTACAAAGCATCGTATGAAATATTTTACATATGCAAGATATTAAAGAAATGGGCCTGAATTTAGTCGGTTCATTAGGTTTAGGTATGGGCACTACTTCGATATTACGCCACTGATCAGGCACTAAAGAGTGTCTAAAAATAAAATTGTAAATCTTCAGTAAAAATAACTTGCCATCGGGAGGTAAGTGATATAACATTGAATAGGTAATTTGGTCTTCCCCTGGTGCTGTGTCCTTTTTTTTAAGGCAATTTAGTAACTCTTGACTAGAAAACTCGTTCTCTAATTTGGTATTGTTTGAACTAAATGATGGCATTTCCGCTTGTACAAAATCAGGAGCTAAACTATGCAATAAATCTTCTTTGTTATCTTTAGAGGCAGTGACCAGATCTCGTTTTAAACCTTTTATCCAGCGCATACGACGCCACATATCAGATGAATTTACTGTTTCGGTTATATTATTGCAAAATTGTTGCCAACTACTTGAACGCGCTTGTCTGTGAATCCGTTGTGCCTCAGCAATTTTTGTATTAAGTAGGTTTAGATTATTCGGTGTAGGGTTTCGTCTAAATTTTTTTAAAGCTAACCGACGTTCTGCTATTGCTTTAGATAATTCTGGAGACCAATAAGGTTTAGGCTGAAAGGTTTGTGTTGGATCGGTACAAATTTTGATCATAGGGATACTTTTATTTGCTGCTTTCTCCAATTCATCAATAAATAAATCGTAAGTAGGTTGCAGATTATTTTCGTCCACTATTAAACTATCGAATTTATTTTTCAGTAAATCTATATATAGTTTCCAGTCAGCTAATTTGAAATTACGCCGTTTTAAAAATCTACGAATGCTTTGGAATTGCATAGAAAATTTAATAATAAGATGATCACTACCCAAATTTTCACGAGTTACTTGCCATTTAAAGTAAACAGCAATATCTGCACTCACGAAAGTGATGTCAGGTGAAGTCTCTTGTAGGACTCCATTAACTAATTTTACTCTGGTAGCTTCACCCGTATTAAGTGATACAAAATTATGTTCCAAAGACGCATCATGTACCTTTTGGCCTCTACTACCATTTTTACATGACCAATTAGTATGGTGAGCATTAAAATCGCCGGCCACTATAGTCTTTGACGTAAATTTTGAGAAAACGTCTTCCCAGTCGCATTGTGTAGTCCTCACAGAAGAGGTACAATAGATCGATACAACATATTCTAAATGTTTGCAATTTAAAACTTTGATGCATACAATCTCAATTCCAGTATTATTTATGTTTATTGGGACCCTCTGTATTTTTATAGATTTGTGCGTTATTATAGCTACCCCACCCCAAGAATCTGATCTATCCTGTCTAACAATGTTGTAATTACTCATTCTAATGTCTATGTCACAATCATCAAACCATGTTTCACTGATTAAACATATGCCTATCTTTTCTTGAGACAAAACTAATTCAAGGTCAAGTCTTTTCTTTTGCGCGAGACTCTGCGCGTTCCACTGAACAATGTTAAGGTATTGCTCAGTAGAACCTACAGCGCCACGAGCTGACACAGCGTTAGCACGTCGGTCGTACCTATCCATTATGAAATAGACCTATTAATTTACTGACAACCTCTCCGTGATTTACCGACTTCATTATAAATGAAATAAATTCTTGAAACAGTAACTTCAACACTTCTTGTATCTTCTCTTCAAAATTCTTCTCCGATAAAACAGTTTCTTTTAACTTTCTCAAAATACTTCCAACTCTATTTTTATTAGGTATTTCCTCATCATTTCCTCTAAACGGTGGAATACTTTTCTTTGCATTTTGTTCGTTATTTTGAGTCATAAATTCCTTCTTTTGATTTTTCTTTTTAATTTTTCTACGTTTTGTCTGACCTATTTTTACTGAACTTTCGATGGACGGCTCACTACTGTCTTCTTCACTAATTGCATGTTCCTGGTGAATGATAGCTTCAGTTTGCACAATTCTGGCACCTACACTTTGACTATATGACAGGGGAGTACTATAAACTTCGTTGTACATTTTTCTTTGATGTGGTCTCTCTTCAATGTAGTTGTTATTTTCTACACGCTTATTTGGTACTAGCTTCGATAGGGCAATTTTATACGTGCAATTATCCTGACACATGATCGAGCGTATTTTCCTCTCCTTAGAAAATATTGGGCATGTTTTGTCGAGTGCCATATGCGTACCTTTACAGTTTACACATCGGTAAAATGAGGTGTCACAGTTGACATGTTCTTCGGCACACTTTGGGCAAACTACTTTTTTAGTAGGACAGGTACGAGTCGTGTGCCCGAACTTCCAACATGAAGAGCACTGAGTCACGGGAAAAGTATAGGGCTCAACTTTAAATCTACAATCGTAACCCACAACATACTGTGGCAGAGTCGAACCCTTAAAACCAAATCGTATAGTTTCGCTATTCACCCATTTTCCTGATACGTCTATACGCTTCAGTCTTTTTACCGATACAATGGGCTGCTCGCATTGGAATGATTTTAATATCTCCTCCTCTTCAATTTCGAGCTCGACGCATTTAATTAACCCATAGGATACAGCAACTTCACTGGTCAGATGGCAACGATATCCTGACTTAATAAGATTCTCATTTTGGACTAATTTTTCGGCATGTTCTCTTTTTTCGAACAATATGTTCACTTTGTATGGGTTTTTATACCTAATTTGTATGGCGTCATTGATATTTTCAGACTTAAGCAATTTTGCTAATCCTATTTGTTTGGGTAATATATTTTGCGATGATAGCCCAACTTCGTATTTCTCATTCATAATCTGGCTTCTATGGTTTTGTTTTTTATTTCTTTGCACTAAGGTAAATCCTTCGTCGTCAACACGCTTATCGCTTCTCGAGCGTTTGAGCGCCTTCGGTTGACCGATAAGAACGTTCGAGCCGGAGGGGTCAAGGTCAGCCCTTAATTCTTCGCTTAACAATAATTGTTGCCCCGGTGGAATCGATTTGTCAACGAAACATTCTTCTTCACTCATGTCGCTGTAGGAGCGAGGTCCTTTCTGGACCTCGTCCATTATAAATGCTTCACGCACGGACGCAATAAAATAGATAAGGCGTAACCGATAAAGGTAAGAGGTACGTGCACTCGGAATGCAGCGCCGCGCGCGACTGTAAAAGACATTTGACATACCGATCCGTGGTAATAATTTTATTTAAAAATAACTTTCTTTGTATAATCGTCGAACGTCATACGTCGAACATTCAAATGTTATACCTATAAATTTGATATTATCTTCAGCTGAAATAACATCAGTTTACACACCATTATTATGACATACCGGTTAGATTACAAATAATTGTTTGATATAATAATTTAACATTCCATACTTTTGCAATCGTTTTGATTACAATATAACTTCTTCGATTGTAAACTTGTTTGATTGTTTTGATGAACATAAATAGCTGTGGATAGTATAGGTTAAGTTAGAACTGCGACAACACACGGCACGAGACGAGCGAGCGAAGCGAGCGTGCCGCGGCAGAGCGGCCGGCGAGCGTAAGCGAGTGATGATTATGATTATGTCAAACGTTGATATTTCTATTAGATAACGCCGGTATTTTGAATGTCGATGATATATTACTTACCTCTGTTAGATACAGTCAGCGTCCTGAATTTAGCCCTGGCATAGCTAAGTGCATTCGACTTGCTGTTTGATGTGATACTGTGGCATGTCTGTAGATTAGTGAGTGTTCTCTGCGGTACAGGAGTCGGGCAAGAAGCCGATGATCCCGGCGTCGAAGATGAACCCGCGCGCGGTGGCGGCGGCGCTGCCGGCCTGCAGCCTGTACCCGCTGCAGGGCTCGCTCATGCTGCTCGACGCGCACCTCGTGTTCCAGCCCTTCCTCGCCGCGCTCGGGGTCTCGCCCAACCAGGTCGCGCAAGGTAACTGTCTACACGGCTACACGGTAACACTTGGGTTTTGTATGGGGTGTCATAGAACAAGTTCGAGATTTGTTATGGAACAAGTTAGAGGTTTGTCGTAGAACAAGTAACAGGTTTATTACGGAACAAGCTCGATGTTTATCATGGAACAAGTTCGAGGTTCAACATGGAAGAAGTGTAAAATATAACGTGAAATGGATTACAGCTAATATTTTTAAAGTTCGAAATGGAAACAATTTTCGGATTGATTGTGATATAACGTCCTTGTTAAATACCAGATGAAAAATCTATTTACTGTTACGTTTCTCCGCAGCTAGCTTAACTTAACTTCTCCACAGGCGAATCTAAAAATAAGAGCGGCAGCGGCGACGGCAGCAGCGGGGCCGTGCCGCCGGCCCTAGAGTCGCTCGGGTCGCGGCTGTCTTTGCTCGCGTGGGTGGACATGTTCCGCATAGACATCGTCGTCAGTGATCTGCAGTCGCGCGACAGGAGACATTCAAAGGGGAAGAGTGAGTTAACACGATACTAGTGTACTTGATGGGAGCTGCAAAGATTTAGCGGCCTTGGAGTCCATGTGCCAAAACGCAAGTCTTTAAGTCCAGTCGAAACGCGTTCTACATTTAACATTTAAAAAATAAACAGGTTCATTTTCTGAAACATTGAAGATTCAACATGAAATGCATCCGAGATCTGTGGTTTGACATGGAACAAATTCAAACTGAAGGTTGTTGGAGATGGATCATAAAGTTCTTGTTCTAAAACAAGTTCATGGTCAAGTTGATGCATGATACATGGTAGTACTTGCTATGCTTAGCCAAGCACGCTAAGCGCAGCGTAGCATAGCGTTTTTAAAATGAACAGGAATTCGTAAACTTTTTCAAGAGAGTGTAGTTAACGCCTAACCAGCGTCCCCGCCGCCAGGCCCGCAGCCGCACATGGACCCGCCCCCGGAGACGCCGGCGTTCCTCTGCGAGAAGGTGTCGCTGGACGTGGACCTGAAGAAGGTGGCGGACATGGCGGTGGACGAGCTCATCCAGCGCCAGAACGTGCTCTACATCTCGCGGACGCAGCTCAAGAAGCACATCAGCACGATGCTCAACTTCAACATCAGCGTGCGGTTTATATCGCAGCAGGTATGTTTCACACAGCGTGTGGTTAATATTGCAGTATGTATGTTTGACATCAGCGTGTGGTTAATATTGCAGTAGGTATGTTTGACATCAGCGTGTGGTTAATATTGCAGTAGGTATGTTTGACATCAGCGTGTGGTTAATATTGCAGTAGGTATGTTTGACGTCAGCGTGTGGTTAATATAATTGCAGTAGGTATGTTTAACGCGTGCGTGCAGTTTATATTGCAGTAGGTGTGTTTGAGGCTAAAGTTTGTCTAAACAACTATGCAGTTTGTTAAGAAATGAAAAAACGAACAGACACATAACGAAGTCCTTATATATGCATCGTTATGTGTCTGTATGCATTAAAATTGTAAAAGTATTTGCAGAAATATTCCCCTAAAGGTTCGTGTGGATATATTCTTGAAAAGTAATATGCATCGGTATGTTATTCCGTTTTCGTGCCTCGTGACGATGTGTGATGTTGTTGTTGCGCAGGTGAACATGCCGCTGCTCCGGCTGCTGCACCAGATCAGCAACATGTACCAGAACGTGAAGGACACGCACGCCGAGCTGCGCACGCAGACCGACCTGGCGCGCCGCCGCCCCGACCACGCGCCGTCCGAGGGTAGCTCGCGCCGCCACTACACACTTGCACTTGCACACTTGAACTATGTAGTACACCCGCCCCGCGTTGCTCGAGGGTACCGCGCGCAGCACTACGACACACCACGCACTACCATTACTCTTTAAACTAGTCGACATTATGGACTCGTGCTCTTACCAGGAGAAACTACCTTACGCTCCGTGCTGACCTATGTGGCACAAACTATAGACATAATTCATATTTTATACGCATCTGTACTTAGTATTGTAAAATCAAAAGTAAATTTGTCTGCCTCTCTGTCTGTTTGTTTGTAGGCTTTTCACGCCTAAACGGCTTAATGGATCTTGATAAACTTTGATAATTAGTGAGAGTATATCACGAGGAAGGTTTTTGGAAACTTCTTTATTTTTTTTATGATTGAATGGGCCCACGTTTGACCACAACACACCTGGTGGAAAGTGAGGATGCGGTCTAAGATAGAGCACGCTTGCCCATGAGGTGCCTATTCACTCTTGTCTTGAAGAGACCCAGGTTGTATCTATTGCTGGGGAACACCCTGAATGAAACCGAATTTTCTGAATGAACCGCGTATATACGTAGTCGCAGGTTAGAGGTCGTATATTAGACTCTTTAAACTAGTAGCCTATTCCAACCACGCGCCTTCCGAGGGTACTGCGCTGCACACTAGAACACACCACGCACTGTCACTACACATGCTCTTGAAACTAGCCGACATTAGGGCCTAATGACGTCGCCGGTCCATCTTGTTCTTGATCGACCTGCTTTAATCTGTATCAGAACCATTTTATCACAACCATGCCTAAGATATGTACAGTCGTATAACACATTTGAATTTGGACGCTACATTTAAATAGCTAACATAAATAAACAACATATATTATATTTTTTTAATATCTTGTAAACTCATGTAACATTTACCATAATATATAAACACTTTGACTTGAAATTGTTATAACCTAGATAGATACACACTAGATAAATATTGTTCACACTAGAAATATCGACACAAAAAGGGAATTACGCTTCAAACTAGTGTAACAACTAGCAGCTGGCCAGCAGCTACATGTATTATCGTTTCCAGTGTCCGACTTCCGCGAGAACCTGGTGAGCGTGACGTCACTGGAGAAGGAAACCGTCTTCGTCCCTCTCGAACCGAAGTGGGACGTGATCGTCCCGGCGGCCAGCCCGGAGCTGCCGACCGTCTCTCCCTCGCTGAGCCAACAGAAGCTGGCGACGCCGGCGCGGCCGAGACCCCAGTCCTTCGCGCAGAAACTACGGTCCACGGGGAAGAGTGTCAAAGGGAAGCTCGGTAAGGCATCGACCATTTTCCGCTCATTGTTAAATTCAGCTATCTTCACGTCATTAGAGGAAGACGCCGGCTTTGTCCTTCTCGAACCGTGGTGGGACGTGATCGTCCTGGCTGCCAGCTCCAACCTGCTGGCCGTTTACCACTGAACTGTAAACAATCAGCCTTAGAAATAAAAAAATGCATAAACATCTGCTAAACCAATGTTCAGTTAGACATTGAGTAGTCAGTAAATAGCGCTACACAAACGTGTAACTATTGTTTGAGCAATAAAGTGTGAATCGGCATTGGGTATTTACACACATGCTTAACACTTTTTTCTTTTTCGTCTGGCAACTTTTGGTAAATTCGTTTAGAAACTTTTTCGTCCAAATAGTTTTTTAGTGATTTTTTTTTAAGAAAGCTCCTTAATTTTTAATATTGCACGTACAATTTACGTTTTAGGAAAGTAATATTAATAAACTATGTTGTTTTTTGAATCTCTTGTCCAAAATTCGTCGTAATAAACTATTTTAGAGGAAAACCTTTTCTTTTGGTTATAGTGGGAGACTAACAACAAATTTCTGAACGGAATAATCAATGTCAACACTACAATGTGTCTAATGTCACAATATCAATTACAAACACAGATCTTTGCGAAGCAAAAAAAAATCTTAGGTCTGTGATTACAAACGTTTTTATTTTGACAATAAAAAAACATGACACAGTTTCTATCATAGTTACTGAGTGTAGATCAGCTGATAAAGTGAAATCCGCCATCTTGACCCCGTACACACCCGCTAAACAAGGGTACCCGGCCGTTTAACGAATGTTTATTTTCCTTTGATTTTGTTACATCTGTACACAAACTGTACACAACGTTTAAGTCAAAAATATTTTTATTTTTCAACTTTTGTGTTACACAATGTGTGTACACATGTTTTAAAACTTTATTTCTAAGGCTGAATGTTTGCAAATAATTACATTGGTTTCAAAAATAAAAAAAAATCCTAGTCAAACTTTAATCCTAAACGCTCTATAGGGACTGAATTTAGTGAGACTTATATTTCTGCAATTAAATGAATTTAAATTTATGTTTTTGTGAAGATCGGCTGCGAAGTGCGCCGCGATAGAGACTTTGCGGTGGTTTGCTTCTCTGACGCCTGCGCATACCTTCGTTTTCGCTAATGTACAGCCACTATTAAGTTTGAATCAGCCTGTACAAAGTGTGCAAGACCGTTGCTAGAGTTCTATCGCTCCTCTCTTCGTTCCTGTCTATCTTGCTCTAACCCCCCGCCCCGCCCCCCAGGCTACAGCTCGCTGAACGAGGGCGCGCACACGCCCATGTACCCGGGCGGCGCGCACGCGCCCTCGCTGAGCTCGCCCTCCGCCGACGCCGCCGAGGGCAAGCTGGCGCCGCGCTGCTGGAGGACGGTCTACCTGCTGCTCGACCTGTACGCCAACATGCCTGACGCCGAGACTATCACTCACCGGTCAGTATACCGTGTACTTTCCAAACAACGCAAAAAAACGCGTTTTTTTCAATTTTTTTAGCAAATTTAAGCACCTGCTTGTTCGATGATCTCTTGAGTATTGTTGTTAGGAATAATACATACTGAACTGCACGACCTGATCCAGCCATCGCCGTTCTTTTATAATTGTACCAGGCGCACCAGTAAAAGACACCCTCTTATGGTGGAAATTCCGCTAAAACGCACTAAGCGTTTCATGTCAACTTTTCTTGTAAGAACTGTAGAGGTGTGGAACTCGTTGCCTGTGTCTGTCTTTCCACCTAAATACAATCCGGGGGTGTTTAAGAGTAAAGTGAATAGGTATCTAGGCAAGCGTGTTACACCTTCGATCACGTCGACGCTTCCCATCAGGCGAGTCAGTTGTCAAACGCATGCCTAGTATGTTATAAAAAAAAAAAACTGTAATTATAGACCATATTAATACATTTTTATTTTGAAGAAGCCACTGGCCCCCAACAAACAGTCGCTGATTAATTTTAGAGCCTCTGTTATCGACACTAGCTTCACATTTGTATGCCCGACTGGACGAGTCACGTGACGTGTTTGACACCGCCACGCTCTGTCCGTAGGTTCTCTGTGTCGACGGACATCCCCCCGCAGTACCGGCACAGCCGCGCCGGGCCGCGGGAGCGCGCCGGCTCGCCCGGCCCGCCCAACATGGGCATCGTCGTTGTCGGGGTCGCCAGGTACACTACTTCTAATTGACCGAGCAAGCGTCAGCGAGTGAAGTATGTATGCTCAGCTACGACTATTTGTCGTAGCTCGTGCTCGAGCTCGTGCTTTTGTACGTATGTCCAAATTCTCTCCGGATCTTTGTTTTCCTCTACAAGTCGCATTTCTTTACTGATTCTCCTGAAATTTTGTGAGCAGGTTTGATAATTATTAAGTTTTTTTTATTGAGGGTGTTTTTGGAAATTTTCAAAATGGCGAAGATATTCCAAAAACGGACTCGGCAAAAATAATCTGTATAATTATCGGACCTGCTCACAGAATTTCACGAGAATCGGTTGAGTAATGCGATCTATAGAGGAGGACAAACGTCAGCCGCGAAATCTACAGCCACTAGCGTAACAATGTTAGAGTTCGCGTCATGTGAAAAGATCGCTGGAAGAAAGTGCGACGAGGTGTGTGTGGTGCACTCACGCAAGAAAGTATCACTCGCGGCTTCGTATATTAGTAAGTACCTCATACCTCAAAATAGACCCGTAAATTACCTAACGCGCAGCTCGACCGCCAGCGCTCTTTTGACATAACGTGACCTGTACTCGTGTTCGGGTCCAAGCTGCAGTCTTCTGCTAGTGGTTTCACTTCCTTGTATGACAGACATCTGTCAGTTATACATAACTTTTACCATATTAATAAAATAGGAGAGGTCATGGCCCCATTGCTTGATTGTAGGGTTGGGCACCCCTACCCTCTCTATCTCCAACTTCCGCGGCCTATGTTTTATCATATTCGGTGATTCGGTGTCTTGTGCATGTCGTATGATTCGACAAAATAAACTTTAAGAGTAAAAGGTTTCTCATCATCAGCGAGCTCAGGCAGAATAAGAGATAATATTGAGATCAAATTGTTATCGTATCATCCGCGAATATGACTATAACTTTGTATTTCAGAATACACCGCACACGCCTCCTAGCGTCCCTATCTGGGTTGAAGCTGGAGGCGGAAATTACGTCACTACAAGCGTCATTGTCTGCATCTCGTTCACGTCAGTGGTCTCTCACCGGAAACGTGGGCCGGTCTATGATTGTACTACTTGAAGGAGAATCGCCAAACCACCAGTAAGTGGAAGCTATTGAAATGTAACCCTTATATCGTGAGGAGAATAGCTAAATTTCAAATGACAAAATATTGCGTGGCTCTTACCATTAAAATGACAATTAGAGACAAAAATGAAACTTTCTTTACTTGAGCATTGAATGATTTTAAGTATCTGTTTTGGGTCTTTGTGTGTGCTCCGTTTCCATGGTATCCCCGACCCAGAGAAATCTAGTGGGGAGCTACGCTGCCCTGATAGGAGAAAAAGCGCATCTACCTTATTATTTAAATTAAAAAAAAGTTTCGATTTTCTACAGCCGGTTTTAGGATATGTATAACCTAACTAGCTGAGTCCCGCGATTTTACCCGCGGTTCCACCCGGATATGTTAACTAAATGACGGGGAAAGTCGGGAAGGCTGAGGTGTCATATCTCACTTCTGATGACGGGGAATGTCGGGAAGGCCGAGGTGTCGTATCTCACTTCTGATGACGGGGAAAGTCGGGAAGGTCGAGGTTTCGTATCTCACTTCTGATGACGGGGAAAGTCGGGAAGGTCGAGGTGTCGTATCTCACTTCTAATGACGGGGAAAGTCGGGAAGGCCGAATGACGCATGACGTTCGCCCTCCCAAACGCAACTCCATTCGATATTAACCGCTATAAATTACCATAAACAAATCGATTAATCGTTAAAACATAACAGAACAATGATAGACTTTCAATATTTCATGATGTCACTCGCCGTCATATAGAGAGAGAGTGAAGCGGTGTTTATTATGGTCGGTAGCGTCAAATTGATTTAGCAATCGTGTAAATACTCCAACGTACTAAATAATTTATTGCTTGCAATATGGTACTTATACATGCAGTTCATGACTACCAATTACTTACTAGCCAGGAATAAACTTGTTTTCCTTCCCTAGGACGGTGGTGAGAGTAAGCGTGGGCAAGTCGCAAGCGCTGTACTCGTGGGAGGTGGGGCGGCAGGGCGCGGCCGGGCTCGTCAGTATCGGCGGCGTGCGGGTCGACTTGCCGCAGCACCCTGTGGCGCTGCACGGGGTCATGACGCGCTCCAGTCGACAGCTGTCGTCCACGCTGCAGGTCAGGTTACAAGTCGCAAGCGCTGTACTCGTGGGAGGTGGGGCGGCAGGGCGCGGCCGGGCTCGTCAGTATCGGCGGCGTGCGGGTCGACTTGCCGCAGCACCCTGTGGCGCTGCACGGGGTCATGACGCGCTCCAGTCGACAGCTGTCGTCCACGCTGCAGGTCAGGTTACAAGTCGCAAGCGCTGTACTCGTGGGAGGTGGGGCGGCAGGGCGCGGCCGGGCTCGTCAGTATCGGCGGCGTGCGGGTCGACTTGCCGCAGCACCCTGTGGCGCTGCACGGGGTCATGACGCGCTCCAGTCGACAGCTGTCGTCCACGCTGCAGGTCAGGTTACAAGTCGCAAGCGCTGTACTCGTGGGAGGTGGGGCGGCAGGGCGCGGCCGGGCTCGTCAGTATCGGCGGCGTGCGGGTCGACTTGCCGCAGCACCCTGTGGCGCTGCACGGGGTCATGACGCGCTCCAGTCGACAGCTGTCGTCCACGCTGCAGGTCAGGTTACAAGTCGCAAGCGCTGTACTCGTGGGAGGTGGGGCGGCAGGGCGCGCCTACTTACGTGCTTTACCTAAATACTTGTCTATTTTACCGATTTTTGTATTGGCAAAACTAACAAAGCTTTACTGTCTGTTCCTAATATTGTTTCTGACCAACAAATTAAATAATTTTATAGCTAGGTAACTCCAAACATACGCAAGTAACAGTTAGCGGCTCGTGTTTAGCGCGGGAGTCGAGTGCCGAGCGACAACCTCGTGTCATGCTGCTATCCGGGAGGTGCGCCGGACAAACGTACTTAAACTGCGGAGTTAAACCCCCGGGTAGTAGTCAGTTATGTGAGAGTATTGAAACCGAGGCATGGTCATGATCTAGCTTGTCATCAACACAAAAAAGTGAATACTATTGTTCCCTTTGCAGGAGCTGGGCGTGACCCGCACGTCGTCCCGCATGTCCCGCGGGGCGGGCGCGGGCGCGGGCGCGGAGGGCTCGTCGTCGGAGGGCAGCCCGCCGCCCGCCCCGCGCCCCGCGCCGCGCGCCGCGCCGCCCCGCGCGCTGCTCGACCCGCTGCACCTGCAGTTCTCTATAGTGGTGCAGGTATGACCACTACAAAAAAAAGAAAACTCAGCCATCATTTCAGTCGAAAAACGTCCACTGTTGAGAAAGCCCAAATGATAACCGCAACGACTGGCCTTGCGCTGCTCGCGTCCAGCGGCTTCCCACGACTCGATCGTCGGTCTATCTTGTTCTTTCCGCGCTGCGTCTTCCAGTTCGTGGTCGCTTCTCGAGATCCTTTTTGAGACTCTTATAATTTTTTATTGTTTTTAGAGTTTGAGCGTGACAGCGGCGCTGCTGCCGTCGCTCCAGGCTCAGTATAAAATGGAGCACGTGCACAGCGGCGGCGTGACGGGACACAAGGCTCACTTCACCGTCGATCTGCCCACGCACTCGCTCAGCTTCGTCACAAAGTTGCAGGTAAAATAAACGGTTTCAGTGTGGCAGCGGCGCTATTACCAACAGTTCAGACCGTCCAGCTTAAATAAAACATGTGTTCCTCTCCAATTCTTCAAACAAGGTTACAAGTAAACGTTGGAAATAAGATTCTCACTAATCAAAGTGTAGTGTATCGGGGTGGATAAGTTATTAAACAAAAACTATTTTAAGAAATGTGTTTTTATCCTATTTTAAACATTGATCGAAGAATAGACACTAGCCATAATAATCACAGGGTATTATCACCAACGAATTCCTCGACAGTGGTATCTGTGACAAGACTTGCTCACACTATAGTTTTACTGAATCCTCGACAATCATATCGGTAGAGACAATTCTTGCTGAAAGCATAGTTTCACTATCAAGCGATAAGCGCGCCACATAACCAGCACCAAAATGGCGCCAACTACACATGTGAATTTGTGCACGTAAAGGGTGCGAGCGAGAAGGGCAGACGAAGTAGTGCGCTATGAGACATGCGCCGTCCCTCTGCGCAGCGTCGCCCCCGCGCGCCCCTCTTACTTCCAAAGAGATCCAAAATCGATCACTGTGGCCCTATTCGGAGATTTGAGATTTTCATCTCACTTTTTTTCGTCCTTGTTGCTCTCGTTTGAAACGTCGTAGGTGTGAGAGTGAGCAAGATAAAATCTCATCTCATCTCACGCGCAGGAATAGCCCCCCTGCACAGAGAGCGCAGGTTCTAGTTAGATGGTAGACGTAGTGCAGTGCAAGTCCCCCGCAGATCGCGGAGGCCAACATCCCGCCGGCCGCCATGATCGCGCTGCCGGCCGTGGCGGTGCACGCGCGCGTGGTGGAGGAGTGCGGCGCCGCGCCGCCCGGCGCCGTGCTGCGCGCCGGCCGCCACCTCGCCGCCACGGCCGACATCGGCCTCTTCGAGCACACGCTCTCCACCGACTTGCTCAACCATCTCGTCTTCGTGCAGAAGGTCTTCATGAAGGTACCTGTAACCTACTGATACCTACCTATGCTTATGTGTGGTGCCGCCCCGCCGAGTGCGGTGCTGTACGCTGCTCGATAGCTTGCTGCCACGACATACTTAAAGTTTTTTTTGAAGATATTATACTGTTTAGCGATCAGCTGAATCATCTCGTTTTCGTGCAGAAGGTCTTCATGAAGGTAACGATGGAACCTACTGCTATCTAAGATGTGTGGTGCCGCCCCGCCGGGTGCGGTACTTCGCGCTGGTCGATACCTCGCTGCTACGGCAGACATAGGTTTGTTTGAACACACGCTGTCCACCGACTTGTTGAATCATCTCATCTTCGTGCAGAAGGTCTTCATGAAGGTAACTAACCTGGTGTTATTCTGCTGCTCACGCATGGTGGAGAAGAGCGGTGCTGCGAGCCGGTCGATACCGTGCCGCCAGGGGTGATATGTTTTAAGACACTCTGTTTACGGACTCGTTGAATCATCTCATCTTCGTGCAGGTCTTCATGTAGGTAACTGTAGTGTTATCTAACACATTCACTGCCGCCACTATTCAAGTAGTTGTCAGTGAAGCTGCCTTTTATAATAATAAGGTATAAGATTTATGCTTTGCGCTTTCCGATAGAAAAATCGAGGGCACGCCTGGCATGCTCTTGGCATGACGATAAGGATTGATGAGGATAAGCTCGGCGTGTTTTTTCCAAAGTTCAAAAACAAAATATGCTTGACGACATATCCAAATAATGTTTATCAATGCAGGAAGTGAACGAAGTGGTTCAGAAAGTGTACGGAGGTGAGAAGCCCGTGCCGCTGTGGAACGAGGAAGAGGCGTCTATTTCAGCCCTCAGCAGGATACTCTTCTCACTCACCATCAGGATTAAAGTAAGTTCAACTACCTTTGAGGATAAAGTACATACTTTGTAAATTAAATTAAAACTCCACTTCATTTTGTTGTTTGTCTTTCTGTCTTATAACTGTGAATAACATCGGTTTTATCGCCTGCATGCATGCTTGAATAAGTGTAGTTTTATAATATAAAGTTGACAAATTTAGAAATAGACCAAGTTAAAAAGTGGACCAAACCGACCGGAGGGATATGATCTTACAGATTCACTATAATTTGATTTTTATGGAAAAAAAAATATTCATATTTTTTCCGTACTTATCAAATTGCCAGATTGTAGTAAGTAAAAATGCTTGCACTTATTTTAACAGCTGACTTACTTTGCAGCGCATCCAAATAACGGCGACGACCCCCAGCAACTCCGCGGTGCGGCTAGAGACGGGCGCGGTAGAGTTCGAGCTCTCTAACCGCGTGCAGAACGTACCGCAACCTGCCGAGCCGCACGAAGTCAAGCTCTTCGCACGCGCACAGGTCATATTTTATTTTATTTTGATGACCAAACAGCCTTCGTAAACATAAACATAAAGTACAACAAAACAAAACGCCTAGGCTTTGTATAGGTCAGCACTTATAGAACAGAGTTCTTGCGTGCAAAAAGGAACAAAGAATACATGAGTAGTTATGAGAAAAAATAAATAAATTCAAATACAAATTTGAAAGCACCTTTCACAAACACAAAATAAAAAAAAAAGACTAATAAAGACAAAAACAGTAGTAGTAATGAAGAACCTGACAAAGCAGTATTAATAAACCTGCGTCACGCTGTGTTATCTAGGGATAAAAAGTAGCCTATGTATGTTAATCCAGGATATAAGGTACCTCTATACCTAATTTCAGCAAAATTCGTCCACCCGTTTGAGCGTGAAGAAATAACAAACACACACACACACACTAACACAAACTTTCGCTTATATAAAATAATAAAAAAAGTAGAATAAAATACAAAAATAATACAGTAAGTAATTAAACTTTGTATATTGCGATAAAATTCAAATATAAAATGCATGTTTAATCAAAATCATCATAAAAAATACGGAATAAATTTAATGATTTTTTATTTTTTTACCTAGCGGTAAAAAAACGGTGTTTGCGGTAACGGTACGGCAATAAGGTAACAGCATGATGCGTAGGGAACGTAACGTGGAGGCAGATTTACCGCTGTAAAATGTCGACTACACATTGCGTTGGTATTTGATTCACAATTTTCACGTGATGTAGTTTCATGCTGGAAATTTGTAATTTATTTTAATTTCTCGTATGTTCTTTAGGTGGACGTGAATCTAAGCCTAGGACAGTTGATCCGCAACGCAATGTTCGAAGAAGCAGAACCAGAATTCCAGCAGTACGCTTTTTTCAACACCAGAATCGGTAAGTTTAAATATTGGTTGTTCTTTCTACTATAATGCTCATATTAAAGTGTTTGAGGCGACCTTTAAACTTTGACACTAAGGTTATCATTTAAATCTATTAAATGAACAGTATCTTGACTGCAAGTTTACGCCTTTGCATAGCTATTTAAAAAAAAAAACATTAAGGTTTTAACCACTACCACTGGTGGCCGGTTTGGTGGTGAACGTTGGGAGTGCGCCTAAAATGAGTATTACTTGATATTCTAAACACCAATATTTTTGTTCTCAGCGATGCGCAACGCATTTCAAGACGAGATCGGCTGTGGCGAAGACAAGGAAGTCGTCCTAATAACTCTCAAGCGGCCTCTCATATACATCCAGCCGGTGGCTGTTGACAAGGCCATACTGGTCTGGCTCAACTATAAGAACGCGTACGAATACTGGAATGAAAAGCGGCTCAATCTGAACAAGGAAGTCCTTACAGCCACCCAGCAAGTGTTTGAAAAGGTAAGAGAAGAACTGACTTTGTTTGTTTGATAAAAGACTTTATTGGTCCTAAGATAAGGTATGATTTTGTTTGATGTGTCAACTTGTATAAACATTGTCTTTTCTGTACTAGGTTCAACTGACGTCTCAGATCACGACGCCGAATCTAAGCACGCTGTTCCTGCAACTGAACGTCGACGATATAGGGATCTGTCTGCCGCTCAACCAACCACCTATGGTAAGTTTTAGTACAATATACTCTAGTGAAATTTAGTTCTACTCTAGTTTCACCGGCGCTTATTACTTCGTACCTTCCCGCCACTAGCGACCATATCGCTCGTGGCTTTAGTGAGATCGAAATTATTTTCCACCTGCTCCACAGTAAAACGTAACATCACGATTTTCCCTGGCAGATGTGTATTATAAATGCACACTTGCACATTGTACCCACACTTCGCCGGACGATATTCAGTCCCAATAAAAAAAATTGCAAATTTGCACATAGCACAATTTATTTTTGGTAGTTTGTTGATGTCCGGAAAAGTAATACGTTTGCGTGCGATACTTGAACGTACGGAAGTTTGTGCTTGTGTAAGTGTGTATGTTTGTTACTTGTTCACGCTCTAGCATCTGGACCAATTTTGATGAAATTTGGTACGGAGATAGCTGACACCTTGAATCAACACATAGGTACTCTGTATCACGAAAGTTGAAGTATTCCCGTGGGAATTTTAACCGCGGAGAGCAGCTAGTTGTACCTATAAATAGTATTTCACCTGTATTGTTGTTTGTGCAGACGACGTGGGGCGGGCGCTGCAACTACGAGGTGGAGTCGCGCGGCGCGGTGGTGGTGACGCTGGAGAGCACCAGCATCAGCGCATGCTCCTCCGGGGCGCTGGTCTCCAAGGGGCGCTTCGTGGGGCTCTGTCTCAGGTCCAACACATGTTATAGACTGACAGGCTACAGACTGACTCACACTGCTTGGTTTTAATTCTGTTTTATTTTATTGCTCGATAGGCCCAAGCCTATCTCACTCAAATAGTGGGACCATTCGTTGATAAAAATACTAAAATTTTGAATATACTTGACACGATTAAAACTTTCCTCTCAGCATAATATAATTATCACCTTTTATCCGACAACATATTTAAATTATACTGATAAAATACTTTAAAATGATACTGTATGGAACCTACATGATGTCGTCGAAACGCTCGTCGGAAAACCGACAAGTTTCATGATATTTTTTATCCCTTTGGTGCGCCGTAAAATTCCATATTTTTTGTACTAAATACATTTTCGTGTATTTAGTACATTCAGATCGTGTAAAAGAATGTTGTTAATTCTATGAATGTAGATTCGCGGACGACTTTGAAACGTCACTGGACGACTGGAAGCCGAGCCCGGATGAATCTTCCATCAACGTGTGCTGCGTGTCGGAAGGAACGTACGAGGTCTGCAGCCGAACCACCGCTGCCAAGCATAACGGTACGCACAAGCAATCACTACTAGCATTTAACTATTTTTTGCTTTAGTGCACTAAAGCAAAAAATAGTCAATAAATAGTCAAAAAACTTGTCGTTAATCCCAAAAAAAAACCTCGCGATTACTTGTTGCAAATACTGTCAATTGAACCTTATATTAGTTGACATTGAGATTAATTTTGTCTCATTTAATATTTTGAGTTAAACAAACTCAAAATATGAATTTATACTCTTTTGCTTAATCTACCTTTACACGACTCAAGATCCTTACGTAAGGAAATAATTCCGTGTATTATGTAGGGTATTTCGTAGGTTTTATCTGATCTCCTTATGTATAGATTATCCACCTTATGTTTATGTACTTATTATGTGTAAAATCGAATTCCATAATATCGTTGCAGAAAACGCCAAATGGTTCCTAAACGTATCGTGGCAAATGGAAGGCGTCGACATTCACCTGGACGTGAACGTGGGCAAGCAACTCTCGGCTTTGGGGCACACTCTCACCATGCTCACCGGTAAATATTGCCTTGGCACGATTGTCTAAGTTTTTCATCAAGAGTAATGTTCTAAGTGTGAATCTCTTGGGCAGGTTTCGAAGAAGAAGATCCTTTGAAAATGGACTATGAAAGCGATATGGATGATGAAGCTGACAACAGCAAAGATTCACAGGTAACATTAAAAAACTCAATACACATTATTTATTTTTACCAAAACCACACCAAAGTCTTATATACCTTCACTAAGACGTTAACGTCTCTTTAATCCATCATCATAGTCGATTAAAACTACATCTGTCTCTCTCTCCCCCACCAGGAGAGCATAATCCTCCGTCGCAAGTACACGGACCACCTCCCAGCGTTCGTATTCGACACCAGCCTCGACGCCAAGAAGCGCTCCAAGCTCATAGAGAAGGAAATGAACGAACAGGCCAAGATCATCAACGACCTTCGAACATTAGGCGCCAGCCACGCTACCATAGAGTACGAGATGAGACGGCTGCATGACTTGGAGGCATTGTTGTTCAAGGACTTTAGAAGGTTAGTTAGTTTAGAGGTAGTTAGTTAAGGTTAGAAGTTAGTAGTTGAATAAAAATTAACATGCTAAAATCAACGACCTTGATTTAGCATGTTAATTGAAAATGATTTCTCATTTTGGCTAATTTTATTTAGTAACTAGTGTTTGTGAGTGTGCGTGGACCGCATGGATCAGTGGTCTAATTTCAGATAATTCCAAAAACCGCCATCTAGTTTAATTCACTTTGAACTAAACGGACCGGAAACAGATTGTCTTCGAGAAAGAAACAATAACATTCTAGCTTTAGCCCGTCCTAGCTCTGCGGGATGATAAACTCTTAAAAGCCGTTATAAAATAATCTACCGGACTAGTTGAAACTTTGACAATTTGGATAGGTTGACTTTGAAATTGTATTTTATTCCGCAGGGACATGATTCAAAAGCTACGTCGCCAGAGCGTGCGAGCGAGTTCTATAACGAAGGGCAAACTCGGCCTCGGGTCCAACAGGAGTCGCTCGTTCGTCGTGCAGACTCCTCCCGTCGAGAGGAAGGATTTCGAAGGGTAAACAACTGCTGTTTAAATACTATACCTTAGTTATGTACTTGTAGTTCACTTTGAACAGAGACCTCACCAACCCCATTTCGCCTCAACACCTATACATATTGGAACGAGGTGGAATGAACTACTTACCTGCAAAAAAATATTAAGTTCGGATCAACGGTACCCAAGTTAAAGTCTAACAAACAAACGTCGAGTGATCCCAGTAGATTCTATAACATTACAATACAATACAATACACTACATCTTTATTGCACACCAAAAATACAAAGTAAAACAAACATAAAGAAAATATTAAACAATAAAATATCATTCAGCAGTACAAGGGCGGCCTTATCGCCTAAAGCGTTCACATCTCTGTGTCAATTACTTTTTATTTTTCAAAACGAGACAAGGGCTCGAGTTATGTACCAGATCATATTAAACACACATAATGTTCAAAAATGAACAAATTGGTGCATGGCTGGGTTCGAACCCGCTGCCTTTGGCTTGTGAGGCGAGCCATCTTCCAACTAGGCTAACATTGTTTGGAAGAAGGAAGTTCTTGACCGGTTTTCATAATTAGTCAAATGTGTATATCTTTGTGTAAACATATTATTTGCGTATTTAATGTCATCTGCTACATAATTGGCGCACGGTGTATGGCGAGAGGCTGGCCCCTGTCACGTTTGGGACTGAATATCATGTTGCAAAGTGTAGGTGTTGCAATACACCTCTGCCAATCCATTCGGAGGAAAGGCGTGACGATATGTTATGACGATAGATGTGTCTTTTTCAGGGTTGTGGTAGAGCCCAACCTGGGCATCTTGTCCGGCGGTATCGGCGACTCCGGCGAGACGCTACTGCTGCCGGACGAGGAGTCGCGCCTCGCCGACATCATCGAGGGCGGCAGCTGGAGCTCCATGGAGAGCGAGCCCAGGCCTGGTGAGTACAGCAGCGGGATGACCAAAGTTATGGGTCAACGGTCGTGACACTGGATCTAGAGTGCTAGCATATTTTTTAGTCGATAGGTAAACTGCCTGTGCAAATCGTGTATTTTATCTATGGTCCGAACAAATGTATCCATTTAGTCAATTTAAAACGTCAGTTTACCCACCAACTAAGAACGGTGCTAGCACCACTGGTGCGGGAACAGGTGTTGAAGAATAGTCTAAACAACTTGAATCAAAGTAGGTAAACGGTAGTCTTCATTTATGGCATTGATTTTAAAAGTGGCAATGGCATACATTTTCACAAAGACTTGAATGAAGTGGCATTGGAATGTCAACGCATAGATAGATTGATTTGTGCTTTTTGTTTTGCCATAATCGGCGTGGAAACAAGAAAGTTTAGCTAGGCAGGGATCGGGATGAGTTGCATCAAATAATGGTTGGAACATGGTTAGGAATAGCGGTATCCAAGATCACCGTGAAAAAGAGTCCACACTCTCCTTTAAAATAGTTTAAGGCAGTGATCTCCAAACTATTTAGTATCATAGACCACTTTTGCCTTGTGTTTCAGTTTTGGGCAGACCCTCTGCTTAGCAAAAATGGCATATTTGGAAAATACATAGAACCCTTGTAGGTGACTCACCATAGTCATAGACCACTTTGGCAGTCATCGGTCTAAGGTTATCTATGTCCCTCACAGCCACGTCACCGTCGGGCCCGTCCCGCTCGGCGTCCCTCCGCGGCTCGGGCGGCGCGGGCGCGGGCGGGGGCGGGGGCGGGGGCGCGGCGCGCGCGGTGCGGTTCCAGGGCGGGGGCGTGCCGCGGCAGAGCTCGCTGCCCGCGCGCGCCGAGCCCTGGCCCGACGAGCTGCACCTGGTGCAGCTCAGGAGGAAGCCGGACCACAGGTAATGGGTGAGGGGGGACCCCTTACAAAGGATGCCCCGAAGATGAAGCTGGGGGCCCTAGTCAGGCGCATGCGATATTGTCTCAGTCACTCCCATTCTTATGATTTTTCTAAGGAAAAAGGTTCTCAATTACTTGCCTGATATGCCGATAGTAATGCAAAAACACTTGTCTATTAATCTATTTTGTGTAAAAACCGATATATAAGAACAAATTAATGAGCGCGAGCAGTGTGGTGATTGCTGATGCACTTGAGGCTTGAGTCAGCCGTCCGGTTCACTGTTGCCGCCGCGTGTGACCTACTTTAGCCAATAACGCTGAAGTATTAATAAGTACCCAAGATTACAGCCCTGAGCTTCCTGTAAAACATCGCATTTGATCGGCTGTGATCAAAAGCTTTTTTACCATAAATATTCCAATTTAAATAAATCTAGATAGGTCCAAAATAACGTTAGAACCTTCTCCTCTCTCTTCCCCAGCCTATCCTCGGACGGGCAGCCCGGTTCTGACGGCAAGCACGGCAAGCCTCACACCGCAGAGCCTAATATCGACTTCGAACTGGATGTCAAAGTGTACATCAACAGCGGCAAGTGTGTGCTACACACTAAGGACACCACGCACACTCCGCAAGACGATATGAAGATGTGAGTACTAGTATAAGGAAATTGATGTTGACGAATACTTGCGTACAGTGACTTGCATCCCTTGCATATCTAGTAATACTACTTGCGCACTGGAGATCTAAGCTCCAGCAAAGGATGTACTTGTACCCATTGACTTTAATTTCCGTAGAAGCGGGTCCCGCATGCGCGTGGGCCGCTCGGCGTCGGGCGGACTGGCCGAGACCGCGGCGCCGGGGGCGGGCGGCTCGCCCACCGCGCGCCGCAAGCCGCCCGCCGCGCGCCACCAGCCCGTGCTGGACCTCACCGTGTTCAGGGTGCCGGGGCTCGACCTCAAGGTAACGTACATTGTAGAGACCGCGGCGCCGGGGGCGGGCGGCTCGCCCACCGCGCGCCGCAAGCCGCCCGCCGCGCGCCACCAGCCCGTGCTGGACCTCACCGTGTTCAGGGTGCCGGGGCTCGACCTCAAGGTAACGTACATTGTAGAGACCGCGGCGCCGGGGGCGGGCGGCTCGCCCACCGCGCGCCGCAAGCCGCCCGCCGCGCGCCACCAGCCCGTGCTGGACCTCACCGTGTTCAGGGTGCCGGGGCTCGACCTCAAGGTAACGTACATTGTAGAGACCGCGGCGCCGGGGGCGGGCGGCTCGCCCACCGCGCGCCGCAAGCCGCCCGCCGCGCGCCACCAGCCCGTGCTGGACCTCACCGTGTTCAGGGTGCCGGGGCTCGACCTCAAGGTAACGTACATTGTAGAGACCGCGGCGCCGGGGGCGGGCGGCTCGCCCACCGCGCGCCGCAAGCCGCCCGCCGCGCGCCACCAGCCCGTGCTGGACCTCACCGTGTTCAGGGTGCCGGGGCTCGACCTCAAGGTAACGTACATTGTAGAGACCGCGGCGCCGGGGGCGGGCGGCTCGCCCACCGCGCGCCGCAAGCCGCCCGCCGCGCGCCACCAGCCCGTGCTGGACCTCACCGTGTTCAGGGTGCCGGGGCTCGACCTCAAGGTAACGTACATTGTAGAGACCGCGGCGCCGGGGGCGGGCGGCTCGCCCACCGCGCGCCGCAAGCCGCCCGCCGCGCGCCACCAGCCCGTGCTGGACCTCACCGTGTTCAGGGTGCCGGGGCTCGACCTCAAGGTAACGTACATTGTAGAGACCGCGGCGCCGGGGGCGGGCGGCTCGCCCACCGCGCGCCGCAAGCCGCCCGCCGCGCGCCACCAGCCCGTGCTGGACCTCACCGTGTTCAGGGTGCCGGGGCTCGACCTCAAGGTAACGTACATTGTAGAGACCGCGGCGCCGGGGGCGGGCGGCTCGCCCACCGCGCGCCGCAAGCCGCCCGCCGCGCGCCACCAGCCCGTGCTGGACCTCACCGTGTTCAGGGTGCCGGGGCTCGACCTCAAGGTAACGTACATTGTAGAGACCGCGGCGCCGGGGGCGGGCGGCTCGCCCACCGCGCGCCGCAAGCCGCCCGCCGCGCGCCACCAGCCCGTGCTGGACCTCACCGTGTTCAGGGTGCCGGGGCTCGACCTCAAGGTAACGTACATTGTAGAGACCGCGGCGCCGGGGGCGGGCGGCTCGCCCACCGCGCGCCGCAAGCCGCCCGCCGCGCGCCACCAGCCCGTGCTGGACCTCACCGTGTTCAGGGTGCCGGGGCTCGACCTCAAGGTAACACTTTCACTTACCACATGCTTGCTGGTTGTTAGTCGCGCGTGCAAGCACGCTTGGCATTGAGTGGGCTGGATGATGGAGCATCCGCCCACCGCGGGTTCAAGCCGCCCGCCGCGAGACACCAGCCTGCATTGTATCTCACCTTGTTCAGAGTGCCGGGGTTGGAACCCCAGGTAATTTCACGACCGCTGGTTGTTAGTCACGCACGCGTGTGGGTCGACCGGCGTCGGGCGGGCTGGCTGAGGGGACGGCGGGGGACGTCTCAGCGTGTTCCGAGTGCAGAGTTGGACTCAAAAGTAACGATATTAAGCCGTACACGATCACATCAACACTGCTCAAATTCAAAATTTTACATTACAATACAATACAATACGTCTTTATTGCACACCAAAAATACAAAGTAAAACAAACATAAAGAAAAAATTAAACAACAAAATATAATTCGGCAGTACAAGGGCGGCCTTATCGCCTAAAGCGATTTCTTCCAGGCAACCTTTGGATGGACAGGACAGAACGAAATATGACAAACGGATTCACATTCTAGATTTTTAAATCATAAAACGATTTAAAACCTTATAGCGATTAACGTACACCGTTTACATCTATGTCTGTTTAACATACAGGTGCACTACGAATCTAAAACCCTCCCGGACGAGTCACCGTCCCCGCTGGGTTTGGGCGCCGCTCGCAAGGCAGCCAGCAAGAAAGCGGCTCTGTTCGCCTGGATCACGCTGCAGAGCATCCCCGAGGAGACCATCATCAGCCCGCACATACTGGAGTTCCTGGAACAGACCCTGGAACCCATACCCACCAAGGCATCCTTCACTACTCACACTCCAGGTCAGTTCTCACTAATAGAATGAATTTAGAAGGTAATTTTATCTACTATCGTCCGGCGAAGTGTGGGCGTTGTATTACACTTCTGCCAGCCCCCTCGGGGGACAGGCGTTACGATATATATATGTTACGATTATGTTGCAAAACATTCTTGAATGGACTATTTTATTTTAACTACACTGAAAATTTGGCCCTAAGTAGCTGGATATAAGGATCACAAATTAATGTCGTTTTGTCCAAGGTTGAACCAGACCAGTATAACGTGGTATACTTACCAATGAATATAAATGAAAAGAAATAAAACAGTAATTTTATATGAACCTACTAAATTTGTACATCCCAAAGGTTTAGATGTAGTGCTATTTATTTCAAATTTAGATCAGTGAACTGTAATTACCTACATTCCAGCAAATAAATCACTTTAATGCAATACTGCACTGTAAATTCAGTTTCTGTATCAAGCTTATCCCACTTCTTAACTCTAGAAGCGGAGAGCGGCGACCGCTCCCGGTCAGCGGAAGGTGCGTCTTATGGCCAGTATGTGTACGCGTCATTTCCGGTGGACGTCATCGTGCACTTCCACATGCAGCCCAGCACCTTCCGGTTCAGCTGCCTCCCGGCGTCGAGGGTCGAGTGTCTGCTGCAGCTGCCCAGTCTGCAGATCGTGTTCAGCTCCAAGAGAGCGGGAGACGAGTGAGTAGTTAACTGCCTTGGGAAAGATCAATAAAGCCAATCTTAAGAACGGTAGTGGTCAGATTATGAAGAATTCAGCTCTTTGCCATGTTCAAGAGAGTTAATTGATTTTTCTTCCAAGAATAAATAAATAAAAACTAGCAGCTACAATATTTCGTTGGCCGCTGGGCGACAAATTTTAGTAATGTAACTTTGTAACTTTTTACTTTAGTAAGCAATCACTAAAGTACTACAGCACCACAATGCTTCCTCCACCATAACATAATTTTTTTTATTTGTGAAATCTGATTTAAATTCTAAAATTTTGAAATGTTTAATTGCTTAAATGCGTTCATATTAATGAATATATAAATGTAGAATAGGTCGACTTTTGTACACCAACTTTTGTTACAAAGTTCAATCCCTAGCACCGTCAAACTTACCAAACTCCCCTATCCTCAGAGAGATGGCCGAGCCGGCGGTGGCGATGGGCGGCCTGTCAGTCACGGGCTGCCTGGCCGACTTCTCGGTCAACATGTTCCATCCCTACGGCGGGAAGAAGTCTTCCCTCAAAGAAGCGCAGTGGTCGCCCCTATCAGACTCTGAGAGGAAGGACTCGCTCTCGATCAACGTGGAGTTTGTCAAGTTCCATCTGTCGCGCTCGAGAAAACTGGACTTCCACTCGGATCAGGACCAGTCTAAAGCCACCGTCAGATTCTCCAGTAAGTGTCTGATTTCTGTATTTTTTACTTAACTGGGCCAACTGAAGTAAAAAAAAAAAGTTTTTATTGCTACCCATACATACGCAACCTGACGCGATCACGCAGTCAGTGGCAGTGGTAATTTGCCGTCAAGACCATCATGCACTTTTTGTTGAACGAGCGAAATCGATGTTTCAAGAATACTGGGACAAATCGGCATTTGTTTGTCCAATGGTAACTAGAGTAACATTGATCCGATCTTCGTGAAATTTTGCAGGCAAGTAATTCATGCAAATACAATTTCTAAGTTCGAATATGAGCTAAATCAGACAAGGGATTATGGAAGCATGCAAGGTGTCCGGTCGAGGGGAACCTTTAGTTGTAAGTTTGTTTTTTACGTTCCTCCAAAGACTTTCCCTACTATTTGTTGATGTTGTAAATTTTGCAGCGATTGTGGACGTGGGCAGCGCTTGGTTCAAGTACGACATGCGTCGCCTGGGCGAGATCCTGGCGTTCCCCCGGGCCTGGTAC
Source organism: Peribatodes rhomboidaria (assembly GCA_911728515.1). NCBI lineage: Eukaryota > Metazoa > Arthropoda > Insecta > Lepidoptera > Geometridae > Peribatodes > Peribatodes rhomboidaria. The sequence continues at coordinate 17,407,323 of OU452169.1, forward strand.
CGACGCACCATCGTGCGGCGGATGTTCCTCGGGGACCTCAGCCTGCACGATACACGGCACAGGTGACAGATAGATGATACCTCTCTTTCTTTCTCTCCTCTCGGTCTCCAAGCTCTCATTTTCCATTCGAACTAGTAAGAACGAAGAGTTATTTGCTTTCATCGAAGCCTAATGACATTCTAGCTTTGCATCGAGATGACTAATCTTTTTTGTTCCGGATCGCGTTGCGAAGGATCCGTATAGTGCTTCTAAATCTTATACCGCAATAAAAAACACAGCTGCAAATTTTGGTACATCAATTTGAGAGAAGTAAAAGTAATTTTGTACTTGTTTCCAGAAATCCAACGAACACCGTGCCTGTCTCGCCGGTGCTACCTCAGAGAGAGAAAACGAAGACTGTTGATCACCAAAAATTAAAAGGTAGGTACATCTTGAAAATTCGTTATTCTTAATCTTATACCTTTAAATGAGCAATTCTTGTATATATATATATATATAATTGGAATCTCGGAATCGGCTCCAACGATTTTCATACAAATTAGTATATAGGCGGTTTCGGGGGCGATAAATCGATCTAGCTAGGAATCATTTTTAGAAAATATCATTTTATTCGTGTTTTATCGATAATCAATCTCAACTGAAAAATTTGACTCTTCCTGACATCTATTGGCGAATAATAATACTACTATTTTTTGTGAGCAACTAATTGCTTTAACGACACAACAGCAGATGGCGTTGTTAAGTAACACGAAGTCAATGAGTGTTTGCTTTGAGGTTAGACTAAAATCAATTGTTTATTATCCAAAACACAATTAAAAAATAAAAAAAAATACCGAGCAAAGCTCGGCCATCCAGGTACTTTTATTTTTATTAGAGGTACTGCAGCGAAGCTCAGCTATTCTAAACTAACAGATTTTACACAATTTTGAATCTAACAGACTAAATTAGATTATCCAGATTTACTTAAGTTTTTTAGCATTGTAAGTTGATTTACGTCAAAGTCGCCCACTTTTACAAAAACTTTGGAAACTTGTATCACTGACAAAATATCGGTCAGCTATGTAGATCATGCTGAGTGCAACTGAAAAGCATTGGAGATGTTTAAGGTGTACGTCTCGCTCATGGCGCGAAATTTAAAATTAAAACAGTTTTTTTTGGATTTTGAGCTAGACCAGAATTGTACGTGATAATGGAGTTTGCAAGATCTTAGAATATTCTTTCTATTTCTTTACAGATATATTTGACGAATATGCACCTAATTGCTTATGTAAGCTAGGCTTGTCAGTTTATGGGTTAATTTGCTTATTTGACTATCTGGTGCATTACTGGTCAATATCTCTGCAAAATATCTTAAGGTGAATTTTAGGGGTCTTTCAACAAGGACGTGCCGATGTTGACAGTTTAGGGCGGCCATATTGTTTGCGTTACATCTGTCAAATCTGTTGTTTTTTATTTTTTTATTCAGTCATTGATGCCAATACACCATGGGAAGTTAGACGATTGAGCAGTACGTCTAAATGATAAAACTTTGTTAAACAAATAAGTGTTCGTTAGTGCAAACGTTGCGCGCATTGCGTCCATTTTACGGCAAACGCGGTGGCCCTTCAAAATCGACTCTGTAACGTCTTTGGAGGACGTTTTGGTGCAAATAAAAGCAGTTCAACTTTTGGCAATTGCGTATAATTCTTGATATAAACTTTACAATAAAATATAATTTTGAGGTTGCTGGTTGCCGGTCGCGTGTACAAGCAAGTAAGTAAGTGGCGGGAATGCATGACGGATGACGGCCGGCACTGATGACGTTTAAGTTTTTATTTTCTATGTTTTGGCTAAAGCCTTGTCGGCCTAGACAGACTCTCTAACGTGTGGTGGCCAAATTCGAGACGACCGGTTCAGTTTACAACTAACCAACAAAACGCCAGATCGGCAAAAAATATAGCTGCTGTGAGGGACGAGTCTGAGGCAAAATAACTAATTGAAATTTGAATTTCGCGCCATGAGCTAAACGTTGAACCTTAATTCTAGAAATAATTTAAAACTGTAGGAAGTCGGGTAGGTAGGGTATAGGTGGTATCTGCAGTAGTTATTTTCATGTAATTTGTACCCAGATGCCAAAGAAGACAGCCCAGTGGCGAGCGCGGCGTGGGAGACGCTCGTCTTGTTCGCTGTCAACTTCACTCGGCTCAACGTGCACATGAACATGGGCAACGTCATGGGAAACGTTAGGTCGGTGCACTATTGGCTTATCTTTGTATTTGTATCATGATTTTGTGGTTTAATTTCTATTGTCTTCATTTAGTTCGATTTCATGCTTTATTCAAATCCATTAGATCCGGATTCGAATTACACTATGCGATCTGTCTACTTGCTTGCCGCTTATGGCATAAAAAACATCGCATTGAAAAACTGGCCACCTTTAATCATTTGGTCCTTCGAGCAGGATACGATTCAGAACACAATTCAATGGCAGACGGTGTTTATATGTGAATTATTGAACAGTTGCACACCACGTTATCACTATACCGATTGTTTTGCAAACTACGTCATCTTTCTCGGGGTATATCATACCCCGATCTGAAGCTAATATTCGAGTTTGTCAATGTAAAAAGACTCGTACGTTGTAGCTGGCAGAGTCGAGACTTCAACTGCACGGGCCGGCTGAGCATCGGCAGCACGGGCCACCGCAACATGCTGGTGGGCGTCGCGCTCGCGGGCTCCGAGCTGGACGCGCGCGGGGGCATCGTCGGGGGCGCCATCTCGCTCTCCTCTATTGACACTTACGGTAACTATGGGGGAGTTTTGGGAGGACGGGAATTTGCTTTAAAATTTCGTTCTTTACAAGCGAGTGACACACTTTTGGCGCTGTTTGGTCATCCAAATAAAATGAAATTTAAAAAAGATATTGAAGGTAGATTGCTATTGTCTTCTAAAGTCCTCAAGAATGTTCAATGTCATCAAAGAATGTTAAATCTATGAGATTGTCTTTAAATAATGTAAATGTAAATGCAAGCTTGCGCTTGCTCCCGTCCCGCGCTAGCGACTCGCCCGTCCCGAGCTCGCGAGTCGCGCTGCTCACGCCGAGCATAGGGATGGCTCAAGTCTGGACACGCGTCCTAACGATGTGTCTTGTGTGTCGTCAGTGCACATCGAGGAGGAGCCGGGCTGCAACCCGGGGCACGTGTGCGGCGTGCGGCTGGCGGCGCTGGAGCTGCGGCTCGAGTACATGGGCACGCCCGTGCTGCTGGCGCGCGTGTCGCGCCTGCGCGCCGCGCTGCGGGACGAGTGGCTCGCGCGCGCGCGGACCACACCCACACAGCTGCACAAGCCTACCGCCAGGTCGGTCACTCACTCTACTGTAGTGTACTGGAGCTGCGGCTCGAGTACATGGGCACGCCCGTGCTGCTGGCGCGCGTGTCGCGCCTGCGCGCCGCGCTGCGGGACGAGTGGCTCGCGCGCGCGCGGACCACACCCACACAGCTGCACAAGCCTACCGCCAGGTCGGTCACTCACTCTACTGTAGTGTACTGGAGCTGCGGCTCGAGTACATGGGCACGCCCGTGCTGCTGGCGCGCGTGTCGCGCCTGCGCGCCGCGCTGCGGGACGAGTGGCTCGCGCGCGCGCGGACCACACCCACACAGCTGCACAAGCCTACCGCCAGGTCGGTCACTCACTCTACTGTAGTGTACTGGAGCTGCGGCTCGAGTACATAGGTTTTTTACATTAAAAAAATATATTTATGTTTATTCTACACTTTTGAACGAATTACGTTAACTGCAGACGGACTAAACGTTGCTTTAGCAATGTGTGATTTTAAATTGACATATTTATTTATTTGTAGAAGAACCAACAGCTACTTACAATAAAAATAAAGTAATTGTAATAATTATTTCTTCTTTAACTCTTTTCTACATGGTATGAAACAAAGTATCTTTCCACATCTGTATGTTTCTCTGTCTGTATATCCGCTAGTTCCTCCTAAACCACGTAACGAATTTTGATGCGGTTTTCACCACCAGTTAGATCATATTTCACTGAAGAATCTGCGAAGCCAGGTTGGGTCGCTAGTGGCAATATAAATTTGTTCCTGAGTGGAGAACGTTTCCCCCAGGCCGGCTATAATCCTGACGCACGGCAAGCTGTCCTGGCACCAGCTCCAGATCCTGATGAGCCGCAGCACCACGCCCGACCTGCTCAAGATGCAGCTGAAGCTCGAGGAGTTCTTCACGCAACAGTTCAAGTCCAGCAAGAGAGTCTTCAGCTCGCTGCATCCTAACTATACCAACTCGAGGCGGGATAGAAGGGAACGTGAGTTGAATTTGATATTTTGACTATTTTTGTATTTGGTTAGTTTCAGTTAAAGGTGTACTTCAAGGGATCGCTTTTAGCGGTAATGCTGCTAGTTGTTAGACTAGTTTTTAGCATATATAAAAAAATCGACTGAGAAGTAATGACGATACTTATAATCTGGGTGTCCTCAAGTTTCGAGTCAATCGGCATTGTTCTACGTGAGCTTGCTCCATTGTAGAGCTCCTCATCATTACTTAACATTTGGGGCCTTGAACAAGTTGCGGACGTTTTTAACCGAATATATTTATACAATCGCCAATGCTCGAACGTAAGTTGTTGATTGGACGAGTAGACAATAAGATCAAGTGACATCTATATAACTCGTATTTCGTTCAATCAGTAGCGATTGTAGAATTATTTGAAAGCTAATGCAGCTCGTCTAGGACTCCAGGTGAGATGGCGGCCAAATGCAGGCCTATTTTTACCCGACTGCTCAAGGAGGATTCTGTTTTTCGAGTGTATGTATGAATGTATGAGATTTCTTTGGCACGGCCTGCAGCCTAAACAGCTTGATGGATTTCGACATGTGAGGTGTCATTTGAATCGAATCGATAGCGGAAGCGACATAGAATACAATATTTTGCAGCCAGGTTTTTTGTTTTTCTTTGAATAATGTTACTTGTTGAATGTACTTCTAAATTGTAACTTGAATGTACTTCTCTTTTTTTTATCCTTAAGCGATAAGACCGCCCATTGCGCCTATAGTTTTGAGTGCTTGTTTAGATTTATGTTGTGTTTGGTGTCAATAAAGAGTTTTTGTATTGTAATGTAATAAAATGTGAATATTCGTTTCATCACGATCCCATGGCCCCCAGCGCCCCCGGCGGGCGAGGCTGCGCCGGCGCCGGAGCTGCGCCACCACCGGCACTGGCAGAAGGTGCTGCAGCTCATCTCCGGTATGCAGCTCAGCACGCTGCCGCACCCGCTGCCCGCCAACGGTACGCTTGCCTTCATTTTGTTCGCTTTCCCTTTCAACGCTCTTTTTGTTTATGAACCTTTCGTCTTTTTTATACTTTGAGCCTTTTAGTGTGCTTTACCTAGTTGTTTGTCGTCGAACACACAGGTTAACCCCTATAGATATCGCATTATGAGATCTTTGATCGGCTAAAAATTCCACCAAAGTTGGATGAGAGTACAAATTGCGAGACCTGAGACAAAATATTCATTGTCTGCAGGTCAGTTCTAGTGTGAACCAAAAAAATGAAGTATTTTGACCGATGCGTGTTGGCGCGAATCGATCGTCCCAAATGCGACTTCTGTAGAGGGAAATAGCTTAAAAAAACACCTCACCCAGGAAGCAGTAGGAACAATTCTGAATGCTTCATTGACGTATCTAAGCTTTATACAATCATTGATGTCCTTGTCTCATAAGCAGCAATAAAAGATAATGCTAAATCAGAAACACAATACACAGTTTATGGTTCATATATTAGTTTCTGTCAATGAAATTCTTCAGAATATGGCTGGCTACCATTTTTTTTTCTGAATAAGTTAGTAAAAAATTATCCAAAAAATGTCATAAAATACTGTGTTTTTTTTTCTATCGTTACTATTTGCAGAGAAATTAAGTGTTTTTACTAAACCGCGCTCGATCGATTGATCGATGTGACGTCACACTGCAAGCTGTGCATGCATTTGCGCCAATTAGCTTCAGAATTTCATACCTTTCCCGCATAAAGGCTGTATTTTTTTTGCGTTGACTTAGAAGTTCGATTATTTCAAATCTTCAAGGTATTGCAGACCTAAGTATTTGACAATAATCTTTTCATCGATTTTGTATTTTCAAACGTTTGCGAGAAAATATAGTGCAAACGTTATTTGAATTCATTTTCTCTGAGTTTTCAAGCGGCGCATGTGCTGAGTTTGCGGAGTGACGTCATCACTGACGACGAAATAAAAAAAACTTGCTAAATCTGCGTGTATCGAATAAAATAATAGAGAACTTGCATCAAAATTTTAATGACAAATTAGGTTAATAATTCACTTAAGAATATAGTAAAATGTACTACTGTGACATGTCTAATGAAAAACTATTGTTATCCTACAAAATATTGTAATTACAAATTTTGTAAAACGGAACGTAATTTGAACCACCAATAAGCTCGTAGTGACGTCACTCCATACGATAAGGGCCGGCATACACTGAAGGTGTGGCACGGCACGCTTCGGCATGTCGAAGGATCCTCTGTTGTGGCATCCCGCGTCGTCACGAAATCAATCGAATTTCGCTCACTCATTCAGATTAGCGCTGTGCTGCTATAAAGATATGTAAGCCCATGGCAGGACGCGACGATGAAGCGACATGCCGCGGCATCACGTAAGACGTTTTGGTCTATTCATGTAAATTCATACAGAAATTACAGTGCACACTCCATTGAACTAAAGTAAAAAAATTGTACGCAATAAACGTCCCGCGTCGTCCCGTGCCCCGCCATTGTGAGCCAGCCCTAAATGTTGACAATGCAAGGACTGACGTCATGCCATAGATATTATACTCGTCACGTGACCCTGCTTTTTGGCGCGGACTCTAGAAATTCAAATTTCAAATCAGGATTGTGAAATTGTTTTTGCATATTTTAATGTTTTTGTTTTTGATATGTTTATTTTAGATATGATTCTTAACAATAACCTAAAAAAAAAAAAATCACGCAAGTTCCCTATTGTAAACTAATTGCTTTTCTTTAATTTAAACTATATTTAAATGTAGTATTGTAATCGCGAGCCCTTCGATCAGATCTACATAGATTTCAAGTCTCATTAAAAATCAGGCCTCTATAGTGGCGTTGCATCGACATATATATATTTGTTTATGTACCAACGTTCTATTAAAAATAATCAAATATGTGTAACTTCATTTATGACCTAATTATGGCTTAGGCCTAGGCCTAAGCCTTATCATTCTGAAATAACGTTTTTGGCATTTGCTAAAGTGTTTTAGCACATTTAGACGCTGTGACACGAGTATCACACTGCGATCACAGAGTAACTGACAAGCGAAACAAGGCTGACACTTGATCCAAGCCTAGTTTTCAAGGTGTCATTTTCGTATTGAGACTTGATCTGATCGAAAGGTGAGTGTCGTTTGGCCTTGTGTATATTTGCGCGTGTGCAGGCACGGTGCTGGGCGGCACCATGGAGCTGGCGGGCTCCAACATCTCGCTGGCCTGCTTCCACGGGAACAGCTTCAAGGCCAAGTCCTGGGCGCTGTTCAGCCTCAAGGAGCCCGCCATCAGCTTCGCCACAGAGGCGCAGCACGTCGGGCATGATGACGGTAACTCTACTATACCTACTATAATATAACCTGAGGTTGCCTGAAAGAGATCACTTTTAGTGATAAGGCCGCTAATTGTAACACTATAGTTTGAGTAATGTTATTTTTCCTTCGCATTGCTATTTCTAGTGTAAACAATAGTTAATCTATCTATCTTTAATGCGTTGTTAGGACTACAACTGAGCTGTCCATGATTGGATTTACTGTACAGCATCAATTGGTCCATGCTGCTCTATCATATAAAATTATCAATTTTGCAATGAGTTCTTGTCAGTCCAACTAAGCCAGATAAATGTATAAATAAATGTACTGTTGACCTAAGATGGCTTTTGACATTTTGTAACCGTTTCGTAGCTTGTTTTTTTGTCAGTTTGTTATAGTGGTAAAGGGACTCCGTTATAGCAAATTATTTTGTGGGATCTTCGTGGGATTGAACTTTAGCTCGCGTACTCATAACCTACCCTGACTTTTACTACCTAAAGAACATACATACAAATATTCACGCCTCTTTGACATAAGGGTGTAGGCGGAGACCACTTCGCTTCTTCAACTTCCATGAGTCCTTTCATACACGCTCATCGGTTACGATGTACCTAACGGACAAAAACACCGAAATGGGGGCGTTAACTTAACTAGCTAGTTTTGCAGTTGATACGTGTTGATATAGGGTAGACACTTGTGTTAGAGAGTTACTACCCAATGACGTCGTGTAACGAGCGAGCGTACATAGAACTGGCAGTATAAAGCGTGTTATCACTCCCCTAGGTTACTTAGAAGTGCACGTGTGTTTGTTATGGGTGTGGGCTGTCAGTGTTACATGTATCGTGTGTGAACCGTCCTCCAGGCTTGCTGGAGGTGCACGTGGGTTAGTTGTGGGTGTGGTACACTGTGAGATATGACACGTGTGTCGTGTGTGGGCAGGCTCGCTGGAGGTGCACGTGGTGCAGTCGCTCACAGCGTCGCTGGGCGGGTCGGGCGCGGGCGCGGGCCACCAGTCGCAGGGCACGGTGTGTCGCATGACGCGCGCGCTCATCTTCCCGCCGCAGTTCAAGACTCTACGAGAGTGGTTCACCTACGCCTTCGCTAACTCGGAGATTGACGGTCAGTACAGTAATGTAGTCCTAGTCAATGATTCAAATTTAGTGTAATTTACAGCATCAGAAATTGCAAAAAATCTGCCAAGCATTCATTCTATGGACCATTGTCAAATGAATTGCTCAAAGTGGCCATTTTAAACCTGCCGTCCTCAACATACTATATACGTTCTCAACATATTCTTTTTACCGGATTTTTTTTGTTAACACATTTTTTATTTAAAAACTTTAGTCACGGCCTCTTCTAACGGTTTCCAGTATTAACCGACTTGAAGCAGTCGTAAGAAGCTGAATAATCCTTTTCCCCCAGCCATCGAGACATTCCCGTCACTGGAGCGCGAGACCCCGAACCCCGGCGCCGGCAACACGGGCAGCACGGAGCGCGAGCGCGAGCGCGAGCGCGACCGCGAACGCGAGCGCAAGCCCGGCGACAAGCACGTGCGCGAGGTCATCTTCGCGCTGCCCTCGCTGCAGCTGCACCTGCGCACGCAGCAGCTGCAGAGCGCCACGCCGCCCACTGAACACGGTCAGTCTCGCAATAACCTTTCAAAGTTCATTTATTCTTTAGACATAATTACATGCAGTTAGAATCGTCAACTTTTTACAATACATAATTCTAAATTCCTATCTATAATGCCAAAACTGACAGTCAGTACAATACCTTTTTTTTTGCCTTTATGGATACTACCAAAACCCGGGTGTGGGCACAGAGTGGTTATGTGGAACTCCCGCCACTGACGGCCTACCCACTAAAACCGACACGTCTCTTCCTCTGCGGCCCCACCGCGTCCGCCATCATGACGGTGGCGACCATGTTCGGGCCGCAAAAGATAGGGAAAGTGGCAACCTCACATCAACAGTCCTCTCCTGCCGCGACCCCCGGCCTTCGGCTGCAGTTTCGCCCATGCGGCACTATAGTCCGCTTCAGTTGTGGGTCTGCTCAAGCAGACCCTTACCCTAATTAGGCCGCTTGCAAATGAGCTTTAGGCGGAAAGCCCCAAGAAGCGGCCCCTCCTCGGATTCTTCTATGCTTCACCGTGGTTGCCGAAGCCACAGCCACTGAACCCCCAACCTGCTTCTAAGCACAAGGCTCCCAAAGTATAGCTTGGTGTAACTCGCCCGCAAGCCTGTCACATCACTAAACAGTCTTAGGCTGCCTTTTCACCATGCGAGCCGTGCATGTAGCGAGGAAAACTCACTTCGTTGTCGAAATAAAGTGATCCTTTTTTCATTGTACCTTGATTGTCCCACTGCAGGGCAAAGGTCTTCCCCAATTTCCTCCAGTTTTTCCTGTCGTGGGCTGTACTGGCCCAAGACGTTCAACCTCGAGGTCGACTGTCCGGGGTTACCTACTCCGTGGAGATCTTTGGCCACCTGTCCGGGTGCATTTGGCTCGCGTGGCCTGCCCACTTGCATTTGAGCTTTGTCAGATTTGGTTTCTCTGTCCTATTGGTGGATGTTTTCTTCACTACACATCCTCGCACGCTCATTTTCTGGTGTAAAGGCAGCATTAGTCTACAAATGAGACAGTCTCGAAGAAGATGTATAATTTTTATTTCCCGCCACTGCAGACGAGAAGCCGGTGGTGGAGTGCAGCTTCATCACGGAGTTCGAGGACCACATCTTCGTGTCGGTGGACGCGGAGGCCTTCCTCTTCCTGCACGACCTCATCTCGTCTTACATTAAGGAGAAAGACCGCGTCGTGAGTACACTTTCAAACTAATGTATTGCTCCTGGATTGTGTTTCTTGATTTGAAGCCTGGCATTAACTTACTCAAAATAGAGAAAAGTGACGGTATCAAAGGCCAGCAGGCCTACACGACAGCGGTATGTCGACTCTTTTCATCGAGACCCCCTTTCAGACCCCTTTTCAGAAGAACCCCGATGATTAATCAAATAACAAATAAAAATATCGTCAACCTATTTGCAGATTACCTTTTCGACTCTATTCTTTCAACATTCCTTAAAACCGGCACTTATTACTATGGCCGCAAATGCCCATGAAAGCGCCTATTCGCCGAAGTTCTATTGGCCGAAAACGGATTTCGGAAGCGTTCGCGGCAAACATGTGGAGCGGGTTTTAAATAATACTCGTACTTGCGAATAATGCAGATCCCGGGCGGGCGATGGACGGAAAGCGCAGCAGGCTCTAGTGCGGGCGCGGGCAAGGGAGGTGACCGCGCGCCCGGCCCCGCGCAGGACTACAGAGACTACCGCTGCATCACCTGGCACCTCGAGCCCACCGTCAGGTCAGTATCTGCCTGCTCCCTCGCGCTACATTATATACAAGAGCGGCCCCGCGCAGGACTACAGAGACTACCGCTGCATCACCTGGCACCTCGAGCCCACCGTCAGGTCAGTATCTGCCTGCTCACTCGCGCTACATTATATACAAGAGCGGCCCCGCGCAGGACTACAGAGACTACCGCTGCATCACCTGGCACCTCGAGCCCACCGTCAGGTCAGTATCTGCCTGCTCCCTCGCGCTACATTATATACAAGAGCGGCCCCGCGCAGGACTACAGAGACTACCGCTGCATCACCTGGCACCTCGAGCCCACCGTCAGGTCAGTATCTGCCTGCTCCCTCGCGCTACATTATATACAAGAGCGGCCCCGCGCAGGACTACAGAGACTACCGCTGCATCACCTGGCACCTCGAGCCCACCGTCAGGTCAGTATCTGCCTGCTCCCTCGCGCTACATTATATACAAGAGCGGCCCCGCGCAGGACTACAGAGACTACCGCTGCATCACCTGGCACCTCGAGCCCACCGTCAGGTCAGTATCTGCCTGCTCCCTCGCGCTACATTATATACAAGAGCGGCCCCGCGCAGGACTACAGAGACTACCGCTGCATCACCTGGCACCTCGAGCCCACCGTCAGGTCAGTATCTGCCTGCTCCCTCGCGCTACATTATATACAAGAGCGGCCCCGCGCAGGACTACAGAGACTACCGCTGCATCACCTGGCACCTCGAGCCCACCGTCAGGTCAGTATCTGCCTGCTCCCTCGCGCTACATTATATACAAGAGCGGCCCCGCGCAGGACTACAGAGACTACCGCTGCATCACCTGGCACCTCGAGCCCACCGTCAGGTCAGTATCTGCCTGCTCCCTCGCGCTACATTATATACAAGAGCGGCCCCGCGCAGGACTACAGAGACTACCGCTGCATCACCTGGCACCTCGAGCCCACCGTCAGGTCAGTATCTGCCTGCTCCCTCGCGCTACATTATATACAAGAGCGGCCCCGCGCAGGACTACAGAGACTACCGCTGCATCACCTGGCACCTCGAGCCCACCGTCAGGTCAGTATCTGCCTGCTCCCTCGCGCTACATTATATACAAGAGCGGCCCCGCGCAGGACTACAGAGACTACCGCTGCATCACCTGGCACCTCGAGCCCACCGTCAGGTCAGTATCTGCCTGCTCCCTCGCGCTACATTATATACAAGAGCGGCCCCGCGCAGGACTACAGAGACTACCGCTGCATCACCTGGCACCTCGAGCCCACCGTCAGGTCAGTATCTGCCTGCTCCCTCGCGCTACATTATATACAAGAGCGGCCCCGCGCAGGACTACAGAGACTACCGCTGCATCACCTGGCACCTCGAGCCCACCGTCAGGTCAGTATCTGCCTGCTCCCTCGCGCTACATTATATACAAGAGCGGCCCCGCGCAGGACTACAGAGACTACCGCTGCATCACCTGGCACCTCGAGCCCACCGTCAGGTCAGTATCTGCCTGCTCCCTCGCGCTACATTATATACAAGAGCGGCCCCGCGCAGGACTACAGAGACTACCGCTGCATCACCTGGCACCTCGAGCCCACCGTCAGGTCAGTATCTGCCTGCTCCCTCGCGCTACATTATATACAAGAGCGGCCCCGCGCAGGACTACAGAGACTACCGCTGCATCACCTGGCACCTCGAGCCCACCGTCAGGTCAGTATCTGCCTGCTCCCTCGCGCTACATTATATACAAGAGCGGCCCCGCGCAGGACTACAGAGACTACCGCTGCATCACCTGGCACCTCGAGCCCACCGTCAGGTCAGTATCTGCCTGCTCCCTCGCGCTACATTATATACAAGAGCGGCCCCGCGCAGGACTACAGAGACTACCGCTGCATCACCTGGCACCTCGAGCCCACCGTCAGGTCAGTATCTGCCTGCTCCCTCGCGCTACATTATATACAAGAGCGGCCCCGCGCAGGACTACAGAGACTACCGCTGCATCACCTGGCACCTCGAGCCCACCGTCAGGTCAGTATCTGCCTGCTCCCTCGCGCTACATTATATACAAGAGCGGCCCCGCGCAGGACTACAGAGACTACCGCTGCATCACCTGGCACCTCGAGCCCACCGTCAGGTCAGTATCTGCCTGCTCCCTCGCGCTACATTATATACAAGAGCGGCCCCGCGCAGGACTACAGAGACTACCGCTGCATCACCTGGCACCTCGAGCCCACCGTCAGGTCAGTATCTGCCTGCTCCCTCGCGCTACATTATATACAAGAGCGGCCCCGCGCAGGACTACAGAGACTACCGCTGCATCACCTGGCACCTCGAGCCCACCGTCAGGTCAGTATCTGCCTGCTCCCTCGCGCTACATTATATACAAGAGCGGCCCCGCGCAGGACTACAGAGACTACCGCTGCATCACCTGGCACCTCGAGCCCACCGTCAGGTCAGTATCTGCCTGCTCCCTCGCGCTACATTATATACAAGAGCGGCCCCGCGCAGGACTACAGAGACTACCGCTGCATCACCTGGCACCTCGAGCCCACCGTCAGGTCAGTATCTGCCTGCTCCCTCGCGCTACATTATATACAAGAGCGGCCCCGCGCAGGACTACAGAGACTACCGCTGCATCACCTGGCACCTCGAGCCCACCGTCAGGTCAGTATCTGCCTGCTCCCTCGCGCTACATTATATACAAGAGCGGCCCCGCGCAGGACTACAGAGACTACCGCTGCATCACCTGGCACCTCGAGCCCACCGTCAGGTCAGTATCTGCCTGCTCCCTCGCGCTACATTATATACAAGAGCGGCCCCGCGCAGGACTACAGAGACTACCGCTGCATCACCTGGCACCTCGAGCCCACCGTCAGGTCAGTATCTGCCTGCTCCCTCGCGCTACATTATATACAAGAGCGGCCCCGCGCAGGACTACAGAGACTACCGCTGCATCACCTGGCACCTCGAGCCCACCGTCAGGTCAGTATCTGCCTGCTCCCTCGCGCTACATTATATACAAGAGCGGCCCCGCGCAGGACTACAGAGACTACCGCTGCATCACCTGGCACCTCGAGCCCACCGTCAGGTCAGTATCTGCCTGCTCCCTCGCGCTACATTATATACAAGAGCGGCCCCGCGCAGGACTACAGAGACTACCGCTGCATCACCTGGCACCTCGAGCCCACCGTCAGGTCAGTATCTGCCTGCTCCCTCGCGCTACATTATATACAAGAGCGGCCCCGCGCAGGACTACAGAGACTACCGCTGCATCACCTGGCACCTCGAGCCCACCGTCAGGTCAGTATCTGCCTGCTCCCTCGCGCTACATTATATACAAGAGCGGCCCCGCGCAGGACTACAGAGACTACCGCTGCATCACCTGGCACCTCGAGCCCACCGTCAGGTCAGTATCTGCCTGCTCCCTCGCGCTACATTATATACAAGAGCGGCCCCGCGCAGGACTACAGAGACTACCGCTGCATCACCTGGCACCTCGAGCCCACCGTCAGGTCAGTATCTGCCTGCTCCCTCGCGCTACATTATATACAAGAGCGGCCCCGCGCAGGACTACAGAGACTACCGCTGCATCACCTGGCACCTCGAGCCCACCGTCAGGTCAGTATCTGCCTGCTCCCTCGCGCTACATTATATACAAGAGCGGCCCCGCGCAGGACTACAGAGACTACCGCTGCATCACCTGGCACCTCGAGCCCACCGTCAGGTCAGTATCTGCCTGCTCCCTCGCGCTACATTATATACAAGAGCGGCCCCGCGCAGGACTACAGAGACTACCGCTGCATCACCTGGCACCTCGAGCCCACCGTCAGGTCAGTATCTGCCTGCTCCCTCGCGCTACATTATATACAAGAGCGGCCCCGCGCAGGACTACAGAGACTACCGCTGCATCACCTGGCACCTCGAGCCCACCGTCAGGTCAGTATCTGCCTGCTCCCTCGCGCTACATTATATACAAGAGCGGCCCCGCGCAGGACTACAGAGACTACCGCTGCATCACCTGGCACCTCGAGCCCACCGTCAGGTCAGTATCTGCCTGCTCCCTCGCGCTACATTATATACAAGAGCGGCCCCGCGCAGGACTACAGAGACTACCGCTGCATCACCTGGCACCTCGAGCCCACCGTCAGGTCAGTATCTGCCTGCTCCCTCGCGCTACATTATATACAAGAGCGGCCCCGCGCAGGACTACAGAGACTACCGCTGCATCACCTGGCACCTCGAGCCCACCGTCAGGTCAGTATCTGCCTGCTCCCTCGCGCTACATTATATACAAGAGCGGCCCCGCGCAGGACTACAGAGACTACCGCTGCATCACCTGGCACCTCGAGCCCACCGTCAGGTCAGTATCTGCCTGCTCCCTCGCGCTACATTATATACAAGAGCGGCCCCGCGCAGGACTACAGAGACTACCGCTGCATCACCTGGCACCTCGAGCCCACCGTCAGGTCAGTATCTGCCTGCTCCCTCGCGCTACATTATATACAAGAGCGGCCCCGCGCAGGACTACAGAGACTACCGCTGCATCACCTGGCACCTCGAGCCCACCGTCAGGTCAGTATCTGCCTGCTCCCTCGCGCTACATTATATACAAGAGCGGCCCCGCGCAGGACTACAGAGACTACCGCTGCATCACCTGGCACCTCGAGCCCACCGTCAGGTCAGTATCTGCCTGCTCCCTCGCGCTACATTATATACAAGAGCGGCCCCGCGCAGGACTACAGAGACTACCGCTGCATCACCTGGCACCTCGAGCCCACCGTCAGGTCAGTATCTGCCTGCTCCCTCGCGCTACATTATATACAAGAGCGGCCCCGCGCAGGACTACAGAGACTACCGCTGCATCACCTGGCACCTCGAGCCCACCGTCAGGTCAGTATCTGCCTGCTCCCTCGCGCTACATTATATACAAGAGCGGCCCCGCGCAGGACTACAGAGACTACCGCTGCATCACCTGGCACCTCGAGCCCACCGTCAGGTCAGTATCTGCCTGCTCCCTCGCGCTACATTATATACAAGAGCGGCCCCGCGCAGGACTACAGAGACTACCGCTGCATCACCTGGCACCTCGAGCCCACCGTCAGGTCAGTATCTGCCTGCTCCCTCGCGCTACATTATATACAAGAGCGGCCCCGCGCAGGACTACAGAGACTACCGCTGCATCACCTGGCACCTCGAGCCCACCGTCAGGTCAGTATCTGCCTGCTCCCTCGCGCTACATTATATACAAGAGCGGCCCCGCGCAGGACTACAGAGACTACCGCTGCATCACCTGGCACCTCGAGCCCACCGTCAGGTCAGTATCTGCCTGCTCCCTCGCGCTACATTATATACAAGAGCGGCCCCGCGCAGGACTACAGAGACTACCGCTGCATCACCTGGCACCTCGAGCCCACCGTCAGGTCAGTATCTGCCTGCTCCCTCGCGCTACATTATATACAAGAGCGGCCCCGCGCAGGACTACAGAGACTACCGCTGCATCACCTGGCACCTCGAGCCCACCGTCAGGTCAGTATCTGCCTGCTCCCTCGCGCTACATTATATACAAGAGCGGCCCCGCGCAGGACTACAGAGACTACCGCTGCATCACCTGGCACCTCGAGCCCACCGTCAGGTCAGTATCTGCCTGCTCCCTCGCGCTACATTATATACAAGAGCGGCCCCGCGCAGGACTACAGAGACTACCGCTGCATCACCTGGCACCTCGAGCCCACCGTCAGGTCAGTATCTGCCTGCTCCCTCGCGCTACATTATATACAAGAGCGGCCCCGCGCAGGACTACAGAGACTACCGCTGCATCACCTGGCACCTCGAGCCCACCGTCAGGTCAGTATCTGCCTGCTCCCTCGCGCTACATTATATACAAGAGCGGCCCCGCGCAGGACTACAGAGACTACCGCTGCATCACCTGGCACCTCGAGCCCACCGTCAGGTCAGTATCTGCCTGCTCCCTCGCGCTACATTATATACAAGAGCGGCCCCGCGCAGGACTACAGAGACTACCGCTGCATCACCTGGCACCTCGAGCCCACCGTCAGGTCAGTATCTGCCTGCTCCCTCGCGCTACATTATATACAAGAGCGGCCCCGCGCAGGACTACAGAGACTACCGCTGCATCACCTGGCACCTCGAGCCCACCGTCAGGTCAGTATCTGCCTGCTCCCTCGCGCTACATTATATACAAGAGCGGCCCCGCGCAGGACTACAGAGACTACCGCTGCATCACCTGGCACCTCGAGCCCACCGTCAGGTCAGTATCTGCCTGCTCCCTCGCGCTACATTATATACAAGAGCGGCCCCGCGCAGGACTACAGAGACTACCGCTGCATCACCTGGCACCTCGAGCCCACCGTCAGGTCAGTATCTGCCTGCTCCCTCGCGCTACATTATATACAAGAGCGGCCCCGCGCAGGACTACAGAGACTACCGCTGCATCACCTGGCACCTCGAGCCCACCGTCAGGTCAGTATCTGCCTGCTCCCTCGCGCTACATTATATACAAGAGCGGCCCCGCGCAGGACTACAGAGACTACCGCTGCATCACCTGGCACCTCGAGCCCACCGTCAGGTCAGTATCTGCCTGCTCCCTCGCGCTACATTATATACAAGAGCGGCCCCGCGCAGGACTACAGAGACTACCGCTGCATCACCTGGCACCTCGAGCCCACCGTCAGGTCAGTATCTGCCTGCTCCCTCGCGCTACATTATATACAAGAGCGGCCCCGCGCAGGACTACAGAGACTACCGCTGCATCACCTGGCACCTCGAGCCCACCGTCAGGTCAGTATCTGCCTGCTCCCTCGCGCTACATTATATACAAGAGCGGCCCCGCGCAGGACTACAGAGACTACCGCTGCATCACCTGGCACCTCGAGCCCACCGTCAGGTCAGTATCTGCCTGCTCCCTCGCGCTACATTATATACAAGAGCGGCCCCGCGCAGGACTACAGAGACTACCGCTGCATCACCTGGCACCTCGAGCCCACCGTCAGGTCAGTATCTGCCTGCTCCCTCGCGCTACATTATATACAAGAGCGGCCCCGCGCAGGACTACAGAGACTACCGCTGCATCACCTGGCACCTCGAGCCCACCGTCAGGTCAGTATCTGCCTGCTCCCTCGCGCTACATTATATACAAGAGCGGCCCCGCGCAGGACTACAGAGACTACCGCTGCATCACCTGGCACCTCGAGCCCACCGTCAGGTCAGTATCTGCCTGCTCCCTCGCGCTACATTATATACAAGAGCGGCCCCGCGCAGGACTACAGAGACTACCGCTGCATCACCTGGCACCTCGAGCCCACCGTCAGGTCAGTATCTGCCTGCTCCCTCGCGCTACATTATATACAAGAGCGGCCCCGCGCAGGACTACAGAGACTACCGCTGCATCACCTGGCACCTCGAGCCCACCGTCAGGTCAGTATCTGCCTGCTCCCTCGCGCTACATTATATACAAGAGCGGCCCCGCGCAGGACTACAGAGACTACCGCTGCATCACCTGGCACCTCGAGCCCACCGTCAGGTCAGTATCTGCCTGCTCCCTCGCGCTACATTATATACAAGAGCGGCCCCGCGCAGGACTACAGAGACTACCGCTGCATCACCTGGCACCTCGAGCCCACCGTCAGGTCAGTATCTGCCTGCTCCCTCGCGCTACATTATATACAAGAGCGGCCCCGCGCAGGACTACAGAGACTACCGCTGCATCACCTGGCACCTCGAGCCCACCGTCAGGTCAGTATCTGCCTGCTCCCTCGCGCTACATTATATACAAGAGCGGCCCCGCGCAGGACTACAGAGACTACCGCTGCATCACCTGGCACCTCGAGCCCACCGTCAGGTCAGTATCTGCCTGCTCCCTCGCGCTACATTATATACAAGAGCGGCCCCGCGCAGGACTACAGAGACTACCGCTGCATCACCTGGCACCTCGAGCCCACCGTCAGGTCAGTATCTGCCTGCTCCCTCGCGCTACATTATATACAAGAGCGGCCCCGCGCAGGACTACAGAGACTACCGCTGCATCACCTGGCACCTCGAGCCCACCGTCAGGTCAGTATCTGCCTGCTCCCTCGCGCTACATTATATACAAGAGCGGCCCCGCGCAGGACTACAGAGACTACCGCTGCATCACCTGGCACCTCGAGCCCACCGTCAGGTCAGTATCTGCCTGCTCCCTCGCGCTACATTATATACAAGAGCGGCCCCGCGCAGGACTACAGAGACTACCGCTGCATCACCTGGCACCTCGAGCCCACCGTCAGGTCAGTATCTGCCTGCTCCCTCGCGCTACATTATATACAAGAGCGGCCCCGCGCAGGACTACAGAGACTACCGCTGCATCACCTGGCACCTCGAGCCCACCGTCAGGTCAGTATCTGCCTGCTCCCTCGCGCTACATTATATACAAGAGCGGCCCCGCGCAGGACTACAGAGACTACCGCTGCATCACCTGGCACCTCGAGCCCACCGTCAGGTCAGTATCTGCCTGCTCCCTCGCGCTACATTATATACAAGAGCGGCCCCGCGCAGGACTACAGAGACTACCGCTGCATCACCTGGCACCTCGAGCCCACCGTCAGGTCAGTATCTGCCTGCTCCCTCGCGCTACATAATATACAAGAGCGGCCCCGCGCAGGACTACAGAGACTACCGCTGCATCACCTGGCACCTCGAGCCCACCGTCAGGTCAGTATCTGCCTGCTCACTCGCGCTACATAATATACAAGAGCGGCCCCGCGCAGGACTACAGAGACTACCGCTGCATCCTCTGGCACCTCGAGCCCTCGAGTCAGGTCGCGCTACATATATTGTAGCGTATTGTTCAACTAAGCACGTGGTCCCCAGGCTGCTGTCGTGGGCGGGCAAGTCCATCGAGCCGTACGGCGTGGACTACATCCTGCAGAAGCTGGGCTTCAGCCACGCGCGCACCACCATCCCCAAGTGGCTGCAGCGCGGCACGCTCGACCCGCTCGACAAGCTGCTGTCGCTCGCGCTGCTGCGCCTCGTCGCCATCGTGCCGCACAAGTGATGTGGGACAAGACACATTGTACAACACCTATACGGTGCATTTTTCATTGTCCAAAATGCTTCCAGATGAAACGACTGACGCACGGTCTTTAAACCTTGAATTTAGCCGTTATGGTCTTCTTTAGACTGCACTGACCTGTACTGAGGTGGTCTCTTTTATTGGGATGTGTCCCCTGTTAATCCAGCATTACAATCCCTGTATAACAAGCATTTTCTATTCAGAAAATGCTCGTAACGTTCGATGAATAGGGCACTAGTGTTCAAAAATATTGGATTGATTTGACTTATGAAACGAAGATAGCGAATTCTGACCAGGTTCCACTTGTAGTCGGGACAAGAAAATGTTACTGTATATGTTATTACCAAAACTAAACCAGTAACATTAAATCCTACAGTCGTGATTTTTTGAAGTATCACTAGTGGTTTTGTGACCTTAATTACTGTTTATTTCTCAAAAATTCTTTGAAACTTCAATTTATCGAGCGTTAAATCGATAGATGGAAAAAAACGAGGTGTGAAGTTTTATAAACACTAATAAATTTCCATTATAGAAAACAACATTTTAGGTGTCGGGCCTATGTGGTCTGGACAAGAGCTATGCCATTCAAAGGGCAATTTTTAATGATAGAATAGTGTAAAGAAACCTTGCGATACAAGAAATACCACAACTTGTTATTCCATGGGTCGACATTGACATGACGAATAATACCTTGAATGATATCGAAACGTATACGAGTCCAAGATATTTTAAACGAATGCGAATAATAGAGAATATGGTAAAAATGAAGAAACATTCCCTAAGTATTATGTAACCAAAACAATCACGTTTTACATCAATAAAGTCAATCGGCTTAACAATAACAAAGTTATAAAAAACTTTGTATAAAAAAGTATGATGTATAAAAATTATATTCCTGGCTGTTTCCATTGAGATTAGATAATTAGATATGAGTAGCGAATAGTGAATTTAAAATACATACTATGATTGATTCTAATAAACGATGGAAAGACTCTTTAAAGTTTGCACGGGATCCATGAGAGTTGATACACCGCCTACACTGTCTTATAACATTTATGTAATATATTTAAAACATTTCAAATTATATTAGTAAGTGTTTAAGCTCAGAACCCCACCGGTAAAGTTCAATTTTATGAATAAAAAAAATTAACATAGCAATAAGTGCAGTATTTGGAAAAAATTAAATAAAAAAACATATTAAAAAAAAGCTTGAAAAATCTGAATTTTGGCAACCAAGATAACACAAACCTGTGCTCGATATTTTAGAAAAATTATATTATGATAGGACCATTTTCTATAATACTAATGAAATATTTATTTATTTAATCTGTTGCGGTTTTAATGTAATGGTTTATAAATTAGCTTTAATTAAAAATGTGTACTTGTATGTTGGCAAGGAACCATTGTAAAATTAGCTTGATTTCAAACTTGATAGTGTCAAAGCTCTCATAGACAGGCCATATTTTTCTGTAATACTGGCTCGACAATACTTTGAATGTGGCCCGGCCATATCGTCATACATTTCTAGCATGGCTTGTGATGGCCGGGCTAGTCTGTAATACTGCCAGGCCAGTCTTGCAGTAAAAATTTGGCCCGTCTGGCCCTTACTTGGAGCGTTGTAAATATCCATGTACTATATAGCCTCGGAATAGTTATTCAGTGTTTTGTCTTATTCTTTTTTTTAACTTGATCGGAAAATACATAACACTGTATAACTATTTCGAGGCTGTACAGCGTTTATTAGTAAGGGCAAAGTTATTATTTTGTATTGCTCATAAAAGGCCAGATACACCCCTACCATTGGTATTTGAAACATGTTTTATTGTTTACATTTATTCGAATATGCAATAAAACGTGACTGTATGTACTATGTTATTTTCCAATAATCTTTTGTATTTTATGTTAGTTCATAATTCTCTAAAGAACGGTACTATCATCACAATTTTCTTGACATTTAAATTTTAATTATAATTTTATTTATTTAATTCATTCTTCGTTCATTACACATGATTGGTTGATAAGTTTTGATTCCTATATCACAAAATAGCTCTTATATGGTTACAATGTTAGACTTTATGGCGAGTCTACCACAGGAATTAAAAAAGTCTAGTTTCAAAACCAAGTCAAAAACGCGTACTGAACAGATTGGACAGCACTAGTATTTCAACAGAGATCCTTACTGTGCGCCACATGCTGGTCGCTGAAGCGTTACTATACAATTTGCGATTAGTTGAGTGTTGTGCGAAACGCTATTGAAATAATAGTACCGACTGACTTTTAGGACCGCATTCTGAAACGACGCTCAGTCATGGATCTCAATTTAAAACTAGTTTTAAGTCGAGATTCATCACTGAGAATCGTTTTAGAATGCAGCCCTTAGTGCCTCGAATGTGATTTTTATTTTTGGAACTAGCTTCCCCGTGGGAGACGCGCATAAGTGAGCGTTTGAACTAGTGAATACTTACTCAGTGGTTTGTATATTGAGTTGCGATAGCAAGTGATGTATAATAATTGTATAGAAACGTAGTTTGTAGTGCAGATGGCTTTATATGTGAACTGATTTATATTTTTATCATTGAAGATGATGTGTACAGTAAATAACTATTATCATGTGATATGTATCAATAAATTATTACAACTATGAAGCCTTTGATTTATTTGGTCCAGCGAAGCGTTAAAGACCGCCGAATGCGATTGAAACCATAGTCGAAGTAACCGACTCAAATCGTACGAGAGTAATTCCCGTTTTATAAATCACGATAAGTTAAAATCACGTAGGTTTCCATAACAAAATTTACACAAGTTCAGTAGCAAAATAAAATGTATTTCAATAAAACTTAAACCAAAACAATAATGCACATTACAAGCAATATTCCAGAGATTATTGCCCACTCATGTATCAACGCAATCTTCGTATAAAATGCCCAAATATAAAATCTATTTTTTAAGTATAATGTAATGTCGATTTAAAAATAAATGAGTGCTACATAAAATATACACCTAATTTAAATAATCCATACTATAATGACTTGCATAAAACTATTTACACACACAAATGTTTATGAATGCTTTTCAAATGATACACACATATACATTTATTATATGCATTAGGAATGTTCCCAACAAAATTGTACTGGACAGTCTTATTTCTATAAAAAATTGCTTGAACAATTGCTTTGTGCCAGTAGCTTTCTGGTGGGAATAATATCTAAAGAGATTTCTAAACAAACTCAAATATTCTACGATATAATTATACGAATATCTAGCACCAATATACTGAAACATACAAAAATAAACGACTTGGATAATTTTCTGTACAATAGCTATAGTTAAATAAAAAAGTGTTAAAAATATATTATAATTTTATGTATTCTAGTTATAAAATTATGCTCTATGTATGCTGATTCTGGAAGCCTTATCTTTGATAAGCATAACTTGCGTAGATTCGAGATAAATTAATTAATTACAAAACAAATAAATGCTGTTTATAGCTGCATTGTATTTTAATTAAAATAAATTAAATCTATTACGTGAAGGTTGATTAACTATGGCATTATTGGTTTTAAAATCTTGTTACGATGTTGTTTGGAATCAATTATATAAATATGTATTAATTATAGGTATAGATGGTATGATGAAGTAAGATGCTGAACTTTTGAACTTCGAGCAGTAAAGGAACGTCTAAATACGGCTATCATTTGAATTTTGTTACTTATTCGAAATTCGGCTATTTTACGATACTTCTGCGGCCTCTACACTGCACCTCGCATCGGAAAGCGTCGGCGCTTTGATTCCAAACAACAGGTAATGTACAAAATACAGGTAGGTACGGCTTTGGGGCAAGAACATTCAGTCTATTTAGTATTTGGTGAATTCGTAAAGCTAACTTGTGATTCCAGACTGACAACGGAACTCCTTGTCAACTATAGACGTAGCGGGCTGTTGATATAATCACTTGAAAAAGGGCGTATAATAATATCATATATTTACTAAATGCGTTAAGGCCCGGCCACACGCTCAATCTTACTCACACACATTCTAATTTGCACAAGCAATCATGTGCGTTAAGACGGCAAAACGGTTTACCGTACCAATGGCTTGCAGAAAACGCTAATTTGCACAAAGTGTTTACGCATGCAAGTCGCTGCATGTAGCCTGACCTTTAAAGCTATCAGAAATATCTTTCCTAGACTCCAAGCTTCACATAAAAGTACGCCATAGACAACAGACGATGTTACATCATCTATTCTGCTTTACCGCGGCAAGAAACAAAATATTTCCAGCAGCGAACAGCGAGATCATTCCCGCTACGTCCCATAAAAAGCTACAACACGCGCCTTCAGGCCTTCGCGAGAACAATCACGATATGAATGATTTAGACAGTGTCTGTCGGCAGCTTCAAGTATTATTTTGTGACTGGGGCAATGCATTCTCGGGCTTTGAGCGAGACTTACCAACTTAGGAAGGACCTAACGAGAGCTTCTAGTACTTTCGCTTTCAATCTTATTGGCGAGTGTCCAGCTTGGATTTTTAGCCGATAACATCCAAAAAAGCGTTCTCGCAAAAGACTAGCCGGCATTCAATCTGTACCAAACGAACCCACCCGCGTTAATTCATTGAGAAGTTTTGAGTGAAATCGTACTCGATAGTGGGAATGACTGTCTGCACGAACTTTAGGAATACGATGAGGTACGAGTGCACACCCATCTCGCCGCCGCTCTCCGTCACCGTTTCTATGATCTTTTTCATTACTTCTGCGTGCCTGCAACATCAAATAAATGCATAAGTTATGTTATAACTCTCTGTTCTTGTAGCACAGTTCTCGTAGGGTAAAACTATAGAGTGCCGATGATATCTTAAACTTCATTGTGTTCCTAACGTTAAAAAATAATATTAGGCATTTGGTTAAAAAAAAAACAAACTAATATTATCAAATGTCTTCATTCAACTGGGTATAGACGATAAACTTATGAACGTCAAAGTTATAAAAATATTTCTACCACCTTGTTCGGAAAAAGAGCCACTACCCAGAAGAACAGGCAAGAAACTGAGAAACATATTATCAAGAGATCCTCAACGATTCAGCTCTGAAGGTTTGTATGACCATCCATCCACGTCCATCTTAGACCACAACGTCGCTTAACATCAGGCGAGTTGGTGGTCAAACGCCGACCTATTCTACATAAAAAAAAAAAATGAAACTAATTTGATGTTCTGGTCGTCGTTGAGTGTATTGAGTCGCAACATTGTTCGGACCACGTTAGTAATTTAGTCGAGTGGCGAGTAATTAACTTACCAAAGTACTCGACTAAAACTATTCGTTCGCACACATTGAGCTACTAAACAGCTCGGCACTCGACTAAACCACTAGCCTAGTGCGAATTAGTTTAGAGTAGGTGCGGCAGTGCGCCGTGGGAGCTGACCGGCACGGGTGCACGGAGGCCATGCTGGGCCCGGAGAGGTGCGGGTGCGACTCCATGGTCACCGTCTTCTTGGCGTGGTCCTGCGACACGTCCTCGTACATCTGCTCCACGGACAGCAGCGTGCGGTTCTGACTCTGGGGAGGGAAGGGAAATATTGCCATCATAAGTCATAAGATGAAGATCTTATGACATAGAATTTTATTTAAAAGATTCAGATTCTTTATTGACCTTTATAACAATATTCCGTTATTTTAGGCAGGTCAAATACAACACAAGCAGAAAATACAGTAAAAAGGCGTACAGCCAGCAGTCATTTTAGCAACTTTTAGCAATAATTCAATGGAAGAACTAGCTCTCAAAACATGGGTTCTGGACATGAACTATTGGCCCTAACAACCAAACAGGCACACTGTTTGGTTGTTAGGGTTCAAAAATAAATAATTTTGAATTTGCAGTACTTAGAGTAAGTTTCATTCACCCCATGGTCGCTATCATCCTCATGGTCACTATCATTCCCATAATCGATGTCGCTGTCGACTTTCACGGAAAAAACCGACACTGATGTCGGTTTTTTTCTAGCCTAGTTCAATTGTTATGTAGAACATTAGTTACCTCATCGTACCCGATGAGCCAGAGCCTCGGCGTCTGGTAGTACTTGTCGTACGTGATATGCAGATCGTAGGTGCGCGTGCGCACGATCTCGTCACCTTCACCCGACTTGGACTTCTGGCCGGCGGCCGGCTTCGGGTCCTTGCTGGGCGCTAGCGCTGTTGACTGAGAACAGCAACATTGCAAAATATTAATTTTAGACGTGTTAAAAACTAAATGTAGCCTGTGATGTTTACAAGTTAGTTAGTTTATTAAGATTTACCAGATATCAACAGTGCTGATTAGCTAATATAGTGTGGCATAATAACACAGCTAGTATAGTCTTTTTGAGAGCTCAGTGGTTAGCGCGAAAGGTTGCGCCGTACAAACATTTTGAATGTCAAAGGGACCCAACTTGCGCAGTCACGTAATCGCGTGACTCGCGCCTTAAGCGCTCATTGCACTTTTCTGAATTTAGTCATCTTAATTCAGTTGTTACTGAATTTAGACTGGTATAAGCGCATTCAAGAAGCTAGCATCCTTAATTCAGATGCAAGGATGGCTTGTGACTGACTGAATCATTTAGTAGCTTCAAATATAGAATCATTTAGAAGCAAGCATTTAGAAACGACAAAAAGATTTGTGCATTTAGTAGTTTAAATAGGTAGTGCGTTGCACACATGCATAGTTACATGCATTGATAAATAATGCATTTATTTCCAAATGTGACTGATAACAATTAGGTCAGGGTAAGTAAACATGATAATTGGAATAAATTTTAAGTATAATAACAACAAAACCTAGTTAGTACTTTAAACTAGCTAGATTATTAAGAACTATATGCACCCCGCGGTCTGACGGGAATCGTTAACTGTTTCGGGATGAAAGGTACTATAGGTTCCTTTTTGTACCCCTGACAATGTGTATACAAAATTTTATGATGATCGGTCCAGTACTTAGAGCGCGTGAAAGTGTAAGAAACAAACAGTTTGTTTTCCCATTTATAATATTTGTTAGGATTAGGTAAGTAATCAATTTTATCAATCTTTGTGATACTGAAGTCTGCCTTACTTTAATCACAAAAGACATTTCAAAGCCAATTATAATAATTTTATAAAGCATGGATGTAACACATAGGTACATAAATGTAACATAGAAAAAAGGCATGACATGACTTTTGATCTAGACTAGACTATTAGCTACCGATAATATGGTCATTAAGGCCGACTGTCCACGTAAACCGCACGTCATGTTGACCCTATCGTCAATTAACGATTGCTTGCATCTTGCATAGAAACAATCAAAACCGTGTCTATGGAGCGAAAAAGTCGCGTTTAGCTGTCGTCATGCGTTCCTCCTGCATTCGTCAAATGACGCGACTGTGGACAGGGTGCCTAATTAAATCCACAGTAAAGTGGCAGTATGGTATAGCATCAACACAGTTTGAAGTTCATCTGATACAGATAAAGTTTAAAGCTCTGTGAAAAGTGTGGGTGCTGAACACTAGTTAAGATAAAAAAATATCTTACTGGGTCCACCTCATCCAGCAGCCCCGACTCCTGGAACTGCTCCATGTCTTCTGCCTCTCCATCATCTTCCTCATCTTCATCATCGTCTTTATCCGCTGCACCTTCATCATCACTGTCGCCCGTGTCAGCTGCTTCCAGTGTCATTTCACATACCTATCCAAAAGAAATGGTAGCTTTTAGCTTTTAACATGGTTTATTTTACGAAAGCAGTGATGGTAATAAAATATAGTTATATAGGGCCTGTAAGGCCATACATAACTATATTTTATTTAGTTATATCTTATTAAGTTATGTATGGCCTGTAAGGCCATACATAATAATTTTATATAATTAAATATAATAACAAATAATTTTTGGAATTATTATACATGTCTACTTGGGCCAAACGCTGAGTGGTCCCTCACATCAGCAGACAAAGCTGGCGTTTTTACTGCTGTATTATATTTTTTTATAGATATTAAACCCAATCTAGGTTATCTAGAAGCTTATAAATCAATGACATCTTGTCAAGTGTAGTTTTATATTTTTTACATAATAAAAATACATTATGTAAAATACCTTTTCTTCAACAGTAGGCAACCCCACATTGTCATAATGATGTGTATCAACCCAGCCTCCCTCTGCATCTTGATCATCTTCTATTATTTTCTCCTTGTCTTCACAGTATTCAATCTGAAACAGTAGACAAAGGCTCTAACTAATGCTCTAAGGCTCTAGGTAATGAGCTCTGGCTTTGATAATAATAATATGATTTTTTATTAATAGATGACCGAAGCAAGATCAGCTAGATTAATCGATTAAAATATATCAAAATATTTAGTTAAATTTTGGAATTCTAAACTTATAAGCTACAAAAATTTAGAATTATTTATTTGCAAAGATGATACTAGTATAATAAAATTGCAGTACAATACAATACAATGTTACTTTATTGCACACCAAAAACTTCAATTCATTGTACAATACCTGTTTACATCTCCTATAGCAAGGTACATTCCTGGTGATGAGAAACTGTTTGTCAGCAGGCAGGTACGGCCGCACCTTGGCCTCCTCGCCCGAGGCCCACTGCCAGGTGGGGCAGTGGTGCACCAGGTGCTCCCCCGCTGCCACAAACTCTTCCGGAGTTAGCACCCCTGTCTCTTGGAATTTTGATTCCTACAATAATGGAAGTAGGAATAGAATTTGTTTGACAAAATGCCAGTGTCAATAAATTAAAAAAAATTCATTAAAAAAAATTCTGATAAGCAATGGAATGGGAGGAATACAAATGTGGCTGTAGCAGTGATAACAGCAATACAATAGTCGATACCTTGAGAACCGGTGTCAGGTATCCGGCAACACCGAGGGCAGTGCCTTTCATAGTGTTAATTACACTCTGCATTGTTGTACTGTTACGATTTAACAAAGTCCTAAATTAGGAAACAGGAGTAAAAATATTAATTTAAAATATTCATTAAACCACCACCAGTTTTCTTTCTTTTCTGACCGAACTTGCGAACAATGAAAAAAAAAACGATGTTGCTATACTCTTGCCACTCCCAGACAGACAGACAGAGTTCATTGTTGGGGGAGGGCGGGGGAGGGATAAAGTCCATAATAAAAGAGTAGTCTCAATCGTCCCGGGGACTGAATTCTTAGCCTAGTTATTCTGTTTTGTTATAGAAACTAACTCCCATAATAATAAACGATGTAAAGCTTCGAAATAGCACATGTTTTGTCTTATTCTTTCTTTTAAGTTTTTGCAGTCAATCGAAAAAGACAAAACACTGTACAACTATTTCAAGGCTATAAAATGTTTATTGTTAAGGGGGTAAAAGTGTAATGTATCATTTTATCAACCGCAGTCACTGCAGAAGTGAAACAAAAAAAAAAAAGGTTACGGAAAGTAACGATGAGAAGTCATTAGTAACGTCAAACGTCTGACGATAATAAAGCGTTTTTGGCAATACTTTCTTGAATTTTTGACTTGACAGTGTCAGTAGACAGTTAATGAAATAAAATTCTATCGTAGTCCTAATTAAGCAAACAGAGTGCTTTCACATCTATTACAAATACGGTACAGTTTGCAGCAAATAAACTTGGCCCATGACGCGTTGTCAAACGTTAATAATAATAAAATAAAGAAATGATAATATTTATTTATCAACCGAGCTAGCGGTAAAATGCTTTCGTATATCCGAATTCTGTCTGGATCCCCTACAGGTCGCATTTCTTTATATATCTATCGATATCTCTATAATATTTAAATTAAACCTGTATCTGCCTCTATTCTCTCTTTCTCTCGATATCTGTATCGATCCTGCTCACAAAACTTCACGAGAACTGGTTGAGGAATGCGACAGAGGCTTACGGCGAGATTTGATAGTTAACGAATTTTATTTTCGTTTTCGTTTAGCGCCATACATTTAACAAACTTCCATAGTGCTTCCGCCAGGGGCGTTTTATTGAAATGTATGGAAAAACGCCCCCGGTGCCCCTGGTGCCCCAAACGAAAACAAAAAAGTTTTCGTGACGATCAAAACTTATGGTAAGACCCCTGTAGAGGAGGACAGACGTCAGCCGCGTGGACTGCAGATCACAGAGCCACTAGTATTATTTATTTATTTTAAAAAATCGACATGAAGAAGTAGGAAATTAAAACTTTTAATGTGCCTTCCTTAGCGCGTTTGGCATGGAGTACGACCATAAATTTCCATACAAATTTGTCCAGTTAGTCGATTTGGAACGTCAGTTTAAATGTCCGTGCCCCGTAACACATGGTCTCAGTTGGTTTAATTCGGACTTGTTATTTTGTTAAGATAGAGATTTTGGAGAGAACCAAAAAGATGGTGTCGTGATTTTGTATAATACTTTCTTAAACCTGTTATCTTCGAGCGTTAAAGTGTAATAATGGTGGATTATTAACCTTTACCGGTTCAATAACGTGCACGAGTGTGAGCAAATGATACGAACACTAGGAAATGCTACTTTTCGTGTTCTACAAGCAACTTGACATAAAGTTTCAGTAATATATCCTTGGCTTTAATGAAATAGGGAAAAGGGAAAGGGATTCATCTCATCTATCATTGCTTTTTCCTCCATCATGTTCATAATAGATTTAACGACTAAAGTACGCAAAACATATGGATGACTAGGTAGTATGGCCATGTTGGCTCTAGCCTGCACTACGAGGCATAATAAAAAAAAATTAAATGAAGTTGATAGCTAAAACAAATTGATAGAAATGACATATTTCATGTGCAATTTTCCTTGTTTTGCTTTCATTTTCAAATGACAACAAGATTTCTACCAAAAGATTTGATTAATCTAAATTTTCGTTTGTGCTCTTGTCCTAGTAATAGATACTGAAAATCAACCACTGCAGACTCAGTTTTACTGCAAAAACAAATAGATCGTCTAATTTTTGCCTCTGCAACCATGGAAGACGTCCTAGATGAAGTGGTATCATCGGAAGATTTGCAAGTAATGGCTTTTTTTGTGTAAGAAAGATGCAATGTTATGAGTCACGGTGTGCATTGTGATAATGTGTTTACGCTTTTTTTACGCAGAAGTTCGAAAGAGTGTTCCATGAGCAATTGCATCAGGGTAATGTGTCGCGCAAGGCGCAGTTCGAGTACGCCTGGTGCCTAGTTAGAAGTAAATACCCGACAGATATCAGGAAGGTTTGTAGTCATAACAGCTGTAAAAAAGTAAACCATCTTGTTTCCAAACAGTCAAATATGTGTTATATATTGTTTTTAAGGACTGGTCCAAGGTTGAAATAAATTAGGTAATTACTTTTAATTAGATAGGTACTTAGACCTACCTACTTTGTATAGTTATAATTTTTAAGTAAACTATGTACTTAGTTGTTTTTTTAAATTACTTTTTAAATAATTTTCTGTTCACAACATCCCTAACATAACTATTGATAATAACTAGTGATATACAATAAAATTGTTGCATGTGCAACATTGTTGTTGAATGTCAAACATTCATCTGTAAACCTACCTTCACCCATCATGCCATATTGATCTTAAGAAATCTGACATTTGCTTATGAAGAATATAAATAAAACATAAATGATTGAACCAAATTTCTTAATGATTTTAATACAAAAATATGTACTTAAATGTGTGTTGGGTAAAAAATATTTCATTCAAATTAACGGTTATGAAAAAGTGTGCATTTCTACCTCTGTGTTGCCCTCATCAATAAATAACTTTAAAGTTCAAGCCCCATGCTAACATCATCTATCAACCTGTGATTTCAGGGTATTCTCCTACTGAAAGAGTTGTTCAGCGCTCATCCTGAAGGCAAACGGGACTACCTTTTCTACCTTGCCATTGGTAATGCTAGAATCAAGGAGTACACCAAGGCACTGCACTACGTCAAGGCATTCTTGGAGATTGAGCCAGCTAACCAACAAGTTTTAGCTTTGGAGGTATGTCGCTATAGTTAGAGATTGCTCTTTTCTTATGTCAGACAATTTTGAACACTTCTTTTGTAATATAGAGACATTATATTAAGTTGATTTATAGAATATTAGCTGTGCCCTTCCATCTCACCCCCAATCAAAAATATCGTATGTGCAATTCCAGGCTATAATAGGGCTATAATCTTAGTTAAAATTTACTTTCAAGCAAACTCAAGGTTTCCAGTAGAGCTTATTAGTTTTAAATCTTTGACTCTAATTGTTGAGTACTGTCAAATGTATGTTATCATTAAATAGGTTTTTGTAAAAACCCATCATGAAATAGGTAGTATTAAATAATTTTGTGTTATCAACTATGTAGTTGGTATTGTTTCCATAAACTAATGACCATTATTTATATTTGAATTTCAAAAAATACCTTTTGGTTGTTTTTTAGTTTCTTTAGTTAAAAAATTTGTGCATCAGCAAAAGTTTTAATGGTAAACTAAAATATCTTTTCTAGGTTTATGTGCTAGTTGTTTGTCTTAAGGCTGTATTAACGACGCTCAGACATGAATCTCGATTTAAAACTAGTTTTACCATACATAAAAACAGTTCCAAATCGAGTCATATTACTAAGCGTCGTTTAGCATGCGGCCCTTAGTTTCCTTAAAGTACGACACTGGAAAACCTAGTGGGGAGCTATGAGTGAAACAAAATTTATTCATGTCATTGTAAACAATCCGTAATAATAAAGTCGGTGAGGGTCGACCTAGGCGAACGTTATACGATCGAATCGAAGATTCTTATTAGAGGTGACGGCGATAAGTCCGTCAATGATCACTGACGTCCCGCTTGGGTGTTTTGTGCATTTCCCCCTACCAGCACCTACCCAAGCCAACCCAACTCCTTGAAATACCGGAGTGAAACTCTAGGGCGCTGGCATAGTTGCTCCGGTGGCGTAGATGGTAACGTGCATAATGACGATAAAAAGAAATCTAGGTGTTGTGGTGACGTGGATGACAAAGGCAATGATGCCTCATGTAAACCGGTAGCGATTCTAATTTCTTCTGTGGCTTCACAATACCACAACACATGCACTACAGTTTCGTTCTCCGTCAAGCAGCCACGACATAGCGGGCTGTCAGTGGCTCTCAGTTTATAAGTGACTATTTAATTTGCAATGACCGGTTATGAGTACTACTAGCAAGCGAAGGTCCTGTCGTCGCAACTTTAATAGATTATTAGTGATTTTCCTGTTCAGAATTGGGAAAGCAGCTTTGGCGTGCTTACTTGATCAGACATATTGAATCGAAGATGTTTTGAAAAAGGCCAGGGACCCTAGACAAGTTGCATTTGCTTCCAAGCGATTCTGTTTCTAGAATAGCTAACGCTCGAACGTCAGCTGCTGGTTGGACGAAATACAAGCTTTGAAAATGTCACTTTATCATATTATCAATTTGACAATTTTTTCGAACTCTTTGAATGAGTTCGCGTAAGAGTGAGTCAAAAAGTTCGCGGAATCAAAGGGTTAGATAGAGACAGGAGTATATTATTGTACCTAGGGATAACTGGTGACACAATTTAGCTACAATTACTAAATTTTATCCAAATCGGGTCATTCCTACTTGAGTTATCGCCAAATCAACAATTCAATCCGGAAGGAAATGCCAACTTTACAGAAAATTGAGTTTCGCGCTGTGATAAAGTTTCTTACCAAGGCAGGAAAAACGTCGAAGATTATCATGGAAGAGACGTCATCTGTTTACGGGGACTCTTGGCTAGTAAAACCATGATTTACAAGTGGCATAGCTTATACAACCAAGCCATTGAGTCCATTGAAGACGATGACTGCCCAGGTTGGCCAATTAAAGCCACTTCCTCAGACATTGTCTAAAAAGTGGAAAAACTTGTTCTTGAAGATGCTCGATTAAAGAAAAAGCAATTAGCAGAAATGCTTCGTGTATCAAATATGTACTACCATTTTGAATATCCTCCATGAACATCTTGCTATGTCAAAGGTCAGCGCACGATGGGTGCCAAGAATGCTCACGGCGCTTCAAAAACAACAGCGCGTTGAGTGTTCGAGCGAGACAACGCACTTGAGACAAAACGTAGGTTCAGCACTATGAGCCAATGCACAGCCCCGCCTAAGAAGTTCCAGGTGTCACAATCGGCCGGAGAGATCATGGCTACGAATTTTTGGGATTGTGAGGGTATTTTGTTGATCGAGTACAAAGAAAAAGGCGTCAACATCACTGGAAAACATTACGCTAGTTTGTTAGAAAAGTTAAAGAATGCCATCAATGATAAAATAAGGGGAAAATAGACTCAAGGTGTGATGCTTTTGCACGACAACGCACCAGTTCACAATAGCCATGTTGCGATGACTGCCCTACGCAAGTGTGGCTTTCACGCCATAAATCACCCATTCTGTAGTCCAGATTTGGCCGATTATTATTTGATCCCGAAAATGAAGAAAGAGCTTCGTGGAAAAAGAAATTTAACGTTGAAGAAATGAAGTCGGCGATTTCGACATATTTATGTTGAAGGCCTCGGCAAAACATTTTTTTGATGGGTTAAACAAATTATACGATAGATCTGAGGGTTAAGAGAGAATTTATTAAAAAGGAAAAATCATTTAATTTCATATTCTTTCCTTGTCATTCCGCGTACTTATTGACATCCTATCGTAGCAGCTAGTGTTCGAGCGTTAGCAATTCTAGTAATTCTAAAAACGCAGAAACCAGTTTTATCCTCATACTACAATAAGTGGAGAGAAATGGTCTGTGCCTACCTACCCCTACGGGGAAAGGGATCGCTATATGTACCTATGTTATTGTATGTATTGTAAGCAAATGTTTGTGTAATATGTTTCCAGCGTCAAATCAACAAGCGCATGGAGAAGGAGGGTCTGATCGGCATGGCGGTGGCGGGCGGCGCCGTGCTCGCGCTCGGCGGCATCGTCGGCCTTGGGATCGCGCTCGCCTCCAAGAAATAGCACATGGCCTTCATGTGAGTGCACTTAATTCTTATTCGAGACGAGGCAATGAGTCCTGCACTGATGTCCCGCTTGGGGTGAAATATGCATTTCCCCCTGCCAGCCCCTACCTGAGCCAATCCAATTCCTGGAAACACTGAGGCTCTGGAGCGCCGACATAGTTGCTCTGGTGGAGTACACTTATGTTGTATCTCTTTGTTAATGATGGGTCTTAATTACACTCTAATAATATTATAAATATATAATTTTGAATAAACTATATTATCCCACTTCTAGGCAAAAGTCTTCCCCAATAACTATTTTGTACTATACCAGAACAAAAATGGTTATTGTTTGAGTATACAGATATATGTAATCTATTATCATATATGACCATTTGTAAGTACACAGTTATATATTATAATCTACCAATGTACAGGGTTACATGGATAGCTTGTTTTTTTGTTTGAATTGACACCCTTGTTTGTTTGTGTGTCTTTGTAACTATAATAGTACAAGGGCCCGAAATGATAGGTTTTTATCTATTGTTTCAGAATGAGGGCTCTAGTGGGCATTGTTTATCGTCTCACTCAGGAGAAATAAATTAAAAAGGATTAAGGAGAGTTACCGGATGACATTTCTTAAATAATGTCCACAAAAAGATGTAATTTTCACTGAAGCTTTAGATGTAATCGTTTTTTTACAAAAATGCCCAAATACAATTAATTCTTCCGTCACGCTTCTAGTTAAAACATGACTTTTTGTGTCCTAAGTAGATTATATTGTATTTGTAAGAGTAAATTATATAATATAGCATAAAGCATAATAGTTAGTATATTGGTGTGATACATATGTGTAATATATTTATTCCTTTAGTTATAGGCACTATTATTGTAAGAAACATTAATGTGTAATGATAAAGTCTATTTTATTCCATAAATAAATAAATTATCTAAGTACTTTGTTTGTTCTCTAGTATTTTCAATATATTGTTTTTCTTGTTTCTATGTTATATTATCGAATTTATTTGTTTCTTAAAACAATATAATTATTGCATGCTATTAATACAATTATTATTTTTCTTTTGAACCAAATAGTTTAAGCTAGATTATTCCAAAAACAATGATAGCTATCTAAAATAGTTCATATTATATTATTTTCACCATCATTTTAGAATAAAACCATCGCTTGACAAGGTTTCTAGTTTAAATAAATAAAACAAGTGAAGTTTCAAACAATTATTTAATTACTGTTGTATAATAGTAATGTAGTGAAGCGGCGCACGGTTGGTTTACTAACAAATGGCAGGCGCAGACACTTGAGAACCAAAATAGGATATAAACATAGTCATATGTTATAATAATACACTGTCAACCAATAAAATAGGACTTCAACATGGTATAATGTAATAATAATATGATTCTACTATAATAATTGGACTTTATGTATAGTTGATCACCAAGAATTATAAACTAGTAAATCTATTCATTGTTTTAACTCACTTTCGCACCTGACACTTCTCGTCGGCAAGGACTCGACATAATCATTTTATAGGAAAATCAGCTTACGAAGCGTTTATGCATTTTTGAAATCAATTTGTATCAATGGTTTTGGGGGTTTCCAAAACCTGGTTGATGAAATTTCAATTATAATTTATTTGTCTCTCATTTATTAATTTATAGGCAGAAAGCCAAACCTGAAAACAGAGACCAAGTGCCAACTTTATCTTATGAAGCATTATAGATGGCATGATGAACATTTCCCCCCTTAGCAATAAACGTTGTATAGCCTCGGAATAGTGTTACTATTAATTAACTAAACATTTAAAAGAACGAAAAAGACAAAACGTCTTTTTCGTTCTTTTAAATTTTGAACTCGATTGAAAAAGACAAAACACTGTAAACTGTTCCGAGGTTGTGCAACGTTTATTGCGAAAGGGGATTGGAGTTTACTTTTGTTGTGTTCTGGTGATCAAATATACTCAGAAGTTGTGATAAAATGTGCAATGACAACAATTTAACAACAGTCGTATACGATAGTTCCATCTTAAACAAAATGGCTTTAAATATTATTAAGTAGGTATATTAAAGTAAAAACGAATATCTCGACTGAAAAATGTAGCCTATGGCACTCTGCGTAATGCAAAAACTCTAACGATACCACTCACATCAAAATCGGTCTAGGGGTTCAGAAATTATGATGGTATTAAGAAGCTAAAAACGGTATTCTTACTATTTTCTTAATGATTTTTAATGATCCGTAAGATACTTTTAAAAATGCATAATTATTAAAATATAGCCTAAAGAACGACAAAGGTTTCATGGTTAGTTTGTCTATTTAAATTAAATACTTATTATATTAATCTTAAAACTTTGTGCTTTCTACGAAACTCATTGTACCGAGCAGAATGGCTATGTTATGCTTATAAATTGTCATAGTAATTTGAACCTTCGACCTTTGATGGTAAGTTTAGTGTTGTAATCCTCAGAAGTATGCTTGCTATAGGATTGGAAGTATTAGCGCAGCGCCTATCCGGTACAGACACGAGTACATAAACTAAAATGTTTTACATGAAACATCATGCTAATGAGGTAAAGTTGTTTATTAAAACATAAGAAAAAAACTAATAACGAACTTCGAAAGTTCACAAGGTAACTAAACGTAAGTATTTTACATTAGAGAGCATACTCGTCGACTTAAAGTCCTAGTTATTATAATATTCCTTCACTGGTATACATATAATATTCTGTAATGGATACATATAAATCAACAACTGTACAGTGCGGTGGAAAGCTGCCTCGTGCTCCAACTAACTCATCTCTATGACAATAAGTCTTCAACAAGGAAAGGATGACTTCTCTATAATTCGTGTGGCATATATTGAAAAAATATATAGTTCTATGTAAAATATTATCTTATTCATATATTCTGGTAACTGCCTATTGTAATGTTATGTAGTAGTGTGCATCAATATCTATCATCTAAAAATAACTATGAGTAGAGATACGTAGTGATAATCTAAATAAAACGTTCTATAATTACGATAGATCAAATTATCAATGAAGCACTCATTTTCTAAACAATCAAAACTTATTTATATACAGTCGAAAAATAATTAATTACTCACTATGGCAACACTGTTAACTGTCAACAAGACTATGTTTACGCAAACCAAACTGACATATCTAACCGAGTCTCACTAACACACTAACAAAATCAATCAACCCGTTGAACTTAAACTATAAATCATGAATTTATGGCAACACCACACGTGGCGAGAGGCGACTCCGCGCGTAGAACGGCTCGCGGCGGGTCCCAGGTGTCAGTGTGGCAATCTCAATAAATCCATACAAGTACATCTCATATAAAAGGTTAAATGCTTTCACCTACTGTTCTAAATACTTAGTGAACTCTAATATATTCGGAGAAGTAAATATATTTTTGTGACTCGCTTAAAATACGCTTATGATATACTAAATAACTATAACATTGTACTCTAAAAAATATGTATAAGTATTGAAGGCTAACATGAGAATTTAATCACAGTAATTGTTATTTAAGTAACCGGCCCACAACATTACTACAACAGAACCGGCCGGGCCCGCGCGGCCCGGCGCCCCGAACAACGCAAACCCTCGCTAAACAATTATTTACACACATCCAAAGGCAACATCAAGGTATACTTTATTTATTGCTTTTTGTTACTATTTATTATGTACTTATATATCACCCCGCTCTACTCCTATACAATGCATTTATCTTATTTTGAACTTCCGATTGTTAACGCGATAGTATACTTTTTGAAAAATATTCTCAGTCTCAGTAAATATTGAGATGTCATAATGATTTAATTGGTTGTTACGAGTACCTAGGTAGGTATTAACATCGAGTCGACCGTCACGGTTCTCTATTAAAGTTTCAGTATACTTTCATATCAATTTTCTTTATATAATATCAATAATAGTATGATTTTAAGCTCTGTTTAATTTGTTCGTATACAAAGATAAGTATTTGTTAGTTAGTGCTCTGATATCAGGTATACAATATTCGCATCTCTCTAGAGAGTGCGACTAGTCCTAGAGTGCAACTCTATTCAACTGAAACGAACGCTCCACGAGTATCTACTACGGGCAGCACTAACGATCTAATGAATCGCATATATTTACCTACGATATACTCTATATAGTATATATAAATGCAATCTGCAAAATGCATAAAACAACAGTTATTTATATCTATAAATTGTATAAAATATTAAATAAAATCTATTGAAGTGAGGTAGATGGATGGAATTTCACAATTTGTGTGGATATTTTTTATTTATTTTTATTTATAACATTGCCGCATTGGCCCAAATGCTGAGGTAGATGGATGGAATTACTATGTAAGACCCTACTACGTGACAGGGAGCTTACATATACGATACAAAACACTACACACTAGTTCTCAATACGTTCCTACTACTAAACAAACCGAGGCAGCCAGTCGCGGCTCAACTAACGTGTACGGAACGCGGGTACTACTGTGACCGTGGCGTGATATCACATCGGGTACAAAAATAACGTCTCACTACCTGACCATAAAACGAGTGAACGGTGCAGTCGCACTACTTGCGGTACCACCCTAACTACTAACTCCCACTATGAAGCGGCAAAACCGGTACATCTCTTCGCATCGCCCCCAACGGCAAAGTACCCCGACTCAGTTAAACTATCAGCAACCGATTTAATCCTAATTAAATTTACATTATAATATATCGGAAATGGCACCGACGACATTCCACGGGTCAACAATTAAACCGTTATTACAAAACGAATCAGCTAAATGACCACAAAACATAACACTCAAGCACCGTTTGAAATACATTCAACAAAACATTGTCCTAACCGTAGTCCGGGCGACTAATTGATCACGCGCGCTGTGTCATTTCATGAGGAGGCCTTGTTGTGGTCGTCGTCGGAGTAGTCCCCCTCGTCGTGCCCGCTGGTGTCGAGCTCGTCGCGCGCCCGGAGCCGCTCGTCCGAGTAGTACTCCTTGCCGTTGTCCTTGTCCTCCAGCTTGTCCGGGTCGGCCTCCCCGAGCGAGTCGCTCCGCTGCCGCTCCTTGCCCAGGTCCAGCGGCTCGTCTGAATCGCGCATGATGTCCGGCTTGCCCATGCTGTCCGTGTACTGCCGCTGCATCTGCTTCAGGAAACGCTGGTGCGCGAGGTTGGTGGGTGGCGGGGGGAGCGACCCCATCTGGGGAGATCGCTCGTCGTACGTCTTCCGGTCCATGTGCATTGCGTTCATTTGTGCCAGTTTCGCGTTCATTCCTGTCGATAGGGGTTTCAGTTAGTGATCACACTACGCGTGACATTTCCCGAGTGAGTCGTTAAAATTATAAGTACCAAGCATGTTTTCACCGATATACTGCAGATAGGTGTCGAGCAGCGCCGAGCTGCCCCCGTAGCCGGCGGTGGGGTAGTCGTCGTGCTTGAGCCCGGCTGCCATGCCGTGTGGGAGGCCCTCCGCGGTTTTAGCTGTCACGGCGCGCACCGCCGGCACTTTGGTGATGGTCGTATTCGCCAGGCTATTTATATCTGGAGAAGACAATCAGCGTTAAATAGCGGCTTTAGATCATTCCAAGACAGACAGTTCTGTGATGATAAGAAGTTTTGACAT
This sequence comes from Peribatodes rhomboidaria, assembly GCA_911728515.1. Lineage (NCBI taxonomy): Eukaryota > Metazoa > Arthropoda > Insecta > Lepidoptera > Geometridae > Peribatodes > Peribatodes rhomboidaria. The sequence continues at coordinate 17,447,910 of OU452169.1, forward strand.
AATATACGTACGAGGAGGCGAGACGGGTATGCTGTCCTGGTAGCGCGACTGGCTGAGGTCGTCGTTGTCGTTGTCTCCGCAGATGGAGCTGCTCTCGCTGGCGGCCGACTTGGCGTCCAGCTTGATGTCGGAGCGGCGCGGGCCGGTGGGCGAGGCGCGCGCGCGCAGCTGCTCCGGAGACACTTTCACGCCGGCTTTGGCTAGTAACCTGGAATTACGCAATAACTGTCGTCAAGGGTTCAGTGAAATATTTTACCTCTGGGTCTTTAACTGGGTTATTCTTCTTAACCCCATTACTTTATTTTCGCAGCGACCCAAACCGTGTCTGGGCTTCCGCTTCCAAGAAGCGCTACTCATCTCTGTCTTGAGCAAGTCATGCACGGCATCAACTTGAAGTTCCCGACGGTCTTTAGACACTTCGTCTTTCAATCTATAATACACTGACACACTATAAAGACTTGCCTTTCTGTGTATATTACAAATCTATTTAAATATTGTTAGGGTAGCTCGTATAGTATCTAAATACTCACTGGCTGGCCAGCTCAGGGTCGAACCGCGTGGGCATCTGCAGTACGGGAAGGTCTTTGGTGGAGATGCCGCGGTGCTGCCGCGACATGTGCGAGTGCAGCGAGTTGCGGGACTTGGCCACGGTACCGCACAGGACGCAGCTGTTAGAAGAAGGATTAACTTAATTTAGACATATGCTGCAGCTGTTGGAAACAGGATTAGGTTGATATAGTCATGCGCTAATGAGATAGAAGAATTTAATGAGAGAATTTAATTTAATCACTCTGATTGAAGGCGGTGGTCACGCTCACGACCTTGACATTCGGGATACGACTTGAGGTCTGATGTAGAATGAGCTGTAGAAATAAATAGATCTATACAGCAGGCTAGCGCGGACCAGAGATAAATTGTGTTATGCGCGCTTAGATTTGAAAAAGCAAGAATACGCATATGTTTGTCTCTTTCTCGCGGGATAAAAACCGTGTAAACACAATTTGCTTCCGGACCGTGCCAGCCCTGCTGGAACGTTTATAGATAAGGTACGAGTACTTAGATTGGTTACGTTAGCCGTTAGAAAGAAGTCCCTAAAAATTTTACCTTGCTTTTAATAAATTACAACGGTGCGCAGTCTACTTTCAAACTCTTGTAAGTTTAAGAGCCGCCTCTCGGGGATTAAACTTAGCATGATGGAGGGGATTTAAGTTTTGTTGTTCTACTTCCATTAGTTAAAACTTCAAAATTATGAATTCCTGTGCATCCAGTAAAGAACTTTGAAGTTTTTTTTATAGATTTGACTGATTTGATGCAACATTTTGTCGTTTTATTGATGTTGTATATTTCAATATTGATGGAGTCTCACCGGTATCCAGGGCAGACGGTGTGCTTGTCTTCGAGGTGCGTTCTCAGGGTGTGCGCTGATCGGTATATCTTGCCACATTTGGGGCAGGGGCGGGGGTCCGTGGCTCGCACGCGGAGCAGATCTTGGGTCCGTCTGCAGCCGCCTGCAATGGAAGCTACGCTTAAACTCTATGTCGATTATTCAATATTGAATGTTCTTTTAGTAATCCTTACCTCTTAGGCCCTTGGCTTTGATAGTTTTAGTATTTGTTTTGTTAGTAGATTTCCATGTAAGTACAAAAAACCAAAACCATTTCAAAATTTCTACTTCGTAGTTTTATTATAAGTATGTATTTATATAAGCAGACACTTTTCTTCGGGTAAAAATTAAATTATTACGTATATATCGTATCACTAATACAAATCGCAACTAGAATCGTTTACTCACATTGAACATTTGGTTATTGAGATTGCTAATTTACATTTTACGCCTAAATTATTTTATTTATAATTATTAAGTTATACCACATGCCTCACAGGCGTCAGGAACAATTTCATCTACTCGCTAAGTTTAACCAATACTTTTCTTTTGAAATCTAGGATTTGTTTCCATCGCATATATTTTGGAAGCGTGTCTATTGGAATGATTTACCCCGGTGTCTTGAGAATGCATTGTAAACTCTAATAAATAAGGCATATAAACTATTTTGGGTTATACAGTATACACACTTGGAAGACTATGAGCATGTGCAGTTGGATCAAAACAAAAAGTGCTTTGCCCGCCTGTCTTTGGAAGTCCAGCTAGTTAATTATTCGGTCGAGAAATATCTTAATCTACCCCTAATACGCCAAATAAAATTCTTGCGTATATCGCCATTTTATGTCGTTTTCAAAAGCATCCTAAAATAATATTTTTATCTTTTTATATTTCTACTAGTACCTACATAATTGGTGTTATCCGATCTATTGAGTTGTTTCTTTTGGCTCCCACTTTTCGCCCCCACTGGGAGTTAACATGAGAAATTCCTCTTGGCCACCAGTGGGCCGAAAAGTGCGAGCCAAAAGGAACAACCCACTCTATTGATTAAACATAAAGAAAATATATGCGATTGGAATTATGTACACGTTAAATAAATCCTTATTTTTCCATATTATCATAAGTTTTGTCTACATTGACTAGATATGTTTTAGATGTGCATCTTTATAAATGGGGCATCACGGACAAACATTTCGAAAATAATTTCTCTGGAAGTTAACGTATTCTTAACTATTGCGTTTTCAAAGGCATATCTGTTATTCTATTTCGTATTGTCTTCTTACCTATGACCGAAACTATACGTAGATGTCGAACAGAAGCTGGCACAAGAAATGGGAAAAGAATATCGGAAGAGAAGACCAGTTAGACCACTGAGCAGAAGCATTTTCGGAGATGAAAAACCTTGTGAATGTTGTACCAGCTTTGCTCCATTGGAAATGGTGAAATTAACACAATACTTAACGCATAGAAAGATACATGCAAGATTAAATGCTACAAAATATGTACTAGATAAAGAATTTGTGGTTAATAGGACACCGTAATTATAGCTTAAATAGTAAGTATATCGAAACGTTTACGGCAACGATTGTACTTATAAACGTTTATTCATTGCAATGAACGCAGACCGTAAAGATAGAGAGATATAAAAAAGAAGCAGCTGAAAAAACATGAATAAGTAGAACCGAGTCGTAGAAGCAACAATGGAAGTTACAGACACTCTTGAAGTCCCAGAGCAACCGACACTCGTCGCACTTCGTATTCTATCAATGGCACCAATCATCACATGTCATAATATGCGCTTACAATTACGAACCTTAAATAATATCAGTCTATAACTACTACAAAAATAATTTTCAGTCGATTTATACAACGTTACGTGAACATGATAGCTTCTTGAAAAATGCATCCTGGAGATCAAAGTATCGCGGTCGGGTCGCGAGCCCATCGGTGTTCTGTTTCACAGCCGTCGGTTGTCGATATCCGAAAAGCGAGCACCGTCTCTACGTGGCCCACCCACAGCTCCACTTCAACGTCTTCATTTTCTCCCACTGCGGCCGGTGTTTGATCCTCATGTGGTTCCTGACGGAGTTGGGGTGCGCGAAGTAGCGCGCGCACGAGGAGACGGGGCACAGCGGCGAGTCGCGCGGGTAGTGCGCCTCGAGGTGGCGCCGCGCCGCCGCCGGCCCGGCCAGGCGCGCCAGGCACAGCGGGCACTGCGCGCACGGCTCGTCCGGCCACGCGGCCGGCGAGCGGGGGTTTGCCGCCGCGGCATCTGCAATGCCGACACCACCATGTTACTACTCTTACTGTTCGGCGGCTGGCAAACCCGATCGAGAGCGTCACGCTCGCATCTTCTTTCGCAATAAACTCTCTAAAAATATTACGTTTCAATATATCGATAGACAGTCCCGGTTCTCGCTAGCGTTCCGTTGGCACATCGTTCGTAATCCTGATCCTCGCGTCCGTGCGATGGATCACCACCAGGCGCCGAGCGGGGGCGGCAGGGGCGGCGGGGCACGCTCGGCGTCTCGCCTTCTCTAGGAGTTTTGCCGCTGGCGGATTCCGTGCGCTTGCAACTGGTGGTTGATCAGGTAGTGCTTGGTTTTACACTTCTTGCCGCAGTGTTGGCACGGGAACCACTGGTCCCGGTCGGTCTGCGAGTGCACATTGAGCATATGCTGGCGCAGGTTGGAGGTGGAGGAGTAGACGCGGCCGCACAGCGGACACTGCGGCCGGTAGCCGAGCGCCGCCCCGCCCGCGAGGGCCGCCCCTGTAACACAGAGGCGGCGGTTAGACACAGTCGGCAAGTTAGGCGCTATTGTGAGTGTATTTGTCGGGCGGGGGCGGGGGGTCGCGCCTCCTCTGCTTGACGCCGTGTATGGAGTTCATGTGTATCTGCATGTACTGGCGCGTCTTGAAGGCCTTGCCGCAGACGGGGCAGGAGTGCGCCAGGTCGCGCGCCGCGTGCACGTTCACTATGTGCTGTTTGAGGTTGCTGTTGTTGCTGTAGAGCTTGCCGCACTCGGGGCACGCGGGCTTGCCCGGCTCACCGTTAGCGAAGGCGCCGCCGGCGGCGGCCGCGTACCCGTAGCGCTCGTCGGCCTTGGCCCCCGCGGCCGCCTTGTCCCCGCCCGCGCCCGCGCCGCACGGCCCGCTCGCCCAGGTCGCTCCTGGGGCAGACGGAGGTCTCGTTCAGTGCTCGCGACACCCAACATTCGCTGTTTCGGTTCACGACTCGACTTCATTGCCTACCTAACTTCCATTGTTGCTCGATTGCCTAATTGCGTTCATATATATTTTGGGGACAAGTTTATAATTTGCCTAACGGTATTAATAGGCTAATTAAGCGTTTCTGTGTCATTCTTGTTATTAATTGTTAGTGTTATTACATACTACTAGTACATGACTCGATAATGTACAATTAATGACATTGTTGGCTTCTTTGTTCAGGCCGATGCCATTAAAAGTTATTTATTAAAATATTTTTTTGTCAATGTGTATTTTTTTTACTATTCCATCAAATACTTATTGAGTCATATAGCGGAAAAGGTTAGTGCATTAATTGAGTTACTTACCATAGTTGTCTGGTATTCCCGATGGTCCGGGCAGACCTGCGAAACCTGAAAAGATAGAAAAATTAATGACATTGAACTCGGGAATGACCGAGGTTAGGTCAATTTTTATTATTGCATCATACCTGGTAAGTTGAGTAGCCCTGGGAAGTTATGGGGGAGGCTGCCGTTCGCGTTGGCCATGGTGGCGGGGTCGTCGTAGTCGAGAGGCTCCTGCTTCGCACGAGGCTCCCCTTCGGTGTCACTCGCGCCTGCGTCTGATGATGACTCTTCACCATCACCGGACTGCAACAATTAAACCTCATATTAGAAAGTCTCTTGACAGCTTGTTTTTAAATAGATCCACATAAGAACTGCTACTTACAAAGTTGTTGGAAACTCCCCCCGAAAGAGTCTGAATCTGTGAGTTATCCAATGGCTGTCCGAACAGAGATAGCTCGTGTCCGTTGGTCCCTAAGCGTTCAGGGCTCGCCCCCTGCACCGACAGCAGTTGCTCCGTCCTAAACCAGGAGCGTAAAACATTTTATAAATCTAAAGGTCTTTAAAAGTTTTCTGAATACTTATTTCAATTCTATTAATAAAAAATCTTAAATCTAAGACAAAATTATCTCTATTCACCTGGTCTTTAGTTGTGCTTGGTACAAGTCAGAAGACCTAGCTCTTTTCGGTGGGGGAGTGTTGGCAGCGTCATCTGGTTTCCTCGACCTTCGACCCTCGCGCTGTTGAGGGTCTCTTCCTTCGCGGGAACCCCCGCTCCCAGTTTCCGTCCAAGATGAAGCCGACTATTTTGTTTCAATAAAAGAAAAAAGTTATTTAATTGTATATTTAATTGTGGATATATATATAGTATGCCTAGTAAACTTGAAAGGTATATAATAGTATGCCTAGTAAACTTGAAATCACGCTAATAATGTGAATGCGAGTAAGTGTTTTGTTACTTCTTTTGTACTGTTACTTCCTCAGGCTGAGACGGCTTAATGGAATTAGATGAAGTTACAATGAAAGAAGACCCCTGGATCGACACATGCTTTTTATCTGACAAAATTCGGTTATTGTAGAACAGCGAGAGAAAGAGTGGAGCACAGCTAGTTTCTCATAAATCTTGCAAAATAATTGATTTCTGAATCCACGTTGGGCGCCAAGACTGTCTTGAAATGAAACTGGCGCCCAACCCAAAGAGGTTTTATAGCTAAAGTAGATTACTTACCGGCGAAGCCTTCTGGTCGATAGTAGCCAAAGGTCCCGGCGCTGGTACGTCAGTTAATCCACGAACTTGAAGCAGCTGGGCTGCCTTTAGGAACTCCTTTAGCTGCTCTTGACCAATATGCACTTCCCCTTGGTACATGAACCTATAAACATTTTAGACACGTCAAACATCTACTCAAAAAGGTAGAAAAATATTGCATTGTCAAAATTCAGTACAAACCTGAGCAGGCTTTCCATGTCCTTGTCATGAACATCTCTCAAGATAACAATAGGATGTTGGCATGGGTTGGCCTTCAATAGCCTGCGAAAGTACGGACTGCAAGCTGATAGCACCACCTTGAACAATAAATGGTCTTAGAAGGGTCTGTTTTTTTTTAAATTCAAATCTCATTCAGATATATTGCTTTCAGTTGTAAATAATTTAACTTAGTTTTTACTTTTCTCAGCTGGCTTCAGAGATAATTTAGGTATAGTATCAGTACTGGGTGATATTTTATAATTAGCTTTGCATTCGAAAAATAGATCTAGCCACTGTTTCGCTTCCTAAGGTAGCTAAGTGGAGCAGGAAGAGTTTGGTAACGTGGATAGGTTTGGGTTCAGTTAGCCCCACACGATTTGGTAGATTTCTGACCCAAAGAGGACAGTTCATTGAGCAGTACCTTATGCGCGGAGAAGGTAGCGCCAGCGCAGGCGAGCGTGACATCAACGAAGTCCTCTTCATCGCGCAGGCGGCGGAACGACGACACCATGGCCGAGTGGAAGTCGTTCCACCGCAGCGAGTACTGCTGCTCGCCACCGGCCGCGGCGCCGCCTGGGAACCACACACAATGCTCACTATTTTGAACTTCATACGTCATCCCCCTAGACACTATACCCGTCATGGACACTCCCCGTCCTTTCTCATCAAATACAGTACAAATGTGTAGTTCTGTTCGAGGTCAGCAAATTTAGGACCAGGTGAAGCAAAGGGGTCTGAGTCTGCAGCAATAAGTTTGCGTTTGTATGTTAGATGGAAGATAACCGGCGGTGTTGATTAAACAGCTTGAGTTTTTTGTAGGCGCGGAAGTAGGTTTTAGTAAAATATTTAGTACCTAACTAACTTGGTATTATTTCTGCAAATAAATAAATTCGTTTTGTAGTTGTGTTTGTATATTAATTGTAACAACTTTCAAGTTCAATATGAGCAAAATGGTTGAACTAGCCACAGTTAAGGGCAAACCACTAACATTATGGTATATCGTGAGTGGACTAACAGGACACACCTACACCAAAACATTTACTCTTAATAATATAATTGCTTAATTAGTCGATCCAGACTCCAGAAAGAGTTAATATACTAGCAGAAAATTGCAGCTGCACTGCAATCGATTAGGTAGGAAGACTAATGTAAACTATCTATAAAACATGTAATCCTAGCTTAAACCACGGAAGTAATCAAAAATATGCCTAAATTACCTACGATATAAATATTATGATGATAGTGGTTCGTAGTGGAGCGGGTAATGATACCCCTTGGGATTTAATATCCGATGTCCTACAGAGACGTCACATATGACATGATAATTGTGACGGGGAGTTCGAGCAGAGCCGCGCACAGTTTGACAGCCGAAAACTTCGAGGACATTATAGCCTTTGTGGACAGGCGGGATGCGTAATATCAGGTAGGTACCTATACCCACGTTCTGCTCTACTTATCACCAAATGCTGTTTAAGGACTGAAAATATGACGAGACTGGCTGGCACCATACCTCCTCGAGGGAGGGGAAAGAACCCTTAATTAACTGAAGACTGAATATCGTATAGAAATATGGTAAATGAGTCTTAGGTCATAGCAATAAAAACAAAAATACATCAGCAATTACTTTTAAATCATGAAAAATAAATCAGCCCGATAATAGATATCAATACTCGGTTCAGGTTTACGTCCGGCTGATTATCTTCCAAAATACTTAAAAGTGTAATAAAAATAGCAATCGCCCATAAAATTTAAAACGCAGAGCGACACGAAATGTGCTTTACCGTTTTACATCCGACGAAGACATTTAACGGTAGTTTACATAAAAAACTTCTAAGAGTTACGTAATTAAAACAGATGAGCAATCTCGGACCCGCAGGTAATAATTGAGGATGGGTAATATTTCACAAAATGTCAAGGATCTCAAATATCTTAAACCCGGGTGTGACTAATATTGACGTCGCGTACCTACTTATTTACCCACTCTACACCCGTGCGCTAAATTATATGCGGTCTCGACGTTTTCCTTAAAAACTGTTTAATTTATAATCTTAAATTGTTCAGCTGTTGTTTTGATACTTGGGGGTTTTTAATATTTAATTTTCTTAGAATGTTTTAATGTCTTATTGAATTTACCACGTTAGCTGTAAAAGGTTCGAATTTGTGTTGCAAAATATATGATTGAATTATAGTATATTAAGTATATTCCATCTGTAGAATTCAAATATGAATCTTGTTTTGTTTTATTTTGTTGCCAAGCAAAAACAACAGCACCAAATGCTAAATCGTGAAAAAAATAACCAAATACATTACAGAATTTGCGCACGACCATCCGTCCGAACGAAATCTGGGAAACAAACGGGAGTCATTTTAAAATTGAAATCGTGTCTTGTACAGATCGGTATACATAATGTATTGTTGTTAACATTACAAATACGCTAAATGATTTACATGTGTCAATAACTTCTGTCACGACTTTTAGAAATAAAACGCTTTTTGAAAATAAAGGAATAAATAAAGAAGCAGAGCTAATAAATTGAATTCTAATGAAAAGCTAAAAACTCTCTCAGAAACAAGAACTTATGAGGTTGGGTTAAAGGGCTTATATAAGTATGTACTTTTTCTAAAAGAAAACTCAAGAAATAAGACAAGCGATAGAGTCGCAAGTCGCAATGTCTAGCAGGGGAAAAGCTAGTCTCCGTAATCGATTTCGTAGAGAGAGCGCCTTCAAAACGTTTCGTCAATATCGTTCCTTGATTGCGGTGTTACAACTTACAAACATTTAAATTTAAATAAAGTGTTTGCTTAATTCGGGTCGGTCCCGTGATTACTGTTTTTGTCAGATTGTCTTCAGAAATTGAAAATTGCTAAGTCTTAAATTTAAGAGACGGCCAAGTTTAAAATTAGCTGGAAGTTTGGAACTCCGCAATGTTCCGATTGTCGCGGTTCGGCTACTAAGATTTAGGGACCTAATTAATCTCCGGGCATCCGGTGAACCGAGATCCGCTCATCTCGGAAGCGTTTTATTTATATTTTTACTTATAAATAAAAATGACAGTCTCATTTTCAACTCCGCTTGACCTCTCGAGGCTGGTCTTTGTTGCGTAAATACGTTTTCGACGCAATAGTGTCCAATTCGGATTATAATCATCTTGAATTTGTTTAAAAACTCTATTTACCCCGTTCTAAAAAACGTGTGAATTACCAATTTGAAACAGTAATAGAGGTTTTTGCAATTCCGCATACTGATTTGCCGGAGCTGAAGTAAGCAATAAAGCGTGAACTGGCAGTAAAGACCATTCAAGTCGGTGTGGAGCCGTGAAGCTCGAGGGAGTAAATAAATGAGTTGTATCAAAGAGTTATTTTGAGTGTGAATGCACGTTTGATCCCCCTGTCTCGGCGATTCGTCACCCTCGTCTGGAAGCCGGAGGGTGAGCACGACTCGTGAGGTCCTTGCCGGAGTAAATCATATCGTTCGGTTATGGTTACACTGTCTAGTCACTACCTACTTGAGATGATTGAAAGTGCGTTGGACGATCGATAAAGTTTTGTCTTGGTCATACCTTGTTGGTTAGTTTTTGGAGAACTGTAAAAAAACTTGCAAGTTTTCAACTACTTAAGCAGCAAATGTTTGTGATTTTGGAATTTGCGGAAAATGTTTACCTAATGTGAACTGGAAGTACCTTTTGAATATGCATGTAATGCCAATTCGACATCTTACTTTGAATTAAAAGTAGTTTAAGAAATAGGTAATTTATCATTTTATTTTTATTAGTTCATTCGAAACAGTCTGGCATAAAAAAACTCAATTTGACTAAAAATAAAATGCATTCCACGGACAAAATAACGAGATAAAAAACACTCTAATCTTGAGTAAACGACGGGAACATCATTAAACAAGAGCCGCGGCGATTCTCATCCCCCGATCCTGCGGGGGGATGATCCTGGGGCCGGGGGCGCGCGTGGGGGGACAGGGGGTCGCAGGACCGGGGGCAGGGGGTGAATATCAACGAACTCATGTACCGTACGTGTGACGGGTGGACGGCGCGATACGCGTATACGTACGCTCTACACTGTTAGTAAACAATTCAGTTGTTTCGACCGAATATTTTTGGGGTCTCAATTTTTTTAACCAAACCGCACGGCTTGTTTTAAATGGAAGGATCGAGTCGGACATCGCCGCATGTGTCGTTATAACTTTATTGTTGTTCTGCTGTGGCGAGGCAGTTATAGCAACGTTGTATTGCGTTTCTAGCAGTAATTAAAAGTTTCTACTCTGTAATGTAGCTTATAGCATCTTTTTGCTATAAGCTACATTATTTGCTTTAGGTGATTAAATTTGGTAAATTAGGCAATTAAATTCTCGTGTGCTGTGCTGCAGTCGCGTTTTGTAGTTGGGATTTAAAACTAATGTAAAAAAAAATATACAAAATACAACTTCATGAAGCGTTTAAAAAAACTATTAAGTACGTACATAAAAAAAATTAAAGAAAAAAGTCATTTGTCACTGTCACTGCCATTTTCTTTACAACCTAAAAACGCTTGCCAAATTCAAGCAATATCGGACAAATATAATTGTAATGCAAGCGTTGTTCTTGAGTACATGTTCAAGCTCGTCTTCAATAAGTAAAGTAGTAGGTACCTAGTCCATCTTGTTGCTGACCATCAGGCCAAAACATAGGTACTTAGATCTATTTCCAATAAAACTGTAGAAGGTGTGGGTGCGATGTGTAAGTACTCGTAGGTAAGTAGTGTGTGTGGTGCTCGTCGGCCGGTAGTTTCGGTACTCACCGGTCTCGGTCGCCATGGCCGGGTGTTCCGAGGGCGGCACGGTGTCGGGGCGTGCGCGCGCGCTAAACGAATCCAATCCCGCGCATTCCAGCCGCGCGCCCACTGTCGCCGCCACTTTAAAGCCTGTCACTTCAGCTCACCACAACAACTACCTATCGCTACTCTTTCACCTCCGCGCCCTCACAATAAGACCAGACTGACTCTTTTGAGCGATCCTCTTTTGTTGTCTTCTTAAATTTTAAAATTGGAATAAGTTAAAGCTTGATAGGTATTGTATTTTGTATTGCGTTTATGTTTTGTTTTCTGTAAAAGAAAGTTTGCGTTTAGTGTTTGTTCGAGTCGGTTAGTTGAGATAATGCGGTTCGGAACGAGCGGTGACAAGTCGACGGGTAATTAGAATTCGTGCGCTTGAATTTATGATTTGTGCACGCGGAGAAGGGTGGCGGCCGGAGCGATGATAAATATTTATAATTTTACGTCGGGAGCAAGTTTGTTCGGCTGCGCGGTCTGCCTCGGATTAATTATTTACGTGCAGTTAAAAGTTCAGAAAATTTAACATTCAAAACTTTTTCAATTAAGTATGTTTTTTACAAAATATTCCAAAATTGTTATTTTCGAATGGTTTACTCAATTAACAAACAAAGTTCCAATAAAAAAGTCTAACAATGTAGACGTGTAAGTAATAATGAAGTCTAATTGCAATGAAATGAACTCAATTCGGTCCCTAGAAATATGTCCATTACTTCATTAATTACTTAGACAATTAGAGATAATTGAATACCTACTTATCGATATCAATTACTCACGAAATGTCAAATAACTTGCACGCATTAAAGTAAATCACGCAGTTGCATCCACACGTGACGTAACACGGGAAGCGGAAACTGAACGTCACTCATGAACACTGAGCACTGCAACAAGGGAGAGTCGCTCCGTAGAGTCCGAGCCGAGGAGCCGCGGGAGGCGATCAAAGGGCCGGTGCAGCGATCGATGGCGCGCCCTGCACCGCCACTACAAGGGAGGAGCGGCCAGATAGAAATCAATACGATGTCCATCATAGCATGCACCCACCCCCGCGACCCTCCGCCTGCGCTTTGCACCACCCGGGAAATGCATTTTCCGCGACACCGCCGTCCTACACCCTTCTCGCGTTCGGTCAAAGCGCGTCGCGATTGTTATGTCCGAAAATTGTTGTCACGTTTTTTATTGATGTCCGTGGTGTCGGATGCACCGCTCGGTCCGTCCGCCGCGGTTGGTACCTGACGCACGCGTGCGATCCGGTGCGCGTCACGCGGGCGACTGTCGCCCCGCCAGCCGAGTCGAGAATAAACAGCGTGGGGCGCGCGGGGCGGGGCGGTGCAGCGCCTGCACGCCCACAGCGGCCGCCCACGGCGCGCGCGGCCGCGAGCCGCCGGCCCGCTGCCCGCGCCGGTGAAGCATGCCCTTTCAGGACGTCATCCACTGCGTCGTCGCCCTCACTCGTTACGCTCAACCTATAAATTTTCCAACGCTACTTTCGCTTGCTTTTCGCGCGCTCCATGTTTCCTATCTAATACAAGTTCGCATTCATTGCTTATTTTATTCAGATTTGTTAACGGCTTCAGGCTCAACTCACATCCATTGTCATGTCGAAGTACCTACCCGTAGATACGTAGGATAATAAATCTCTTTTCAAAAAAATTAAAATTGTATGTGCGTGTCCCTATTTGTATCGGAAACGAAACGTGCATTACATCGCTCAATAAATGTTTTAATGCTGGTTTAGATCTGACGATTGATGTTAAAAATACGATTATGATCACAAAGAATCAATGTCCGCTCGCAAGATCTCCATTACAATAGATATTTGTGAAAATAAACATCGTAAGTGCGCGACTGACGTAACAACACTTCCTGCTATTCCCAGTTTAGCAAAGTAGAGCAAAACATTGAAAAACTTGTTTGATATAATACATTGTAAGTAAATGATTTTCATCTTGAAATGTATTATCAAGAATTCAAGAATATTCATGACTATCAAATTAACATCAGATTTGTATCAGCATGGTATTTCGTCACGTTAGTTATTTCACGTTATCACGTTACAATTATGTCATGTCAGGCTGTTGTACCTATGACTAACTTTGTCCTTAAAGCTAACAACAAAATGTCATCAAGCGACAGCACTTAAAACTGTGGCCTAATAAGCTGCAAAATGTTAATTGTCAAAAATCCTCGTAACCACATAGTAGTACTTACTTGCATAACGCTATTTGTATTACAATGCAGATTGCAAACATACTCAAAAATCGCGAATATTTTTCTTTAATATTTTGAAAAAAGTATTTTAATGGCTAGGCTTAGATGGCAGTGGTTTACTGGACTGTCTTTGTAGTTTGCAGAACCATACATAAGTAATTTTGTTCATCCTAATCTTGCAGCTTGAAAATATTGCACTATATAATTAGTGTGCATTTTAGTTTAACAGAGACAACAAAATTTGCTGTTCATTTTGATCAGTCTATTTATATCCTAAGTGTTATTGTTTCGCCAAGTTTCTGCGTCTATTCGGATTTATAAACTTCTTCAACTTTGGCTCGCACTGACTATTGAGCCATATGTTATACCTTCCCTCGAGGATGCCTCGTGATTTTCTGACGTGTGGTGTTCATCCTAATTCGATGTTAGCTTAGAAGCAGTTTTATTATTTTTGACCCTCTACAGTATACATAATATAAAGGTACATTTCATCCCTTACTTATTTCCTACTCTAGTTATAAAAAAAACATCGTCGGACTAGCTTGCGGTTTCTCTGAGTCTTCTACTGATCCATTTAACATATTCTGATTGCTGTAGATCCCTCTTTGTATTCTCTAAAATAGTGGTGCCATTTATTTCTGCATTTGGGAAGCTTTAATTGCTTGGCGGCGGCGTCTGGTACCCTACATTGAATTTGCAATTCCAACTTGGGAATCAACATTTTCGGCTAACCCGTATTACAGCCTCGCCGCTCTGGCCTGGATTTATATTTAGTAGTGAGGTATTGGACGATTAAGCATCCAATTCTATCTCGGTATCTTTGAACATTTGTCCCCGATCCGTGACATTTTCACATTAGGAAAGCAAAAACGGGCAAAACAAAACAATCCGTAAAGGCTTCCTGTAACAAGCGAACTGCCGGCCAATCATTCGTCAAACGAAACGGCCCGGCCGGTTGTAAATCTTTGCAGGCGCTGGAGGGGCCCTGAGGGGCGGAGGGGAGGTGTAAAGGGGCCGGTGGCGGGGGGGTTACGTAACATCCGGAAGTGCGGATTAGGAATCAATAGTGCGCCGTAATGATAGTTGTAGTGTAATCGGTGTAACTGCGCTGTGCGGTGCGCGTCATTGTTAGCCGCGCGGGGGTCGGCACTTGGGACCAGCTATGTATGTACGAGCATGAGATGCATGTGTGAATGTTGCGAACAAATTGTATGCTAGTTATAAAAAATTATCGACTGATCAAACACTACGAAGGAACAGCTGAACATACATGCATACCGGTCCAAAACATGACACTTCTCTTTACTTCGCCGTAGTCGGGTAAAAAAAGCTTAGAGCAATCAATACTAAAACTGCTTAATTAAAACATGTTTTTTCGCAATCCTGGGTTACGAACCTACTTATGACAGATAAACCACTTAACTAATGTTAGTTGATAGTTATAGTTCATTTTGTCATAGTTCACCGTTCTTTATTTGTGTATTGGAATCGGCGCCGAGATTAACGGAATCTCACACATTAAAATAAATTAATAAGCAGATTTAAAATAGAATACTTTTCGACCACAGAAACAAGTTTTGTTTGCATTTAATGTCGGTATAGAGGAAGACTATTAATAGTGCTTGATATCTAATAGACGAGATTGAGCGGTAAGCTTAGGGGAATGACAAAAATAAGTTACAGAGCTGTATCTAAGTATAGGAGAGTGGTTTATGTAGAGAGACTTTCAGATTCAAACACATTGTTAAATGTCATGAAAACATGTATAGACATGTATTGTTATTAAAAATTAACAATTAAGTTTATTCTGAACATAAAAAAACAAATACAACTTAATAAACGTAAGTAGGTTAGGTACTTACTAAGTTCAGGCTTGTGTTAAATGACTAGTTTTTTTTTAAATGGGATGCAATGCGTGGGATCAAACATGTTTTCACATAAGCGACAAATTGTCTTATTACTGTTGTTGATAATAAAATTCTTGACCTAAACCAAAAATGTCTTGCTTGCTGCGCAAAAATGTGCCACTTCAGTTAACGCGTGTTTCAGTTAAGCGGTTGACATGTATTCCATTAAGAATCGCAGTTAAGTATGAAAAATTCTTACCTTCCTATTCGAGATAAAAAATATCCAACGCAACGTCGAGATACTGACCATCGCGCCAACTCACATAAGTACGTACTGCAGGGGGGCAAGACGCCCTCCCCTCGCCCCCGGTGGGGAGGGGGTTCGCGTCATCGCCGGCTCATCCGTCACACTGACTGCTGTTGTTGACAAATGTCTTCCCTCGGTTACTTCATTTGGGAATATTAAAAATTGGCTGTTTGTAGTGAGTTGCAAAAAAATATTTAAGGAACTCTACGTGAATATTTTTTTCGCTTTTTGACCTAAATAATTTGTTTTTATGAACTTATTTTTACCAGAACATTTTACTAAGTAAGGTAGATGTTTACTGAGTTTTTTCATGAAATCAGGTATTTATGACTGAAAATATTGAAGTAGGGTAGGATGCTTAAGTTAAACTAAATTCAAGATTTTGTAACATGTTTGTATTCAATTTTCTTAAACTTCAATATTTTAGGCAAAAAAATCCTTTTAATGGTCCATAAACAACCGCACGCAATACATTCTGTCGATTATGAAGTGCACAAAGCCGTTGTTGAAAAACATCATTACTCCCCCTCATACGTGACTCCACGCGGGCGGGGGGAGTTCTCCCTCCGCAGACGGAATGGTGAGCCGTAATGAGCCTGGCCTCTTCGCAACTGCTTTACTGTAACTTTATGTGCATTTCATACATATTTTTTTGCGCTTTGTATCGTAGACAGGTCGTTATTGTCTCGGATTTCGTGCGAGTGGGTCTCATATCGAAACACCTTGCGGGTTACGAGCACGTGAGCACGGGCCTCATATCAAATGGTTATTTTCTTTGCCGCAGCTTATAAAAGGATTTTCATTCAAGTATATTCTATTGCTAAAATATTTCATTAAAAGAAAATCTTGGAAAAGCTGCTTGTTTTCCTAATCATGACCTTTTTACCCGACTTCCAAAAAGAGGGAGGTTCTCAATTCGACTGGACTGGACTGGATGTTTTTTTTAGTTGTGTTAGTTTTCAATGAAATTCAAATTCAAATGCATTTCTTTTGTGAATAAATATCATTTCATTTCATTTCGTGTTCCTTACTTTATCGATTTATCAATGTACCTATCACTTTATTAGAAATATGATACGGTACGAAAACCTAAAAACCGACCGCACAAATTAGGTGCTGCACACAATTCACCGTAGTCACAAACAAACGTAACCAGTCTCTACAGTGACAATTATTGTTGTATCGTTCTAGCTACAGCCTTTTGTTCGTCTCTCTATCTTTGTTTTTAATACACGTAACATAATACTCGTACTGTCAACAGAGCTGTGTAGTGTTCGTTTGCTTGTAGTTATATTGGGTCCACGCGCTGTTTATTACAAATTAGACTCGCGCCGCTTCTTCCTTACATTATTTACTTCGATGACTACAAATTATTATTTTTATTTAATGTCAATCACTACATTCGGCGACATTACGACATTAAGATATTAATTTCTTAACTTTCTATGCTTTTTAAGTAGGTCAAGTTACTAATACTATCCCTCTGACAAAACCGATGAAACTGTAGATATATCGGCACTTCGTGATCCCGACTCCGACAGAGTCCAACGCAATCTACGCACCATCCGCACCGTCAGCACGTCCGTGCAATTCCCAAACCCTTTTAATTAAAATTGTCACTCCATCGCACTATAACATTTCGAAGAAAGAAAATGCTAAACGCGTTCCAGATCCCCGTCCCCATTTCCACTCTATCTCTGTCCGTGCTCATCATTGTACCTACAGGGCCGGAAGTTTTCGCTTCATCAACCGTTCACAGAGCTTTTGATTTGAACCGATGTGCGCATTGAGTGGAGGGGGGCACCTACCTACCCTCTGTCCAGTGGTGGCGGAGGGGAGTCCGGCCCTGTGCAAATGTTATTGATGTGCGGCGTTATGAGATACTATTGCTAATATTGAGCGTTGATTTTATATGGTAGGTGCGAAAGGGATGGTCGGCGATCTATGCTGTATGGCTAGCTGTTGATAGGCAGGTACGGACAAGGGTTAGTGCGCAGATGGAGTAAAGTGCCTCCATACTTACAGCCTTATGTACGCTTCAACTACTTGAATTTTGAAATAAATTTGTCTAGGATGTTTTTTGCACGATTTTGGGGTCGGTCGCATAGTAAAAGTTGCTCACATTTGGATTACGTTTATATTTACGTTTTTCGGCTTAGTAGGTTGGTAGTAGACCTTAATAATACAACCTTGTAGTACATTCATTTTAAAATGTTTCCTCTCGATTATTTATGATAGATCATTTAGACAACTACGTACCTTGAATGTTAATTCACAAAAGCAATTAAAAATACACGCGTAGTTTCACTTTAGTAGGTATTGCATATTAAAGATTCTCAGTACGTCGTGACGTCAAACCGCTACTAAAATAAAAGCTCTGCAGTGAGGTAGAGTCCCAAAACCATTACTCCACATACCCGTAGAAAGGTGAATATAAAATGTGTAGAGAAGCAACTCCATAGCAGTGCAAATAGTAGATATAAGAGTTCAGCAAGGGCAGCGCAGCTATATCCTATTAATATTACAAACGCGAAAGTTTGTAAGAATGGATGGATGGATGGATGTTTGTTACTCTTTCACGCCAGAACGGCTGAACAGATCTAGGTGAAATTTGGCACAGAGATAGATTATAGTCTAGAATAGCACATAAGATACTTTTTAACCGCGGGTGAAACCGCGGGGCGCAGCTTATGAACATATAAATTAGAAATATAAAGTTTAAAATTAAGCTGCAAACTTAATTTTCAGTGGTTTAACTCCATTAATATTTCTTATTTATTCTTAATTTATACGTGTAAACAAACACCTATCTGCGCATTTTTTTAGTTAATCTCTAATTTGTGAACATGTTGATAAAGGGTAAAGATACGTAACAAATTTGTAAGAAATCTTCAACTGAAACGATGTTTATTTACGGCGGCACTAGATAAGACATGCAGGTTTCAGCAGCCCCGCAGAAAATAATCCAAGCATGTTTTTTTTTCCAGTTCAGTTTAAAACATAATTAAAAGTCCTCGGTTTGAATCAAGTATTGTTTTTTTTTTCTAATTTCCGGCGTTTTCTTCAAACACGCACATGAACGCACACATCGCTGCGCGGTAAAGCCTCAGTTTTTGATCCCTATAAAGTTCATTCTCTGAAGACAAGGTACTCGGTGGCAATACTAAAGCCTGGTCACTAGGCACTATTAGGCACGGAAGGATGGTGAGTCATTACCATTACCGCGGCGGTTACTGTCTGAATCATTTATTGACGTGCGTAGTTACTGAAGGCTTTTAATTTGAGTACTGAGAAGAGGTGGAACCTTATTGCTCGGGATTTTGTTTGAGTCACAGTTTCACAAGTGAATGATATGATTGATGAAAAAATATTATTTAAATGTGCACAAAGATTTTGAAAAGATTATTTATCCTATGAAGAAAAACTTTAGTATTTTCATGCTCAAAAAGTATTTTTTTGGAACGAAACACGAAGGTTTGATCATGACGAATTGAACTTCAATTACGATCTATTTACTTATAAATTTCATATATTGTGCATTTTTTATTTTATCACAGCACTACAGCTGAAAAAAGAGTTTTCGTGAAAGAAGGCTAGTCTTTCAAGAACACTTCTGAATATCAAAAGCTCTACCCACCAGTAAAAAAGTATTTTTTATGTACAGGAATAAACATCTCACAAGTTCCACGTACTTCTGTGTATAAAACAAGAAGGTTGTAGAGCGACTTCCGGTGCGTGAGCGAAGCACACCCCGGCTATATTTACCCTCCGGGCCACGAAACCAGAGGTTCCAAACGAACATAAAACATTTGTATTGTAGACACACTAATACTAATAGATACTGAATCTCGTTCTATATTAATTTTAGCAGCTCTGTATGTCTAATCTGATCTTATCTCAATAATCAATCTGGTCTAATGTCATATTTCAAGGTTAGAGTACATAGTTAGTTATCTTCTAGGTATGCGTGCGTCTTTCTTTATCCATGCATCATCGCTTACCTACTACCGTTCGAGTTGGTAGTCGAACGTGGACTTATTCAAAATAAAAAATAAGTTTACAGGAAATGGATCCGCTTTTCCTTGTTCCCTAATACTGGAGGTATTCAACGGTTCCTAGTTCTCTGGCCCGTGGTAAGGCGGGCGGGCGCCGGGTGGTCAGACGGACAGGGCGGCAGATATCCATTGAAATATTACCACTCCACGTATTAGATTTGATTTTGGATAATTGGACGTATCGTTTTAGTAGATGGGCGCAAATTAGTTATTCGTTCGCGAGCTCATTTCGTAGATTGCTCTACGAATTAGGTAAAGATAATTGTTTTGTACTATTTCGTTAAAAGTTAAAGTTTTATAAAGAAGTGTGCACTCGTTTTGTGATTAGTCATTTACGAAAATTAGAACGATAAGAAAAAAGTAGGCAATGTGTCAATCTAGCAATCTCCAATCCAAATTTCACTTTAATTTGTTGAGCTGTTTCAGTGCGAAAATTTAACGAACATATATTATACACACTCTCAGTAACGGACATTACTGTGATTAGTCTAATGTAAAGAAATACAAATTAAGCCAATGCTTTTAAGCTCTTTTTCTGCGGATTAACTTTACCCTTCGCACAAACTGAGACGAAGCAACACTCAGTTTTATCAAAAATTTGCGCTATTTTTTCAGATACTCAGAAATCTGGACCATTTAGTAAAGGACAATAATAAAACAACGGCATTATAGATGGCTCGCTATAATAATAACAAATCGAGTTGTTTACGCGGTCAGCCGTCAGTCGTCACCGGATACACGGCAGAGGCTGAATAAACAAACATCAGGGCTTGGACGACTCCACTTGGTATAGGATTATCCCTTATGGCCGGCCTTATACTGACCTATATACTTCTGTGGAAATATTCGTAATATTCGAATGTTTTTTTAATAATATGAGATAAGTTTGGATAATATGGACCACCAAAATACCTAAACTCCTAGAAACTTTCATAAATAATAATAATCGGCACACTTGTACACACGGTCGTCTGACCCCAAATTGGGCAAAGCTTGTACTATTGGTGGCCAGAGACTTATAAACATACATTTATATTTTTAAATACATTCTTAAATAGATAATTAACACCCAGACATAGAATGAACACAAATATTCATCACATGAATGTTTGGCCTAGGTGGGAATCGAACCCACACCCCTTAGTTCAAATAAATAAAAACTTCAGGACATTTCCACACACGGTCGCCTGACCCCAAACTAAGCAAAGCTTGTACTATGGCTGCCAGAGACTGATATAGATCCATATTTATATTTTTAAATACATACTTAAATAGATATTTAACACCCAGACATAGATCAAACACAAATGTTCACCACATAAATGTTTGCCCTAGGTGGGAATCGAACCCACGCCCCTAAGCTCAGAAAGCAGGTTCACTACCAACTGAGCCACCGAGGCAGTTAAAAGGCAGTTTCACTACAGACTGAGCCAACCAGGAAGTCAATAGTAAATATTTCGAAAATTCGTAAATCATGAAATGAGGCACCTATCTGTGTTGTTGGCATTTTCAGAAATGGCTGTAACAATTTCGATGAAATCTGCTACATTTGCTTTCTCGTTTCTGGATAAATAACTTTTTGCCCCGACTGTATTTTTATGGAAAACTAGCCTTTCTTCGGTTGCACGTGTATTCCTATAGAAAATATGAATTTTATTAGAATATAAGTAACATAAAGCCACGCCTTTCTCCGAAGGAGCTGGCAGAGCTGTATCACACCTACACGTCGCCGGACGATATTCAGTACCAAATTTGACAGGAACGAGACCATCGCCGTACATCGGGCTCCATAATTATGTAGCAGATGACATTGGATTATGTTAACAAATGAACAAATTGGTGCGTGCCTTCGGCTGGGATCGAACCCGCTCCCTCTGGCTTAAGAGGCGTGCGACTATATAGGCCCTACTCGGATGAAGGCTCGCCTCTCAAGCCGAACAGAAGTCTCTGAAGGACAGAGCCGATAGCCTAGTTACTAGGCTATCATCGCTTAGAATATAAGTAGCCAATGGAAATCCAAAAACATAAGTTACTTGTAATTCATTTAAAATATCAATACACTCCCGTTGAACCACTTCAGCCAAACAACAAACAAATCGCATTTATATTTAACAGTATAAAATAAGCTTAAAGCCAGTGAATTTAAAAGACAGACTGCGTCAATCACCGTTAGAGTACGGCACTCGACTAGACACTCAATAAAGTGAATTGCAATTGTCTGTGTGAGAGGCACTGTCTGTGCACTTTGATTGACTTGTTAGCTAGTCCCGAATGTCTGGGTTCAACTAGGTACTACTGAGCAGGATTTGGTACTTGGTATGCAGATGCCGAGGTCGGGCTTAACTAAGACAAGGCTAGACTTTGCAGGTACTTTGTGTGTAGGCTTTAGAAACGGCAGCCGGTACATTTCTGCATTTCGAAACTTTAATGAATCTTTACTCTGCTGAAAAAAATATCTAAGCTCCAAAATCTCTTAAAGTTCGAAAGTAATCGTTAAAATAAGATCCCTCTGGAGTTTAGATATTTCGAATACACCATTTCAATTTCTCTTCCTGTCTGTCTTTGAAACAAGTGAAAAGTATAAATACTGTACCATTTTACTGTACCTACGAAGAAAACACTGTAATCGTATTCGATTAAAGTCTTATTACGCGAGTCTATTTCGATTCGATAGTGAGGACTGCTACGAGCTCGTCATTAGTCTATTACGACCCCACTGCTGGGATTGGGTCCCATAAATCCATAAGCTAACCCAGTGTGCAAGAACGGTGCTCAGGCCCTCAGGCGAGATTGATGGTTCCTGGACATGCTGGTTTGTTTACCACGCTTGCCTGAAAAACCTTTTTTTAGTTTTTTGGCCTATACCAGAAAAACACATGTCGGATGAGGAGCTGGATACATCAGTAGAAGGACACCAGACCTCATCGACAAAACCAACACTTTTAAATTGTCAGTTGCATTATATTCAACTTCAAATCCAATTAAGTAGGAATACGAATACCAATTTTAAATAGAAAAATCGCTTACTAAACCAAACTTTCAGTATGGCTCATTTTCATTTCGTAAGTTCACCGCTCTTACATCAACTATGATCCACGCGATTCCACCCCCAACAAAAGAACACCAAGTCGAAATCGCGTTTATTCAATTTGAGCAGTAATTGCAAGCGAGTCATGCCGTAATTAGGGAGGGTGCGTGCTTGCAGGTAACGAGGAGGCTCGAAGGGTAGCCGTGATTCGGGGAGCAACCCTTTGGTCGGAGTAGTTGTGGTATCGATTGATAGTGCGCGTTAAGGTTTGGTCATTTGATTAAAAGGGTTCTATCTAATGTTACGTTACAATGATGGGAATGTAGTTTATATTACTTTAATTAAAATAGCGAGAATAGTATTTTTATTACTGGCAGTCTAGGTTATTAGGCTCTGAAGTTGGCATTCGCAAAAGAGAATTTTGTACCTAGCACTAGGGTGAAGAAAGTTGTAGAGAATGAAGAAGAGATTAGCCACATCTGACTCGATGTAAGTGAGTAATAGTAAGGTCGACGACTAGCATACTCAGTCTGAATTAAGTCAAAGTGAAATGTCTTTACTTTAATTGGGTATCGAAGATACACTTATGAACGTCAGAGTTATAAAAATGAGTGATGATGATAAGCGCTCGGTGCATTGTCCAATATGCAGTATGCTAACTTAGAGTGGCAGTTCTCGTGCGTTAAAACTTAATTAGATTGCTAACTGTGTAACCGCCATTGAACCATCCAAATTTAGCACGCTAGCTCATCTAGTGTACTGCAAAATTGGAAAATGTGATGACCGCTTTAGGATCTCCTGAAGTGAGGCTGCTAGAACATATTTTCGAAATAACATCGTCACGCTTTTCCCCCGAGGGGGCTGGCAGAGGTGCAACACCCACACTTCGCCGGACGATATTCTGACCCGAATGTGACGGGGGCGAGCCAGTCGCCATACACCGGGCTCCAGTCATGTCGAAGTAATACGTATTTTATTTGTAATTTCTTAAGTTCAATCATCTGGAACAAGCTTCTCTGTTTTCTTGTGTAAATACTAATAGAAAAACAGCTCACAAATGTATTGCGTCCTCGATAAAGCGTCAATAAACGAAGCAGCCTCAACACGCCGCCCGTCGCGTGCCGCGCCCGACTCGCCTTGCCAACGCCGATTACACCACTTTGCTTTGTTTCTGTCAATAGATTACACGGAATCTTTGAAACATTCCAATACGATGCGTACGTAGAGTTAGTTTTATTAAAAAACAAGTAAATTCAATTTTATTATTTGTATATTTTTAATCCTACTAATATTATAAATGCGAAAGTTTGTAAGAATGGATGGATGGATGGATGGATGTTTGTTACTCTTTCACGCCAGAACGGCTGAACAGATCTAGATGAAATTTGGCACAGAGATAAATTATAGTCTAGAATAGCACATAGGATACTTTCAACCGCGAGTAAAACCGCGAGGCGCCTGTTAGCTAGTTTCTTATTATATAGGTACATATATATAATTCTAAAATCTGATAAATAATAGGAACTCCCAGTTTTTTCAAAATGTGGAAAACAGCTCAAATAGTGGAAAGAAACTAAAGGAGATAAACTCTTCTGAAACTTAAAATTCTAACTTATTCATGGGTCAAAAACTCAGGAATCTTCGCCGTTACTAATTACCTTATTAATATTTATCTGAGTTTGGAAATAAAACTTCGATATACTTAACGACATGGACAGTGGACATTAGGATCAATGACGAGATTGATAGAGGGTTTACTGTATAGCAGGCAAGGAGATACGTTCCATCTTGACCACAAAGTTGTCGCTTTAAATCAGGGAAGTTGGTGATCAAACTATGGTAACCTATTCCATTGACAACGTGCTAATTTTGGGTGTAGCAATACTTAAGGGTGTTTTTGACATTTGGGCGCGTGACATTATTAAATAATGAAAATCAGTTAAATTTGAGACTTTTAATTTTATTTGGTATTTTTTTAATCAATGTATTTTTTAAAATACTTGTATGTACAATGTACTTTTATTAGGTCCTTACGTATGAAATTGGCGTTTTGTATGGGAGGAATAAAAAGTTGATTTTTTTTTTTGTAAAATATTTTTAATTAATCAAAGTATGCACCGTTGTTATCTATGCACTTTTGCCATCTTATGGGTAGTTCATTGATCCCTTTACTATAAATAAACCATGGAAGCGAGAATCAATAAACTCTTTGAAGGCGGTTTGGACTGCTGCATCGGAGTGGAATTTTTTTCCTTGTAAGAAGTTGTCCAAATTCCGGAAGAAATGGTAATCTGTTGGAGCAAGGTCCGGGGAGTACGGTGGATGTCGCAGACATTCCGATTGTAGCTCATCTAACTTAGTGGTTGTTTGTTGTGCAGTGTGTGGTCTTGCGTTGTCGTGAAGCAGCAGTGGCCTAGAGCGATTGACCAATCTCGGTTGTTTAACAGCTAGTTCTTCCTTCATGGTTTGCAGTTGCTGACAATAGATATCTGCCGTAATCGTTTGGCCAGGTTTAAGATGTAGTAGTAGTACTGTAGTGAACGACACCGGCGCTAGTCCACCAAACACTTACAAGTAACTTTTTCTGAGTCAATTTTCGTTTAGGGCAGGATTTGGCTGGGTCTCCAGGGTTCAGCCATTGCGATGAGCGCTTTCGATTATCGTACAATATCCACTTTTCATCACAAGTAATGATTCGATTTAAAATCCCTTCATTATTGTGTCGGTTGAGCAAAGTAACACAGCAGGCGACCCGTGCTTGCAAGTTCGATTCACTCAATTCATGAGGTACCCATCGTTCGAGTTTTTTTACTTTCCCGATTTGCTTCAAGTGGATTAATACAGTTTTGTCACTTACCCCGAAGCCTGCTGCTATCTCTGAAGTGCTTTGTGATGGATCCGCTTCCACAATAGCCTTTAATTCTTCGTTTTTCACTTTGATCTCCGGCCGTCCACGGGGTTGGTTCTTAAGGTCGAAATTTCCAGAACGAAAACGTTGAAACCAAAAACGTACCGTGCTGTCTTTAGCGACACCAGCGCCGTACACATCATTAATTCTTCGAGCTGTTTCTGCAGCACTGGTGCCACGGTAGAACTCGTACTCGTAAATATACCGATATTTCATGTTTTTCATTGCGCGGTAATAAGCGACGCCAAAGAAAAAGTAATGAGGAAAATAACAAATGAATGATTGTATTCCAAAGAAAAAAAAACCAGCTAAATGAATTTATTAATTTGAATTTCGAATTCTTAACCAAAGAGGAGATATTTCAGATCAAATTGATCAATACGACAAAACGCTAATTTGATACGTAAGGACCTAATATAAATGTTCCTGTCCATTCAGGTTGCCTGGAAGAGATCGCTTTGAGCGATAAGGCCGCCCATTAAAAACTTAGTTAAGCCTTATTTAAGTACTATTGTAATTATTTTATGTTTTTAAGAAAGAGTTGTTGTTGTTGTTGTTGTATTTTTGTATATTGTGGTATTTTTTCATTAGTATACATTGTTCTGTTACACAATCTGTACAATCGATTTGTGGTCGACTAAATGGTAATTTAAATTAAGAGCGGGTAACATTGAATGGAGATGGGTGGGCGACCGTCATGAAATTCATGATTCACTTGACTATGTTGACGGCGGTCGCACGCGATGGTCATTCGCAAACCAATTGACTTGAAGCGATGTAGATTCGCTAAATATTATTGTAATCCTTACCTAATTAAGTAGGTATTTTTTTGTCTGTATAATAAAATAGTGAAAAGTCAACACGATAGTCTACTTATTTTAACGTTCCTAAAGTTGAGCGCCCATGCACCGAGCGATGACGAGTTTACGAATCAGAAATCAAACCCGGCTTCCCGGCTTCCTCGTCATATAAAAAAAAAATGTTTCTACGACAATGGACTTTAAGGTCTTTATGTTTGAGTATTTGCATGTTCGATATATGTACCTATGTACTGTACTCAACTATGTAAAACTTTTTTTTTTTTTTTATGTAGAATAGGTCGGCGTTTGACCACCAACTCGCCTGATGTTAAGCGACGTTGTGGTCTAAGATGGAGCACGACGACCTATAAGGTGCTTATTCACTCTAGCCTTGAAGTCTTGTAGAGTGAACAAACCAACTTTACTTTACTTTGTGTACTGGTAAAACTTTCCAGTACACAATTTTTCGATAGGCAGAACAGCTCCGCGTTTCTCACCCGCTGGTACTGCGTCGTTTGCGTGTCGACCGCAACACGCGTTTCCACCGATGGCAGCGATTGTACCACAACATGACTTCTGCTACTTCCGCGACTAAATTACACGCTGTATTGCGGGAAATAGATTTAAGGCCTCGCGCCAGTTACGGTGGGAACGCGAGCTTTGCCCGCCTTCTGTTGAAATGCTGAATGGGGTTTATCGTAAGTAATAGAAGTAATAAAATGATTTGGTTTTTTTTTTCAACATTTTGGGGTAAGCCAACGTTGAAATTATATAAAAATAGGTGTTACCCGCGACTTCGTTTGCATCAGAAAATAGTATTTAAAAAACCTTTCTCGTTATTTACTGTAACTAATTATCAAATTTCATCAAAATCTGTTTGGCTGTTTAGTCGTGAAAAGCTTACAAACAGAGAGATATACAAAATTACTTTTTTTTAATAATATTAGTGTGGATGTATTGTAAACTGCTTTATAAATTAAGTTATGTTCAGTATAATAGTGTATGGTTGAATTCTAGTTATGTAATTACCTGCGGTTTTAACTGAGGTTAAACAGTAGCCTATGTCCTAATGAACTACCTCATTAGGACATAGGCTACTTTTTAATCGTACCAACGTGAAGAATTCGAACCCGTTCGAACGTGAAGAATTAACAAACAAAAACGCAGATACGAAAACTTTTGCCATTATCATCACGTAAGTAGGAAGTAGGATTAATGCTCTTGCAACATTATCGTCACTAGCAACACCATAGCGCGTGAAAGTGTTCATAACTACGATAAGGACACTCTAAATAGGAGTACCAAAACCCCCGAAACCCGATCATAGTCGAGCCCCAAAATATCTCCAGCGAAGTGCTGAAATTAGATACGTAAGGTAAGTGGGTATCATAATCAAACAAACAACAGACCGAGTCCACTCGAACCTAATCGAAACAAACAAACGCAAATCAGAGCCTTCAATTCTCAGCGTCCAAAAGCTCCCTAATAATCTTATTTCCATATCGGACGTCCGCTTCTACGAGCAGGTACATCTTCGTATTTATATCGGTACACTCACCCACACCAGCGAACGGCTCCACTAGCGAAAATCCCCCTCGCACAGATAGAGCTAAAGTACATTCGCACAGTAAAGTGCGTACAATTACTGAAGGTGTCCGCGGGATGAGCCCTGATTAGTGACGGTCAGGTGGGCCTGGAGCGGTCGATAGCTCACCCTACTCCCCTCGACCCTAACTACTCCCCACTGTTTATTGCAGGGGGGCGATCGCCTGAACTTAAGTATTGATTCGCGCGAAACGTGATTTGTACGCACTCATCTAGAGGTTAGCTTGCGGCCCGCTGAAAGTTCATTCAACTGCTACTCTGTGGGCATCGCGATCCATCGCCGGTTTTGGGGAGTGTCTGCGAGTGATAGCGCTCGCGGGGCCGAGGATGGTCGCGGCGCAGCCCGAAGAGACACTAGTGGTGCGTTCCGGGCGCGCCGCGTTCCGGGGTGGTGTTTACGCGTAAACCGCGGTCAATAGGGCCGGGCCGCACCTAGCGTTGTCTTCGCGCGGTAATGCTCCTCCGTCACGACATCTACCGACTTATTGTCGGAGCGCAGCGCGATGTTTTATTTGCTAAGTGCCGCGATACGCGTTCGGGCGGGGTAGGGGACGCTTAATTGACGTCCAAATGTCGAGGAAATTATACTTTCTGTCCCTGATTACCATGATTCATGGCTGTAAATAAGAAAGTAGCGTTAACCTGCGTTGTAATAACGCACAAATCATAGAGTTCCAATAATGTCATGCCGATGCTCTTAAGTGTGCGACCGGTTTTGATTGGAGTGTGGCAATCACTTGGATCGCTAGGTTTACTAGACTACCTGCTAGACACCTGGCTCTCAAATTTGAATTTAGTTTCACAATACTAAAAACTAGAAGCTTAAAAACCGACTTCCCGCCATCCGAATTGAATTTTGTTAACAATTTTTAGACTTTTGTTAATATTTTTTAAAACCACTGGATCGATTTCGATAAAATGTATGTCAGACTAGTTCTAAAGTATGATCTACCAAACAAAAAACAACAACATCAAAATCGATTCAATAATCGCATAACATGCATACAAAAAAACCATACAGACGAATTGAGGACCTCCACCTTTTTTAGAAGTAGGTTAAAAGGATAATTACTTGGTACTAATAAATATAATTTTACTTAGCTAGCATTCTGAAATATGTTCAATGTAGAATAATAAGTTTTTGTAGCTGAAAATGAAACTATCTAATTATACGAGTACATACTAGGTTGATATACCTACTATATAAGTTCAATGTACTGTAACTAAGTACTTTTCGATTAGACGCATGGTAATTGGTAGAGCCTACCTACTTCCGTCGTAGAGGGTCTACGTAACCCACTCGCGATTCACGTTCGTTTTGACGTAAGCCTTTAATAGTCTATAATCCAATTTTAATGGAGATCGCCAGACGACACGGCGGTGAACTAGACTAGTTTATGTGAATAGTATAATTACATAACACACGTTAGGAACAAACGGACCGCCTTTTCGCGCCGATCGACATAAAAGAACCGCAAGTCAATCTGAATAACAATCGATTTCTACAAATAAGTCTTATTAACTCCAAAGAATAAGAAATGGTTATAAAATCACCAAAACTGAATAGAAAAAAAATTGTTCCAATAAATCATGCACCATAAAGTCTTCGGATGGCAACTAATCAACTCGCTGCACGGCCTCATAAGATAAAAACAATATCTGTTCCAAAATAACGAACTTTCTAAAATGATAATGTTCACATCACAGTTTCTATATATCGTGCGGCTAATAAAATCTCTAGGAAACTGGTACATCACTAATTATATTCATTGAACCGTTATAACGCGTTACGACAACTATCGCGCAATATTGGGCTTGGATATCGTAAACGTGCGTTCTGTGAGCGGCCTTAATAAGGCCTCCTATGGCCGCCGCATCACCAATTAGACTCGGGGACATTAAAACTTGAGATATGTTTCCGGTGCGATATGATATCGCATTAGCCAGTTAACTTTTATTGGTAAAAACGAGGTGTAATGGATCCGAGCTACTTCATATTTTTTCGGATTGTCTTTCACTATCGGAATTTGTCATCGGCGTCTCTTTCTATGCTCCCATTTTTATTGTGGGGGTGTCTGCTGCAGGGTACCTACCACCAAAGAACAGTGACAAACTTTTCTGAAGTCAACACGTGTTTATGACTAAAGTTTGTATTAAAGAAAAGTTGATTACCTTCTCATGTACGTAAAGAGACGTGTGTTCTTTTGCTATCCGTCTCTGTCTTTGTGCCAGTCTAGTCTAGCTTCGACTAGCGTTCATAAATATTTTACAGGAATATTTTCAACTCATTATCAGGTGTGAACTTGTCGCCAGCATTGATTGATTGGTGTCCAAAAGCCGTGTAGACTTCAAGAAACATTCCCAATACCATATATCACAGCAATAAAAGTAACAGTACAGCCAGACGGCGTATGTCAGTCTGAACAGTTACTTCTTAACAAACAAACGTAGTTTTTGCATAATTTGGTGATTGTAGAGAAACCAGCCATTCTAACTCAATGTCCAATAAACTCGGCGAGTTATGCAGGATAATCTCCTCTATAGCTTTTAAATATCAATATTTTCGATCACAAAACATTTTAATAAAGTTGTGTCTCTTTCTGTGTTTTGACAGATTGCCGTGTAACAAGATGATCGAGTCTTCCGCCTTCCATGAATTATGTATAGTGATAATGATAAGCATCTGATGCAACTGACGAATCAGTTCATATGGAATGAGCGCGTGAGATTTGATGATAAATAGCTTGCTATGCTGATTTAATTTTAATTAGTTAATTCGTTCGATAAAGTTCTGTTTTGCATTGGGTTCATGTTGACGTTACTCATTTACTCATATCGTATGTAAGATTTTGGGCAGACTCCGGGCTTACGAGAAGAGATGCCTCTGCTCATACTAGTAAGTGATTGCGGGCTGATGATAATGATAATAAAAATGATATACAGAGCTAACCCACTAACGCTCTACCACAAGTAAGTTGGAAGCTAGATTTTCGGCAATGTAAGCTGATTCCGCAATTATTCCATACTGTTATAATAAAAAAACCAACACTGTGACTTCAGCAGTTCCGAATCTGTCAAAGCCAAACAAAATAATACCCCTAACCCATGAATCTTGAAGATACAATCGCTTCGCACCGAACTTCAACAACCTAATCAATGTAAAAATAACCCACGCCTTGATTCATCACGAGCAATCCGGAATCTCATTCAATTAGTAAAAACGTCCGTGCGAGGCCAAGACTGGCGGTGTCCATCAGGGCCGCCCCCCGCGGGGGTCGGAAGGGCCCCAAATGAAAAATGGCACAATTAGCCCCCAGACAGTGAAAAACAAGTGCACTCGATCTGCCGACGGCAGCGGCGCTCATCGATAACGCGCCGATGGTGCGGAATAGGGCGGGCTTTAGGTCCACCGTTATTTATAAATCTATCTAGATACGAGGTACCTATAGGAAATGAGTTGTAGCTACGGTAGTTACGAAATGGAAGACTTCGTGTTAGACGCTTGTCTGATTACTTTTATGCCTAAGTAATTTTTACGATCTACATCTAAGTATACTTAGATCATGGTTTAAAAAAAAATATTCGGAAGTCTCTACGCGTGCTTATATATTATTTATTGCAAAAAGTACCTACGCAACATATTATGGCAAAAACAAAATGATGTTAAGTTAATTAGTCTTAGCTACTTTTTAAAAGATATTTTAGTCATCCATGTGATGGTCATAAAATGAAATAAATTCTACAAAAATAAAAGTAGAAATTTTTTAACATGCTGTTAAAAGTTGAATTAATATAGATCACTTGTCAATGATGATTTTAATTTATGTTAATAGCCTAAAACGGTGTTTTATTTTCACAAACTTGTGAATGATAAACAGTAATGAATATTTTAAATTCAATAGAGTTCTATTATTATTAATCAAAGTTGATCTGGGCCAGTCGTGAATAGTTCTATTTTGCATACTTATGATATTGGCGGACTTTTAAATATCTAGTTCGCTAGACATAATGTCCTGTGATATGCGCTTAATTGATTCGAGAAGTTCAAAACGATATGAACAGTCTTCGATTTAAATTATGCATGGCAGGCAAGAGAGAACTTTCGCTGAAGTAGGTAAGTAATATAACTCCCAACGAAATTGGATTACCCATTATCGGATAAAGCAAACCTCACTTAACCAATCAATCTTTAATTTCTCTTGCAATAAATCAATAAATTCGCCATTAATTTCGCGCACCGCACTGTCTTGGAGGCTGCTAAATAATGGATGGCCATCAGGTCTCATTAGCGGGCAGCGGGGGCGCCACCGGCGGCGGCCGGACGGGCGCCTCGCGGACCGATCAATACTAGCCGACCCTTCCCGAACCGCCCCGAGAACACCCGACCGCGCCCGACTCCGCACGAGGACGGCCGAGCGCGCGCCGCACATGACAAATGTCATCGTGAGACGGCTCTGCAGCCTTCAGGCCTCCCTGAAAACTGTAAAAATTGAGATAAAAGTGCATAGGAGCCGGACGTAGTGCTCGCCAGTATTGTGTTGTGAACGGACTCGGTGGATTTTCAGTGAAAACTGTCTGTCACTCTGTGCAAAGTGTGAGTATTTTGACAGTTCATTGTTTGAGGGTACCTTAGCGCTTATTTTGCACCAAATCTGACGTTTGAGCTCAATTAGTTCCACTAATGGGCTGTGTTTGACTAGTAAAAGAAGTCATTTTCTTAGTAAAGCGATTAGACGCATGGTTTTCCTAGAATTTCTAGTTTTCATTGACGATGAATCAATGATAGCGAAAGCTCACGACATAACAGTCTCCACGGCTCACGTTTGGTGTCTCTAGAATAGGACAATTAAATTAAATCTTTATGTAATAATGCCGTAGTATTGTTAAGTGTAAGAAAATGCGCTAAGGAAAGATATTAATGCAATTTAGAAAGGGCGAGCATTGCGCATGCGTAACAGAGACCCGCTCTGCGTCATATGTGTTGTTAACCTTCAACTAATGGCTATTTATGTAGAAATTTCACGATTAAATGCACTTGGTCACATAAAAGAGTTGATTAATATTTTTAGAAGATGCTAAATATTGGTTTTCACGAGTATGTTTTGCTAGAACCGTTGTTATCTTTTATGCGTTCGGCCTTATCAATAACTTGCCCTTGGTCAATTTTGTTTTTGCATAACAAAAAAATTGAATCGTCCGAACGAGCGTTAACCAGGGCGAAGCGTCTATACTTCAGGTTCGATAATTATACAGTTTTTTTTCAGTCAGTTTAAGTCAGTTTTTAGAATTGTTTCAAAAAGACGGAGATTTGTTTTTTTTTAAACTTGCTAATAAATTAAATTATTCAAAATACATATTATTTCAAATATTCAAAATCACTGAAATTATAAATCAGTAAACCAAATCAGCTCTGCCCTTCAGACGAGTTATTTTGATTCACGTGTATTGGCCTTGACCTAATTTACAGCACAGCCTGCGGGAGGCGCTGCAGTGCAGTAGCGGTGTCCGAAATATCATGGCCTCTCCACACTAATAATTTATGTCCCGCCAGAGCTCACTTTTCGCTGGTTGTTGACGCGAGCTGTCAATATGACAGTTGAAACCTCTCAGCGGGAAAGGATGTGTTTGAAAATGAAACGGTAGTTTTGGATTTAAAATTAATGAGCTTTTAATGTGGCTCTGAAGATTTGTGACCGGCTGCCGGACTTGTGCCAGACAGAAATGGACATTGAGATATTTGGTTGCGATTAATTTTTTTTTATCAAATAGACACTTGATACAGTTAAGAAATGTAGTTTATATTGATGATACTGGTGGTTTTGTGCCTAAATATATCGTGACTCGTCTTATCATCAGAATGCTCTTATTATAGTCGTTTAAAAAACTTTTCCCGCTTTTAGGCAGTGTCACAACAAGATCCACATTACCATACCCGGTTTACCCATCTACGCTAATAGCCTATGTGATTTTTCTTCTCAAAGTAGAATTATCTAACGGTCGGAGCTCATCACAGGTTAAGTCGACGTCAATTTTATCACAACGTCGTAAGCTTAATGTTCGTGAAATGCTTGACCCCATGTGATCAGAGATCACGTTGACATATCGAGATAGGTATCGTACGGCGGACAAACAACTTTCAAATTGATATTTTGCAGAATAGGGACGAGGCAGATGAGCAATTGGCTAGTAAAACGGGGCAGTGCAAACTGCCTTTCTTAGATTCAATTCTTAAGTTGAAAATTAGTAGTCTATGTATGTTCTGGAACTCAAGCTATTCAAGCTTAAAGTCACAATTAATTTACATATTCCTATAATTTAACGTATCAATCTATCCATATGTGATCACCCATATGAAAACTTACCGTGTCTCCCGTTGCTTAGGTTTATTCCACCTTGTTGACCTGGGTGCTCTGAGTGACATTTTTAGTGGATTTATTTTACCTTTTTTGTGCACCTGGGTGATATCACCCAGGTGAAATGTTAGTGTGACATCCGTGATCGCGATTTAAAAACATTTAGTCGCGCAATAAGCGTAAGTATAAGCGATACTAAATAGTTATACTATAGTTTCTTAAAAGTTGTCCGTCCGTCCATTCGTAATCCGTAGCCAAGCTACATAGTGAAGAGCACCGCCTGACCCCTGGGCGCTCGCTGTACCGCCGCATCCGACGCAATGCGTTTAGGTATACGGCCGGTATGAATAACGCTGTGACGCCCGATAAATTTATTGGTACCACAGGCAGAGCGGATAGACTAAGCAAGTTCGTTAGAAATCGGCAAAGGCAAGTAAGCTTCGTTTTGATAGATAGATTGGTGAACTCTTTGTTCTCTCTTCTCGTCGTTGTTTCTCTTTTTAACCGACTTCTAAAAAGGAGGAGGGTCTCAATTCGACCGTATGTTTTTTTGCGTGTTTGTTACGCGATTACTCCGTCAATTGTGAATCGATTGTAATGATTCTCTTTTGTTTGGCAGATCATTCTTTAGAAGTGGTCCCATATAAATTTTATCAAAATCAGTCAAGATTTTATAATATCAACAAAAGTCAAAAAATGGTTTACGACGAATTGCAGGATGGGAAGTCGGTTTTTCAAGCTTTGCTTTTTAATCTCGTCTCTTTTTGCTCTTTACTCTTTGTCGGTTGATCTTTATAGGTGGTTTGGTAATTAGTTGGCTGTTTATTGGTTTTCATTTTGGTACATACCTACGTAATTGGGCTTCAATCTTTCAATCAATTCTTTGCGAATTTATAAATATATCACCCCTAGGGAGCACTAGGGATACAATTCAACTGTCGTCGCCTGGACACGTGCAGCACTAGCACTTAACCCAATCTAGCAACAACCACGTTGCTAAGTCTGTGACGACTACGCATTTTATTTATTTTTATGTTTACTTTCGTCGATTAAAGTTGGCAATGAGGTGGGAGCGCCGAGAAAGTTAAGTAAAATATTACGACCATCTCGAATTACGAGAAATAGGAATAGTTTGGAAAATTAATAATGTCGTGTCGCGTGAATGCTAATAGGTGTGCGTAACTTGTATTATAGATTTCTACATATTAAGCGTGCAGAGGCTGGTTTATTGATTTGTTCGTGTAAGGACTACGTAGGTGGCATATTGATGCATCTGTTATGTAAAGTGTAGACATCATAACGTAACGTGAGTGCGTTGAAGTCTTTTCTTTGAAACAATGGTAATCTGCTTTGATGGGTTAATAAATATGTAATTGAAAAAATACAAACTTGTAGTACAAATAAACAAGGCAATGTTTTTTTAAATTTTATGATATGCTACGTCGTAGCGCGCTACTTATGAATGAGTATTTGTAGAATTAAAGTAACGTAGAATTCCGTTATTTGTTTCTAAGAAATATAGAAATTGGTTTGACAGAATTGTAACTAGTACTAGTGGCTGTGGCTTGGTCTCAAAAGCCTGAAGAGATAACTACTCACTAGTTAGAGCGGAATCACAAGAAATAATGAATTGACTACTGCTAACCCCCTTAGCTATAACCGTTATAAAGCCTTGGAATAGTTTTACCAACATACAGCGTTTTCCTTTTATCTTTTCTTTACATTTTTAAACTCGATCGAAAACGACAAAACTCTGTCAGTTATTCCGAGGCTATACAACGTTTATTGCTCAAGGGGTTAGTATGCTGTGGTATGGGGATCGTCCGTGTTCCAATGTCTCAGTGTAATGTATATATTAAATATAAATATAAAAGTCGGTATTAAAATCATTACAGACTTCGTTTTTAATGTAATTAATATTATGATAATTTATTAATTAGACCTAAGGTTTTTATTTTTTATTATTATTATTAATTTGACAAGGCATTTTTACAGCCGATATCCTATATTATACCGTTTCATTAAATTTTAAATTAATAATACTATGTAATCTGTAAATGATGTTGTCAAGTGCTTAGTAGTTATACCTATGACCCGAATAAATGAATTGAATTGAATTGAATGTTGTGTTGCAGCGCGGCGGCGGTGCCGTAGGGGGCATGCGCCGGCGTCGCTAGAGCATGAGCGCGGCGCGCGCGCCCGAGCCCCGCGACCCCCCGCGCCACCCGCACCGCAACCACCCTCAGGTAACCCCACACACTGCCGTCCAGGGTTACAGGAATTAACACTCACCCCCTTAATAATGAAAGTTGTGTAGCCACCGAACAGTTTTACAGTGCTTTGTCTTTTTGACGTGACAACGTCTAATAAATCGATGAACGCCGGCTGCACGCACGAAAAAGGATGACTCATTGTCCCGTTACGTTCGGTCGATCGGAGCGAAAGCGCTACATGAGCTAGCGAAGGGAACAATTGGCTTGAGCGTTCGGCTTGCGCTGCATCTATCTCTCACTGAAGGAAAATTCAAATCCCATGTTAAAACTATATTAATTAAAAGAGGATATTTTAAAGATAAAATTAGAAATCAGAATTTATTGATAACCCCAATAGTTACACGTCACAGTTCGATAATTGTTAAAAGTTTATACATGTCAAAACAGTAATTACATATGTCAAGCCTTCCACTTCCACCAAGTAGCCACTATTACAATGGATATTACCTAGTTGTTAGTAAAACATTTGTGAGACAGTAGTTTATTTATTTTTTGAAAAAAAAAATGCCTCTCAGTTTCTTGCCTGTTCTTCTGAGTAGTGGCTCTTTTTCCGAACAAGGCGGTCGAATCTTTTATAAAACTTTGACGTTCATAAGTGTATTGAATAAAAACATTTTGACTATGACTTTGACTTCCACTCGATTGGCCTATGTGTTCGAGGAGAAGATTTCATCAATGTTTTGTTATGACGTTGTCACGTTAGACTATCGTCCGTAAACCGACTTTACAGACAACCATTTTTTCGTTGTTTGAACTCGATTGAAAAAGCCAAACCACTGTTAAATGAACTCCGAGGCTAAACAACGTTTATAAGTAAGGGAGTAAGACTAAATATAAGACCTGCTGGATGGACCTCCGAGCACACTTTTAGGATCTATCAAGCTAACAGCGTGGCTCAGTGAGTATTATTTCCAGCTTCAGACTTGGCGTAGAATCTTATTCTGGATCAGAGTAAGAAGCTCTGCAGTCTGCACTGATGTACCGCTTGACGGTGTATTGCGGACTTTTATCTATGTGATTTAACCGAAAATAATATACTAATAAACGTTGTATAGCCCTGGAATAGTTATACAGTGTTTTGTCTTTTTCTTTCTTTTAAATTTTTAATTCGATTGAAAAAGACGAAACTCTGAAGAACTATTCTGAGGCTATACGTTTATTAGTAAGGGAAAATTTGCAGTCCACGTTACCTCAGAAAGAATGATTTAGCACAAGCAAATACATTATTTCATTGGAAATGTCATAACATATTTGTGTAGTTTAAAATGAGTTACTACCAATCCTAGGCTAGCGTGAGCCACGGCTATAATGCTCAATGATACACCGCTCGGCTAAACTGCCGAACCTCTGCTCACAATAAAAAACTCAAATCAACATTTATTTTAACCAAATCTGTAATTAATGGTGCGAACAGAACACGTTTGTTATCTACGATACTCGCTTCCAGTACGCTGATGAGTAGAAAATTGACAGAGAAACTGCCTGTGAGATTGCAAAACTACTTCACTACACGTGCAGAAATCAGTAGGTATGAACGTGAATGCCTGTCACATGATTGTGCTGTGTCATATATGAATCTATCGAAATAAGAGTGTAACTGCATATATCGTCAAACTTAATAAACACGAATGTTAACTACCAATGGCACCATGCGCATCAGTTAGATTACCGTGAATGTAAGTGAGGGTAATAAATTAAGTTTGCTCAAGAACTATTTCTTTATAGATTTCCTACTCGGCGGTACGTGCCTTGGCGCTTACATTACACTTCCCATAAACAAGTGCGGCGATTTACGACCTGAGAAGCGAACCGAAAATACCATAATTACTCAAATCGATTAAATTACAAGCATCGAGTGGGTATCGAGTTGAAATATGCCTCTATCGAGTACGCGGTCATCATTCGGAGAATTGGCGAGTGACCTCTAGCCGACTCTACAATTAGGGAGAGAATGATATAAATCTCAGTTCCGTTTGTTTTTAATGAACAAACACGACGATTTGCAATTAAATACCGAGTCGATAGTACAACTACAAAATAATGGACGTCGAACGGTCATTTCGCGACACCCACACTATGTTAAGGCGCAGAATTATGTTAAAGGATGTTTCTCGCCGATAAATATTGTAATTTGATACATAATCGTATATTAAATATACAATGTAACGTCAAGCAGTTTGTAATGACTAGCCGGAGATCAGGCACAAAGTGTCGCGCCTCAAGATTGTCATAACCACCTATGTTTACTAGACTTTAGTAAACAAAGTACCGATTGGTGCCGCCACTTAATATTTACTCACCAGCGGCTAGAGAATTTTATGTGGGCTGATGACGATGTTGTAACTCTACCATGCCTTAACAAATTACACGGCATCTCTCCATTGCTGGAGCAATTAAAATAATTCCTATCAATCGGCATCGCAATAATATTTGCAAATAGACATGTGACAGGTTTCGTACTCGTTTCGCGCAGGTATAATTGCAATCGTTAAAAGTAATAGCAGTGTACTGTTAGCCAAACTTGATCGGTACTAGTTAGAGTTGTTTTATGACTTCCTACGAGAGTACTTTGGGAATTAAAATAATTGCTTGACATGCTGTAGTTAAAGCTCTAAGAACAAAATTTTTGAGTTTGCATTTGAGCAAAATCTGTCGAGAAGTTGTGATGATTATGCTAAAGTGTCGATTACACTACACTTCATCCAGTGCACTACACCATATAGGGTGTCATTAGTAGATGTAAATAAGTAAAAAAAGGCTTTATTTCAATTATTAATTAATTATATGTGGAACTCGTTGCCTGCCAGACTCTTCTGAGACTCTGCCAGAGTCTCAGAAAAGACTTTCCACCTAAATACAATCCGGGGGTGTTAAAGAGTAAAGTGAATAGGTATCTCCTAGGCAAGCGCGTTACACCTTCGATCACGTCGACGTTTCCCATCAGGCGAGTCAGTGGTCAAACGCATGCCTAGTCTGTTGTAAAAATATATACATATGTCCATTGTCACATAATGCAGTCTTGTGTAGATGTCGCCTCCTTGGCGTCAGTTTTGTGCAATGTTTTCAATTTCATGCTTCTCCACTCTATATCGGTACCTATGTACAATATCGGTAGATGTAGTACAATATAAATAATCGCAATGTGTAGTGCAGTTTAATCAACGCTTGAAGAATCCGAGCTCTCATTTTGAGGCGAATAACTCAAAATTAAAACATTCAAAGTTTTCTTCTCAATCCAGTTGTTACTCGTACATTTGTTGTCGTCATTTTAGTAAATTAATAAGCTCTATTCAGAACGCTAAGTTTCTAGATCTAAACAAATTAAAAATATACCTACCTTTGTTATTACTGAGTATTAGACAAGGACATCAATACCTTTAGCTAGTTTAGATTTAGCGTTCTGTATATATGTAGGCTAGTGTAATTATAAGACATCAGATAGTCGCTAGTCCATCTGGCCGCACAGTTGGTCTAATTACGCTAATTGATCTACTGAGTAGCGGATTGGTACTGAAACAGTAACCGAGTGTATGACATAGTGTCTCGTCGTAAAAATAGAAGACGGACTTAGTACTTCAATAGCAATGAGGTTTATTAGCGTAGGTAGCCTAATGGTAATATAAAAATTATCTAAGTATTTGCTTGGCTAGTTCAATCTACTCCTAGCGAAATATTCGATCATCGGGGACATAAAGTTAAGATTCTCTTATGGCTTAACATTCGTGTAAAAAAAAAATAAGTAGGAGCTAGCTAGAAGTAGTTTAAATTAGCTAAGCAAGGACTCAGACAATTCTTATATTTAGTGCAAGTACCGTATAAGTCATGCCGGATAACCACGTGAGATAACTACTAAGACTCATGTTCGCCAATTTTTTTTGGTCGTTTATTTAAAAAAACTGTCAATTGTTGACGATTAACTCACTGAAAAGCTGTCTAAATAGTCGGTAAAAGAATTAATCGTTTGTTTAAGTAAATTAAGTTTTGTTGAACTTAGGGCATAAAGTCGGGAAAATAAGAGAGAGAATCTAGGTACCATCAACTTTAAATCAATACCCTCCTTTTGGGGTTGTAGTAAAGATAAATACCTAAGGCGAACTAAATTTTAAATTGATTCATCCTAAAAAACTTACCAAAAGCACTCGCGTTACGTTGCTAAATATAAACTAGTTAAAAGTACCTGTCCTTGTCTAATAACCACCAGTAACAAAGACAGGTATATTTTTAGCAATTTTAGATTAAGCAATTTGAGGTTCTGAGTAGGGCCTAATTCTTTATTTAGCAATCAAGCTTTCGACAAAAAAACTCTTGATCCTCCAAACTTTTGTATACTGTTATAACTTATAAAGCTTAGCCTTGAAAACCACATAATGTTACTAAATAATATTCAATAGGTATCTATTTATTATTTATGGGTACTATAAGTATTTCCGATTGCGCGTCTTCCACTCTGATTTATTTGCCTCTATGACGCCCACGGCTCGCTCATTCATACAGCAAATGTATCAAGTATCGATAAAAAATAGAATATAGAATTTCATTCATATTCTACAACTTTATTGCAGCGCCATAGGAGAAAATCGAACTATAGGTAGGTAATGGTTAGGCCATTTTTGATTAGTTTCTTAAGCAACTAATCAAAAATGACCTAATTGAATTTTCTGTCCTTCGATGACAGTGATCATAAACACAAAAATCTCAAATATTCAGCTAAAAACCACAAAAGTGGTTTTATCGGAATAGCTCTTTGGAATTGCTAACAGTGACGTATCAATCAACCGTTTAAAAACCCAAACGTTTTCGTCGTATTTTTTTGTTGATTGATTTACTGATCAGAGTAATTAACGACTATTTACCTATAATTATAGCTAATAAACCCAAAGTACTGTGATCGTCTCCCCTCTTCCGCGCGGTACTGCAGGGGGCGTGGCGGGACATGCGCGCGCGCCGTTCCGTGAATCGCACAAGGCCGTCTGACCCACTGATATAATTCCTGAGCCGTCTGACCGACTGTAATTATGTATGTAGGGCTTTTTGTTCGACCCTGGGCCTTTGCGGCGTGCGATCGGGTTTATTTTAGATTTTGCGATTTGTTTTAGATTATTAGACAACTTTCATTTTATGAAAATCCTTTTCGCTACTTAACAATTATACCCGCTTTGTCGTAATCCAAGTTACTTACTAACAACGCATCAATGTTGAAATCGCAAAAAACTTAAATTTTCATTGAGAACATTATAATAATAGGTATGTACTACATAATAAGATATTTTGGTTCACTGTACGATTTAGATCGAAGAGATTAAATTCTTACGTATGGCGTTGTCACTAAAACCAATTCTAAGAATACCTACATTTTCCAAACCCAAATATTCGTACGTATCTAATGTTCTTCCAATTAAATGTCCCGCAACAAATCTGCGTCGTTTTTGCCCGCGATAGTTACGCAAGAATAGCGACCATAACTGTGCATCGGCACACGGGAACCGAACCCGCGACCCGCGTGCCTGCTGCCGAATAATTCAGCGGCTTCCGAGAAACATACGCGGCGAGGCAATAAATTTGGCGACGGCGACGGTACGAGGACGGACTCAGGACTGGCATCTAAGTACATCCTTACTCTCACCGACCTTTTATCCACAGACTATTAGTTTGTTTTGGGGCTTGCTCTCTTCTCTAATCCTGTGCATGTCTTCTCCACTATTTCTCTGTCCTATTCTATATCTCATCAGCACCTGCTCATCTTAGTCCACAACTGAATAAAAGTCTTTCTTAATACATACCACTCTTCTACTTCTATTCTTTTCTTTCCTTCTTCTGGAAGAGAGAATTTGTTTAAACCGTAGGACATTCATAAAAATGCCTTCATTGACTTAATTTTCATT
The DNA here is from genome assembly GCA_911728515.1 of Peribatodes rhomboidaria. Taxonomy (NCBI): domain Eukaryota; kingdom Metazoa; phylum Arthropoda; class Insecta; order Lepidoptera; family Geometridae; genus Peribatodes; species Peribatodes rhomboidaria. The sequence continues at coordinate 17,490,391 of OU452169.1, forward strand.
GATCTTAGTTCTGACATCCCAACAATCTGACCTAGGACATAGTTAAGCACATTTCTTTGTCCTTTGAGCGTCTCATATTTTTCCCTAAATGTAGTCCTTGATCCGCCCCTTCCTCGCTCCTCATTATGCTGTACAGCCTACATTCTTCGGCCTTACAGTTGCCCGAATAAAAAGCTTAGAATCGACTATTGTCTCACTGGCGAGGACGCGGTTCTCGTAGAGAGGCTTCTTAATGGATATTTTTTACAAGAGTACTCCTAATTTTGGTGTTGATGAGTCTGACGTGAATCAAGATCATCCAGGTAATGAAGACAGGGAAAAACATCTTGCTTTAAATGTATCTAAACGAAAGAGTAACTTTACATTTTTGATTGTGCGTGGTGAGGTGAGGGTACGTGGCTAACGCTTCGGTGAAGAAGATAATGTAGTATTTTGTGCAAAGTCATTGTGTACTCCAAACTATAACAGAGTACTTTATTTTGTTAACACATTCTAGTTATAGAAGTGAATACTCCTCACACTCATTTCTACAATAATGTTAGATTAGCGGTTGTGAGTTTATGTAACGGCCAATTTAATAAACCCAATAAAACAACTAAACATTTTATGGCACCAGATTTTGCTAGTGAATGTAACATTACTTACTTTCTTACTTCAAAGGAAAGCTTACTTTCCTTTTCAAGAGAGTATTCAACTACCACCATCTTTTTTAATAAAGCTTCCCTTGTCTCGTCGACTCCATGCCACCTGCTTTACCTTCAACAATTCTAGGCGGAAACAAAGACTAACGTTCACTCGACGACTGCGCTGTACAAAAAGACATCGCGAGCATTATTCCGACTATTCCTACCTCTTTCCACGAGCCGGTGCGACGAGAGAGATCGATAAATAAACATTTTTTAAACACTACTTTGCTGATGAAATATTTATCGGATCCCAACTTACATTAAGAGTCCCGTACATTGGAAAACTTAGGAATTGAAATAATGGGTTACTATTCTACGAATTTTGAGTGCGGAGTGACATGTGTTAGTTTATTTGTATGTTTTTTTTTGCTTTTACTGTTTTCACTTTCTTGTTTTATTTACTAGTTGAGAGCTAGCACAAGCTGAGACTTTCTATCCCAAATATATAAATGTACGTCAATATTAACCAATCAACATATTTCTTCTGTTTTATTTCAATAAAGTCTAAGCCAGCATGATGCGTAGAAGAATGTGTAATCCCTCGAAGAATCTCTCCGCTGCGAATCATCCCGCAAATCTAAACTAACGCGAAACGAGCGTCCTATTATTTAGACTATTTCTCTAAAGTCAATTAAATGTGGCCAAAGATAGCCGCTATGAGTCACGTTAATTCTTTTTAGTCATTTAAATGTTTTACTGTTATTAGTTATGCTATGTAGCGGGTTCGGATTGCTTCACCTTATTTGCAAAAAGAAAGAGTTAAACGCTATAAACGCTATAATAGTTCTTATTGTCGTCTGGTTTTTTGTCGACTTGCTTGTTTTCTTTGCATATGTGGGTAGATCTTATTTCGAGGGTTCACTCGTGCAATTTAGATGAAAGACGCAAAGGGTTTCTGTATATTTTCGGCTAACGTAATAAGCTTTCTATTTTGGTAGGGTTCTAGTTTGGTGAGAGCGGTTCTTGTTCTTTTTTATGTGTTTTCTAGATTGCCTATTTACATTAGGTCGTTTTAAGATGGTATTGAACTTTACCGTGTTCTACAGGACTTTGATAGTTTGATCACAAGTAAAGGCTTTATAATATCACCAAAGTATATCTTTATCAATCATCTGCAAAGCAATTTTGCATGTCTGTCTGTCTGCATTTGCTGTCTATCTTCTGCAATTCAGTTACACGATTAAATTATCGCATCCATTCAGGCCCCCTATTCCTGACGCTCGAGATGTTTCTTGGTCACTCTTACTCTTATGACTTTTGATATGAAAGAGACAACGACAACAAAATATCTCGACCTGTAGGAACAGCCTTACTGATCACAAAGTCATCTCATCTCTCTCAATCAAGATTGATCAACAACTTCGAGCATCCATAGATAGATACGAGCTGAAACAACCTTCGCACGTTATCTTAGTTCATAAATAACTCCACATATGCACTAAACGCCACTATTCCATTGAACTCTCTCGAAATGGCTGTGAAAAGGAATAAAAATCGTAGCACCTCGGTTGGCGACCATAAAGGTGCCCACACACTGGCTAATGAGCCGCCGCGATTTATTGCCGATAAATAATGTTACTTGCACGTAATCACCATGCGCGTGTATGTACAGCAATTGACAGCGTGGCTGGGTAAAGTATGGACTTCAGAATTTTAATATGAATTAAGTAGAGTATGTAGACAGAATTAATTTTTTTGTAAATTTATATTATAGCTTTTAATATATTGTTAGAAATGTAAATGCGCGTGGTTTATGAATTGTGGAATAAAGCTGAATGTTTGAAGTGTCTCTATGTCTATCTGAGCATTTTGTTAAGTGGTCATTAAATATAAATTGATAATGAAGAGAAGAGAGCAAATAGTGGGTTAATTCAGTTATTACGACTTATATTACATAGGAATATAAATCGTACCTACATTTCCGACCCCTAAAAAAGTAGGATGAGAGAAGGTTATGAGTTATGAGTACTAATGAGGTAGGCACATAAATGATTGTGAAGGAATGAGGAAAATACGCCTATCAACGTTAACTGAAAGTTTTCTGTTGATGATACACACATACAATACCTACAGTACATAGGTAGATGAAGTGATTTTGCATATTTTTAGCGTAACCCAAATAACCCTGTGTTAATAGCAGTATGTGACGTTTCGTTCATAATTTTATAGGCTCTGGCTACGATATGAGTGACCGTGGTTTCACCAGCTGGTGCTAAAAGGGCTAATTGTGGCAATAGCGACTATCGCGACTTGCGCGATCTAATAAATTAACCACTACGATAAACCCTGCCCTGCTGTTTTATTATGCACCAAAACTATGGAATTTAACATCTCTAAACAACCAATTTTCAACCCTGTCTCAATACAATAAAGTAGAAAATGTTATATCACCGTTAATAGTCTTATTCTCTAGGTATTTTTGGACTTGTTCAGACATTTATACAATTGCGTGGGCAGTATCGATTCTAGAGTTGTAATAAATATCGTGTTTTTCTCAATCAGAGTTTTTGCCGGAGCCGCCGGTAATTCGGTCGTAAAGTAATTCACGCGTACGGTTTATTGTGTAGGGTTCTTTAGCTTTTTTACGCGGATGGGAATATTTGAAATGGATTAGGTACTGGTTTTCGGAAAACTACTTTTTTAACAAAATTATTTTCTATGACTGCGAGAAACAGGGTCTTCTTTATTTCAAAAAACTTTCGCAAAATACATCCAAAGTTTGTGAAGATATATCAGAAGCGAAAATAAAGATTTGGATTTTTTTTGTGCTATAGTTCTAAGTGTTGTAACTGTTTAATTTATTATCCACTAATGCCTTTAATTTCTCTTGCAAACTGTTCTAAGCACCGATGATCTAATGAAAAAACTTTACAACACACTTGCTTGCAATTTAGATTTGCAATTAAGAATTTAGCTGATAATAAAATTAATTAATCTGATAAAAAATCTCATCTTCTCTCATCAGTCTTACTGTTACATGTTATTTATTTTATTTATCCAATTATATGTGATTAGAACATTGCTGGATTAATTACACGAGTCAACTACATAGCCGCTATAGAACCTTGTCAATATCACAAAGTTTGTACCACCTTGATTTTTGGAAGAAAGTATAGACTATATTTATTGTGACAGGGGCGTATAGTTTATTTGAATGTATTAATTGTAATATACATGTCCGTTGCAGGTCTTCGAACTCTTGTCCAATAGTTTAATAGCTGCAGGTATGGGCAAATTACTTGGTACGTTGACTCATGTATAAGTTTTGCAAATGTTACCTCAATATGTCTGAAATTGCGGATATAAGTGTTTGATGACACAGATAGGTGAGTGTTTAGTACACGGATACGAAAAGATATTGGGCTTTTTGAACAAAACACATTAGAGACCCACCGACCGACAAAAAGACGTAGAGTAAGTATATACGGATGTTTTCATCAAGTACAATAAAGTCAAAGTCAAAATGTTTTTATTCAATTGGGTATCGATACACTTATAAACATCAAAATTAAGACTCAATCGTCTTGTGCGGAAAAAGAGCCACAACTCAGAAGAATAGACAAGAATCTTAGGGACATTTTTTTTCCAAAGAAAACTTGTCTTCCAAATTATGGCTTAGAACTAGGTAACATCATATTATTATATCTATGTACTAGCATAGAATAAATAATACTAGTGGCTACTTGGCGGAAGTGAAAGGCTCCAAACAACTTTGTCTTCTAAATTATTGTTAACCTTATAATATCCTCTTTTCATTAATGTAGTTTTACATGTAATTTGAATTTTCCTTAAGTGAGCCCTGTTATATTTTTGGGGATTTTATCATATAAACGATCGCAACTGTTTAAAAAAGACTTATAGTATTTGATTTATTCAGTCCTACCTAGATAGTTACCTAGATTTAGGTACAGGTATCCTATCCTTATTTCCAGTGTTTTTGTTATGATAGTCACAGGTCAATTTAAATTTGTGTAGACTTTTACGTACCTATATACTATTTTTAAAGATATACAAAGATGGCAAAGTTAATATATTTAATTCAATAAATAAATCTCTCAATGATTCGCGAGGATATCTCGTAGATAGTGTGAACCGCTCGCTTTTTCAAAATAAAAATGGACTCCATATCAGCAGCCGAACCCCACAGCAAAATGCAGTATGAAATTATTAATGTATAATAGATTAGATACCTACTACTACCTATTACTTACTAGCTGTTTAGCTTGCGGCTTTGCTTGCGTTTTATAGCCTATGTCACTCAAGAATAATGTAGTTTTCTAATGATGAGAGAATTTTTGAAATTGGACCAGTATTTTTTGAGTTAATTCGTTACAAACATACAAAAATAAGCAATCATTCCTGAGATTAGTGTAGAGAGTGTATATAATAATTTCGTGGAAGGAAGAACTGCTTAAAATTGTGTGTTAATAGACACAATTTTTCTTTTTCTCGTCACCAAAAACTTTACTGTACTTCATTTTAAAATTAGGTTTGCCAGTAGTAAACCAAAACTAAACAACCAACCAACTCGTTCCTTGTAGAGACAACCTTCAAAAAAAAGGTCACACCGAGACCCCAGACGAGGAAAGAAGTAGGTCACACCAACCTACTTCCATACCTTTTAGCAAATCCATAAAAACGCAATATTTACATATGATTTACATCAATCAAAACATTACAATTTTAAATCAAACGGCTTGTGGTCGCTTTCGGAACCAATGATTGGTGCCTCTTTGCATGTTGGGGCTACTTTATGCGTTCTTGCTCATTTCTCAAGTAATTTTAGCACTTGCAAGGGCAATTGCGACCACGAAACATTTACCCCGAAGCTTTGATGTTAATTAAACTACGGTTAGTGCGTTTAATGAGTGTGTTTATAAATATCGGTGAGTTCGGGACGGTCGGGGCTTGGATGTTTGTTTATTATGACTGGTTCGTGACGGACTCCTTGATTTTGTAATTTAAAATTTTAGTAAGCTTAAAGATGAGGATATTTTTTAATACATGGAGGATATTTTTTTATAATATTAATGAAAAGAAGATATTATAAGGTTAAGATTTTTATTTAGAAGATAAAGATGTCTGGAGCCTTCCACTTCCGCCAAGTAGCCACTAGTATTTATAGATATTACCTAGTTGTAAGCCAAAATTTGTGAGACTGTAATTTATTTATTATTTGAAAAAATAATGCCCCTCAGTTTCGTGCCTGTTCTTCTGAGTAGAGGCTTTTTGTCCGAACAAGGCGGTCGAGTCTATTTAAATAACTTTGACGTTCATAAGTGTATCTTTGATACCTAAATTGAATAAAAACATTTTGACTTTGACTTTGACTTTGAATAAATACGCGTAACATGTATTTATTTTTCCTTTTCTACATAAATACGTGTAATGCCATCGTAATGCAATAAATAGTCACCTGTCACATTTGGGACTGTATATCGTCCGGCGAATTGAGGGAATTGTAAAACACCTCTGCCAACCGCTTCAGAAAGGAATAAGGCGTGCCGATATGTTATGTTACGTAATAAATAACTCATTTTTATTATCACATTTCACCTATAAACTTACTAGTACAAAACATCAAAGTTGGATAATTAATAAGAATCATGTCATGAAATTCATTATGTAACTATCTCTTCTCTATTATATATACCTGCCGCTGCCGACCCATAAAACAGTATCGGCGCGAATCAGATGTGATTTTATTTATTTTTTGTTTATTTATTTATTTCCTCAGATCAACTAGAATATCAGATGGCGCACGGCGTATGATGTAGGTGAAGCCACTTCTTGTTACATGTGTGCTGTGGAAGTGTTGCCATGAAAAAAAAAATTACCCTGAGTATTGTAGTTTTCCAACGTATGTATCCGCATTCCACTGAATTCATGTAATAGTTCCCAGGTTAATTAATCAAATGTTTGCCAAATATCAATTGCCAAAAAATCATCATCATACCTTAATCATAATACCTAAACTGGACGACAGTTTTGAAATAAAGATTTTTTTAAATTACTCAACGGAAGGCAATATAGTAGACTTAGTATTAGGGTTCTGGTAGCACCCCTTGAGTATGGAACCATAATACGTAAACAGAAAAAAAATAATTATAAGTACGCGTTGAATTGAAAACCACTTTTCGTTGGTAAAAAATTAAAACTTACCCTGATGGGATACGCAGTCCTTTTCAGACGGCGAAGGCCAAGCTTGGTCAGGTAAAAGTCACTTTCATTAAAATGATCTGAACAGACAACATCTCTTTTTGATGGTTGCCATTTTTTATCATTTCGACTTTTTTGTATGGCAACCACCCATTCTTTTAATGTCGCTTTTTCAATCTTAATTGGGAACCTAAAAAAGTCTTAGGATTTAAAATAATATTTTGGAGAAAAAAAATGCGATTATGACAACACTGCATGACATTTCACAAATTCATGTAATGTCATTGTCAAGTCCTAAAATGGCATTATGGACTTTGTATCTAGTTGCCAATAAAATAAAATAAAAAGCACTATGTAAATAATAGGTATCCGAAATTATAACCTAAAACAATGCTGTTTACTATATAATGAGATGTTATTAACAATTCTTTTTCACTTTCGTGTAGTTAGTGCAGTGTTTCACAGCACATGACGGCATCATTCCAGAATTTTTTTGTATGTTCTCAGCGTGACGTCCAGGTTAGTACTGACGAAGCGAGTAGCGTAGTTTTTTTGCGTCAATGTGTGAGTGTTGTGTACATATACGACAGTAGCGTAGTTTTTGGATGGTTCTTGGCTTCACCTAAATCAAACGCCGTGCGCCATCTGATATTCTAGTTGATCTGAGTTTATTTCGTGATTTAAAATACACATGGTGGCGCTAAACGATTTATCAGTTTAACTTCTGATAAGTAGTTAACTCCGAGTTAAATAGAAAACCCGAGCTTCTGCCAACTTCCCTTTTACTTTAATGAAGCTCTTATGCGCTACAAACCTATAATTTAAGGACCGTCTGTCTGCATACCGTCAACGAAACACACAAAGCATCTTTGCTGTTTGTGTGTAAGTTCGTAAAGGATTGTGCGTGAGCTCCCGTTGTAAGGACCGGTGCGCGCACGCAACGGGAATGTGCGTAGGACCGGTTCTGGAAAACTGGACCAGTTTGCACACTACACATGCGTGGAGAGCGGAGTGTTTACACATCTGAAGTCCTGTAGGACTTGGATATCTTGAAACGCGAGTCTGCTCTTTTGCACGTTTACTTGTGTATACTGAAGAAGTTAAAATGCGTGTAAGCGTTCATTAGATACGGACTGATGCACACAGGACATGAACATTTTTTATTCGAAAAATGTTCATCAGCACGCATCGGAGTATTGTTATACTGAAGCCGAGCGAAGGCACGTTACTTCACGAGCACCTAGCAACATTTTTCAGCATTTCCAAAATTTTCACGAAAGTTAAAATCCATAAAATTTTCTCAGTGGCGGTGGGACGCGGCCTTGCTACGAAGCACTTTATAGACTTGTGTGTGTTAAGTAGTGGAATATTCTATATTCATAATAGAAACTGTAAATTGAAAATTTGATAAACCAACCAAAAAAGTGTTCCTCTAAACTTTTATGAATTAGAAATGAAATCTCAACAAAACACATTATTAAAATGTTAGAGTCTCAAAACCAGATTCACTAAATTAATTTCTCTCAAACTAATGGTATGCTTTTGTGAATCTATTGATTCACATTTTATAACTCTAATCCAATTCAGATTTTCCTGTTATAATGTCAACAAAGATTCATAGAATAAATTATAGTACGAGCTCCCTCGCACACCTTGTCGTCTAATGTTTGACTAGCTTTAGCATTCTGCTTCTTACAAAAGGTATAAATAAAATGTTAAGAAGGTTGTGTGGTCATTTATGATATGCCGAATCCATGAAAACTACGATTAATGAATAGAATATGAGTGAGGAAAGAAAAGAAAAAAGGAGAGAGAGCACTAGACAAGTGCAATCGCTTCCAAGCGTTTCTGTAACGCTCGAACGACAGCTGATTGGGCGATATAAGAGTTTTAAAATGTCACGTAATCGTATTGTCAACTCGTCCAATTAGCGACTAATATTAGACCGTTAGCGTTTCTTAAACAGAATAGCTTGGAAGCTATTGTAACTTGTCTAGGGTCCTTGATCAGCGAACTAAGACAGAAAATGCTGGCCGAAGTCTGAACGCTAAAAAATCTAGAAACAACTCTACCGACAATAACACCGTTTTGAAATAGTGATAAAGATGTAACAGCTTAATAGTTTTCTATTAACAAACAGACAAATGTAGTATAAAACAGTATCTAGAGTATATAGATATGAGAAATATACAATAGAAAGTCGCAAATGTCTCAAGCAGGAAATACAACCTATATTATAATTCAAATCGGTCCATCTGTGTGTCTGTACTGCGTTTTTTATTCAAATGATGTAAAACGTCTGTGTGCTTATTGGATCTGCCACAGAATAAATGATAGTGCCAAGTGGCTCTACCGTTACCTTACAGTGCGACCAATTTTGTATTAAATTTGATGGGGGGCGCCACCACTGTATTTTCTTCAAAAAACTGACACCTACTTGTTGTAAAGTTTAGTTTCCCCGTTTAGCCACATCTACATATAATTATGTGATATTATATTTTATGTGATAAGATATTCTATGCTTAGATTGTGACTTACGAATGTGACATTATTGTGTCTAACAAATGTGACATTTATAACAATTTTGTTGAGAAAAATGTGGTGCAATTGTGTGGCAGTTGCACAGATTAAATATCAGTTACTTACTTCATCAAATAAGTGGAATCTAGTGATCGGAATGGTAAATGCATAAGCATAATTTATTTTGAAGGTTGTAGGGTACGCATGGGTAATTGGGTACCTCCCGCATCACGATGTCCAAATGACGTCATTCAAATAGCGCGATCAGTTTAAGTCTAAAATTGCTTAATTTGGTTCATTAAAGGTAAGTACTTAGCAGTTTTTGTTAGAAACCGCCATTTACACAACAATTATTGTAACTGTTACTTTTTGCCGTGTACATAATAATTAAAGTAAGTAACTGTTACTTTTTCATTTACGGCAAAACGTCCAATTAAAAATACAATTTACCAGCCGTCTGAGATGCTTAAAAACTGATAGAAAGTTGTCATTCATACGACACGGAAACTGTATCACTTTGAAATGTCGACTCTATGACACAGATGTCACATTTGTCGTACGACGTATCATTCTGTCACAGAATATTTATGATGTTGGTGATTTATTGATTCCAAACTAGTCTGTAACTAATTCATAAATGTAAATGATATTGGTAACTCATAAAACTGGTTGACGTCAGTATTTGGCTATTGTAGTTAAAATTACTACAGTTGTACCTGTAAGGCTCTAAATTTTAGGATACAAATTACTATCTCCTGTATAGAAGAGAGGTAATTATTTGGCCCCTATTTTGGACGCGAAATATGGAATTAGACAGTTATACGTTAAATAGAAGATTATATCAGCATAGAGCCTAGAACCTGTACTCTTCGGCTTCTTCTGTAGCTTACTTAATCTACAATCAGCACCTACATATCTCAATTTAGTCAAAAACCTAATTTCTATTTATTTACTTTTATATTACTGCCAATTAATTAGCACGGTTATGGTAGCGCTCGGTCGTCGACTCGACACCGGACAAACATCGTTTGGTGAGTGGACACGTCACCACATGGGGTGCAGGGACCTTGTTCTGGCGCGTGCGATATATTTTCTGTCCTTCTCTTGCTCGTTAGAAAAATCGTGAGACTGAAACTAGTCGAACATGTATTTCGCGCGCCAGATTAAGGTCTTAGATCTGCAGATGTGAGTCGCATCTGCTTGGGTCATCGTCATTTTTTCTTGTTTGATTTGATTAGCTATTACCGACTCATTAGTATTACGGTTTTGGCAGATTATACTTTTCACTCTCATAAGGATTATATTTTTTATTAATTTTCTGTAATTATTGCCCTGTTACTGTTTTAAGCCAAAAGCATTTAAAAATAAACATTTACATCTTCTATAACTTTTGACTTTCGTTAAATTCCTTAACTTTCTGCTCGCGTTCAGATTGAACCTAGGAACAATGATTGAACGAAGGTTTCTTACTCCTTAGGTAGGTACTCCTTACGTACGTTATTTTCATTCTCTTTTGTCACTTAGTCATCATTTCAGCATATCGATGCAATGATGGATCTTCGCGCAGTTTTTTCCCATCCTATGTCGATCTCACCCAAACCTCCTCCATCTTCAATCCTTACAATATCTTTGAGATTAGCCATTCCCAGTTGCTAGTACCGTCTCCCTCACACCGACGCCAACCGAGAAATAAAGTCCCAGTTGCCACCCTGTTGCACCCTGTACCACCCAAAAGTCTCTATACGCCATCTGTATATGCTAACATCCATAAAATGTAAGTAATTTAACATGGAATTAATTAAACGGACCGTGCACGATCGTTTTCCCATTTCCGGCCGAATCTCGCACCTAAATAAATCTAATCATTGCGTCAATTAATGAAACCCACTCGGTGTTTATCATAATTGGCATTAACACTCACTTCAACTATAAATCATCGCCCGATATTAGAGTACCGTTCATGTTTGTATAGCTCGACCGCGATGCTATTAGATTCAATAACCAAATAACGTGACGTCACGTCACCTCTTCATTCATTGACTTTCAGGATCATACATTTTTTTTTGTTTACTATAGTTTTAAGAGACATTGGTTTATATTTTGTAATTTCTGGTGTGACTAGACCACTAAAGAGTTTATATATCTGTCTATTTTTATTGTCTATGGTCGGCTGCTTGGCCCAAAACATATTTACTTTTTAGAATTTAACTTTCCATTATTATCTTTACTCATTCTCCACGCTGAGTAAATAAGCGTAATATATTACATCTATTGGGTACGTTTTTGGTGTCAGTATTTATCATCTATGTAGCGTCCTTCCTGTAGCCATTGTAAACTATATCAATCACTTTACTTAGAGTAGAATAAGTTTGCACAAATTAATTTTTTCCTTTAATTTAGGCACTTAATGAGAAGAAAATGCGATGATATATTTAACGGCTTTTATTTTAGGTTTCGCTTGTTCCGTGAACTTCCATCGTGGTCAACCTATAACCCATGCAGTAGGAGCGCGTTAATCCCGTGTGAATCGTATTACTAAAATATTATAAACGCATTACGGCGTGATTTGTTACCACCGACACTAATAGGTGTTAAAATATATCTACACTGGTATTGCATGAGAAATAAAGAGTTTCACCTATTTCACTAAACCTGTATCACTTGAACGGTAGCTGCTTAAAATTAAAAGCAAAAGAAAACAAGATTGGTTTAAAAGAAGACAAGCTTAAGCACAGCAGTAGGCGAAAGTATGTAGCTATGAATGACACTGCTTTGCTGACTGCATTATTTATTTCTAGCCGTTCCTGTCCCACTGCTTAGCAAAGGCCTAATCCTCCTTCCATTCCTCACGGCTTTGAGCTTTTTCGGCCCAGTTTTTGCAAAAGGAGTCCAGCTACCGCCGCCTGCATTCTTACAATATTCTTTCCATTCACAAAACCCACGCGGCAATGCTTTCCTTCCTGTATGCACGTGGCAGGCTGCGAGCGAGTACGCAAGTGGGTCAGCGTGCCCTTGACATTGCGCGTGCGCCGCCCTGCGGACGCGGTACCCCTTTCCTTGGGGTCACCTTCAGCGCACGCGATGCCGCGAGCCGCGACAGGTGCGCGCCGCAAGCGCCGATGTGCTACGGATTTTGGTCTTGATCTTGCACATGTTGCCAAATTATACATTTAATAACATACGAGTAGAACTGCAGGTTCGTAATAAGTTTTTTTCTTGTATCCGATGCCTTTGGTTGGTTCTTCTCTTCGGATTTGTTTGCACTAAGGTCACTTAGGTCCTGCGTTATCCTTTGAACTGAACTTTATCCATTCTCGTCCACATTTGTTTTTTGCTCGTCTTAATTTTGTATCAACTAAGTTAAACTTTGAATTAAACTAGAAATGAAAAATTAGACCTGAAACATTGTCCATGTATTATTTTATTTTTAATGGCTATATTCTTATTGATTTCTTAGAGTAATAAATGTCAGAGTTAGTCGACTGAAACTCAGGTGCAGATTGTGCCATATTTGGTTGTAAAATATGTACATATTTTTATGTACGTATTACTACGTATGCAATATGTACATAAACTTTGTGACAAGTTTGTCAATCTCGGTTTTAAACCACTTGCCCTCTGTTTAAGAAACCCCTTTGACTCGGCGGCAGGGCGCACGCGCTCTGATTATGAAATATGGAGGCAGGTGCGCGGCGCATGCGCGAATGATTTACTCGCATCATCTGAGATCAACTCCTGCGCAGTGCGGTGCGTTTCGCCCGTTCATTTCTGTTTCTGATTTTATGTTTAGTTATTTTTGTTCGGCACATAAACACGCTTATAGTGTAGTCAACTTACTCATACATTAGCTCAGTGCCACAAGAAAATAAAAGTACTCAATAATTTATACAATTATGAAATAACTATCTTAGATGTTGACACTCACGCTTTGTATAGTAAAAAAATACAGGGTAATGCCCTCGTAGTTGTGTAGAAACTGGAAACGTAACGATATGTTAAAGTTAGTACATTTATACAAACAATTGCTTTACAAAATACTCACTCATGACGCGAAATGCGATGACCAAAATAGCACACACACAAACACTGCCAGCCCCAAACCTCGCATGCTCAACGAAGCATTGCTTCTAAAGCGTCCAACATTAATAACATTTTATTTTCGTAAAGACGAGTAGAGTACCATAAAGATATAAAAAGTGTTAAAGTTCCTTTCAAAGGACTGCAAAAGGAAAACTAAACTAAACGCTTTTGCTCTCAACGGATGACATTGTTTGCTTTGGCTATAAATATGTATTAATTATTCGTATCAGCCAGCTCGGATCATCGTTCATTAGCTTATGTTTTTTCACTAATGGGCGTAGGTACTTAAATGTACACTGAAATCTGTTTTAGCACCCAATTTTTGCGGCTTCAAATAGGTAAGTTTTCATTCCACCTACCTTATACTTTGCAAATAGATTTTTTTATACTACTATCCTAAAAACTTTGACAATTTTCAATATAAAGCTTTTAATAAATAATATTATTAAGTTAAGTGCAAAAAACGAATACATCCAGCTCGATATCGGATTCCCTGCACGCGCCACCGTTACCCGATACTCTTTCAAAACCTTCCAGTTTTTGCGGCCGTTTAAAGTTTATAGTTTTTTTGTAACTTTGACTAAATAATAATTTCTATCTACGCTTGTTAAATGACGTGAAACTCTTTACAAAGCTTCCAATTTAAACTAAATTTATTTAAACTTAAATCAAAACCCTCAAACTACAGTTGATACTGTTTGAGAGATTTTTAACTGTGTGAGTTTTAGTTAGAAGTACAAAATCAGTAAATAAAATACATAATCCAAAATCTTTGATTCTTTACAAAAATTTTGTTAAACAACCCATAGATTAAATAATAGTATCATGCCAAAAGTAACAAATGCACCAGCTCAGTTTCTCACGAATGGCTACCTCCATAAATTATATTTCGCGATAGCCTAACAAAACGTTAACCGAAGTATGACAATCCGACGGAATCCACCTGACGCTCCCCCCGCGCCCCGCATCCACCCCGCACCCCTACACACAACCTCACAACCCCCGTGCACAAAAAATATCATATCTCGTTACTAAATCTGCCTATTGTTGGGTGTGTGAAACTGCAACTGGGGCTGTTATTTTCTAAATTAACGGGTTAACGAATTCTGACATATTTCCTACACTAAAACTGTCAAAGATAGTTGCTAAAACGACGTTACGAAGTCTCAGAATACTCCTTATTATACTCCCTACATAGTCCATGTCTCTCTATTACATAGTCTGTGTACGAATTATACATGTAAATAGAGCCTCTAGTTTATAATTATTTTCTTGTTTAATTTTTAAATATTTTCTTAGTTATTACTTTTGGTACACATGGACACATGGTATCTAGTTATTTTAAATTAGGTGTCACAAAAACCTTTTCCACTTATCTGTACGATTCGTTGCATTGTGCTAGGCGTAAATAATGAAAAAAAACTTTTACGAACGATACTGGCCGAAAACCGGTGGATGTCGCACCAGTAAAAAAGTTTAGATTTTAAAAATGGAACGGTCGGGTTTTTATTGTTTTTTTTTTGTGCCATGATGCAATGGATGCGTTTCACAAAAGGTTTTTAACCGTTCGGGTGTTAGTGGTCGTGGTCTGCGTATTTGTTGCTATTGTTTATTTATCAAATTCTCCTTTGCATATTGAAACACGATTAGAGTTGAAGATTTATCCCTTCCTGACAGAAAACATTATTTGAACGGTGAAATTCATAAAGATGAGTGCTGACAGATGCATTGCATCGCGAGCACAAGGTGGCTATCAGCGAACGCCAATCACCACTCGCAACGTCACGGTTCCGTCCGCGGTGATTGGGCGTTTGCTTCATTCATCATTTAAAAGCTACTAAACTATGTAGGTTAACAGTATTCTTTATGTTTATTAGGTACTTATTAAGAAAAATTGTCAATAACAAGCGGTTCATTAACTAATCCCCTCGTCAAACGTTAGTGAACCTCGACCTCATAATAATTCTAATTTAAAAAATAAATAAGGTGTAAAATGGCGGCGTTATGCAAGTCCAATAATTCTATGAAATATAATCTTGACCCGACGCGTCTCCGGATTTACGAGCGGTGTAATTGGAGTCCCAGAAGAAACTCGTAACTTTTAATAACAAATTATATTCGGAATGCAGCCGGCTCGCGGATTGTTGGCTATAATGACCAAATTGTGGGAGTGTAGTTTTTGTTCACCAAATGGTTCCAAAACGAATAATTTGTTTAAAAAAATATACTTACGTAAAAAGTATACTTCATTTTTCATATACTTACTGCTGAAATATAGGAACCTATTCCTATTCCTATGAGATACCATAAAGTGCCAAAGTAAGTAAGGAATTTATTGGCATATCTGAGTCGTGGTTACATTTTGATAAAAGTCAAACGGTACCTCGTTGCATAAAGAATAAGTAGACTGCTGTAGTTACGACGTTATTGGTGCGCTGCAGCTGCATGGATCATGATGACGTGTATGTATAATGTGTGGTAACCAGAACACTTGTAGTAGGTACTGCTGGAAAACTACAGGAAAATATGAAATCACGGATCTACTTGTTTGTACAACCCTTCATGGAGTAAAAACTTTAAATCAAGAGCAGCACGACTTTAGAATGTATTTAAATAACAAAAAAATAAGGTCAATACCCCACAAACACCATCAATGAAGCTATAATAAATAATTATTCCAATGAATAAGATGTGATTCAGTGAATTTCCAAAAGCGAGTTTCCGGGCGAGTCGTCACCGGTCCTATAACATTGCGGTGGGTGTGACCATTTTGCCAAATTGTTTCTTTAAAGCTATTCTAGACAATATAATTCCTATTTTTATAGATATATTATAATCAGACTATGGAATTAAGATGGTTTACCTGTATTTGGGTTAAGGCTATGAGATTTTAAACTAAGAATTGAAATAAAAAATCAGAAATGAGAATGTATTGATAACTCCTTTAATTTCACGTCGTTGTTTATGTAAAGAGTGGCTCGTATTTGTTATGATAATTAATTAATACTCATTAGTTTCTGGTCATGTTATACTACAGATAGTGTGCTTAACATGGACCACTATACATTAAAACTACTGATTAGAAGTAATAGAAAATAAATATAAGAAAAAACAACCCTATTACCTGGACACCAAACTAGAGGATATGTGTTACTGCAGCTAAGTTGCTGTTATTCAACAAAAATCAGTATAAAATATGTCAAAAATTAAACATAATATTCACTAAAATGAATTTCTGCTCTATAAAAATACCGACCTTGTATGTGCCTTAAATATCTCTAAGACATTTCTCATAATAATAACGAATATCTATAAAATATGACCGTTCATAAACACCTCTATTAAAAAGGAAATAGCTTTGTCCGAGGATGACATCAGCCCGACAAATAAATTCTATAATTGCTCAATGTACACCGAAATGAAGAAGACAACAAATTATGGCGACAAGATATAAAACCGGTATTAAATACATAAAATCGTAAAAAAACGGGCCTTGCCCACACTCGCCGAATTATATTATCTACGATAGGTACTCACGAGATTCATTACAACACTTATTGGATAGAGAATGAATAAAACCATTTTTGTGATGAACTAAGGATGTGGGTAGTATCGACATTTTAGCAAATTTTATTGCTGTTTCATAGAAATGCAAACTAAATGAATTTTTGCTCGTAAATATAAGCGATTTTCACTAAGCCTTAAAATTGCATAATAAACTTACTGAATTAAGAGTGAAACCGCATATAAGTAGAAACCATGTCACTTTGCAAAATTCACAATACATCTACAAGGGTTAGAACTAATCGACAATGGTGCAGTTTCATCGACAGACCTCATCTCTAGCGCCAAACCAGTTGCCGTGTTAATTGCGGTACCAAATTCGTATCTAAACCATTTGAATATCCGTAATTTATAGCAGCGACATAACCGAGTATCATCTCTACTTGTGCTTTAAGTATTTGTGTTAATGTTCGCATACATTATGGCAACTGTCGTGTCGAGACACCTCAATGTTTAGAATTTAGAGATGGTCGGATGAGAGCCGCGGCCGCGGTCACATACTCCAACTTAATGGTAATTTTATTTGAATGTTCAGTCCGTTTCGACATTATTAATTGATAAATACGGTATTCTTTTAGTCCATGAATGGTCACGAGATTTCTATCTAATAGGAAATTATTTTGATATTTAAGTTAGGAGCGATATGTCTTGCGGTTATGAATTATGTTATTGTTTCGCTTTCTCCGTATTATTGGTGGTCTGAATCGATTTTTAAAATATGACTCTTCTAAGGTTAAATCGGTTTTGGCGGAGTCGATTTTAATCACTTGATTATTCCGAGCAATGCCGGAAAATTAAAATATTTAATCATCGTATTTCTCTATAAACCCAGGAGAATGATCAGCTCAGAGGTCGCGTGTAGTGTTTTATGCTATAACAGCACGGTCTTCGCTCTTCTTTTTACCTAATTTAATGAAACGACAGCAATGAAACACACTACCATTATGTTTAATTTTTATCACCAAAAATCTATTTCTGATAAAAGCTCTAATAAAAATTCTCGTAATTCAATAAAGTAATTAAAGAGTAGCGTCCGTATGTTGTCGGTCCATTAGCCGGCACGGAACTGCGATTAGCATAATGAGACGCTCCGAATACGTCGAGAGGACGACTCGTTTAAACTATCACTTGTACACTTTAGCGGTTTCCAAATGATTCTATTTCTAGTAACAGTGAGATAAACAATAATTAACAACTTAGCTCTTGCCAGTGTCTAGCCTCCAGCTTTATACACCGGTCCAATGATATGTCAGTACTCTAACCTTATTTCAAAGAAAAAATAGATACAAATTTACCTTATGACGTTACAATTAATGATGTTTATGATTTACAATATTTTTTGTAAGCTTGTACAAAAAATGCTTTTACTAACAGCTGTAAACAATACCTTAGTTTAATTACTAGGTAAACGACGCAGTTAAATTTCGAACAAAGTTTATGTTCATACTCGTAGTAAGACACCGAACATGCACAATGTACAGCGTTAATTCAAGCTGACGTTTATGTATTTTTTCTAACTGTACCAAGTGTGGTAACGTGAAAGCTCAGTGCGAGTATGTCACCAACATAAATTACAGATTTAAGATGGCCATAACTTCTACGGTTACCTGTCTCCTTGGTACTTCAACATTCATTTCGGAGATATAATGTTATGCAAAGCAAAATTGATTGCACAATTTTTTGTAGCTCGGCTATTTTTAGAAACCAGCTTATTTCGAAACTGACTTCAAGAAAAGCCCTTCTTTCTACAATAGAATATTTTTATACAACATTCGGCTTTTTGTACATAGAGATATCGTTAAATAAATTGTATTTTGCTTTAATCAAAGTTTATGATTAAAATATGTTTTTACGTACAACGTATTTGAACGTACGTGCTGTACCGTACCGTACGTACACAGTGCCAACTATGACCATAGTCATAATTTGAATGGAAAATTACTTTTTTCGATTTTATTTCTTTGGTTCTATGATGGTAAGTTTCATTGATTTGTACACAATTCAATCGTAACGTTCACATTATCGAAACAAAAGACGACCTAAGCAGATAAAGAAAGTAGGTACATAGGATAAAATTAATCATCTTTTTATTTCAGATACAAGAAATCGAACTAGCATTTTATTTGCCTAAACGTATTGAAAGCGATACAAAACTGCGATATTTTCTAAATGCGGGGTTGTAAGTTTACTACCCCAGGGTCGGCAGTTACCCGGCCGGGGAGATTTACGTCGCCATTAGGGCCGGCACAACGTTTGACCGGCGATTGATGGAACCATTCGCCGATTTTGTAGTGTTTACCCTCTACCATGGATAAGTACGTACTTATTGCAAATATAGGGGGGTCGTTCAAAATACGCGAATATCTTTGCTAAAAAGTTCTTACCCTCAAACTTCTATTAAAAAATCAATGATAATTCCGTTTCGGAAGTGTTTGGTTTTTAGCGATATATTTACCTCCAGGTTAGTATGTAAGTATGTAAATTTGATAAAATGTGTACGTTTTTAACTACATATATATCTAGGTAATTTGGAAATCCGAAGTTAAGTAAGTACTTATAGTTTTAATAAAGTTGCTAGCGCTACAAATAAATAGTCATTCTTACAACTTACAATCATTTTAACATGAACGAATAAAATCGCGATTACGGTCTCTTTGAAATATTTCCAGACGAAACTCAAAAAGAGGTTTTTTTCGCAACAATCAGAAAGTTTTTTACTTGTTGTTCAAATGTGGTTTGACTTTTCTCTCTGCATTCATTACGCGCGGCCACTCCTGTGAAGTACACAGGAATGTACTCATTTATGAGAAAAGTAATTTCAATTTAGAGGAAAATTAAGAAAAACATATGTTTAACTTGAAAATATTAGATTGTTGCTACTAGTTTTAGTGTTACTTACTTTTAGGTACATAATATACTCTTTACCCTTTACTAAAGTTGTATAGACTCGGAATAGTAACACATCTTTAACATTTTCAATCACGATCGAATAAGACAGAAGTTACAACGTTTATTAGTAAAGGGATTGAAGGTGGTAAATATTTTATATATATTACTGAAAGATTTGCAGCGAAGTAAGTTTTCGAGTTCTTGTTATTTTTTAATGAAAATTGCAGAATATATAATGCTAAAGGTGAAACACTTCTGTATTATACATACACACTTCAGTACCACTATAATGTTAATTTAAAGCCTGCTGCAGACGAGAGACTTTTTACGCTGACTTTTCTTTCTGAAATGGTGAAAAATTATGGTGAATTTGCGTGAGAGAAGTCTGCCGTCTGCACAGGCCCTATAGTTGCTTACTAGTCGCTACACGATCACACATTTCGATGCTTCTACTATCACAGACGTGCACTCGTGAACTGATCTGATCTCTTCCATCCTTCATCCTTATTCTGTGCATGCGCTCACTCTTCTAGAAGTAGGTACATACTAATGCTTGACTAGTGTAGAAGTAGTTCTAGTTACCTTGAGGTTTCGAAGAGAATAGTTGACGAGGACATATCCCCAGTTTGATCAGGGTTGGACGAGGAACTGCTGGTTTGTTATCCCGTCCTGAATCTTATCCTAACCAAAAATCCTTTTGGTAAAAGCCCGAATAGATAATCCTTGTGTACAGTATTCTTCCTGACTCTGGTATTTAATTTTTATGTATTAGAAAGTTAACTTTAGTACTTATTATGGGGTGAAATTTTAAACTCCTGCCCGTGTAAAAAGATCCATTTCACCAACCACGCTTGTTAGACTTGCGACTCCACCGTACTTCACTTGGTCCAAGCAGTTCTACCGTAGGTTTTTAGCACATCATCCAGGATTCCCTTAGGTCCGAGCACGTCCGTAAGGTCCCAGCACATTCCCCATTGTCCCGCTAGGAGTGCCTGCTAGGTCCAAGTAGGGTCCATCGAAGTGTGTGTCGTGGCGGGCGGCGGTGACTGGACGCGTGGTGCGTGTGCGCAGGGCGGCGAGCGGCGCGGGCGCGGCAAGCGGCCGTCGGGGACGTCGTCCTCGTCCTCGCTGGGCCGCGGCGCGCTCTCCGACCCTGACCTGCAGAGCCGGCTGCAGACCAACCTCACTGCTTACTGGGTTCGTATCTACGACAATTGGTGTTGTCTTTTTCCTTCAAAAACCGGCTTTGCTACGTTGCAATCAGTCGCCCAATCATAGTCTGTCATGTCACCGTCATCCTCTTAACGGTGATTGAGCGTCTGTAGATCCCCATCACGTGATTGCATTGCAACGTAGCTGCACTGGTTTGCCTGTGTCTGTTCGATTTGGAACCGATGTGTCCTGCAGTGACGTCCCAATTGGGAATATTGTGCTTTTCTTCCTGCAACTCTTACCTAATCCTTTACAGCTCCTTGAT
Source organism: Peribatodes rhomboidaria (assembly GCA_911728515.1). NCBI lineage: Eukaryota > Metazoa > Arthropoda > Insecta > Lepidoptera > Geometridae > Peribatodes > Peribatodes rhomboidaria. The sequence continues at coordinate 17,511,766 of OU452169.1, forward strand.
CCTGTACTATCTTGCCTAAAGTCAAACTTGGATTAAATGTTAAATAGTCCAAACATTTTAACTAGACACTCTTCTCTGCCAAGTTCACTATTGTTGGTTCAGATTTTTCAATCTGCCAATGATATCACAATACGCTATTACTGGCTTTGCACTTGCAGAAAGTTTTTCAATTTATATTTTGTCTGCTGTATAATTTAGCATTAGTTTAATCTGTGAAGAAGTACCTGTCTCGTCGCTTATGTGGCAAATATGTAATATTTCTAGTGCTTCTTAACCTGATTGTCTTGGTTGGCTTACATTTCGTAAATTTATCACATGAAGATATTCATCTGATAAATTTACGAAATATAAAGGTTAAATTAACTACAATCGTATAATATGTTTGTTTTTGTGCGAATATTCAATAGTGCGTGTACTGCACTGTATTAGTAGTGAATACAAGTTTAATTATCACTGTCTGGCTTAGCTAGATAGAGTGAGCATACTTTTCGAAAATATGCATTTAAGTGAGTGAGTGACTCCACCGAAAGAAACCTTTGTGCCACACATGGTCTCGCATAACGAGCGACACTGGTGGAAATTCACCTTTATTAGCGATAAACTTAATATCTACACTAAGAATATTGGGCACCTTTATATCAGTTGCCAAAAACAACTTAGGTAATAAATCGTTCACAAGATATGGAGCCACATTGCATATAATTTAATTAACAACTCATCTACGACGTACTTAATCCGTCCAATTAAACAACCAAGTGACCTAACGCTAGCGCAAATGTGCCCAATTAAGTCAAGTGACCTAAAACATCTCGAAAGTGCAAAAACAATTCAATTAAATTCGTAGGTGAAGTGATTAGCATACTCACGGGGACGTATTCTTGCTCGCTCGAGATTATTCCGACCACTATATTTCTCCTTAGAAACCTAAAGGCAGCGATTGATCGAGATAACCTCGATCGCGCCAGAATAGGGGCCCAGATATTAGATCAATTGATGTCCTTAAACTTTTCGTGATGCGCACCTCTTACCAATTCTTTATTACCTACTTGAAACGATGGACAATATTTCAAACGATAATGACCTCTAAAGCGCTGGTAGTAAAGGTTATTAAAGTATTAGTGGACGCGTCAGTATCTTATTTATTGCTCATTGCGTGGATACAAAGTTCCCAGACATTATTCTAATTCGTATATCGAAATGCCGAACGATTTTAATGGAAAACATTGACATTGTTTATGTTGGCTTGGTACCGTCTTCGGTGTGGTGCTCAAAGTTTTCGTTGTAGCGCCTGTTGTTTGATTTGTTTTTGTCGTGATGAGAATTGTTGTAATTTGGTAGATTGTCAAAACTTAAGTGCCACAATATATAATATATATATTTATAATAATTATGAAATTAGAGTATATTTCTGCCTACAAACTGCTACGCAGTTTGGCAGAGGTGTATTTTAATACATATGTATATTATTAACTTAGAGAAATAAATAAATAAAAAAAATAAGGCAAAGTTTTCTAAAAACTTTAGGTCAAGAAAATGTTAGTTTAACGGGTGATAAGTTTATTTTGTTTTCTCTCTAGAGTTAAAAAAGAGAGTTTGTTAATTATCGTAGTACATTTCGATTATTTTAGATTTTTAGGACTTGTTAGTAGGCTATCACTATTCAATATGTGTCAATTCTTGCATTTCGGCCGTTAAACCATGTCGCCTGAAAATTTCATCACAAAACATGCGTTGGCCAAAAAGAAAGCGTTCTACGCAAACGCTACGAAGCAGCTACGAAACTACGTAGAGCCACTACGCGTGTAGAGCCAGTCGAATAGATTGAGAAACGCACGCTTGTGTTTTATAGCGCATTATGCTATAATAATATTTTTTACTTAGCACATTTTTATACGTGTGTGTGTGAGGTGCGTGTGTGTGCTGTGCGCGGGCGCACCTAGTAATGTGCTCTATTGGTATCGATTGTAGGTTTAATGAGGTGCAGAGACGTTTGCATTCATTATAATGCAATTATTTAGAAACTAGCATTCGCATATTAATGGGTGATTGTGGATAATCTGAGAACAACTAATTCGCAATAACTTATTTTAATGTTTTATAGTTCTTTTAGCCATTTTGAGACGAAAACAATTTTGTTTATTAATATACTTTGGTGTACTTATGCTGTAGAGTGTAGAATTTTGCATATATCATAACTTTTAGACAATATACACACTAATTAGTTTGTTTACCATATCTCAGCTTTTTACCCGACTGCACAAGAAAGGGTTATGTTTTTCGAGTGTATGACTGTATGTTTGTGTGTGGGTATGTAAGTATCCATGAGGTTTCTCTGGCACGCCCTACTGCCTAACCAGGTTGATGGATATTGACATGTGAGGCGTCATTAGAATTATCTTAATATTGGTAGTGACATAAGGTTACAACATTTTAACTATATTCTGAATATCAGACTATTTTGCAGTTGGGTTTTTCGTTTTTCTTTAATTTAGTAATGTTACTTGTTCACGGTTTACTTTAAAACTTAACTAACAAACGTCGTTCACCGCAATCGCCACAGATATAGCCAATACTGTAGTGGTTCTACTACTTGTAGGTTTATGTTCAACTAACTATTATCTTATCTGTACCTTTACGTCGTACAAACAGTCGTATAATCTGTGTGTTTATGTTCTTTCGCGGTACCAGATTGTATTACACGGTGGGCTGAAGCTTTTTAACTTCTTTGTTCGAACAGTTTTGTGTTTAGTATAGGTTTGGAGCTGTGGGATGGTTTCATTACGCATTTTGTAACCGATATTGTTGGTTTTAGTTTCTATCAAACAAGAGCTTATTAAAAGCTAGTACATTATTATGCTTTTGTTCCATAATCAGTTTTTTTATATAACTAGGTACGAAGCATAGAAAGAGCAAATAAAACTATAATTTCAACAACATTACAAATTCACAATCAAGAAAATTACTTTCAAACCCAAGCTTGCTTAAGTCAGTCACTTGTTATTCCTAAGTGAATAGCTAACGCCTCCAGTAAACAGACTGGCTATGACGCTCCCCGCCTAAGACCATAGGCCACAGTTTGAAACACGGCCATGGTCACGTGACCACCAATTAGACCGGCCGTCGGTGACCGAGCCTCCTTTGTTAGCATGATTTATGTATTTTACGTCTAAGAACGCTTTCGGAGCGGTTTGAGCTAATTATAACTCCGAAATTAGATTTCGGCGGTAAAGATGAGTGCAGTTTTGAGAACTCTTTGTGCGACTTAAAATTTGGGGGCAGGTACGCGGTCATAGTCTAAAAAATTAGTTTTTAGTTTGGCTCCTTTTAAATAGATTTTTAATTAAATTTATGTATTCTTGGATTTATATTTTAAACTTGATGATATTTATGTCGATGTCTAATAACTTGCGCCTATTTTATACGGTTGCCATTTTAAATACGGTTTTATCAGTTTTTAGCTACTTCTCCGAACCTAAGTCTTTATCGCACAGCCCTGACCCAGGGCTCAGCATACAAACTATCACAATTTATTTAGAAAATCTGACGTATTTAAATTCATATACAATGTTCAATCTTTTGCATTTGGCCACAATGAATCGTGACCAAATTAATCATGACTCACCCGAACTATAATTGCTATTGTCTCGGTTTATAATTACCACTAGAGAAAGTATGTCTGAAACCTACTCTGAAGTCTAAATGATGATGAATGCAGTAACAACTCCAACAACTTACACCTCTTTCCTAACCAAAACATTAAACGTTATGTCCTACGCAACGTTTTTAATTACTCCATTACTTAAAAAATAACGTTCATAGTTCTCGCATTCCCTCGCCACTAACTTTCGCCTTCGAGTTCTGTAATCACACTAATGTAGGAAACAAGCAGTACAGATAAATTATCTAGATACGACACGGCCCCGCTGATATAAATTACAATAAGTTTTAATTGGTAGACCACACGCGACGATCTTCTTTGTATCGTTACTTTGTAGGTAGAAGAAATATGGTAGCAGTACCTATCTATTTATTTCGGATATCTGTGGTTTTATCTTGGGCTCTTGTGGTTAATGAATGCATTCAGAAATAGTGAACGCAATACAGAAGTAAGTGCAATGTCTTCTTAAAGAAATAAAGCCGTGACATTTATGCTAATCTAGTGTTTTTGTTATCGCGGTAAAGTAAACGAGACACAGAATGCGTGCTAAAAACTTTCAAAACGATTTTTAACTACGAATTGTTATTACGAGCTTCTTCGCTCACTATAGGACTCATTACATCATCATTATCATCGTAATCGCCCACTGCTGACATGGGTCTCTTTTCTCGTATCCCACTAACCCCGGTCCTGTGCTAATCTTGTCCAGTCAACCGACGACATTTACAGGGCATGTTATACTTCTGTGATATTCTATAAATAACGATAGCTTTTGGGCTACTCTGACCTAAATGATGTTTTTTGTTTTCTTCTGAAAACTAACTTTTATTCTAATAACTGGTGCATAAAATAGACAAAAATAACGTGAAAATACACGAAGAACAATAATATTTTATCACTTTGTTTAATACTTTTAACTTCGTCTTTTGATTATTTCTCGTATCCTCGCGTCGTAAAATCAGGCAATAGCAAGTTTTTTACACTCCTCCAACTATCAAACGACAATCGTCCTATTTTTATGCAACATAACACCCAAAGAATGTGTTAAAGTTTTTACACGCGTGACTATAAAAAACCTATGTGATGTCTTTGTATGTTTAATGTCCTTAATTCATCATCATCATTCGTAGTCTTCTTTTTAACACTGCTCTCTTGAGACGGGTATATGTCTCTGTCTTGCTTTGCTGTATGCATCGGTTTCGCGAAAATTGAGTTCACCACACCCATTCGGAAACGTTTCCGTTCGGATCCCAAAAATTTAAACTCAAATTATTCGAGTCACAGTCCGTTTTCATAAGTTTTTAAACGTGATTGATACTCGATTCTTTATTACAATTCCAAATTTATGAAAGTAGCGAGATTTGAGAATTGAGTTTGAAATTTGTGGGACCCGATCGAAAAAGTTTCCGAATGATTTTGAATTGAGCACTGCAGGTTCGACCTTATACGTTACTTATGTTTGTAGGTAATATATAGCTAGTATGTGGAGGGAGTATATTATGTGATATGTTTATATTTTCTATGAAATACACTAAGGAAGAGCAAAGTAACGCCTTTGTGTTACTTTGGTAGGTCCCAGCCAGCATTGCCACGGTACACTGATGTTTGGCAAAAAAAATTCCGTGTCGATGCTACAGTAACTTGGGGGGAGCACATATCTGTTAGCTATTTTTAAAACAAATAAGTACAAAGGTTTTTTTTAAAGAGAGTTACAACTCTGTCTTTTGTAGCTTATCCAGTCACACTACGTACTGCTTATCCAATATTTCAGTCTTACGTAGTTCTTGCTAGACTCGTCATTGTTGGTTGGCGCTTTAATTAATTTCCAAAATCATTGATATTTCATTATTGCTGTACCACTTATGAAATGAGAAATATTAAAACCCCGAATATTTAATAGCAACCCAACATCTAATGTATTACTGTCAGATTTATAGCGATTTTAGTGTCCGCACTCTACGAGTATTTTGTATTTAACGAGCGAAGAGTTTATACGGGCGCCTAGTTACTTTAATTAGGTGGGTATTAAACTCTGGCGATACTCTACGATCTCTACCTCGATATGTACACTCTCGGAGAGGTGCTTAAGCAAGCAGTTAAGCCAGAAATGATAGCCTGTTTAGGGGTTCAGTAGATATTAAGATGTTTTGTTCGGCTGAGATTCGGATTGACTATTTGGTGGGCTCTTAAAACTGTTTACTCATTTTGGGGAAAATAATAAAAGGCTAAGGTTATTTGGATATCGAAAACGAGGAAAGTATTCGAGGTAGACGGAATTAGTAGGTTGTTAATGATGACAGTTAGTTCGCCGCAAATAATTTCGTTATGGCAAAGAAATACAAAACAAAACGATTAAAACCGTAATCAATAAATAGCAATAGGAAATCCATTGGCGGTGAATTTAGCGATTTTTGTAAAGTTGATCAGTTTCTTGGACAAGGGGTCAATCGTTAAAAATATGACTAGGAACCTTCAAGCACCTTACACCAACCCCGTAGACCAGCCGTTCGGTGTTGGGACCAATGATCCGCATCGACATTTCGCATGGATTTATCATGATTTTTCACACCAAATGCAGGTGCAGTCCGTGTGCATTCCAGTCCAGTTTGCGAGGACCAGTAAAGTATAAAATTCTATGAAAGACGTCACACCTAAAGCAGTCCGTTTCCAGTCCGTTACAGTAGCTGCACACGGATTGCTCGTTGACAACGACAAACTGACAGCACGCACACGGAAAGAACTGCTACTGGATTTGGTGTGTTTTAGCTGTTAAGGTTCCTTCATTACCTCTCATGTTCAAGATGTGTGCCAGACTGTGCCCGCGCTCGAGCCCCTAACCCTACACTAGTAACCACCGGCTGACCCAACGCCCGGCCATCAGTAAACAATTTTTATACGAATCTAACAGTCTATTATCAGATCAGATTGTCTTGCCTCGTAAACTGCACTCCTCTTTTATTGTACTATAATAACCGATATAAAGTACGCTTTTATAATGTTTTGATGCGATCTGTGTTTATCTTCGGATCGGATAGTTGTGTTTATGTGTATTGGGCAAGAGGCTCTGTATTGTAGGTGGTTATCGGTTTTATTGACTGCCTGTGACGTTATGGGGATCGCTGTTGTTGGTTTTATGTCCAGCGATGGGAATAGAATGGCAGCTCGAGTTGGGATTGCTGTGTGAATATTTTGTTCTCAAAACTTGGGAAGGAAAGAGTTTGAACTACTACCTATTCGAAGCTTTCATAGTCTTGGTTGCAAAATGCAGAGATTTTTTGTATTTCCTCTTTGTGTGGGCTTAGTAGTTTTATCACTTTCAAAAGTCTCCTGGCCTTTCTGATAGCTATTAGTTTAAGTACAACTCTAGTTAATAGAGGCCACGTACATAATTAATTTACTTGTAAAATCCTTGAATTTGCTATTGAAAAAAAACGGAAAATTACAAAAATATAAATTATTTTAATTACATACACGAATTGCGAACAACAGAGCAATTTATATTTTTACCAAGCGCTCATTATAACCCGTTCCACCTGCGATAATGTTGAATTTATATGATTTCGTCACTAGAACTAGTTACTACACATGTAAAGATGTATCTAGTACACGTGTATGGGTGTATGTATGTTGTCGGATTTGGAAGACATCTCGTTATTTCTGTTTTATTGTATGAATACGTAATGACGCCGCGCCGTTGCGACACTGCCAATTGCTTGACTTGGCGACTACGGTACTGTTGTCAAAGAATAACAAACTGGGAACAATAGACGGACCCTCGAGAGCAACAGTAGCTACTGTGCTGCCGAAGTCGTTGAATAAACAACCGACAATAAAGCTTTTGGCAAAGCTATTCAGTCTGTTTTGATTGACATTAATTCACAGCAATTTTGGTTAAAAGAAATGGTCAGAGTTGTAGAAAGAGATCTTAAAATTCAAAATTCAAAACGGTGATTTACCTTCGTTTAAATTTATGGTTCAATTAGTATAATATTTAAGTTGATTCCAAAACTGTAGTTCATCAGTACAAGCCAACAGTATACATCGTATTTTATTTGCTAATAAATCAATAGCTGACGTTAGGAACTAATTAAAATTAAATCTGTAATTTGTTTGCTGAGAAGTAACGTGTAGCGAAGAACTTTAACCATTCGTTATGCAACCGAATCTTAATTAACGTAGCGAATTTAAATTAGGTACCTACTTAATTCGAATTAAGTTCAATTTATGCAGCTTCATTTGAAGTGTTAAATTCAAAGTAATCTTATAGCCTCTCGGAGGCTGCGTAGATTTAGGTTACAAGTTGAAAATTGGGACTTCTCTATTTTTGTGAGCAGTTAATCTTTATCGCCATAGAATTGAAATTGATAAGTAGGTATGTGGCATATGCTTGTTTATGAGCATCCCATATCTTTATTATTCAAATCTCTTCAGAAACCGGTCGCAGTTTAAGTTAATTGCGTTTTTACATACTTTGTTCTACACTGGACATTTTAACTGATTATCTAACGTAATTTCTTTAATTAATTAAATGTTTAAAATTACGGTTCTGTTCGTGGGTATGAAAATACCTCAAGTTTTAGAGTAAGAGATTTAACTAATGATAGCTCTTAGATGTCGTAAGAATTAGAATTGAATTTTTGAGTCGTTATCACTCTGTGAAATTAATTAAATGGTTTTTTTTATAATTTCGACTTTAAAATCTCCATTGCGAGCGTATTTATGACTTGCCTTAAGTTATGTCTGATGAGCAACTAACGAGTAAATAAAGTGCTTTTCTGTGAAATGATTTTGTAAAAGTAAAATTTTGTTTTTATTTAGATAAAGCCCACAATTAGATTATTTTTTTCAATAACGTCACATCATCTGAGATTTTAAAAGAATGGAGTTGCTAAATTGATCCTAAACCACTTAGATGTGATTAAGGACGAGGCATCTATATATGTATGTACTTATCAAGTGCCTACAGTACTGAACGCATTTCCTTAATTAGCAATAGCTAGTTACGAAAGACATTAAATCGCGTATAGGTTTATAGAATTCAAAGACAATATTCCAAAAATGAAATTGCATACTAAGCAATAAATGAGGCAAATGACGCGGAATCATTTTACCTCGTTTAATTCGGTGCCATATAGTTTTTACGTACCATAAAGGTAATGATTTTTCGACTTGACAGTGTTAATTAAAAACGAGACTAATAAACGTCACTGTCTGATTTTATGGTTCTCGAAAAATAATTATATTCTTAAATACTCTCGTGGATTATTTTTGAAATTTAAGTATCAATTTCTAATAAGTTAATCACTTGCATGAAAGAGCTATTCTGAGTCCTTTAAATGTCATTTCGTCTTTCGGTATCTACCTTTAAAGTTTAATGTATGATATAAAATACAGTAGTATTATGTTCTATGTTATGCACATATTGTGCAAATAGTAGATGACATAGCTAGGCAGATTAATTAGACGCTAGGTTAAGCTATGTGAGATATAGGTATGTAATTTAAGAATTTCCAGAAAACTGCAAAATTGTAATGAAATCGTGGGACGTAACTAAAATAGTCTATTTCATCATTGCAGTCGCAACAACGAGTTTTGAAATCTTTATTATTTTCTAGCTTAAATTGTACATGAGTTAGGTATAATTAAAACACGAACCGGTTTCTCATCAGCATTCTAAATCTAAGCGACAATACTCTAGGTGGTATACCGCTTCATCTGAGTCTACAGGTTAGGTAACTATATTACTTTAGGACATAGACTCACTGGGATGCAATGCGCGCTGCGTCGTGACTCGTGACCGACATTACATGACAGCGGACGCATTCTCTGTTTGACAACCACAGTCAGCCAGTCTACAGACGACAAATGTGAACTGCACTACGGTACTCTTTTCTTAAATAGTACTCTTACCAATTTTCGAAATTTCGATAGTTCACTTTCAATTATGACCACTTGGGTTTTTCATCAATCAATCGATTGGCAGCACACGTCAATCTCGTATTCAAATTAATTGAAATTTAAAACTATTTACTATCTTCGTCTTTTTCATAGCTAATCTTTTCTCAAACCTTTGTTCTTGAGGCGGTTTCTTAAACCACCACCATCGAAAGCCACCATAGTCAATTGCGTGACCGATGCAACACACGCGATACATTCACTATACATGTTTTTACAGTATTAATAATTGTGGCGACCCGTGCCCTGTCGTGTCGCGCTCTATCTTAGTGCGTTCTTACCTTTAATGCAATATTCATGTGTCATCGATATTTTGTAACATTTGTAATTATGAAATATAGACGATCTCATAATGTGAGAAAGATATCGGTGTCGTTATGATTTTTAATCAACGAATGAAGTGATGAAGCTATTACTCTGTCCCCGAATCGATTATTGAGATGGGATTCACTCGGGACGGGCGGGTTTATTGCTTCATTTCAATGTGTTTTGTGTTACATTGCCTATCTCTTCTACACCCTTTTTCGTGCCAAAACATTTAAATCTCTATATTTGAATGTTTTGGTTTTACTCTGGCTCGTCTGATTTACAACAACTATAATTATAAAATGTAAAACCTCCGAGAAATATAGCTAAGAATCCTTGATGAAATCGTTTTTCAGATGAAAAAACTAAATCGAAATCCCCTCAGCCGTTTAGGAGTTATAATGCCATATACAGACACAAGTCACGGTAAACTTATAGCACCGTCTCGTTTGCGGATGGTTAAAAATACCAGTGCAAAGCGTAATCCGTAGATTTAAGAAATCAATATCTCCCACGACAAGCGAGTCTTATCTTAGATCAGAGAACCAGAACCTCCGAGCTCAGAGCCTTCTGTCGCATGAAAGAGTGCTATTGTATGAAACATGACATCACCGTATCTCAATAGAGACGCTCACCAAAATAGTGGAAACATAAAATGTGACATATGTACCGTCCATTGTAGATCTGTATGTGTCTATTACGACACACAATTGGTTCGGCCGTGGGCTGACGTTTACTGCCCGAATACTAATACTAGAGATATATTACTTTTCTGCATATATTAGAGACGTGAGTATATCATCCCAACGTAGTGATATTTATATAAGTAAGTGAAACAGATATCCATAGACTTAGAAGCATATGGATTTCGGTCTGCGCTCAAAAATAGACAAACGAAAAATAGAATAAAACTGAAGTATGTGTAAACCCGTAACAGTTCCTTGTCAGCTCCTATTTTAATCTTCGGCTTTTATTTTATCATAGACACTGAATCAAGAACTGCCTTATTAAACTACTTCTTTTATCGCGATAGCTTGTGTGAGGAATATTATTTAATTTAAAAAGTACACGAAATTCCTTGAAAACTTCGACACTTCTTTTGTTATTAAATTTGTGTATACACTTAGTGATATGTCCTAAACACTTTTCTCGTGAGTTTTATATGAAACACAGCATCCACGTGTCGCTAAATCTATTCAGATATGTTTCAAAATGGCCCAATGCGGTTGGAATTTCCGAGTAGGTATGACTAAAACGTCTGCCCACTTGCTCGGATTAATGTTGTATTCAACACTTGAACAGTTTTGTAGTAACAAATGTTGCAACTTATCATAGTGTCTCGTTTGTGGCTTTACAACATTTCCATGATTTATGCGAAATTATTGATTGTTTACTAATCTATAATCAACGATCTATTTTCACTGCCTCGGTGGCTCAGCTGGTAGTGAACCTACCTTCTGAGCTTGGGGACGTGGGTTCGATTCTCACCTAGGGCAAACATTCATGTGATGAACATTTGTGTTTGTTCTATGTCTGGGTGTTAATATCTATTTAAGTATGCATTTAAAATATGTATATATAAATTACAGTACAAGCTTTGCTTAGTTTGGGACCAGGCGACCGTGTGTAACAATGTCCCGGATTTATTTATTTTGTTATTTATTATTGTATGTTGTCTGCTTTTAGACATCTTATTCTATTCTACGTTCTTTGGAAGAAAACCTAACAGTTGCTGTTTCACTATCTGTTTTTTTTTTCTAATATGAAAATGCTATTCAAGAAAATGCACACACTGTGCGAAGCCAAAAATAGAATAAAAAACCCGTAAAGGTATCATTTCCGTCATTCGTTGTAATACGAACTGAGAAAGCTCTCGATACAAAACTCAACATTTCTAACATCCAAAACAGCATTCACTAGCCCACATTACACAAAACTATTTGAACATTGCGCAACGCACATAGTGTCGTGCATTTCAGCCGTAATTCACCGCATTTGGTGATTTACGGAGCCCATCCGTTGTTTACGGATAAAACCGGTCGCGATTACAATTAATATCGGACCGAGTTTACGGTTTGTTGTGCCTCACTTCGCCGAGAGCTAGGCTTTATTTATCGACGAGTAATGAGAATCTGCTGCCATTCATTATCAATTGTTGAATTTACTGTGCTTTGCTTTCTTTTTTAAATTAATTAGAGAAATTTGATCTTTATTGTTAATATTGTGGGGAAATCATTAAGTACTGGCTGGGTTTTTAATTTTTTCGTGTAAAAAGTAAACTAAATTTTTTTTTTTTTTTTAGATTTATGTACTTATAAGAATTTTTGACTTTTTTAAGAATTAGGTTTAATTATTGACGACTGTGGTCCATCTTAATCCTTTTTTTTTTTTTTTTTTTTTTTGTTTTTTTTTTTTTTTTTTGTTGCCCAGGGAAAACCTTTTATAGGTACCACCCACCTCGGGGGGGCAGGGTGGTTATGTGGGAGTCTCCGCCACTTGTTGGCGGCATACCCACTAAAAACCCTGGGGGGCTTCATCTTTGCGCCATTGGTCGAGACTACGGGTGCGCTACTGCACTCCTCCGCGGCCCCGACAGCACTTGATCTCCCAAGACCTCATCGCGGGAGCTTTTGCTCCGCCCGTCTTGATTACAGTGTGTGGTATTACGCCACACATTGTTTATCCTCGGGAATACTTTCATCGGGTGGCGGGCCCCCCCGAGCTCGTCACCCTGTGTTCCCAGTTAAGGAGGTAGCCGGCGTTCATGCGCCAGTCTGCGTCCGCTCCTTCTTTTACGCATGGGGTGGCTTGAGGCGTCATCCTCCCTCATGCGTTCTGCCGTTTCTTTTTGGCCGACAACTTCTTCACAGAAGTGTCGGATCGCATTCCAAGCTGGTTCGCTGCCCGTCATGGCCACCAAAACGGCTGGCAGCGACAGGTCAGCTCCAACCTCAGTCACAAGCTGGGATCGTTCTCTGTCCCACGCTGAGCATGACTCCAGCGTATGTTGCGCCGTGTCTTCTGCATGACCGCAACTGTGACACATCGGAGTCGGCTCTCTCCTGGCTATCCTGTACAGGTATTCGCCAAAGCAGCCATGGCCTGACAGGACCTGTACGAGCCTGTAGGAGAGAGTCCCATGTGACCTCTCGACCCATTCTTTTAGGATGGGTCGAACCGCCTCTACGGTGCGATGACCGGCACTAGGATCCTCCATCCTCCGCTGCCATTCCTGCATTCCATTTTGCCGGCCCAATTGGCGCCATCGTCTCATCACCTCAGGGGGTGGATACTCCCCTCTGGTCCGTGATTCCGAGATTTGGCAATAAAAATGAGCCAACACCACCGCGTCAATATCCCACGGCGGAGTGCCTGCGAGAGCGCATGCCGCTTCGAAGGAAACCGTTCGGTACCCTCTTATGGCTCGTATAGTCGGTCCATCTTAATCCTATCCTAACCATATAATATAATCTATTTTTAGATAATAAAACCGTGAATATTTAAAAAAAAATATAATTGAAACAAAATAAAAGTATACTTCTCAATAATTAAGAATTCTAACAAAATGTGGGCAACTAAAAATTAACACGCGAGTATGCAACGTCCGTCTATCCCTGAAGCCGCGAGCCAAGAGAGCGAGCGAAGTAAAAACCCTCCTTGCCCGCGTCCTACCACTCTGAAGTTCGCTGCAACGTGAAGTTAGGTTCTTATGTGTCTATGCTAAGACGGCCTCTCCTGACGGCGGCGCGTCCTCGCCCGTACTTTGTTCAGAGTGGGAGACTGGATTTGATTGCAGATCTTCAGAAGCTGGACCATATTCAACCATGTCACTAACTGGACGCTCGTCACTGCATGATGAGTTCTGACACAAGTCATCAGTCTCATGAGCTGAAAGTCATATTGATTTCATTAGTTCAACAGCAAAATGCAAACAAGCTGAAAGTAAGAGCGACTCGATTACTTTCAGAACGTTCGGACAGAGCCCTCAGGATGTCCACTGTGCATTGCCCTCAGGATACACAGCAGAAGAGTACTGATCAGGTACTCCCCGTGTACTGGTGCAGAACACTCACTGCACACCATACTTCAGTGAAGGCTTACCATTCAGGATGGCCTTCACTCACGCAACACTGAACAGAGCCGGATTGTTCGATGTTACTACTAGTAGTGTCTGTAGAGCAGAGCACTCAGGATGCTCGCTGTATGAGTGCAGAGCCCTCGGGTTGCACAGATACATTACAACACTACCCACCAACACCATAGGAATATATAACACACAGTGACTGTAGAGCAGAGCCCGCAGGATGCTCGCTGTAAGAGTGCCCTCGGGTTGCACAGATACATTACAACACTGCCAACCAACACCATACAAATAGATAACACACAGTGACCGTAGAGCAGAGCCCGCAGGATGCTCGATGTATCAGTGCAGAGACCTCAGGTTGCACAGATACATTACAACACTACTGAACAGACCACAGGTTTAAACACAAGTCTCGACACTCACCTTCAAAGAATGCAGTACATACTTCAGGCGTCCATTCCCCGCGCCAGAGTGTGATATACTCTGCTGCGGCTTGTGTGGTTTTTCCATAAGAACCCGTTACCAATCTGAGTTCATATCGACCATGTGGCAGCGCTCGGGTGATCGTATATGGGCCACGCATGCCGGAGTCCAACTTGCCCGTAGCTTGGCTCATTTTACGTACAAACACCAGATCCCCGTTTTGAAAGGACCGTGACATCTTGCGCCGCTCGTTGACATAACCGTCCTGGCGAGTTCGGTTCTGGTCCAGCAACTCTGAAGCTCGTTGTCGGGCAAGCTCGCGTAATGCTTCGCGATTGGGATTCGATGCCTCCACAGCCACATCGCGTATCAGGGATCGTATGACGGGCGTTGTACCATCGCTGCCAATTAACAAATACAAAGGTGAACATTTGGTAGATTTCTGCACAGTACTGTTCAAGGTGAGCTGCAATTTCCATAAAATGTCAGACCAACGTTCTTGTCTGAAGTTAGACTCAATGCGAATCATATTCATCACAGTTCGGCAGTACCGCTCAACTTGACCATTACTCTGGTGCATTTCAGGCGTTATAAAATGTACATCACAACCCAATTCTTTGACCCAGCTAACAAAAGTATTACTTTCATACATTCGGCCTCTATCTGTAACTATTAATTTTGGAGTGCCGAAAAGAGACATTGCCATTTCAAAAGTCTTTTTCAATTCAGTTGCGTCTTGTTTGCAAATGGGATACAGGAGACAATACTTGGTGAATGCGTCTACTATAAGAATGACATATCTGAATCCATGAGAATCTGGAAGTGGCCCTAGTACATCGCTGTGTATAGTCTGAAATGGTGTAGTAGGTTTGTGCCAAGATTCAATGGGCTGCAAAGGTTGTCTAGGTATTTTTTTATGAGAAAGGCACACAATGCAGTGTTGTATGTACTTCCGCACAAACTGCCTCAATTTCGGAAACCAAAAATGTTTCAAAATTAAATCAATGGTTTTTTCTGTACCTATGTGCTGATGTTCATCGTGAAAAACACGAAGTAAACTAAGACGATGACCCCTTGGCACATAGCACAACAAACGTGACTGTTCACCGACTATGTCCATTTTGTAATAAAGGACATCATTGCGCTTAACGTACTTGGATGCGTCCAAGTTTCCGTCCTTGAGTTCTTGTAGTAAATTATGCGTTTCTTCATCAGCGGCCTGCGCTATTTGGGCCCAATTTAAAGGTTTTCGGATTTCACAAATGTTGACCGGGTTTCGACTCAAATAGTCTGCATGAGATAGCGCAGTCCCCTTTCGATATTCAAGCTCAAAGTCGTAATCTTGGAGAAACATCCACCACCGAGCTATTCTCGGCAATAGATCCTTCTTACGCTGAGTCAGTTTCAAGGAATTACAATCTGTTACAACTTTGAATTTTGTACCAATTAGGTAATGTCTAAAATGTTGTAATGCCTTGACAACTGCCAGTGTTTCCAGCTCATAAGAGTGGTAACGCGGTTCAGCACCTTGTGTCACTTTACTGAAGTAAGCAACAGGCTGCTTATGTCCACCAAAGTGGTTTTGTAGTAAAACAGCACCATAACCTTGCGTTGACGCATCGGTGTGCACTTCAGTGGGGAGAGAAGGGTCAAATATCGCCAATACCGGCTCATTGGTTAACCGCGCAATAATGTCTTTACGGACCCGTTCTTGTTCTTCTCCCCAAATAAATGGCACACCTTTGCGAGTCAGATTCGCGATGCATGCTGTTTGCAGAGAGTAGCCAGGGATATAGCGCCTGAAATATCCAGCGAGACCTAGAAACTGCCTTATCTCTTTCACATTACTCGGTACCCGTGCGTTGACAAGAGCTTCCGCCTTGGACTCGCTCGGTCTGACCTGACCATTACTGATCGTTCTACCCAAATACTCTATCTCTCTTGTTAGAAACTTACACTTTTTCAGGTTAATGGAAAAACCTGCTTTAGTCAAAGTTTCAAGGACTTCACGGAGCGTTTGGAGGCCTTCGGAAATTGTATCACTCGGCAATAAGACATCATCGATGTACACACATGCCTTACCTGCATCTATATAGGGACGTAACGTGTTCGATATAATTCGCTGATAAATGACAGGAGCATTGGCAAGACCATATGGCATTTTAAGGTATTCAAAATGGCCCTCCGGTGTGACGAATCCCGTGCGATGAATTGATTCATCATCGAGCCTAATCTGATGGAAGCCGGTGGCCATATCAAGACTCGTAAAGTATTTGGCCTTACCTAATCGATCGATGTGGTCATCTATTAAAGGCAGTGGATAGTGATCTTTAACAGTGTTCGCGTTCAAAGCCCGAAAGTCAACACATAACCTATCGCTACCATCTTTCTTCTTGACAAGCAAGATTGGACTAGAAAACTCAGATTCCGATTCTCTTATGATACCCTTATCTAGCAGGTCTTTAATAATTTCTCTAACACGAAGCTTTTCCTCGTGGGACATCTTATAAGGTCGATACACTACGGGGGTTTCGTTGTGTAGTCGAATGCGCATAAAACCTGTCTGCACAGTAGTTGTAGCCGTACCTACCACGAGATACTCGGAAAACTCGTTAATAACACTCATCAAACGTTCACGATCTTCGCCTATCAACGGAGTATAGATTGGTACGTCGCACTTTATTGAATTAATTTTTTCGGCTCGTATAACGCGCTGTACTCCTCTTGTCCTGATATAAGCAACGCCCTCTCTATTCAAAACGTCCGTGCCAACAATAACCGGTGTATTCAAGAACCTATCAGGTACAACATGAAAGTCAACTTCTAATGTTATCTCAGGGAACTCAACCGCTAACGTTGTGCAGTATGAAGTTTCTACTTCCTGACTACCTATGCCACGTAAAACACGAAAAGATGGTCTTTGAGTGCATTGGAAATGTTTCGCCACAGATTCGGACACCAAAGAAATAGTTGATCCGCTGTCTATAAGGATATCTACTGGCACACCTTGAATCACCGCGGTAGCGATATCATTTTCTTTATATGCGTCTATCATTTCACGACAAAAATTTACATTAGACTTGCCGCGAGATTCTGCACGTTGCTTGGCGAAGCAATCTTCTACTTTATGTCCTATCTTTTTGCAAAAAGAACACGGGTCAGGCCGTGGTAGCTGTCTACTTGGATTCATAGTGCTTACGGACGGAGTTTCAGCACCTGACCTTTCTAACCTCGCGCGCTTGGTACACGACATCTGTTTATGGCCAAAACCGCCACATGAAAAACATCTGATCTTTGAATCGCTATGCTCTCGTTTCCGTAATCCAGTTTTGTGCATGTTACCGCGAGAATGAATTGGCTTAATATGGGTAGATTTCACATAAATTGACAAAAAGGTAACTAAATCATCGGGCAGAATCTTAGCGTTTGTAGCCGCAGCTCTGATCTGAGCGTCGGTTATACCACGAATCACTATCGCCGCAACTAACTCGTCGCTTATTCCGTTTATAATGCGCAATCGTAAGAGTGAACGCCTAGCGTATTCTGCGTATGTAGAGTAGTTATCTGAGTCGGTTTTCATTACATCAAACAAGATGTTCGCAATGTCCAAACGCTTGGGGCACAAAGTTTTAAATTCACGCTTGAAATTAGACCAACTACGGTCATTGCTGACCCACTCGTTTATCCATAATTTTGCGTCACCTCTAAGACAATTACCCACCCGCGCTAAACACTCGCGATCATCCCATGTATTTAAACATTTCACATGATCCACTTCACTACACCATGAATCAAAGTCATGTAACGATGGATCAAAATTGGAAATAAAAACATGGTTAGGCTTTACCGGTATTGTCCTGATTGCAGTCACAAGCTTCTCCATTACCTCGTTCGCAACCGTGTCCGTACCGGCGAGCGTGGCGCTCGAGCACGGCACAGACAAGTCTATACTTGTACCGCACGACGGCACGACCAAGGGGGCTACCGGCGGCGGCGGCGGCACGCTCGGCGTAGGGGCCGTCGTCGGCGCTGTGGTAGAGTCGCCTTGCACCAGCCGCGCACCCGGCGTTGTCATATCACCCTCACCAACATTGCGAAATCTGGAACCTTCTTCCAAAGTTGTCAAACGATCTAAAATCGTTTGAAGTTGCTGCTGAAATCCAGGAATAGGCGTACGATCACGTTTGCGACTCTTATGTTTACTTTTATCCGACATTTTTGCAACTTCAAAATCACAAAGCTAAAAACCACTAATTTAAAATTCGAACGAGTAAAAATCAAAGATAGCCAAAGCAGATAGCGGAATAGGAATCCCACTTCTGATTTTAGATAATAAAACCGTGAATATTTAAAAAAAAATATAATTGAAACAAAATAAAAGTATACTTCTCAATAATTAAGAATTCTAACAAAATGTGGGCAACTAAAAATTAACACGCGAGTATGCAACGTCCGTCTATCCCTGAAGCCGCGAGCCAAGAGAGCGAGCGAAGTAAAAACCCTCCTTGCCCGCGTCCTACCACTCTGAAGTTCGCTGCAACGTGAAGTTAGGTTCTTATGTGTCTATGCTAAGACTATAATATTATATGGTTAGGATAGGATTAAGATGGTAAAGTGAGTTTGTTTGTTTGGATGTTTGTTACGCCTTCACGCAACTTGGACTGAACCGATCATGAAGACAATTTGCATACACGTTGTCAGAGGTATATATTTTTGGTACGTAGGGTACCTTTCACCCTGAAAAAAATTACGGTTCTTGTGCGACAGTTAGATCATTATAATTATAATGAACGCAGTTATCTGAATCGAATTAAAAATTCTAAAAGCATGGTTTTTTTTTTTTTGGATCATGGCCGAAAGTAACATGCTGAATTTTCCCTCTTTTTGGCAGCAATGTTACTTATTGCGTATGAGAGTAATAAAAACTTTGCGTTTTCATTCGCTTTTGTTCAATTAACTGCACCTGTCAACAATCACAATCATAAAGAATGGACTACACTGACGACATCGACTGTTGGCTAATACTATCAAAGATGATTAGATGACAAAAGAGAAATACGTTTTTTATTTGATTTCAAAACAATTCTGATCGTACAGAATATTTGATCTTACATCAGATGAAATAAAGACTAGATCGCGTTAGTAAAAGGAGAAAAAATAAAGAAGACTACATTAATGAGGACTGTTTAAAATTCAAACGTGGGCGTTTTAATTTTACGAGATCATTCCTCCACAGTCTACGTGTTCATTGAAAACAGAGTTTCTGTCGATAAATCACGAGGTTTACGCAATGTTTAAACAAGTAGTACTTCATTAAATGTTAATAAATTATATTTTAAAATAAAACAATATATCTCCGCGACCTTTCACTGGACTTTCCCATTTACGCGCCTCTATAAAACATTCATAAATGTAGAAAAAATATGGTGATACTTACACCATTTTTTATTCGTATGTTACATTTCACAATTATACACCTTAATTGGTTAGAGTTAAGGTTCATGCAAAGTGTCAAAGGTTATTTTTGTTGATCTAGAAATAAATCGCGGGGTAGTTGTTGATTTATCGAGTTTAACACTTCAATGTATCTTAAAGTCTTCTTGACTGATGAACATAAAACAAAAAAAAAAATGGTAATCTTATCTCTTTTGTTTTAAAGTCGAAAATTGTTTAAACATTTATCTTCTGTAATTCGGAGATGTTATAGTTAAGTAACTGTCACAGTTTGCTTGAATATTCAATAGTTTTGCTTATTTATGTATGGGAATCGAATATTGTACTGTCTTAATTAGGTAAAAGTTTAGTTTAATGAATGCACGAATCGTAATGATGAGCCACGATAGCTCATACCCACCACGATCACAAACTTTGGGACTAAAGCTCAACTAATTTTACTTTTTTATTCTGTGGTTCAACTTTAGGTAGTATTTTTTACATCATCTGAAATCCGTTTAAGCCATAATCCTGTACGTCTTGTTTTTGAAGTTAATACGCGTCAACACTCTATTTACACTGTTCATAAAACGAAGACTTAAAAAGTTAACTTCGGTTAAAGGTTAACGCCACGGTTCCAAAGCCAGTTTCAATAAGCAACTTTAATTTTAATCAAAAATCCGGATTATAATTTTCTTTTAATTAATCAAAACAAATTAAAGTTTTCTTCCCAATATTACAGCAATCCCAAGCTTGGGAAGATGCGTCCGTAATTATTACTCCATCATAAAAAGCTATACTGAACCCCATATCTAATTGCGTATCTCGGTAGACTAGAATTCCAATATTGTACTTTCCAATTTGGGCAAAGAATACAAGCTTAATTTTCTATAATATAAACCTTATCTCGTAGAGTTAGAAGTGAAAATGTAAACGAATGGCCGGTCCAATTGATTGTACATATTTAATTTATATGCTGATGTGGTCGATACCGTACCTCGTGGCGGAAACACTTGGCGATTACCTCCATATTACCGGTATAACAGCATGTCTCTGCGAGGAAATACACGGGCGGAGATATTTACAAACAAACGTTGCTTTTGCCTTCCTTACAGCCGAGGGTAAGAAAGGCTATCGTTGTCATTTTGGACACGTATGTCATTACACCACAAATAATGTAAAAATAGACTGTAACATTGTATCACGTGCAGTGTCGTATGATGTAGGATTACAATGCACATGTGAAATTTTCAATGATGATGCATAAATTAACCAGAGTTGATCTTTGCTTTACGTTAATGATGTTTTTTTTTTGTGGATAGTAGTTTTAAATTTCTTTATCAAAATGTTAATCCAATGTTATTTTATCATTGTTTACCTAAAAATGCAATCATCGCGAGTTTTGACTGCCTGCTCAAAGTATGTAAATCTTTAAAAAAAAACTAATTTTGGCCTTTATTCTGACTTTATTACTCCATATAAACCTCAGTAAGCGTTCGCGTCTGTAATATAGTTCCGTGTGTTTCCACCCATCGCCGTGGTTTATTGGACATCTCACCATAATGTATTCAGATTGCGGATTAAATGATTTTAATTAAGCTGAGAGTTAGATTTATATCATTTATACATTTGGGAGCCTTTCTAACGGTCGGTTTCCCTACATTGTAGGCTGCAGGTCACCAGCTGTTATAAAAAATGTATAATATACATATTTGCTAATGACCATTTATGATCGGTGAAATGGTGGCATTTGACCGGGATTAACTATACCCAAGTATAAACATGTGGTATCTGTTTCTAATGTATTCTGTGACATGTAGTTATTGGTTGTTGGTTTGTTTTTGTGAAGTTTACGCGAAGAAAGTATGTTTTGAACGATGTTTAGCCGAGGTTTATGGCGATGTCGTGTTGATATGTCGAATATATTTGCCCTCGGCTTGTTTCCGTACATCGATTTGAATGTTTTTATATTAATTTGGGCTTGCTATTTATGAGAGTTTCTTTAAACGAAGCTGCTGAATTTTCCGCAGTTGAACGACTAAACAACTACATAAGTTGGGATGTATATGTATTAACTTATGCTAATACTAACCACTTTATACATATTCATAAACTAAGCTAATCCTAGATTATTTATAAATGGCTAATCAGTTCTTAGACTAATTGTCTCGCTTTTATCTGTAACATTTCTCGTCAATGAGAAATTGACAGATAATTTTATACTTCTAAAAAAAGGGTCATCGTAAATTTAATCATAGAATGTTGTTTAGTGCAACAGATGTGTGACGTGGCACGCCACACGGATGCATCGAGTGTTCCGCACATGCAGTTGGAGTACGTTTGATGTTCTCTGGAATTAGGGTTTCGTTGCAACAAACAACAGTAGATACAATTTCATAATTTTACCTTATAATTGATGCATGCTGAATCTAAAGAAAATATTTGAAATAGTTTTTAAATTTGATTCCCATGACAGGTTCTATCTTTATAATTTATGTACACACTTTTTAATTCTAAATTTAGAGAATGTTTTTAAGCTGTTCAGGCTTTCATTTAAAAAAATGTGATTCAAGTTTATACTGAACCAAGACACTCTACTTTAGTGCTCCATACAACTGAACTTTTTGCTCCAAAGTCTTAAGGATTTTTTTTTTCGATTTTCGGAAGTGCAAAGAGCGTGCCATCTGGTGGATCGTATTACAAGCAGCCTGGCTGTATGCGTGGCTCAGCTCTTGCCATTTGCCCTATGCAACAAAAAATATTAGGAAGAGAGAATTATTGGACATCGATGCTAAGTAAATGGCAGGACGCGTCTTTTGGTTTTAATGGTGCTGTATTAAATAAAATACAAAAACAATTACAAATACAAAATTATTTATTTGGAACTATGATAAAGGTACATTAATAAAAGTGTATCGATGCTACCCGCAGTAGTTAAAAAAAACTCTTTTCTAGGATTCTCAGATGGCAGATAATATTATTTATGTTACTATAATGGTGGGGCCAACTCGAGAGTTTAATTTCTACCAAAGCATAAAAGAATGTTGATTTCTACTACATACTAACTAGAATTAGCCTGCCGTGGTCTTATACTTTATCTTATAATAATAAGTTAGAATTAAACGTAATGTCAAATGACCGCGAGCATAGCGTACATTGAACGACTAAAAGCATTTCATAATTGTAGAAGGAGTGGGCGTCAATACTAGTTTGCTCTAGGTCATAACTGCAGGTCAGCCGGATGATTTCTATTAAGCTATAATTCTAACACTTTTACCGTGAGAACAATTATTTATATTATACCGTTTATAAAGCCCCAGTGTGGTAACAGCCTAGACTTAAACCCGAGTGCAACGATTATAGTCTACGTTTAATTCTTGTTTTGGTTTGCGGCTACAATTATATTTTTTGCAATAACTATATTATTGGCTGTTATTACTTTGAGTAAAGGTTATTTTTATTGCTTGCTGTACACGATACAAATCATCTGGCAATTAGTCGGAATTTAAACTGAGCTTAGAACATGATGGATCGTTTAATTCAATCAACGCCTATTTGAGATACTTCGGAATGTTGTAGAATATCGTTAAAGAATTACTTTATTTTTATTATTTTTTTCTAGCTTCTGTGTCTGTGTGGTAACTGTTTGATTACTGATTAAGTAACATGTTTCATGTAAAAGATTTAAAAAAAATAGTTAAGGTACTTGGGAGGAATATCTTCTGTCTATCCACCATGCTTCCCTAGTCCTTATCTAAACGGGATAAACTGAACAAGCCATATTTAATCGTTGCTAAAAATCAAACAAACCAGATTAAAAGGCGCCAGCTAATAAGTTAGGTTTACATCCTTATCATTATAAATTGTTCTTTATAAACACCTCTTTATGATTCGTTTAATTAAACCTTTTCTGTAATAACAGGAATTAACGTATCATCATCAATATTGCTGATTTAGATAATCTCAGTCTATACTTAGGATACCCAGATCACGACTCATACACCTAACTAGACTTTGGCAAATTTATATTGACCTCACCGCGCGTCACTATCCACGAAAATGACCAAAATAATTCCCTTACGAACGATTGACTCGGTTGAATTTGTATACAATTTTTGATAGTTCAACAAATGGCCACGGTCAAAATAAAATGGTCAGCTACATGAACAAAAAATCAGGTTGCAATACATAAAATACAACGATTACCTGTAATTACAATAATTGTCGTTGGGTATGATGTATTGCCGAATTGCGAACATAGAGACCGGTAAAAAAGTCTGTATTAACATTCAAATCAGAGGAAAATAAACAAAAAACGCGGATGGCAAGTGCTAGTTGTAAAGGTAGATTTCAGCAATTTAAAACCTACCTGGTCCTCTATATTATGTAAAACCTACACGAAGCTTCCCTTTAATCTGCACATTTGTACATCGAGATTTGTTGAAAATAATTGGAATTTAACTGTAGTCTTTTAAATCATGTTTTAATTACATGCACTGACATAGCATTGAACCTATAACGTAGAGGAGTTTTTGAACTTAGGGTTACGTCTATGGTTCTAGAGATTCTGACTGTTTATAGTTCTAGGACAAGTATTTTGTCAGGATAGTGTAAGCACGGTAACTTCATAGATTAGGACTTAGCATGTGAAGTCATCTCCTATAGCGCCTACTTGCAGAAGATACAAAGTTAAATTCTCCAACGCAGAGTTAAAATGTTATAAATGCCATTCTAATATTGTGTTAACTAAAGGTTAGCTTGCTCCTAGTGGCACGAGACGATTTATTTGTTTAATATCTGATGAGCAGTTAACTTTGAATTAAAAAGATAACTTGAGCTTCTGCAAGTGCGCCCATAACAGACGCTACAAACAGGAAACAATAAAAAGGAACAAATAACTATGTGAAATCTACCAAAAAAAAAGTAATAAAAATCCGAAGTACGTTAACGAATACATGTTAATAACGAGCGGTACCAGTATGGTTGGAATAATAAAATTTAACAATTACCTCCGCGGCTGTAAAAATTTACAATACGAGGATATGTGGCGCTTTGTTATCTCGTCTAGATGCGAGAGAAGCCGGCTGGCGTTAGATTGGAGTTTTAGCACCTGACGAGATTAATCTCTTTTTCAATTAGTCGGCAACGATTAAGAATGGAATCGGTGGAGAAGAAATCATCGGTGAATTGCCTAAACCTTCCTGTGCACATCTGAGTGAGAATTTCAAACATTACACTGAAAAAACAGATCGGTTAATTTTACCAAAATTATTTCGGTTGAATTTTTTTCGTTTAAATTTACAAGGAATTTGTTCATTTAACAAAAGCTTACTAAAACATACGTGTTCAAACTAACAAATCTCATTTTGTTATTCTTACTATTCCGTAGTGGTTACAATGAAAAAAAATACATGTTGAAGTAACAAAACTAAATTGTTTAATTTTTCTTTTGTTAATAAAACTATTTTTCTTAGTAAAAATTATCGAAATTCTTTTTAGTTTAACCAAACAAATAGATTTAGTTAAAATAACTAAAAACATAGTTAGAGTAACTATAGAGTATAGTCAAAATTAAGAAATAATTTTGATAAAATCAACTATACAACTTTCATAAACCGAAGCGAACATATTTGTTAGTAGTAACAAAACGTTACAGTTTGAAAAAAATGTTTTTGGTTACTAATATCTAGGTTAAATTTACCGAATATAAGCTGAATTCAACATTTTTCCTTCATTAAAGTAACAAAAACTTTTTAGTTCCATTAAACATGTAATCTTAGTAAAAGAAACCAAAAACACCGTTTAGATCAACCATAGAATATACTCAAAATTAAGAAATATTTGTGGTGAAATCAACTATACAACTTTATTAAACTGAACCTAACATATTTGTTAGCAGGAACAAAACGTCACAGTTTGAAACAATACTAATTTTGTTTGCCAATATCCTTGTTAAATTTGCCAAGTAGAGACTAAATTCATCAGTTATTTCTTATTAAACTAACAAAGAAACTTTGGTTCAATTAAACATACAAACTAAGTATAAGAAACTAAACAAATTGTTTAGATCAACTATAGAGTATAGTCGAAGTTAAGAAATCACTTTCATGAAATCAACAATACACATGTAATAAACCGAAGCGAACACATTTGTTAGAAGGAACAAAACGTTACAGTTTAAAACAACAATATTTCTGGTTACTAATATCTAGCTTAAATTTACCGAATACAGGCTACATTCTACATTTTTTTCTTCTTTAAAATAACAAAGACTTATTAGTTCAATCAAACATATAAATTTAGGAAAAGGAACAAAGAACATCGTTTAATTCAACCTTAGAATATAATCGAAATTCAGAAATTGTTTTGATGAATTCAACTGTACAACTTTATTAAACTGAACCTAACATATTTACTAGAAGGAACAAAACGCTACAGTTTGAAAGAATAATATTTTTGGGTCTAGATCTAGATTGAATTTACCAGATGCCGGCTAAATTCAATTTTTTCTTCTTCTATAAAATAACATTTTAGTCTAATTATACAGGTAAACTAAGGTATAAAAAAACAAAAATATCGTTTAGATCAACCATAGAACATAATCAAAATCAAGAAATCTTTTTGATGAAACCTACAATGCAACTTTATTAAACTGAACCTAACATATTTGTTATACGGAACGAAACGTTATAGTTTGTAACAACACTTATTTTGGTTGCCAATATCTCGGTTAAATTTGCCGTATTCAGACTAAATTCAACAGTATAAAACTTCTTAACTTCTTTAAACTTCTTTCAAATCACAAAGACACTTTAGTTCAAATAATCATTCAAACTTGGTAAGAAAAACCAAACAAATCGTTTAGATCAACTATAGAGTATAGTCAAAGTTAAGAAATCACTTTGATGAAAACAACAATACAACTTTATTAAACTGAACCTAACATATTTGTTAGAAGGATCGAAACATTACAGTTTAAAACAACACTTATTTTGGTTGCCAATATCTTGGTTAAATTTGCCAGATGCAGACTAAATTCAACAGTTATTTCTTCATTAAAATAACAAAGACACTTTAGTTCACATAAACATACAAACTTAGTAAAAGAAACCAAACATATCGTTTTGATCAACTATAGAATATAGTTGAAGTTAAGAAATCAACTGGATAAAATCAACAATGCAACTTTAATAAATTGAAGCAAACATATATGTTAGAAGTAACAAAACGTTACAGTTTGAAACAACAGTAATCTTGGTTTCTAATATCCTTGTTAAATTTGCCAGGTACAGACTAAATTCAACAGTTATTTCTAGTTTTAAAATAATAAAGACACTTTAGTTCTATTATGGAAACTGACGTGGTTTTCACACATTATGATTTATAACACGGGAATTAACACACAACACTTTAGTTCAATTAAACATACAAACTAAAAGAAATTAAAAGAAACCAAACACGTCGTTAAGATCAACTATAGTATAGTCAAAGTAATCATATAAGTTAATGTAACGTTACATACTTAGTTAAAATATAACCAGTGGACAATTAAGACGCTTGCAACGATGTCTCATTTGTCAAATTATGATGAGTAGTTTAAAAGTTACGAGGTATTAGATGAACGTACTTTACATACTTAGACTTTTGGTTAGGGGTCTAAGAAAACATACATCGATCAAAAATATAACCACATATATTACTTTGCCATATTCGGGTAATAAACAGGCCAACTTTTAACGTGATGGATAGCTAAGTTCATTGCTTACATAATTATCACATCTAACTCTTATGGTGGTGGTGGTAGTATGGTTCATTTGTCAATGACGTCAGAAATGCGCGAGGAGTTTTCCGTTCTGTCTCAGTCAAACCTAATATTATAGGTGCAAAAGTTAAGATGCATAGATGTTTATTACTCAAGCCAAAACGGCTGAACGGATCTGAATGAAATTTGTCACAAAGGTAGATTTTAGTCTGGAATAGCACATTGGCTACTTTTTTGACCGCAGGTAGCACCGCGGGGCGCAGCTAGTGGATACAAAGTTTTTCAGTCGACCACTATAGTTATACGTATAGGTAAACGTATATCACAAATTTGAAATATTTAAATAAAAATAATAATTTACTTTTCACGAATTACTTTTAATTCGAACATAATAAGAAACAATAACTACTTCCCTACATACAAAAATCTTTTAAATGAGGTAAAAAATTTAAAGCTATATTGAATTGCCTACAAGTAAAAAAATATCATTAAAATTATGTTCATTACTCAGGTAAGTAGGTAAGAAGTATATCAAAAATATGTGTTTGTTCCATGTCTGGGTGTTAATATTTATTTAAATATATAAATGTATGTATATCAGTCTCTAGAAGCTATATAAAGCTTTGCTTAGATCAGGGTCAGGCGACCGCGCGTAAAAAAAAATAGGTATACCTATACCTACGTTTACAAAATTTATTAAAAGTATCCGTTGACGTTAGTACATTTTATCACTAAGTATTTAGAAGAAAATAAAATGTTTGAAGGCTTAGTACTGGTGCAGGTCTGATCATAGTGTTTTACCCTACTAAGAAATACCATAATAATATGTAGGTATATTATTATGGTATTGCTATGCTATGCTATGGTACTACAAAATAATAATAACATTACAAATTACATTCAGATCCTAAATAAATAGGTACGCATCGTACGCATAATACAATTATGTTGGTTAACTACTAAGAAAATTTTGTTAAAATAACAAAATAATTTTGTACGCTATGGACAGGTTGAAACCTGTTTACGCCGCGGCCGTCACGCGCCGAGAGTTTTGTTTAGTCAGTTGCTCGCTTATGTGCCGGTGTTGCCAATTTCATAGTGTTGCTTAAAACGTCGGGTAAATTTACTAAGGCTTGAAAACTTAATTTCTCGATTGTAAAATTGTTGATAAATCACGATAAAACAGTGATTTTGTATGTTGCACCCTCAGACCAAATAAAGAGTAAGCACAGAGCTCTGCGAACAGTGGAGTGAGGCAGTTAAGCATGGGTGCGTGGGCCGGTGCAGTCATAATAATTCAAATTAAACCAAAATAACAAATATAACGTTACCAATTTAAATAAATTTATAACGTACGGTATCGATCTGTCGATGAAAAGTAGTGGCGCAAGTGGAAAAGAAAGAAAAATGTCGAGCCATGGTATCGTTATAATTATGTGTGTGCTAAATTGTGCACGTTACGCGGAAGGGCACAGTTTTAAAACGACCTCGACATCTTCTTTCCTTTTTTAAATTTAAATTTCAGGTTGAACCGTTGAGCTTTCGATTAGTTAAATAAGTAAGTAGGTTGGTAACTTAATTGACCGACTGGCGTGAACTAATTGCCTACAAAATTTCATGCCGATCTGGTCAACGGTATTCGAACAAACATACAGACACACACACAACGCCGATTTGTCCCAGTGGGCTCGTGGACCGTTGCTTCGCTCGTTCAATAATCGGTGTTGTTGGGTGTGGGCTCTAACTGGTTTAATAATATATTACTAATACATAAGTAATGTATTAAAATTAATTAGAATACTAACATCAGAATACTGCATATTGGCTAAAAAAAATATGAAAATACAAGGTTAACTAGTAAAATTATTGCAATATCAGATACATTTCTTACAAGATCTAATTTACAAATCAAAACTAGCAGTTAAGCGTTTTAGCATTTTTTTTATCTAAAAGGTAATTATAAATAGTTCAAGCTGCAACTTTGATATCATGTTTTCTTTTTTTATATGAATTTATAATTTACTTATATTAATTAACTTAAAACTGGTTTTATTTGCTCAGGTAATTTCTTGTAATTTCTGATTTAGTTTCGGACTTTATCTTCTTTGACTACTGCTGGTAACACTGGTTCAGCAACTATCGTCGCGTGCGCTACGGTGGTTTGGTTTACCGATTGCCATCCACATCCGCCCGCTTCCTCATTTCGTGAAAAACCGCACTGAGGCAACAACGTGTCTGCACTTATATTTCGAATATTAAAGTTTGTGTTAAATTGAACTATTTTGTACGTGAAGTGAAGTAAAAAAGTGCTATTAGAGGCAACGATCGCGTCCACACTTCGATTTCATATGATTTAATATGTTTTAAGTGAAGTACTATAACAGCCGTTAATAAAGTCAAAAAATTGAAGATCTACAAATCTGGGCGTAGAAAGACGCATTAAAAATATTCTGCGGTAAGTAGTTTTGAAATGAGTTTTTTTTAGTAGCAGTTTATTAATAGGTTACTTTAAAATAATTCAAAACTTACATAATTGCACCTATATACCATTTATCAATGGTAGAAAGTTTTTCCAAAGTTGATAGTGGTAAGCTGAGATTGTGACCTAAAGTGAGACTTCGTTGTCCGTTTTGGCTGAGCGTCAGTTGGTTTCTTGTATGATTTTAAATTAATTAATCTTCAATTATTTCAGAAAACACTACAAAAACATCGTGGCTGGACGGCCTGAGTGATGTAGTACTTAAAATCTGAGGGGCCGAATAAAATTAAAATTAGGACATAAAAAATAACATCGAAGAAATAAAGACGATGCATTCAGTAAGTACCTAATTAGTAATAACCTTTTTTAACAGACTTCATAAGAGGAGGAAGTTCTCAATTCGTCGTTATCTTTTTTTGTAGGTATGTTCCGATTCCTCGAAGACGCTTGAACCGATTTAGAAAATTCTTTTTTTATTTCAAAGTTTCCAGGTGGCCCCAATAAAATTTTATCAAAATCGGTTGAGAAGTTTATAAAAAAGTTATAAAAATTAAAATTCGATATTTTTCCATGGCACATATTCGCACTTAAAATTGTATTCGCATAAACTACTTAATTGTATTGTAGATTTCATCAAAAATACTTCTTAGGCTGTGCGCTACACCTCGCAAGGGGGCACGGCAAGCTTTGTTTTGAAAAATATTATGAGAAGCGCTACACTGCAGGGGTGCGTGAGGCAGCGGTACTCATAAAATTTTTCAAAATAGACAAGTGAACGTGCACCCACGCGATGTTTAGTTAATGGTCGTAACTTTGACTGTATTCATCTAAACGAAATTTTTTGTTTCTATTATGAAGTTATGGACTAAAGTGTCCTAGTATTTTTAAAGAAGAAATAATGTTAAACTTATCCAATAATTAGTAAATTTTATCAAAAAATTGGATGGAAAAAAAGTGGGATGGACCGCTCCTTCCGATCCGGAGGTCGTGGGTTCAATCCTGGTCGTGCACCAATGAACTTTTCATTCGTGGAAAAGTTTATGTGCATTTAAATTTGACACGTGCTCTTACTGTCAAGGATAACATCGTGCGAAAACCGACATGTCCTAGACGAATAATTCGTAAGATATGTGTCATCCACCAACTCGCACTGAGCAAACGTGGTGGATAGCCCTGCAATGTCCCTGCAGTGGGCGTAAAAGACTATAATGATGATGATTGGTAACCAAAACGATTGTTGTTTGAAATTATAACATTTTGTTATCGTAACAAATACTTTAGGTTTAGTTTACTAAAATTGTGTTGTAACTTTAAATAATACAAAACTGTGATGCAAGTAATAGCCTCTTTTAATGTTTTTTTTACTTCCAGATTGAAATTGACTTTTGTAATATAAATGAAGACAAAAATTTGAAGTTGTTTGAAAAGTGAGATGCTGGATGATAGGACTACAAATGAAGACAATTTTAAGTTGCAGTTCAAATAACATAGTGAGAGTAAGTACTCATTTGAACTAAGAACATTTTTCGCATGAGGCCAATTGATAATGTGATATGGTCCGAATGTCTGTACCTACTTAACTAACCATGGAATGAAAATATAAAATTCTAATGTTAACTAGTGGGCAATTTATATATTGAAGGTTGACAACCTAATTTCAACCAATACCTCTGCTAATTTCCATTTATTATTTTATTAAACTTAAATAGGTAGAAAAGAAGTTTGATGTATTTCTATTGTACTATTTTTAGTGAGCCCTTGCAGTCTATTTGAAGGCGTTACAACAGCAAGAGAAATATAACCAAAAGCGCAATATCGTTTTATAATCATCATCATCATCAGCCCGTAATCGCCTACTGCTGAGCATAGACCTCTTATCTCGTATGCCACTCATCCTGGTCCTGTACCAATCATTTATAATATTGTTTGTAATTTGTTACAGATATTCGAGACTTTGATGTTTGCAGTACTTTAGCATGCAAAATGAACATCACAAATATTGACTGCTGACAAGAAAAAATACAATAAGGTGCCTATTGCCGTCTAGACAAGCTTTTATAACACATGTCGAAGTAAGTTGATATTTGAATATTTGTGTACTTGTTGTATGTAATATAGGCAATCAATTATGTAGTTTATTGGTCTGAAATTCTTGTAATATTGGTTAAAAGTGTAATATTGATATTGAACGACGACTGTCTCGATAGCTTAGTTGGTGGTAAACCTGTCTTTTGCGCTTAGGAGTGTGGAACCGATTCCCCCTAGGACAAACATTCATGTGATAAACATTTTTGTTTGTTTTATATCTGGTTGTTAGGTATCTGTTTAAGTATGTTTCCCAAAATATATGAAGAATAATGTATGTAATGTATGTTCATTAGTCTCTAGCAGCCATAATACAAGCTTTGCTTAATTTGGGGTCGGACGACCGCGACCGTGTGTGTTATAATGTCTCAAATATTTATTTATTGGTATTATTATTTATTAAAGTTTTATTTTGTTTTAGAATTATGCTGACATAGAAGAAGAATAATAATTGAAGAATAGACATACGATAAGTCGTAAAACAAAAAAGGATTGACTTGCCAGCCTATGAGTTTAAGTGTTGGTACACTTACAGAGCTTGAAGCAATCCATATGGTGGTCGACATGAAGTACTTCATCAACAAAAGTAATTGACATTTGCTTTAAATGTTTTATGGTTTTGAATGTTGCATACCCGAAAAAATGATGGTATCCTAGAATACGTCCGTCGTTCAAAAATACACCCTATACAGTTGAAATGTATGAAGTTCTGCAAAAGATGCACGAAAGTGATGTCTTTCTTAGAATTCCATACATTATGATTTAGGCTAGATATAAATAAATGGGATTCACTAAATATGATTTGTATAATTATGTGATTTTCATAATACCTATTTAGTTTTTTTTAGAAAATAAAATTACTTATTTGTGAATTCATTCTATCATTTTATACTCATTAATTTTAAAATAGTCAAAAGACTACCTAGTTAGTATACCTTGTCTCCTGATACCACAACTATACATGATTAATAATAATAAATTGGTTTTTATTTGTTCGTTTATTGGTAAAATTAGCTTACTGGGTAGTCATATAACGATATTTGTTGGATTTATTAACTATTATTATTTATTAACGTTACTATTGTCACTTTTAAAACAGAGATTATTGTATTATCAACATAAATAGTTATATGGAAATATTTAACAATAAGTTCTTTTTTGTTATGTTTTCGTACCAACCTAGTTTTTGTAGAAACTATTTTGCCTAACTAATATTGTCTATTGAAGTGACAACGCTTTAGACGTGTTGTGCTGGAGATATGCGTTTATGACGGGGTTTCTGTTAAAACCACTTGTTCAGGGGAAAGGGGGGTATAAAGGGAAACTGTTCAGTGTCAGTATTTTCTGTTGAAGTAACAACAGAAAATACCGATTATAATAAACAGTTTCCCTAGTATTTTTTAACCAGTAATTTAACCGTTTCACATGTGGTTTTAACAGAAATCTCGTCATAAATCCAACAAATATTACAAGTACACCTTACTTTTAGCGTTGTTACTTCAACATACAATAGTGGTTATAATAAATAGCTTTCTTAGTATTTCTAACCAGTAATATAACCGATTTATGAGTTATTTCAACAGAAACCACATAATAAATCCAACAAATATTGTTAGTACACCTTACCTTTAGCGTTGCTACTTCTACATACAATAATAGTAACAACAAACAGTTTTCCTAGTATTTTTAACCAGCAATTTAACCGATTTATGAGAGGTTTTAACAGAAACCCCGTAATAAATCCAACAAATATTATTAGTAGACCTAACGTTTAGCGTTGCTACTTCTACATACAATAATAGTAACAACAAACAGCTTTCCTAGTATTTCTAACCAAAAATGTAACTGATTTATGAGTGGTATTAACAGAAACCCCCTCATAAATACAACAAATATTACAAGTACAACTTACTTTTAGCATTGTTACTTCAACATACAATAGTGGTTATAATAAATAGCTTTCCTAGTATTTCTAACCAGTAATATGACCGATTTATGAGTTATTTCAACAGAAACGACATAATAAATCCAACAAATATTATTAGTACACCTTACCTTTAGCGTTGTTACTTCTACATACAATAATAGTAACAACAAACAGTTTTCCTAGTATTTTTAACCAGCAATTTAACCGATTTATGAGTGGTTTTAACAGAAACCCCGTAATAAATCCAACAAATATTATTAGTAGACCTAACCTTTAGCGTTGATACTTCAACATACAATAATAGTAATAACAAACAGCTTTCCTGGTACTTCTAACCAGTAATTTAACCGATTAATGAGTGGTTTTAACAGAAACCCCGTCATAAATCCAACAAATATTACTAGTACACATCACCTTTAGCGTTGCTACTTCAACATACAAAAATAGTAATTACAAACAACTTTCCTAGTATTTCTAACGAGTAGTTTAACCGATTTATGAGTGGTTTTAACAGAAATCCGTAATAAATCTAACATATATTATTAGTACACCTTAACTTTAGCGTTACTACTTCAACACACAATAATGGTTATAACAAACAGCTTTCCTAGTATTTCTAACCAGTAATTTAACCGATTATTCATTGTAAAATAAAACAAATAGGAAACATTTAATATAACAAGATACGATTTTGTTACAGTAACCAAAGCCATTTCTACAAAATAAGAATAGGTCATCGGAACTAATCTGAATTTGTTGTTCTCCGCAAAAAAAATTGTGATTACAACGATAAAACTGTTTATTTCATCAATTTATTTGTTGCTGTAACGATTTTTAAATGATGTATTAACAAATTGAAGTCTGTCGCTATAACAAAATTCTCAGTTATCCCTATTTCGACATGTAATATTTGTTAGAGTTTTGTTGACCCAACAATTAATTTCTCTCAGTGTACCCTAAGTAAGTCTAGCGATCTCCTTATTCACCTCTAAACATTATGCACTTTTCTAGTACTTGTAAGCTGTTCATTTTAAACTTAGATTTTATACATGCATGAGACGTAGTTTAACATTAAGAATGTTTTTTCAGTAGGTAGGTATTTACTAAATCATCTGCACTTAACAACTTTACGAAACACTTTACCTGCGCTAATAGTAAATTGTCCGCATATGTGTTGTACTTCAACATATAGTTTAGAATCTCCTAAAATATTTAATTATCGAATTGATTCCCACGCCGAATCTTATCCTCCGAATGACTAATGCCAATCTAAAACCATAATGGCCAGTATCACACAGGTACCATAGTCACATGCACAATGGTTAAAAAATCGCCACTCTGATCTACCCCCGGGCACTGTACCTGCGATACTCCAAATTATTACATTTCCACCTTCATTAATCATATTTTTTACAAGTTTGGTTTTTTTCATACATTTTTTGCGCTAAAGTCAGGTACGAGGCCCTGTATTGCGAGTAATGTGTTCGACTCCGTTTTTTTCCGTTTTGTTCCCGATATGTGATTTGTGCTTTATCTTCGAATGGGAACGGTTAAAAAATAAATTGGACTTTGCACGTTTTTGGTTATTTTGGTTTTACGTTTGATGTAAGCCATAGGAAAGAATATCTATCACAAACGGCTCTAGAGTTTTAGCCGCGCTGATTCGAATAATTATCCTAAATCCATCCTCATGTTAAATAAAGAAATCATAAGTAATTAGGAGAAAACATGCAGTGCGTTGTCTATCTATATTCATTTAATTGCGTAATTAATGTATCTAGGGTTTAACCACGCCTATTTTTTCTGTATTTAACTGCGCCGCGTTAAAACAATTGATCAAGTTTAAAACCTAGGATTGAAACTGTTCGAAAGTACGAGTAATTAGTTAGTACTGCCAACATAAAATAAACTAAGCTCTATTGCATATGGTACTTAGTAAGCTATCAATGGTTCCAGTCTGCTGGTTTATCATTCAGTGAATAAATGTCCATCTTTAGCTTATCACGACAGGAATTCGTTGTTACATTTTTAAATCCCGTTTTATCAGGTTATGGGCCCAATAAAATCCAGAAAAACAGTGTCATGTAATCTCAAAGTGTGATCTAAATCGATGTGTAAAACTGTCCAACGGTGTCGGTGAAATAAAAACAATATCATCAAACTCTTTCCTGACAAAGTGCCTAAAGAGTTGGGCCGTGACATAGACATAGAGTATAGAGCATATTCTGTGGGCCGTGATAATTGTCACGAATGGGCGTTTGTAGCGAAGAATACGTTTGTCCTGGACATGTCTGACTGCATCAAGCAAGAAAGTTCAGAAGCCAGGGTGGCAGAAGACGAAGGCGAAGCTTTAACCCCATTGTGGAAGAAGGAGGGTTATGTGTTACAAGTGTATGTCCGTATTCATGTATGTATAAATGTGTGTATGTTTAAGGTTTCTTTGGCACGCCCTATAGCCTAAACAGCTTAATGGATTTTGACATGTGAGTGTGAGTGTGTCATTTGATTCGTCTTGATAGTGGAAGTCATGGTATAATAATATACTCCGCCAGGTATAGCATTCCGAGTCAAAAATGGTCACGTGGGCAACACGTACTGACGTCAATTGACGCATAAGCCAAACAGAAATCTTATATCTTTAAATGAGCAATTCTTGTATATATATATATATATATATAATTGGAATCTCGGAATCGGCTCCAACGATTTTCATACAATTTAGTATATAGGGGGTTTCGGGGGCGATAAATCGATCTAGCTAGGAATCATTTTTAGAAAATGACATTTTATTCGTGTTTTATCGATAATCAACTTAAACATAAACTTGGAAGAAAAATAACAAAAAGGAGGCGTTTGAGTAGTCTCAACTGAAAAATATGACTCTTCCTGACATCTATTGGCGAATAATAATACTATTTTTTGTGAGCAACTAATTGCTTTAACGACACAACAGCAGATGGCGTTGTTAAGTAACACGTAGTCAATGAGTGTTTGCTTTGAGGTTAGACTAAAATCAATTGTTTATTTTCCAAAAAACACAATTAAAAAAATAAAAATACCGAGCAAAGCTCGGCCATCCAGGTACTAAGACATATAAAACAAGTTCGAAGTTCAAGTGTTGACTCCCGGAATACTAGACCTTGTTTTTTTGGGTGAAAAAATACATTTATTCCAAAAGACCTTCAACCAATTCGGTGTACCCAGATCATCACATCGCATTCGGCGGCCACCAACGAAATCACATTGTCTATATTTTTTCAAAAGTCGTGTGCACAATATTGGGTTACAATCTCGCCTTCAAATCGTCTGTCACAAGACCCTTCTTATTAGAAGTGATCTGACAAACGAATTTGTCCCGTACAGCTCTTCTATTTAAAGGATCATTTCGCACTATAAAATGTAACATAGATCACTATTGCATACAATGAGTATCTTTTTACTCAACCACTACGAAAACATTTCTGACCAAAGTGTAATTTTGAATTATCATCTTTATAGAGCTTACAATAAAGCTTGTTATGTTTATTGAGATACGATTTTTGACTGTATTATCATTTGGGAAAATGGGAGTCACAGGTAAAGTTTTTTTGGTCGCATATTTACGGATATCACACTGTGTTGTTACGTGTGTGCTATTATTTCTATTTCATAACATTATACTGACAAAGCAGGTAGATTGTAATATTTTTGGACTAAAGTATTTAGTATACCCAACGCTTAGACCCAACGCGATAATTACCGAACTGCCAAAAAGAGGATAACGTTTTCAGGTCTATGTGAGTGTGCGTTTGTTTGTTTCTATGTAAAATTTTACCACCTGAATAAATGGCTTGACTGATTTTGAAATATGAAGTTTCGTCAGATAGGCGTTAGCGTAGGCTACATAATTTGGAATACTAATGTTGAAGCAGCGCATTTAAAAATTTATCTTTTATTGGTTATTATCAAGTTGAACCCTGGAAAGTACGAGTGCCGGTTAAATGCGAAGCTCTTTTTCAACTGGACGTTAACATTTTTTCAGTTTTAAGATGCAGTGGGCTCACAGAGTTTTTTAGTTAACTATATAATGTAGTTTATAGTCAGTACATGGTTTTGAACAAGTACAAGTTTGTTATGACATTTAGAATTTAAAAAGATCAGTTATTGAACATGCAAACTTTTGAAACGCTTTACGTAACTGTAAAATAATTTAAAACCAGAACGCCATTGTTATTAGAATATTATAATGTTGTCTTTATGTAATTTATTGACACATTTATTTTATTTATTAATCAAAAATTATCATTTTCATAATTTTATTTGCTTTAGAAAATATCGATCCGCTATTATAAATAACATCATTTTGCAAACGACTAACAAACGGCTAAACGGAAAACATGATTATTTACATATTAAAATTAAAAACGGTGACAGTTCCGATTCCATTAACTTGGTTTTAGTAACTATAAAAATACTTATTAAATGAATATAACAAGTCGCTTGAGATTTATTTTTATTCGATTTTGTCTGGGCGATGAATTTGCATAGCTTTCTACGTTTGCATAACGCTCGCGTTATTATTTCGTTATTTAGTCATACTTCACAAGAATAGCGGAATATTCTCCTAAATGCGTCATCCTCTAACCTCAGTTAAATTAATATACTTATGATGTCTACGCTTTCTACTCGTTTCTAGATTGACAAAGTTAATGTAAAAACCGGATAAATATACCAGAAGTTTGAATTTGAATAAATATTGGCTTGTGGAATGGGTATTGTGATGTTCAGACTTCAGTCTTTGTATTCTGAATCCATTAAGAAAGGATTTGGAAACTAAACTGTCTGTCTTTGTCGTTCTGACTCTTGATGATGCAGACGGAGAGTGTAGTAAGGGCTCTTTCAAACCCTTTTAGTTTCTTCTGAGAACAGAACACATAAGTACGGAAGCAATCTTACTTTACTGTCTTGCTTTAAAAAGCTTTCTGGCAAAGATAATTTTTTGAACCTACATAATCATAATAGGTAGGCACTTTCGATAGCCACCATTATATGTTGTTGGATTAACAATATTCTCCCTCATTCTGCTCTTTTAATTTTCAGCATTTTCTCTACTTAAAACTTAAAAGTTTTGCTTTCTTCTCGTGGTAAAACAAGTCTGTTACTATAGTTTCAATTAAAACTTTTATCTGTTGAAAATACCCATCGTTCGACGTATAAGTTGTGAGCTAGCTAAATACGAGTTGCCATTAGTTTTGAATAATTCAAGTGTCGCGGTTCGTTGGTCTCTTTATGTAGTTTTTTCAGACGACGAAAGTTCAAGAGTTCATTATGCTTTTTTATAAGTTTGTACGATACTTGTCATCCTTTAATTTGAATTTATAGATGTGTAAACACGCTTAAAATACTGGAAATGGTAATTTTATTTAATATTATTGTACATTTTCTATTAACCAAGTAAATGAAATTGCCATTTTAGTGCGCGTTAAGTTTTCTAATATCAAGATACAAATTTAAATAGTTTTTAGAATTAAATATTTAAAACTACGTACCTACTATGTTTTTTTTTGTAGAGGCAAAGGTACATTAGTATGATCAAGTAAAAAGAGTTAAACGGAATAATTTAAAATACCGAATATCTATTCCATAACAAATTACAATAATGAAAATATCTGAATGAACGTCTCGTGGCTTTGAATTGATTTATAAATCAACCTATTTGAATAATCTGCTAAACTTGTTGATTTCTCCATTCACCTAAAAGCCTTTAAAGAATTAATTAATAACAAAACATTCATCAACTCATGTTAAGAATAGTTTTCGCATGAGCTCGTCTTTTTTCCCGTCGTTTATTTGAGGAAACTCATCGATCATTCGTTGTTAATTCTCACACGTTCTTTGAAAAATTATCGAAGCGCCGCCATGAATATGCATAACTTTTGAAACAAACTAGATTAGAACATAATGGACCTACATAGAAAATGGCATAGATGCCATCTTCATCGCTGATTAATCAGCGATGAAGATGGCATCTTTTTTAAGGTTTCGTTACTTTCTATGCCACGATATACGATCATTAGAACTACAGGTAAGTTCTCAAAGGAAATTTTATTCGGGTCTGAAGTAAGTGTATTTTATTTTCCGCATATAACAAATATCATAACCTCCTAAATCCGTGTGCCCTAGTTCGGACCGCAGTCATTAATATGCGATCGTTGGCCGTTAATATCATTTGCGAAAACTCGAAAAACAAAAACACGATTTTATTCACAGTACATAACATTTCGCTCTACGAAAACAAAGCTGCAAAGCGAGGGAAAATAAAGCTTAAAGTTTTGAGCTAGAGTTGAAATTCCCTCGCAAAGAGTCGGGTACGGTGACCCGTGAATTCAGATGCGACAAACTCGCGATTACGATTACATTGCGTTTATTTTTTTGCGACGAAAAGGTTTTGAATGCGAGGGTGGATCGCACTTGGCAGCGCTCCGTTAAGGTACACGCATTCAATCCATTCTGCACTTTTGGTGGTATTGTGCTAAAACTACGTTTAGTCATTTGACAAAGTTTCGATTAGAATCGTAGTAATAAAAATATTTGCACATGGTGAGACTGATGTCTTACCAAACACTTGATGAGCCATGTTTTCTAACAATAATTAAACCGTAAGTTTTTCTGTTTTAATAGTGCAATATATTTTTTTAAGAATGATTTGCTTTCGTTTATTTTATGACACTAGTTATGTGTCATAAAATCAGTTTTCTTTTTAATAAACCAATAACGGCTGTTCTCGTTTTACAGAGTCGGCGTAATAAAATGTGTATCTTCTGCATCAACATCTTAATGAAGTGTTAAGTCGTTAATTAACGTTTTTTGCTCATTTTCTCCGAGTGTTTAAAGTATTTATTAAGCCTATCGAATCGTGCGACGTGGTCTAAATATCTGAATGCTTAATTTGAATCGCTATGATTGGTTAAGTAAATAATATTTAAAATAACAGTTTTTTTTGTTATTTGCATTTTATTAACATTTTTCTGTACATTTTCGACTTCATATCAACATTTAAGATACTTCTTAAATACAATTGAATAAATATGTATACCTATCCATTTACCTACATTATTGCACATTCCTACTTAATGTAATGAGAATGAGTGTTAATTGCGACGATTTTGAAATAGATAACTGATGCATTTTCCGAATATCTAGTGCACGAACCAAAGCGCGAATCCAATAGGGTGCATGGGTAGTTCGCTACCCGAGCGGCCGCGGCGCGGGGTGAGCGTCGATCCGCTCCGCTCGCGTCGATAAATCACGCTCGCTCGCTTTTTGTCCTACGCTACGTGAGAACGACGCGCACTTGCACATCGCACACCACAGATCTACTAGCAGTTAGTGCGTGCAGTGCGCGTCTGCACGTGTGCCGCATGTGGACGGTGGACATTGCAGGCTTTTTGCGACACTTTTTGTTCGTAACCTTTGTGTAAGAAAGGTCAGATGGCGATTTTGCCGTTCCGGGTGGCTTATTGACTTCGGCGAGGGGTGTTTTTTCAGGGTTTATGAATGTGGAATATTCCATAAAGTAGGCACTTTATACTTCCAAAATATTTGAAATGTAATATTGAGTCACGTTACAAATTGAAGTATGTAGATACCTACTTAAAACATGACTGTTCAAATCAATCTGTTGCAGAAAAAAATTTTTTAATTACAAAAGTTCTTCCTTTCCAAACTCCCTGTTATAATCCCCAGTTCAATAAGTATCCACCAAAAAGTTATGTTTTCAACAAATGCAATATTTTATCGTCAAAATCGTTCACAAACTGCAAGATTCGAGTCGTACCGTCGGTATGGGTGTAGTATGTTTACTTAGGACGGGACGCCAATATTCCTCGTATTTGTCCCAATTATATCCCG
Organism: Peribatodes rhomboidaria; assembly: GCA_911728515.1. NCBI lineage: Eukaryota > Metazoa > Arthropoda > Insecta > Lepidoptera > Geometridae > Peribatodes > Peribatodes rhomboidaria. The sequence goes on from OU452169.1 coordinate 17,553,768, forward strand.
TCCTACGCGATAATGTATGGAGAAACTTCAAGTGTCATTGACGAAAATAGAGGGTATGTGCTACTTTGTGCAGGTAGAGGCAGGGTTACCTGATAACACGCTCGAAATAGCGTGTTTTACTGTTTAAACATTGAGGTAAATATCTAGAGATGGTGGAGTAGATACAGGCATCCATCGAGAGGTAGATGAGCAATTTAAAAAAAAAGTAGTTCACATGATTTTCAGTTTCTGATACTTTGAGAATGCCATGGAGCAGATTGAAATCGTGGAGCATTTTGCAAACCTTTTCTTGGAGTTCTCGTAGAATAACCCAGTTTTCATCTATCTATTGACACCTCACAAGTCATACAAAAAGGCATTTAACAGCAGAAAAAGTAGTTCATGTATCTATAGCATGCATGTAGAGTAGCTCTCACGGTGAAGTGTGCCACTGTGCACTGACCCAGTTCGCACAAAGGGCTCGGTGTGCTCATGTCAGCGCGCCTAGACCTTGTGCTGGCTACCTACTCTAAAGCTTGTGTAGCTATCTATACAGCTATGTACTCCTTGTAGCTATTTGTGTATATTGAGCGCGGGCAGTTGCTAGCTCTTTCTGAAAGCATGACGTTTTCTCGGAAGGGTGGAAAGTGATGCGTAGCTAACAGGGCTGGATACTTTCAACATGTTTTAAACTCTTTATACACTTACCTACTTCGTTTGATTTAGGTTGTTGCTTTTTTCTAAACATACTTAGTGTGGGCATATTGTTGGTGGTTGGGCATATTGGTGGAGATTTTGATATTTTTTGTTGGGCTAAGAAAAACGTTAGAATTACTTCCGATAATTTCTATCCTTCACCAAAATTTAAAAAAAAAAAGAAAATAAATTCCAATACATACAATATGCTCTTAGCTTCAGAAACACACGCACATTACTCTCCATTACTTCCTGGGCAAACTTTCCGCAGTTCGACTGAACTATCAGAAAGTTTTAAACTATCTAGAAGTTTCCTCCATGTAATATGTATCTAGAAGTTTCCAGAGGCGTCCAGTGACCCTTCAGTGGTGTAAAGGTCAACGGCCGCGGCATTGAATCGCAAATCACCTCGGCGCCGGATAACGCAGCCCAATCAGAATTGCAAACTGAAATCAGAATCACAATACCAATAGTTGCTGACCGTGACTTTGCTTAGAAAGAAATTCGTCCGAGATATCGTCTTGGGATTCCTTCTTCCGGGTCTTACTAAAGCTTTTCTTTACATAGAGCCGACTCTCTGGATTTCAATTCAAATTGAAGCCCTAAGTCTCTCTCACTATTAACCTACATGTTACTAGCGTTTTATATATGTAAAAATGTACAGTGAGCTCGATCTTCTATTCTTAGGGCGAGATTCAGAGAGCGCACTTCGACTTTACTTTGAAATGTCAAAGAATCTCGCCTTGAAAGTTGAAGTTTCCATCAAAAAAACTCGGAGTGTGGACTGTGAATCTCGCCCTTATAAACTAGTATATACAATAAAATAAATTCTTTATTGACACCAAATACAAATAAATCTAAACTAAACACTAAAAAAAAGGCGCAATGGGCGGTCTTATCTTAGTCTTATGTCTTCCAGACAACCTTTGGATGGAATAAAATCATTATGATTAAGCATTGGCGGTGGTGTGTGCTAAAGGAAAATTATAATAATTAAAGTTAAATAATTGTATTTACTAAATAATTATTAATTTATCAATTATTAATAACTAATTGTAAATTATTGTAATAACTAATATTTATAGTTAAAATTACAAATAGACTACCCAGTTTAAAACTCATTTAACTCATTTTTTTGGGGGCTGAGCTACCCACGTCCGTAGGAGTGCACTCTATTCTGATTCCCTACACGTGGTCCCCGGGTAGTGCTAACCGGGTAGCAAACTCTGGTGGGAGGCTTCGGCCGTGGCTAGTTACCACCCAACGGACCAAGCCATGCCGTGAAATGACCTAGTCGTGTTTCGGGATGTAGTCCGGTGTAACCGTTCCGAAGACGGGTCTGAGCAGTAGCGCACTTGTAGCGCCTCACTCAACTGCCGTCTTTGTACTTCTTCACTCTACAAAACTTCAAGGCTAGAGTGAATAAGTACCTTCTAGGTCGTCGTGCTTCATCTTAGACCACAACGTCGCTTAACATCAGGCGAGTTGGTGGTCAAACGCCGTCCTATTCTACATAAAAAAAACCCATAGTAGTTGACTAAGTTACACAGTAAAGGAATAATACAGTAAAGGAAACAAAGAAGAGCATAAGCTAGATTCAGAGCGGAAACGCGAATTTAGAAAACTTACTTCACTTCCAACTCCACTGTTTCTTACCAATAAGCCCCAAGATTTGCGCGCAAATCTGCCAAACTGCAGACACATGGCCCGTCCAAACTTGTTCGAATTGAAAAATTCAAACCTACATGACCGGCAGCTGTCGACGATGTGCAAACCAAATGTCCTTACTCTATATTCCCGTTTCTCGGTACCGCGTACAGTGATTGATTTTTGAATTTCAAATGGGCCATACAGGAGCGTATGCAAAAATGGCAACAGCCGCGTTTGGGAGGTCATTGTCGCCAGAGTAGCCGTTTGACCCCTTGAATTTATTACAGTAGGTACCCAGCAATGGAGAATACATTGGTTTATGATTTAACTTTGCATATTATGCTAAAGCTTGGAGACGTAGGCTCGGAGTTCTACGCAGTAGAACTAAGTATCTCATAGCCGTGCAGTGGCCATTCTTCAGAAACTGCTAATTTTACCAGGTCTTTTTTCATGTCAATGGTTTCACGGAAGTGAAGCCGCGAACTAACGCTTGTCACAAACTAAAATTTGTGAACCATAACAACTAAAGTAGCTTAAATGTTGTTTGAAATCAATACAGTAGTTGCATTGCACATTACACAATACAACAAAACTTAAAACCTTTACAATGTCTATCTTTGCCATTACTTTTCATGTCGGATTTACTCCACCGCAATACATTTTCTGTTCAATTTTGAACTCTAAATCCAGGGATTAAAGAATTGAACTAATCGCGTTAAGTTTTACAGCATTAGAGGCCTAACCGACTGTGTAGTAAGTAACGCGTAATGCGTTTATGGTTCGGTTTTAGAAATTTGTGATGCGAATTTTGTATACAAAAAGAATCCATTGTTACGTAATGTATGAGAACATTAACGAACTGTAGCTTTTCTTCAATATCTTTGCAATAAGAAGTAACAGTAAAAGTCTGTTACGTGAGTTAACGATGGATAATTGTACATTAGGTTTTGCTCAACAAATATTTCTACCGAGAATAAATATAGGTACTATAAATATATGACGGCGCGAGATATCATTGGATAAAGAAAATCAGTTTGAGAGTTGTTAATCGATAGTTTTAATCTGTGGTTTATGACGAATAATCGATTTGTTTATGGTAATTTAGAGCGGTTAACACCGAATGGAGTTGCGTTTGGGATTTCGGGCGAACGTCATGTCTGTCAGTCAGTGGTTGACAGGACTAGGCTGAAAGCGGTCGCACGCAATGGTCATTCGTAAACCCATTACTCTAAATCGCCAATTATCTTTGTGATCATTCATTAACCAAGTAGTCTGAGTGACTGTATAATTAAAATAGTGAAAAGCCTACATTGCTGTCCCCTTATTTCAACGTTCCTGAAGTTTGACGCCAACCATAGATGCCCGTGATAGCGAGTTCATGGATCAGAAATCAGATACAACACCTCGGCCTACTAGATTTTCCCCGTCATCAAAAGTGGAAGGTCACAGCGCGACGGCCTTTCCTATGTTTCTCCGACATCAGTGGGATCAGATGCGACGGCGTGGCTCCTCTTCCCTACATTACCCCGTCATATATATCTTCTATTTCAAAAACTAGCTCAACTTTAAAAAAAAACAAAATAATCACTATCATCATCGTCTAAAGCTTTCTTATCCCAGCTTTCTTTTAATATCCCATTGTCTTCTTAATCCTTTCACTAATGCACTACTTCAGGCCTCTCCTTAAAATGAACTGAAACAGCAAAACGAGACGTTTTCAGTTAATTACACTTAAGTAACTAATCTTCTATTTCCATTACGCTAGATACACCGACAAAGCGGGTCTAGTCTATGGTTAGTACGCTAGGGCTCCGCTGGTGGCGAGGGCGCTGCACCGGATCAAAGGAGCCTTCTCATCTAGATGCACTCCTTTTATGTCGTAATCCGTTTGGTTTCAATGGAGTTAGCTCGCTGGCTCTTTGATCGTGCAGACTGTCTGCGTTTGTGGTGGATATACGAGTAACTGTGCAAAGGCTACGTGGAAATAAGACTGGGAATAAGACATTTTCTCTCCTGATACAGGCTGTATCAAGGGTGGTATTGAAACTTGGTTGAAGAAGTTTTCATCATCCTAATCCTGATTCTCCCTATCCTAAATTATAATTATAAATAGCGGAAGTGAGTTTCTTTGTTTGTTTGTTACGTTTTCGCGGTCTAACTACTTAACTGATTATCATAAAAATGTATAAACACGTTGTCAGGGGAAAAGGACATATAGGGTACCTTTCATACCGAAAAACTGACGGCGGCATTGACTATTTATTGTTTATATACATACATATGTTGGTATTTACTTCATAAAGTAACGAATCCAATGCATACGTTTTTTAAGGTTCCATAGTAATTTCGCTTAGGTATTTCCTTCGTTTAATTCCGCACCAATTCAAAAAGGGCTTCATGCTTTCTCACAGTTTTAATTGAACCATAGTACGAATCATATCTTTCTCAGGAAACGTACAGCCACATTCATGCACCAGCTGAAATAAACCACCATACACAAGCCACATTAAAAACAACCCTAAAGAGCTAGTTATAGAATTAAAAAAGAATTGTGTTGTCAAAGCATGTGTATCCTTATATCTCAACAGTAATAAGGAGGAAAATTGGGAACAAAAGCTCACACGAGCTCCTGAATGGACTGAGTGTAACCTGTTCAGATGGGTCATTCTGGCACGTGCGATATTTTCTCTTCCACTCTCACTCGCATGACTTCTCTAACGATAGAGGTAATGATCGAGATGATGTCGCATGCACGAGAACAGGGCCCCAGGTGAATTAAGAATGCAGTATGCAGTGCTGAGTCTGCGACCCACTGGCCGAATGAATCACGACTGCTCACAAATAAGAACTAAAATTGCGCGCGGCGTAGTTTGGCGAGTTGGGTTCTGTAGCAAAGCTGACAGCTTATTGTATGATCCACTTGAGACTTTGTGCCAGTTAAATCTTCACTGGTTGGGTTTCCAATGTGTCATTGATGAATGAATTTTAGTTTTAAAATTTTATATGTTAGCTCCGAAAAAAGTATATAATTATGTATTATTTACGATGTTAACAAAATTACTTATAATTATAATGCATGGTGTATTTACCAACTACAAGCTTCATACGTACATATGTACATACATAACTATCGTCACGCCTTTTTCCGGAGGTATATATATATATATAGTGTATATACGGAGGTATATTACACTACACTTCGCCGAACGATATTCAGCTACAATAACCAATATTACGTTATCCGTTACGAATTTGGCAGAAACTTTTTTAACATATTTGAACAACAAGAAGTGTAAGTACTTATCTGCCAATTCTATAATGCTGGATATACCAGAAGTTTTTTCCAAATAATATTTTGCTGTACCCTAATGTCACTAAATCAAAATATCACAATTTATGCATTAGTTTGATTTAGTGTTTTTTAAAATGCATATTATTAAACAATCAGTTGGTATAAAATGAATGACGTTTGATTTAAGTTTTATAAAAATCAAATACAATTTATTATTTTATTTTTTGACACCACAAATCCGATGAATTATCACTCTAGTCTGAATTTAAATAGATACGAAAGAAACAAATTTAGAAACATTTGTAGGTAAGTATGTAATCATTTTACGATTAAAAAAACATGAGAAATATGTAGGTACATGACTAAAAATCAGCGATTATCAGTTAATCGTTTAAAATTATTCATATATTCTAGCAGCGCCCTGCGGTTTTACCCGCATTTTAAAAGTATCTTATGCGCTATTCCAGATAATAGATACCTATTTCTGTGCCAAATTTCACCCAGATCTGTTCCGGCGTGATTGTGTAACAAACATCCATGCATCCATACATCCATCCAAACTTTCGCATTTATAATTTTAGTGTGATACGTTTAATATTGTTTGGGTCGTGTATGTCTAAAGCTAATCCCTCTAATTTGAAGTCTACATAAAATCATAGCTCATTAATAGCTACAAATATCGGATCAAATCTTAAATTAAAGGCAACTAAAATGCAGCCAATGAGTAGATACTTGGGTTTCATTATCATCCAATAGGGTATTAAGTTTCAAGCAGTGGTATTTGAGTTTAACTACAAATAAAAGGTTAGAATTAATGCAGGTCGGTTTCTTTACCCTTTTCAATCACTATTGCCCATAATCGCGCTCGGCTTAGTTTATATTTAGAGACGTGGTCGTATTGTACGCGGATAGCGAATAAAGAATTACTTGGGTTTATGAAAAAAAGATGTTCCCACTGAATGAGATTGAAAGTGGGTTGTCGCTCGCAAACCTCAATGCATGCTGTATGGCGCGACGAACGACAACTCAGGAAATAACGATAACAGCTTCTGTACGATAGCAGGTGAAACTTTAGACAAAGTCAGTAATTTGTAAGTCTAATATGTTACCTTAACCTAGCTCACCCATGCCCTGACTAGCCTTTGTCCCGGTGCACGTAGCGTGGTCTCGATGCCGGCCCCGCTAACCTCCAGCACCGCGGGCACGCGCTAGACGTCCGCCATATGTAAATGTACCGACGGATCCTTCCGAGAACACGCCATCCTCGCTCCCTAATTATTTTTAATTGCCGCAAGCAGACTGTACGGCCTTCGACAATTTAACTTTTAATTTTTTTCGCGTCTAGTCTTTGAATCACATCGATTACACTATAAATGAGTCATGATATGATGCGGCCGACAAAGCACGCGATGTTTGTTCGAAATACTCATGTATTTTTTACCTGTTTAGTGTTCTTAGAATAATGGAGGGACCGTAAATCAGTAATGGCGCCCTATCATTTGAGTTCGCATAAATTTTGAAATTGAAAGGCGGTAGTTAGGATTTGCGGGTAGTTGGATGAGAAGCCGCGCCGCGGGGGCTTTGGTAGAGTAGCGGTTACCGTTTCAAGGGTCACTTTTGTTTTCGTTTAGACATTGTTGTATGCTTTTGTTTTTGATCGTTTTATGCAACTAAGGTACCGTACGGTACGTAAAGTTTGACAAAGAGTATCGATAAGGTATTTATTAAACTGGTATGCTAATCTATGGAGTTCGACATAAGACATCTTATTTATTTTTCATTCGCATGTCACTTCCAAAAACTCAAAAGTATGCTTTGAAATTAAAAAATAATTAGGCAGGATAACAAAAAATTGGACTTTCAAAATGCAAAAAAAAACTTCGCTTCCGCCGAGCGGCTACTAGGCTTAAAAACAAAACGATTTTGAATACCCACGCCACATGTCACTGTACAATACCACGCTCAGTATTTATTACCTTTTTTTTTCGTTTTGTCCGTAGTTTTTGCAAGTCTCTATTATTTAGAAGTGAGAGCACTTTCATCCAGTCAATTTGCTGGCTTTCAAACGGATTTTGTGTCTGTTATCTGATTTCTTTTAAATAATGTGCAGTTTGAAGTGAAATTTGTGTTTTCGGTTGCAATTGAAAAACAAAATGAAGCTACACGTATTATTACTCGTATTATTTGTTTCAACGAGATAAAAGTCAGAAATCGCTTGCAAGTATCTTTAGCGCTTTAAGATTTTATTTGTACTTATTATAATTCAAAAAGTAATATGTGTACAGAAAATAATTTAAAGAAGGTTTTAAAATTCATGACAAGCACTTAATACGACGTATAAACAGTCTGGACCTTAACATAAATTCCGAATTCCATTAAAGCACACAGATTTATCTTTGAAACCCCAAAGTGTTCTTTACACCCCCGTGTTTGCGCAAGTGTTGCACTCAAACACGTGACGCGAGTGTGTGCACACATGCGCGCGCGCAGGTACCAAAAGTTAATTGCCTTCGTATGTTCAATGCTCGATCTACCTGTGGCAGGGTGGGACCGGGCTCAAATGGGAATGATTTTTATATTTTTATGCTTTTACTACTCGTTAAGTACGGCAAAACAATTTAAATTGGTGATAGGCTAAGCTGCTTAAAAGTTTTTATTACTAAATTATGATTTCCGTTTACCGTATGCATGTATTTTTTTAATTCTCCTTCAACAGTTAAATGATGAATGGATCCACACATAGGTAGGTGTTTCTGTTTTCCCATCGATTCCGAATGCACTTCGATTTTTCTTCATGAGTTTGAAAACAGTATCGTAGATCTAAATATCATAAAGTATATAAATATTATTCTATTTAATAAAATAGAATAATATTTATAATCGCATGCAAGATGACATTTTTAGCTATTACTTGGTACATAATATTACCCAGATTACTTTGAATCGCTTTACACTCTTAAAATACTCCTCACCATTATCCGATCTGAAGACAAACATCGACCATCTTCTTCTATCTCCATAATACTAGATAAAGATAGAGTCACGTCTTTCGCGTGGTTTATTAGGATAGGTGCAGATTCAGTAATAGTTAGTATAGGACCATGTCGAGTACCTGAGCTTGAGGTCCCGTCAGTAATTTTTAATTGACAAAAAAACGACCCGACCCGATTTATACGTGGAATTTATTTTATTACGCCGTATTAGTTGCTGGTGTGCGTGGGTTACAGATATTATTCTTTACAATGCCTCTAAAAAAGAAATGTCCGAGGCAATGTTTATAGCACCTACTTAGCGGTGTTCCTACTTGGATTAGATTACGAAAGATTAGTGATGCCATCATCACTAAAATTATTTTAAAAAAAACAGATTTGTAGTTTTCAAAATTTGTAAAATTTATCTTGTTTTCTATACCTTGGGTGATATCATAAAAACTAGAGAGCTAACTAAACGTTTGTACAGATGAAACGATCAACATTAGAGATAATCTGCTAGTTAATTTGCTTGGAATTAATTAAATGTGCAGTACTGTATGAATTATAAAATTGATATAATTATACATGATTATACCTTATTATATAAACTTGTATCTATTATATATAAATATTATCTTTGTATCTTGTATCTTTGTATTATTAAAAGCTTCAGTTTAAAGAAAAAAAAAAATACCAGTCTACCCTAAGAACATAGACGCAATATTCGAAATAAGAACACATTACCTATTTCAAGTTTAACGGTCGATCTGGCGATAGGCACAGGTAGACGCGCCCGAACAATGCTGAGCGAGACGAGCGCAAAAAGCGGTAATGAGCGCACTGTCACGGCATAATGGCGTCTATTGTCTAACCCACCGCTGCTTCTGCACCCAAAAAAAACATAGAAGGCACGGTGCGATAATGGTATTGAATTTTATGAGAAAAAAACTTGACTTTTAATTTTAATGACGGCGCTGCAACTTGCTTACAAAAAATATTTCTGTGACGATTTCTAAGCTGTGCAATAAAACTGAAGTCCGTCTAATAACTGGCTAAAGTTCAACGCACGTTCGCTATGGAAAGTATTCTTTCCGCGAATTAATAACAGTAATAAATAGTCGTGTGTCTCTCAAGAGCTTTTCAACTTTTATTTGAATAAATTAACCCTGTACCAGTGTAGCTGCATATTCTGTCGCCATAAATGTTACAATTATGCAAATCGAGACGTGTAATCAAATACTTGAAGACGTTTAGAAACCGATATTGCTCGGAAATCTAGGATAGAATAATAAAACACACGAAACTTGCTTCAAAGATGGACACAACTGGTGCGGCTTACGTAAATGCACTGAATACTTTGTACACTCGGCCTCTAAAGTCGTAACCGTTTCGTACTTTGTCTCTGTTATATTAAGCAACACCTGGAACATTCATGCAACAAAATCTAAAAAAGTATTTGCTGCGACAGAGTTCTTTGGTGTGCTCATGTGGTGGAGTAGCGAGTATGCTAATAAGTCCGGTTCATCTCTGATACATTTAATTAATACCAGGTTTAGCCTAGTACCGGAAGCAAGACGCTACAGATTTATGAAATAACATAAAACGTTTAGTTGACTGTTAAGGCCATGCTTTCCAACGAAAACGTCGATTTGATGGAGAAATTTAATTTATCTGTATTCGACATTCATGTTCTTTGTCTTCAATTTTATTATGTTGCGTATTAATATTTTGCGTGTAAATAACACATTAATCACGTTCACATTTCTTACAAAGTTTTTAATGCGTAGGTATATTTCTATTCTAAGAATGTAGTACAAGAGATGATTTTTAGAATGTAGGTAGGTAATTCAAAAGTATTTTAAAAGTCTAGACACGAAATTAATGTTTTTATTAAAAAGTTATGCTAAAATTGTTTTACACGTAGATTAATTTATTACTTTGATCATAAAACTTCTAAAATGTGCATGTTTAAATTGATACCTAGTCTGAACCTAATTGCACGTCTTTAATGTCTTACAATTCAATGTACTAAGTTCCTTTTTACGACTTCTTTTAAAAAATTACACAAGCTATTGTAGCTGGTTTTCCTAGCTTGTACTTAATGGTTTTACTATTCTCTACTAAAACCTATGCACCTACTAACGATATTAGTATACATACTTACATCACACTTATACTAGGTATTTTTGACAATCGCCACTAAATTAACATTAATAAAATGATAAATAAAAATAATTATCAGTAATCACTAATCAAGATCCAAAAGTTTCCTCAATTATTTTAAAAAGAAACACTGACATTTTAAAGTTGCATCTTAACAGGTTAACAGCCAATTATTGCGATTGGACAAATGTCTAATTATGTAAAGTTATACCAATATGTCGATAACTGTACCCGCTATCTGATGTCGGCGGGTATGCCACAAATGTAGAATTGATTTCACATATAATTTGGAAAAGTTGTGTTACTGGTCATCTTGCCCGTCGTATTTATTCGTTATTGGCCGAAAATTAATCAGTTGTACAAGTTTATAACCAAACTCCCAACTAATATAAAACTAGCCAATTTGAACGAGTTTCGTACATGTGATGACTAGGGTCATCACATGTACGAAACTCGTTTAAGAAAAGCAAACAATTAAGAAAAGCAACTGAGAGAAGGTTAAGTAGCTAAGTATATTTTATGTAAAATGGTATCCCAAGGATAGCAAAATAAATCTTTGCAAACACACTAAAAGCTAAACAAATTCAAAAAATCTTTATAAAAAGCCAATCTCAAATACTCCATTACAGCAAACATTTTATTGAGTAAATTTTCCAAATACGGCCATTTTGATTACGATGACATCGGCAATTGTTAGAGTGTTATAGTCTTTTTATGTAAATATCAACATTTCAACTCGTAGAGCTGATATAAATTATAATAAGTTGGTGCGCGGGCGCAAATTTACTATTATCTTCAAACATTTTTATCTGCTAACGGAGCTTAGATATGTCTCGGTTACATTTTTACAAAAAATGTCGTAAAATTATATTATTATGTGCTCTAATGGTGCTCTACAATAACGAAGCTAAAGATATTTTAACTAACTACGTAAGTTATAGGTGTACTTTCTTATAGCATTTTTTAACGGCAGTGACCCCAAATTTTGCTGCATTTTTAACTAACAAAAATTTGTTGATATTCAGATATTCATCAGTCAATCTTCTAGTAGGTACAAACATCACCCCAAGATGTCACATAATGACAAGTCGTAGTTTGAAGTTTTTGCAAAATAAACGAATACCTAACATAAATTCAATCGCATGTACAACTTTTTAAAATCACGAATTCTTCTAACTTCGTCCAGAAAAAATAATGAGTTCCTAAATTGGAAACTTTGGAGGGCGAAGATAACTCGCCGCACTGGCTCATCTGTCAAAGCCGCTCAATGTTTTTAAAAGGTTTTTAAAGATCGACCGACCCGACTTGTTATTGTTATTTATATTAAGACTGGCCGAATTGCCGAGACCCTTCGCACTTGCTCTTTAAAAAAATATATCGATTGAACACGCATCAGTGCGTGTGCTCTGATTCTTATTGGGGTGCGTTAGAGAAGGTTTTCGAGAAGTTTGGATCGCAGGATGCGTTTGAAGTAATGAAGGGTACGGAATGCAACGGATTGCGCGTCTTCAGTGTTAGGTACTTATTTTTTGTGAGTGTGTGAGCGAGAGGAGAGAAGTAGGGCCTTTGCGAAGTGCACTAATGGGGATTATATGGGATTGCTTGCACGGTGATGTTATTTCTTGCTCAGATCGGACGCTTTGATATTTTTTGACTTTGTTTAATGACTTCATGTGTGCCACATGTAAGTAGATAGGAAGTTCTTGGAAGGATATTTGTCACTTAATTTTTCAATGAACATTTAAGTACAAATATTAACTACGACTACTAGGTACGTAAGTATCCAATACCACGGATGGAAGTACCTACATTAGACATTGTACTTAGCTCTGTCATGATTTGACTAACTGATTAAATGTGTGTGACTTTATTAAAATAATCAGTCACTTATGTGTCAAAACCTTATCCCTGTAGTCGTCTGGGGTCTTGTGTAGAAGGGGGAAGGAACATCCTTAACCACGAAATTTTGACAGTTTCTAGTGACTCTACGTAATAATGACTGAGTAACTCATTGTTATGATTTTTCGATAGTAATCTAAGATAGTAATAGTAATACCTATATATGTGTTACTGGGACATGCCTGCATTTCTTCTCAAGATTGTACCATTCTAAGCACAAAATATGTAAAATTATTCCGAAGAAATGTTCCGAAGTGTATTGAAGCTTCCGGATACAGTGTTCCTAACTCGGTTGGAACTGGATGTAGTGCATTGGGTCACATTGGGCACCGGGCGTCCTTGGCGCCGGATATGGTCTGCTTGTAAGGGCGCGGACATACATTCCGAAATAACACTACAAATGTTTAACTTCCTATTAATCGATATCCGGATATTTATAATTATACTAGCTGCGCCCGAGGTGTTACCCAGGGTTGAAAAGTAGTCTATGTGCTATTTCAGTCCATAATTTATCTCCTGGTCAAATTTCGTCCAGATCCGTTCAGCCTTTCTGGCGTGATTTTGTGACAAACATCCATCCAAGCTTTCACATTTATACCATGATTATTAGTGTGACTAGTGAGATTTTTCTAGGCAAATACTTGCTTATTGTAAGATGTGAAAGCAAATGTACTTACTTGGTCTGTATGTGTTAGAAGTTACACGGCACAAGTAGATAAACTATTCAATAGGTTGCTTTGAATAACTAACGCAAGGGTTAGACGCTCGATGCTATGCTTCTATTTTGTACCGTGTTTTGCACTTAATCGTAGATATCAGGATAAGATGCGATATAAGATAAAGCACGCTATCTAGAGTCTACCCTGGCGCTGTAGATACTGAAAACTCCGATACCGTACTGTGCTAGTAAACAATAAAATTCATCCAAGTGACTGAGCCCTTATCCCGACGGCCGTTATTCGGCGCGTGTTTCTGCGCAGCTCCGCCTGCAGTCTGCAGCTTTGTTTCTCTTTTTCCTGTTGGTTCGATCGGCCCTCGCGCATCGGTTAGCTAACATCGTGTAGAAAGTTATTTTTAAATCTTACATAACTTGGTTTACTTTTGAAAGGATTCTATTGATGAATTGCAGGGGAAAATTGTTTTATTGTTTGTTTGTTGTTATGATAAACGATAAGTCACATTTCTAAATATTGAGCTAACTTATGCTATGATATAGGACTTAAAGAAAACGAAGACTTCATCTCCTAAAAACCCATTTTCTAAGAATTATCATTTATTAAATATTAAAGGAAAATGCTTTATAATTTACATTTAGCTATTCTACATAGTAAAAACCCATATTACACAGACGCAAGTAAACATTAGGTGTAATTGACACCTACACCCACGTCTCGTGTGTACCTCATTTACCTACAAGTAAAACGGGGAAAACTCAGGTAAAGACCGTTCAAAAGACAGTAAAAACTATTTCATATGAAATTTTTATGTCATAACATATCTTTATAAAGTAACAATAGCGTTTTTTTATCGCCTGAGGGTCCTATAACACTCGGCGTTAAAGTTTTAGGCGGCTATAAACGTTTAATGGGGTAACTTTATGTTTCCCAGTTAAGGGGTGGGTACAAATTGTTTTTAACTTGTTTATGTGTTATTTTTAGACGTTTTTCAGGTGTTTCGAAAGACACACCTAGTTCAAAATATCTGTAAAATATATGCCATATTATTAAGTACTTACCTAAATGACTACTTTTGGAAAATATTCCTTTGTAATCTACAATGTTCTTGTCAGAACAGAAAATTAGGTTCGCGTGTGGAGACGCAACCAAACACACGCTATACAAAATCAAATTACCTCGTGTACCTATGTATTAAGTAAATATGTACTCCATATTGTGTACATCTTTACCTACAACTTTTGAGAATTTGGTAAAAAAAAGAACGATCGCCGAATTATAAGTCAAAAAACATAGAAACCCATTTAAAAATCAATACCAGGATTGCAAACGATTTTAATTATCAGCTGGGTATAAGCAAACCAAAATATCGGATTGTAGCAAATTACCAAAATCGTGCTAAATCAATTGATACATGTATTTGCGAACTTTTTTACTCAGTACGCACTAACAATTATTTGTGACCTTTACAAAATAATCTACAGTTTGTATTGTAATGTCGGTAGAAGAAAATCTTAAGAAGTAAGAACCTTTTCATAATTTGAAAAGTAGTTTTTAAACAAAGAGGGTATGAACCAGGGGTTTGAACTAAATAATTAAGATAGAGGTACACAAATCAATTTTCTGCTGAAAAATTAAATGTATGTTATCAACTTAGGGCTTGCAAAAGTCGATGATTCATATTTCATCGGTATTCACCTGCCGTGAACTACTGCTGTATTTTCTATTCTATCTCAATGTTGTAAGGCTTATTATTATTTGCTATAGATCAGTCCTACAATTACGCATGTGCATTTTAACACAGATTTAAACAATTGGATTTATATTGAGTTAAGTGTAGGCTGCGGTTCGAATAATCCGCACACTTATCTGCAAAGAAAATTTGTCTGTCTGCCCTGTTCGATCACAACAATATTATAGATCATACGTTTGAAAACATCTGCAAATTTAACACAGAGGATTATAATCGAATGTAATTTTCAAACATCGTGCAATGCGTTTAAATTAAGTTTATTAATTTAAGTTCTTAATTTTTCGTTGATACCTACAGAATCCACTCTGCTTGGTCGATTTTAAACAATTAAACTCACCTTAAAACTAACATTTCAAGTGAACCCCATTTTACCGTCGCATGTAACGGGACAGCGTCACAGGGTCAGTTTCCGTCCCAAATTTCAAAGCCAACGGCGCGTCCGGGCCAATTAACCGAGCCGCGGTTCAATTTAATCCGAATTTATAATGCAGCGGTGTTTTTCAGTAGTTTTCAGCCGTTTTCAGGGGTGAACGAAGGGCCGGAAGTAGCTTCGGTAAAATGGGTCAGGCGCTGTACACGGAGTCAGTAATGAAGGTTTAGCGAAAATGGCGCATGAGACGAACTGGCGATTCAACAAATATTATATATGTAAATAAATAAATATTATAAATAAATATCAACAGACAATGATTGTTTGTGAGTGAGGTGTCGGCAAAACAAGAGATTATTATAAACTTTGATACGCATTTTAAAAAAAACAAGGGCGTCTAAACCGACCCGTCGATCGTTACACAGAATTTTCATTAAAAACCACACAGACAAAAAAAAAGAAAGAAAACATAAACCGTAACCGTACATAATATTTAAGTTATACACAGTTCAATAAATATTTAGTTATTCATTTAGGAACTGCACGAGACTTAAAAGTTCTACTCTACAATATTTGTCGCACATGTTTTCATTCACTATCAAAGTTCAGTGATATTTTTAAGCTAGTGGTTCTATGACCTAGTGACCGGATGGGGGCCGAGAAAGACAGCCGGACAGACGGACATATGAAAGCATTTTTGCCGAAACTGAAGCAGAGATGCGTTGCTAGGTCAATTGCGTACTTAAATACTCGTAACTCGATTACCGCAATTTTTTCCAAACATTTTGTATCTCTGTTCCCATAGCAGTGCACGCCAATTCCAGTGGATTTTTTTATACTTTACAAACCTAGTGTACTGGTCGTGCAGGTATACTGCTATTGGGTCACCGTTGATGGTGACAACTCGCCCCCCCCCCCTCCTTTCAAGCCCCCCGCCCGCCCCTCGCGCCCTCGTTGTTCTCGCACTTGTCATTTATGCTTTTTCCTGTTTTTCAGCTGCAATGTCACGATGGAAATAGGACAGGAAAAGTTGACTTTACTCAAAGCCAGAAATAACATTTCAGTGGCATTTTTCCTAATTCTTGGGTAATTTTCGACGCCATTAACGTTGATTTCCTATTTTTATGTTGATATTCGTTTACTATTTCCTGATATTTCTTGTATTTATCTCAGAAATTTTTCGTGTAGTAAGTTCATGTGTCAGATTTGATCAAATGATATGATGTATTCAATTTCAAAATCATTTATTTCGACTAATATTTCAGGACAAATCTTTTATGTAAGTACATTATTATTATATCAATCTTTGTCCCAGCAATGGAATAGAGATTAATATGATTTTTATTTCTTTTCTCATTTTTCATACTTATGTTCTAACTAGCTTCTGCCCGCGGCTTCGCCCGCGTGGCTTACAGAAAATGTATGACGTTTTTATCTTCAGAAATAAATATTATAAGCGGTCACACTCGCTCTCAATTGACCTATTACCAAGCAGAGCAATATGGACGAAGTTCTTTAGCTAACTAAACTATCTCTGGAATGAGAAAAGTAGTAGTAGTATGGTCTCAACAGAACTTAAAGCGTGTGTGAAAAGATAAAATTAGAAGACAACCGAAAGTAGACAATTAATAATGTTTCCAACGAAAACCTAATTATAATTTTTATCTTTTTAGAAACACTTGGCTGCTCCATGAGCTTACTCTGTAGCAGGCCAAGTATAACTAACCGTGTGAAAAGCATTTTAGTCAATTATGAGTTTGGCTTGAGATTTATTTATGGTCATGGCAAAGCAGATTTTGAGGGGAAACTGCACTCTTTTTAACTCGAAGGGGTAGTTCGGTGGTGTTAGAGATATTAGAGGAATCCTCAGCATAAACACAGACTCATTCGGAAACTACATCAGTCAGTGTGCTAGCAGACCTTTAGTTAAGACCTTCGAAGCAAAGACAACCCGTATATAGTAGGTTTTGTCTTCCTAATACTAAATCAGCTTCATCTATTGACTTCGTCTATTTTTACTAAATACTGCTTCTAAGATAGACATAATTATAAATTTCATCTCCTAGCTCATCTACCTGATCTCTATTGACAGAAAATATCTTCTTGCCGTTTGCAATCTTCTGACAGGCTTGGACTTAATTTTTGTATTTTTCCCTTACTGCGATTAAGTAGGTTTGAAATTTGATAGAATGTCAGCAATATAGTTCACACATTTTACACGGAGATTCATATGGATAAAGCAATGATAGCTTCGTATTTAATGTCATCTGCTACATGACTGGAGCCCGGTGTACGTATGGCGATAGGCTCGCTACTAATTACATTTTAGACTGAATATCGTCCGGTGAAGTGAGGGTGTTGTAATACACCTCTTAGGGTAAAGGCGTGACGTTTTACCTACTATACGTAGCTACTACCGTTATCTAGATCTGTGCCAAATTCCAAGTTGCTGGCTATTACAGTTTCCAAGATAATCAGTTCACAGACATACAGACAGACATCGGAGTTTCATGATAAGGTTCCTTTCACCATTTTAGTACAGAACCCTAAGAATGATAACAGCGTCGTTTGTAGTGGGTTAATAACTTTCTCAACAAAGTTTTCGGAGTAAAAAGAAGCCCTATTAGACTCTGTCGGTGGATGATGATGATGATGATTTTGGAAAAACTGTGATACACGTGTCTCATAATTTTAATTTAAGAGTATTTGTACCAATTTTTGAGTCAATCGACCCAGAGAATAAAAAGTTTCATAGAAATTTGAACCCCCCATTTCCCCCCCTTAGGGGTAGTATTTCGAAAAACCCTTTCTTAGTGGATGCCTACACTGTACAAAGAACATATCCTCCAAATTTCATGTTTCTAGGACCAGCGGTTTAGGCTGTGCGTTGATATATCAGTCAGTCAGTCAGTCAGTCAGGACTTTGAATTTTATATATATAGATAGGTGTTAAATTTGACGGGGTGAACCCTTAAGTATAACTTCACCCGAAACCAGCACCTTGTATACTTAAATGTCAGTACTTATGTACCTATGCCTGCCCACTTCAAGTTATTTAAATCACTTGCACTGTAACTAAGGGCGGTCTAAATCAGACCGTTTACCTGCGAGGTTTCCTCGGAAATCAGTCGGCATGCAATACCTTTAAAGGTCCAATTATGGCTTGAACTCTACATTTTATTGGGCGTAAAATATTCGGACTGGTAACACTAGAGGCCGTGTGATTCTTGTGCTGGAAGGTTTTTGTGTATACTTTTCTTCTTCTTTTTTCGTTTTTAGTGGAATAAATCCCTAGTATTTACAGCTTCAGTAAATTGCTAATTTTAATTAAAAACCACAAAGCTTTTAAATTCAAGCCAAAATTTTAATTTCCGTTTCTTTTTTAAGAAATGCTAATCGTTTTATTATTTTTCAATGTCAGTCATAATAGTTCTAGTTTCATAATACATACATTACTTGTTAATTTAATTAGTATTTTCGTAATTTTATTGCTAACAAATAGGTACTTAACTACTTACTTAGTCACTTACGAACGAATCTTAATTATCATTATGTCTTAAACTCGTCTCAAAACTCGTTATCCGAATGAATCATAAAGGAATTTTCAAGTCGCGTACCTGCTCGATTTGCATCGATTACTCATTTTATCGATCATTATTCTGTCTCGAGTCTCACGCAATCGCTGGGTTTTTACTTGAAACGTAGTTGGAAGCATAATTTCGGTGGTTTTTTACACATCTTTGTAACAAATATAAAGATTATGGTTCGATTTGTAACCGAAATGATCGGAATCATTCGAATATGGTCGAAACGTCGGCGAATTCAACACCTGTCGCTGCAAGCACTCGCACTACCAGACAGTTGAAATTTGGCAATAGATTAGGGACGACACAGGAGGGATACTTTATCGCTTATCGATAGTCTTTAGTCTTTAAAAACTGTGTACTTCATTTATAAAATCAAAGCAACAGAAAACGTCCAATGCCATTTTATCAAAAGGCATTGAAGATAATCTTTATTAATACATCTTTAGGCATTTAACCACATTTTAAATAATGGCAAGAACTGTAGGTAAATAAATTCCCAAACAATATGTTTCTAATTAAAGCTCATGACATAAAACAAACAAATTATGCAAAACGTGACACTCCCATTCATGACAATCAAAGATATTATACTATATAAGGCGAAGTTTTTAAACGAGACTGGCGTTGCACCCAATTCACATTGGAGATAAATCAATGGGCGTGGACTTATTCTGTCATCGGCAGCTTTAAAATATCACGCCGTCCTTGTTTACAATTGTGATTAATTAATTACGTGGACAGAGAAATCAGACTGATTAACAACCTCGTCCGTTAGGCTCGTTAGGTTATGGTAAAATAGTGGACTATATCGGCCAGATACAGTTACGATGATGAGTAGATTTACGATGACATTTGGCGTGGGCGCAGTGATATATGGGTGATAAGTATCTGTGTTCTACAGTCGATCCTAATCTATTACGTGCATACAGACCTAAATATCAACATTAATTTGAATTTTTAAAGCAAATCTTGCTAAACTAGCATTTGATTGCACTAGCAGAGTAAAATGTATTGCAATTCTTATTTATTTTAGAAAAAAAATTAAGAGATCTGATTATTTAAACAAACATGTGTTAATCAAGATAATCATCGCAAACAAAAATATCGATAAACAATTGCGTAACATATCGACAAATTTTCGCAATCCCTATTAGTCTCCATAATGGTCATTTTGGTAATGGCGTGTCGGACAATGGATGCGAATGCGCGCCCGCGGGACCCCGGGGGGCAGGGGTGCAGGGTGCAAGGGCGGCGCCGTGCCCTTGCGGGGTCACCTTGCGCAGGTACATGCGCGTGCGCCTATTGTCCGCGCAACCTGACACCAACAACACAACCTGCTACATATCTCACAAAGAAAGCTCGTTCTTATTGCCAACCTTATACAGTTTGGTTTCAGTTGCGGCGTTGTTGATGCGATATTCTAACGAGTTCCAATTTTAAAAAACCAATTGCATTTTATAGGTGAGCGTGACAGGATAATTTAGGAAAGGAAGAGTGGTTTAGAAGTTTTTTATTTCGTTTATTGTTCGCAAGCTGCTCCGCGCATGCGATTTCAAAGTCTGGTAATGTTTTTGCTTCATTTTTTGCGATGCTTTGTTTTGGCGGTACTATGATACCTATTGTATGTATCGAGTATTAAATGCCGATGTTTAAGTATCTTTTCTGGTATAATTACGCACGTCTCTATTTTTTATCGATTGTTTTAGAGGATTCTCACGACTCTACATGTTCTTGCAAAGATGTCTTCGAAACGTGCCGACTTGAAATAAGATTAAAAAGTTTATTCCGAAATACTAGGAACTGACCGGGTGACTCGGCCTGAATGAAATTTTCCTTGTGGACTTTCTTGACTTTTTTCAGTGCAAGAAACGTCTGAGCGAGCATGATTCATACAATTACAAGTAAACGGACCTGTAATTCGATGTAGCTCACGTCGCACTCATTTCGAAGAGGTTAATTGCATCCATCAGCATAAATATGTATCTGTTATGTTATATTTGTTAAAAAATACGCCTTAAGAATTTATTTATTTGGTAAAGCATCCTGCTGTCTGTTTCGATCGAGTTTAAAATTTTAAAGAGAGAAAAAGACAAAACTTTTGCCAACCTAATTCAATGCTTAGGATACATACTGATTTATTTTTCGGAATTTATTCTAGTAATTTACTCATTATAAAAACTAGTTTTCTTCCATAGGGTATCTAAATATTTATCTTATAGTCAAGGACCTTGTAATATTAGGCATACCTAGATTATTTTTCTTTGATCACAATTTTCAAGTTTTATGTAAAAACTATTTAGGTACAGCACATTTTTGTTCTTTTTTTAAGAGCAATTAATTGTTTGTTTCACAGGAGTCGTCGCCTACCTTGACGCTTATATCGTCAAAGGTAAGTAGAATAATTGGTTCGAGATTCACTATCTCATGTCCATCGCCATCGCTTTGTCCGTGAAACAAATAATATCCTGCTGTAGTGGTTTATGATTTCGTTTTTAATGTTGTTAATATTTTCGTTTAAAATGGTGTTGATAATGTTGTTTAAGGTTATAGCAAACTGCATTTAATCAAAGCCGACTAATAGCAAAGTGTTGCAAGAAAGATTCTAGGCCGTAGTACGTAAAGTATAATTTTAAATGACAATGCAAATTTAAAGCTCACGTAGGCCTTGAATCAAAATCATTGTTCAGGGTCACATATATTTTTTGCTTTTTAGCAATTTGGTGTCATATTAGTGCAGTTAGTTATATTTATACTAAGATAATGTCGTTAATAATGTTGTCTACAATGTTGTTGGAAATGTTGTTAACTATTTTGTTCATGATGTTGTTTGTATCTATTTTACGTTGTTGCAGTAATGGTGTATAATAAATGTATGGTTTGTGCATGCTGTGTAGAGGCGTCATCATTCACCATTGGTGTTAATGGCTTAAGGTACATATTGATACATTTTTGTCGAATTAAGTTTGTAAGATGTAAATAGAGTTAGTTCTTAAATACATCGTTTGAGAGGATAAAACATAGTTGCGGGCTGGAGCATATTTGATCGAACATTAATATTTGTAACACTTTTTTCTAAACTAAAACTAAAAGAACGAAATTGTGTATAACTTTAGCTCGAATAAACTCGATATATCATGTTTCAAATAAATTGATGTTAAAGTGAAATTTTAATTAATCATTCGTTACTTGATGTAAGTAATAAAACTAAGTACTGCATAATAAATTTAGAAGATACACGCCGTAGAACAAACTATGATCATTAATTACCTTACGTCACCGGTTATACGCAGTAAAATACGTAAAAATATACATACATATACCTACATAATATGCATAATTTTATAGGCCATAAGTTAGTGTTTGTGTATCTAAATAATTGCTAGGTAGACTAAGATAATTGGTGGCTGGGAAATGGTCCTAGACAAACAGACAGGCGTTGTACGAGGTAGGTACAAGTACGTGTGGATAGAGAACTTGTATATTTGTATACTTGTATATTAACCTGTAGTTTTAACACGTTGCACGCCATAGGACCCACCGGTGAGCCTAGCGTACCTTTCCGTTCGGGCCAAGCCAAAATCAGGTAATCCGTAATTTTTATCAACTTGAGATTTTTATCACAAAGTATATAAAATGCGATAATTCGTATGGAAAATAAAAATTAGCGACTTTTACCGCCTAGTTTTAGAGATATAGCATAAGGCTCACGGGTGAGTCCCGTGGCCTTCTACGAACGATTTTTAAATTTCCGTTCCCGGAGGCCGCGGGGTCACCGCGCGGCTCACCCCGTGCACTCGTTCCCCGGACGCAGCGATCGAGTCTAGCCCGCGAGCCAGGAACAAATTTAGTCAATCATTTCCTCCCGGACGAAAACTCGTACAACGATTAAGATTTATCATGAAGCCTAGTGGGAACTCACTTTGACCAGCTCACGGTTCGACTGTTAACTTCTTCACCATCATCTACATTAGTCAGATGTACACTTCTTAAAAGCTAGTTTTGGAAACGATTGACTATAGAAAAGTTATGAACATCCTCCGACTCCATCATCAGACCATGAAGCTCATTGCTCATGGTCCATATTAAATTGGCACCGAAGATACCCAAGTATACCAAATTCCAGTGCAATCGAACTTCAGGAAGTGGTTCTCGTGTGACCTATACAAACATACTCGTACATACAAAAATAATAACACGGCAGGTCAAATGCAGGCTTGTTTATTTGTTTGGCGGGGCATTTTACGCACTTAGCCACTTGATTGGGCCATTGAATGAAAGCTTGTAAAAAGCCTAGCAGTATGCCAAGGAAAAACTGGTTAGTTGATGCATTCAAATAGGCGATTGAAGCTCTTGCGTAGCTCCTGCTTTGCAATCATCAGGGCATCAGCTGACGATATTTATACAGCCAGCTGACTTTTTTTTCGGGTTTGAAAGCTTAATCTTAACACAACACAATTTTCAATCGGAAGGAAATGACTGTTTTTTTTTTCTACGTGTTTGGGAGGCTTCTTCTTCTTCATGCTTTTCGTAACTGAAGGTCGTGCCCATCTTGAAATGCCTTCACCGCGGCGTTGACTAGCTGCTGCCAAACCACTCTGCTGTCGGTTTGTTTCAGGGCTACTAATATTTAGTAACGGAGAGCTGTAATCGTCTTTATTTTTTTTTTTTTTTTTTTTTTTTTTATCTAGAATAGGTCGACGTTTGACCACCAACTCGCCTGATGTTAAGCGACATTGTGGTCTAAGATGGAGCACGACGACCTAGAAGGTACTTATTCACTCTAGCCTTGAAGATACCCAGGTTATAGTTAGTCGGGAATACAGACGATGGCAAGGTGTTCCACACCCTAGCGGTTCGTATTAGAAAGGTGGAGGCAAACCGTTTAGTACGAGTTGGTGGAATGTCGACTAAGTAGGGATGATACGTATGCGTTTTCCGACTTGTTCTGTTGTAAAAAGGGGAAGAAGGGATTAGGTCATGCAGTTCCAACGCACATTCACCGAAATGCAGCCTGTAAAAAATGGCCAAACACGCTACTTTACGGCGATGTTCAAGGCTCAGAAGTCTCTGGTCGGACCATCGGGTCGGCGGTTGGCTCCCTGGTCTCTTCCTGCCCTCTATCTTTCCTACAATAACCAGCTTGTCAAGATTATCTGGTTGCCTCCGGGCAATATGACCAAAGTAGCTCAGAACTCTTTGGTATCAGATTGTGGATAACCGTGACTTGACGTTGAGTTGGCTGAAAATAGATTTGTTGGTACGTTTTGTTCATGATATGCGCAACATTCTCCTCCAGCACCACATTTCAAAGGCTTCTTCTTTCCTCTTTGTTTCTACTGTCCATTGCTCGTATTGACCTCATGGTCAAGCTTATTGGAGCCGTAAAGAAATTGAGAACACGATACATCGCACAAATCTCATTTTAGTGTTTTTAGAGACATTTCTGTTTTTCTTAATTCTATTCATCGTTTCTCTTTGCTCCTTTAGCCATCTGCGAACATCTTCGAATCTCTCTCTCTCACAGCCTCCCTAATCTCTGATGAGTGAGCATCATTTCCTGCAATGCATGAAACTCTACCTAACACATTCGAACGCCTTTGCGTATAATCTATATAATACTGATAAACCCACCACCGGATTCGCTGCTGACGACCACAAAAATTTATGATAAATCTATCATAATTATTTGTACGAGTTTTCGTCTGGGAGTAAATGATTGACCAAATTTGTTCCTGGCTCTGGAGCTATTTTGTTTATTTTGTTTTAACCGAATTCACCGGTAATTTTTAGGTTTCTTATAAAAATGATTAATGATTTTAACTAATGTGATATTGAAAAAAAGTGCCATTGTGATTATTAATCTTCATAAATAACTTTGAGAAGTTTGTAATTTAAAAAAAAATATTTTGTACTATACCGTTGCATGTAATTAAACCAAATCGTTGACCAACCCTAGGATCATAACAACAACCTTGATAAAAATGTGAGTTTCAACTGGATTTGAAAACCACGCTGTCCGATTGTGCTACAGGGCCACACGGCTCACTTCCATACGCGTTTTGTTTGGTAGCTGCTCTTTTCGGCTTGTGGGAAGCGTTTACATTGAACCTCGCACTCGGCTCACGGGTGACCCCCGTGGCCTGAATGGTTCAGTATGGTAAGGCTCACCGGTGAGCGCCATGGCCTGAACGGGAATACTCGATTTTTCCCTCGGCGTTCAACGTGTTAATCTTTGTTAAATGGCTAAATCAAGGACTAAGAAGGGCGTTGTTAACTGATGGCCTAATTTAGTAAATTCTTATTAGTTTATTAACTTTTATCTTGTCTCATGTATTTTATATGTTTTATAACCAATTACATACAAACATCTAAATGTTAAATCTTGTAATATTATTGTAAGAAGCAATTCTGGGCCAACAAATTTTATCTAAACTTAGTTTACCAAAAAGTTTTTTTTAGGGTTTAAAATCTTTAAAACGATTTCCGAAGTCTTATTGGGACAGTTTCCACGACTCGACTCTACCCAACCAAATGCAGAGGCAGTCGTGCTCATTCTATTTTGGTGTCAATAAGTAGGTACCGGTAACATCTGGGGCCTTATTCTGGCGCGTGCCATATTATCAAAGTCACACTTACTTTTCTTATTAATAAATAAAGTTTGACACTCATAACTCTCCATTTAGGTTTCTCTGTATTAGGAATGACATATTATAACGCACATATGTACATAAAGAGAATAACTAACACCCATAGACTCAAACAAAAAAAAACCTTATACATACTCAAATAGGAATCATTAACTGCAATTTAACATCATCTGCCTGGCCGGGAAATGAGTCCCGGGGGGCCTACCAAGACATCTTATTGCCATGATGGTTCCGACGCTGCGCGACCATGGACCTTATTGCGCGGCGATACGATTCGCGGTCGCGCAACGTCGAAAACAAAACGTACCCATCATGGTTGGCCAGCTGGACCTACTTAAGCATTCGTACTCTAACAAAGCTAGGAGAATCGGGCTACTGAGAAGTGCAGCGGTCGAGATAATATCGCTAGCTTCAGAATTGCGCCCCTGATATAGCACGTTAGAGGCGGTTGTCGCACGATTTACTTTATTAATTTAAATCGTGGTGGTGGAGCCCTTTGTGGGTGGCATCATGCGGCATCGGGCTAACAGGTCCGGTGACGAGCGGCTTTTTAGTTTGTACAGTCAAATTGTTTATTTACTGCCCAATTACATTGATTAAGGAAATAAACTACTTGCTTAGATTTGTAGTTAGAGGTTTTTGTTGTAAAAAATATGTAGTAATTCTTTGAAAAAATAATACCCCTCAGTTTCTTGTTCTTGCCTGTTCTTCTACTCGACCGCCTTGTTCGGATAAAGAGCCTCTACTTTATCTGACAAGGCGGTCGAGTCTATTTAAAAAAAACTTTGACGTTAATAAGTGTATCTTTGATACTCAAATTGAATAAAAACATTTTGACTTTGACTTTGAGTAAATTAATATAAATTACTTGTAAATTAATATAAACAATCTTTGTTATTATTGTATCTTTCTCATTATCGTAATAATATTGTATTAAAGTAAATTTAAATATCATTTAAATAATATAATATTTAATAAATAATTTTAATAATATCATTTCAGGCGACCGTGTGTGGAAGTGTCCCGAATTTATTTATTTATTTTATTTATTTATTTATTTATTTATGTTTAGTTAATCACGGCATATCGAATAACAATTTAGTAATTAGCAGAATATTTAAAATGAATGCAAATGTGCTTATAAAATCCGATTCATGAAAGGAAAGCAAAAAATAATATAATCAATGCTAATTCAATGGCTGCATTTAGATCGTATCATACTCTGAAATACTGTTCTAATAATTAAATTGAAAATATTTTGATCCAAAATTCATATTTTACAAACTTTAGAAAGTTTGTGTAAAGCTCTAACCAGCTTATTTGTCGTTTGCAAGTAACTTTTAAAAATGAAATAGTGCGTCCAATGGTCTCTAGCAGCGGATCTTGAATATTACGCCAAAGCTCCAGAAAAAGTCGTGAAGTAGTGTCGTAAGTCTGTTATCAACTTAAAAGTAAGTCTGAACTCCACTACGCACTCCCTGGTATTACTGATATCCATAAGCGACGGTGATCGCTTACCATCAGGCGACCCGTTAGATTGTATGCATATTAGACATTGCATTAAAAAAAAAGAAATGAAAAGCGACTCTCCAGTGAGTTCAGTGAATGGTTATAACTTGTCTTAAAAATGGCACCAAAATAATTCTCCGGGTTTATTCACTGTATCGTTATTTCCTGTTCGTAAGTACTTATAAATATAATCTTCTCACCAACCAAGTCATGACAAAACACTTCGTCATGAGACTTACTCGTCGGAGGTACGTGCGATCGTGTGAAATGTATTATTAGATAATTGGGACTTCTTAGAAGCTGTTTGAAGTATTTCGTGAATAATTCTTTCTTGACTATTAGCTTTTAGTTAGCGTATCATAACGATAAAGTATTTGTTTGCTAATTTAATGTGTATTGTTCTAATGCTTGTTTTGTTTACGGTGAAGCCAAGCCGCGCAGCAAAGCGCAAGTACATAAATAATTGTTTAGATGTTTCAATTTTTTATATTTATTATGTGAAATACCAAGAAAAATCTAAAATCTAGAAATAATTTACGTTTCGAAGAAAAGTTAGTTTCGAAACAAAAAAAGAAGGATGAGGAAGAATTAATAACACTGTTTTTGTGTCAAATAAAATATCTCTCGTAATCTATTAGCTAAGTCTGCTTTTGTGATGGAAGGAGTGGTCATACAACATGGCGTAATATTAAATGTAATCAAGTACGTACTTATTTGCTAGAAATCTCAGTTACTCATTCGTTTTACCTCGAGATTTCACTTAACGTGAAGTAACACTACAATTGCATCCGGATTGTCTTACTCATGGCTCGTGTTTGAGTAATGAGGGAGAGGTGCGGTTACGAAGGACCTTGTCGCAGTTAGAAATCTGAGGTTTGGAGGAAGCCAGAATATAAGCTTCGACCAAAATAAATTAATCAGAGCGAAAACAAATTATTATACATACACACATATCGTCACGCCTTTCCCCCGAGAGGGCTGGCAGAGGTGTAATACAACACCCACACTTCGCCGGATGATATTCAGTCCCAATTGTGAAAGGGGCAAGCCTGTTGCCATACACCGGGCTCCAGTTACGTAGCAGATGACGTACAATACGTACATATGTTCACACACAACAACAATGAACAAATTGCTGGTGCCGTCGGCTGGGTTCGAACCCGCTCCCTCTGGCTTGAGAGGCAGGCCTTCTCCAACTAGGCTAATTTAATTGCAAATTATTATATGGAGAACATTTCGTCACGCCTTTTCCCCGAAGGAACTGGCAGAGGTGTAATACAACACCCACACTTCGCCGGACGATTTTCAGTCCCAAATGTGACAGGGGGAGAGCCTGTCGCTGTATATGAAGAAAGAAACTCCTAAAGGCGTGTCACGCTTCTTACGTCCTGAAAAGGAGTGAGAAGTAATACGTGCCCATTTGTTCAGCTTCGAAAACTCGCTTCTTGTGGGCCCGTTCTTTCCCGGTTTCCCGATGGTCAAACGCGGATTAATTTATGATACGAAAAACCCTTCATGTAGTGTGTACTTTTAAAATTGCCCTAATACCTCCCAATGTCGTGTGGGAAATCACATTGTCAACTATGAGTTGTTAGAAGTCTGCCTATGACATAGTACTTGAGTGTATGTATCTTACAGTGTTTATTATACTACTAGCTGCGACCCGTGGTTTCACCCACGGTCCCACAGGAACCGTTGATTTTTCCGGGATAAAAAGTAACCCTTTTCTGTACCCTAAACAACATGTATGCAAAATTTTAAGACGATCGGTTGAGTAGTTCAGACGTGAAAGCGTTACAAAGAAACAAAGAAAATGAACAAAGACTCACTTTTTCATATTATACGAGTATGTAGTACCTTTGATTTTAGTCTAACCTCAAAGCAAACACTCATTGACTTCGTGTTACTTAACAACGCCATCTGCTGTTGTGTCGTTAAAGCAATTAGTTGCTCACAAAAATTAGTATTATTATTCGCCAATAGATGTCAGGAAGAGTCATATTTTTCAGTTGAGACTACTCAAACGCTTCCTTTTTGTTATTTTTTTTCAAGTTTATGTTTAAGTTGATTATCGATAAAACACGAATAAAATGACATTTTCTAAAAATGATTCCTAGCTAGATCGATTTATCGCCCCCGAAACCCCCTATATACTAAATTGTATGAAAATCGTTGGAGCCGATTCCGAGATTCCAATTATATGGTCCTTACGTATGAAATTGGCGTTTTCTACGGGAGGAATATAAAGTCGATTTTTTTTTGTAAAATATATTTAATTAATCAAAGTATGCACCGTTGTTATCTATGCACTTTTGCCATCTTATGGGTAGTTCATTGATCCCTTTACTATAAAAACCATGGGGGCGAGAATCAACAAACTCTTTGAAGGCGGTTTGGACTGCTGCATCGGAGTGGAATTTTTTTCCTTGTAAGAAGTTGTCCAAATTCCGGAAGAAATGGTAATCTGTTGGAGCAAGGTCCGGGGAGTACGGTGGATGTCGCAGACATTCCAATTGTAGCTCAGCTAACTTTGTGGTTGTTTGTTGTGCAGTGTGTGGTCTTGCGTTATCGTGAAGCAGCAGTGGCCTAGAGCGATTGACCAATCTCGGTTGTTTAACAGCTAGTTCTTCCTTCATGGTTTGCAGTTGCTGACAATAGATATCTGCCGTAATCGTTTGGCCAGATTTAAGAAAGCTGTAGTGAACGACACCGGCGCTAGTCCACCAAACACTTACAAGTAACTTTTTCTGAGTCAATTTTCGTTTAGGGCAGGATTTGGCTGGGTCTCCAGGGTTCAGCCATTGCGATGAGCGCTTTCGATTATCGTACAATATCCACTTTTCATCACAAGTAATGATTCGATTTAAAATCCCTTCATTATTGTGTCGGTTGAGCAAAGTAACACAGCAGGCGACCAGTGTTTGCAAGTTCGATTCACTCAATTCATGAGGTACCCATCGTTCGAGTTTTTTTACTTTCCCGATTTGCTTCAAGTGGATTAATACAGTTTTGTCACTTACCCCGAAGACTGCTGCTATCTCTGAAGTGCTTTGTGATGGATCCGCTTCCACAATAGCCTTTAATTCTTCGTTTTTCACTTTGATCTCCGGCCGTCCACGGGGTTGGTTCTTAAGGTCGAAATTTCCAGAACGAAAACGTTGAAACCAAAAACGTACCATGCTGTCTTTAGCGACACCAGCGCCGTACACATAATTAATTCTTCGAGCTGTTTCTGCAGCACTGGTGCCACGGTAGAACTCGTACTCGTAAATATACCGATATTTCATGTTTTCCATTGCGCGGTAATAAGCGACGCCAAAGAAAAAATAATGAGGAAAATAACAAATGAATGACTGTATTCCAAAGAAAAAAAAACCAGCTAAATGAATTTATTAATTTGAATTTCGAATTCTTAACCAAAGAGGAGATATTTCAGATCAAATTGATCAGTACGACAAAACGCTGATTTCATACGTAAGGACCTAATATATATACAAGAATTGCTCATTTAAAGATATACGATATACCTACCATAGAATAGATACTAAACAGTACTAGCTGTAATGCTCATAAGTTCGTCATCACATTACACATTAACATAATGTGATTGTACTCGCACTTAGCACAATCGTGGTTTACTAGACGACATTGAAGTTGTTGAGTCATGCTGACTTGTAAGGACGTTTAGTTTTTTTGTGATTTATTTTGAAAGTTAGATGTTAAGTGATGTACTAAACTTTAGTGAAGATAGCGTATTTGTGCTTGGAAGAATTTAGATAAGTAAGTCATTTGGGTTGATGGGTTGTTGACAGTGTTTTGGTCGAGGGCCAAGATTGCTAACGATACTCTGTGTTCATGTTTTCTCTAAACAATGCTTTCTAAGATTAAAAAATGCTTAGTTTATTAGGTACACAGTTACGAGTATTTAATTACAAAACACAGAGTACGGAATAAGGGATCTGAGTCAATCTTCATCTCAGCTTAAAATATTTCACCAGCAGAATGGAAAATGTAATTGAACTTGGACCAACTTTAATAAGCAATCAAAATATTTCAAAGATGGAATTGAAATAAAAGGAATATGTAGTGATTGCGATGAGTGAAGCCGCGACGCGCGCGCCGCGAGCTCGCCGCGGACCGCACCGGATGGGCAGCGCCGGGCGGCGCATGCCGCTACCTACCACCATAGAAGATACTAGACGTGCCACAATCATCATGCAGATTCTCACAAGCTAAATTATCAGTTAGATATTTTTTATTTTTTTATTTATTAAACAACATTCACAGCCCTTAAAAAACAAAATACAACAGTAACAAACTAAACTTACAGCCAATAAAGAATGTATATTATATTAATGAATTAAATAATATGTGCAGTCGTGTGTGTGTGTGTGTGTGAGAGAGAGTGTGTGTGAGGATGTGTAAAAGTGTGAGAGTGGGATATATATATATCACGAATGAAACATCTAAACTACGCGCAGAGGGGAAGATTTAGACTAAAGAAGGATACTTTGACAATCTCACATCTAACATAGCAATGGTCACGCCTTTTCCCCTGAAGGGGATGGCAGCTTTTACATCACCTACATTTTTCCGGAAGATATTCAGTCCTAAACACGACAGGGACGAGCCTATCGCCATTCAAAGAAAGCTATTGGGATAAATTTAAAGTAAAATACTATCGAAAATACCGACACTATCACGACATAGCTTATACTCGTAGTCCGACTCCGTCACATTTGTAACTCTACACGGCGACAAGAAAAAGCCCATCCAAACATCTAGTAAAGTACAAGGCAAGTGTCTCCGATACTAGAAATAGCCGCGAGTAGACTTGCGGGGGGGAGGGGGGCATCCAAGGGCTTAGAGGGGGGGGGGGACTGGGGGGACATTATACGCTTCCGTCGCGGCAAGCACGTGTTCCGATTGCGTTTTTTTTCTCGCATATTACGCTTCAAGTCTATGTTTAAGACGCTATGAGTAATGTTATCAAGAACTGGAAGCGACATCCTTTTTGAGTTACATGATGTCTGGAGTCTTGGGCATTGCGTTGTTTTCTGTTGAATTTAAATATGTGTTAGTTCACTTGTTTTTTAGATACTTTGAGTAGCTAGAGATGAAACAATATTAAGATAGACTTTTCTTTACTCGATTTGCCAAAAATAATCGATCGAAGAGATCAAGTATACAGAAACAATGCTGCTTGACGTCAAATAATAAAGTATGAGTTATTTTCTACGACTTCAGAATTAGCTGCGCGTTGTATATACATAGAAGTGACGATTTGACGAACTTAGGAGGGTTTATAGTAGATTATTATGCACCGAGAGGACAAAGCAGTGACTTACGTGAAGGCTTGTTGAACCCTGAGCGTCACGAGGGACTCTAGAGTTAACTGTCGAGCGCAGCGAGGGAGTTATGTAGAGTCCTGAGTGAAAGGCGAGGTCTAAGCCGCCCAAGACAAAGACACTGCTTTATTTTAGATGTCAATACTCTACTTTTCACACCTTCTGCGACGCAATAAAAAGGAACTGTGAAAATATGTTACACCGAACACTGTCTTTTGTTTTAAATTTCATGGTCCAGCTCGGTCCTTTTTTACTCTTGGTGGTCAGTTCAATTTTCGAATAAATTCTTCTTACAGTGCCCGTATGTTTCCAGTTCTGAGTTTTCGTTCAATTTTAACCTCTCTGCTCGGAAACTACCTTGGGATTTTCATACAATTTTATCTCCCTAGGGAAGCAATGCCTTGCTTTACGTTGTGACTACGTAATTTGTAATTGCTCATTGTCGAGCAGGTGGTGTGAAAACTATACTATGACCTTATTAGTGCTCTATAGATGTCTAATTTATGTAATGGAATGAAATCGTCTTTGTCACGATATAGCTAGTAAAGTTACCTAAACACTACTCAACATTGACCGTGTTATTTCCAAATTAAAATACATGCAAATGTTTGTTTAACCTCTCCGCCATTTATTGTGTTTACAACATAAATTCGAATTGACTATTAAATCCGTTACCTGGGACCGGCAACGCAGTAGTCATCTCATTTCTTTTTGAATTCATATGTAAAACATACAGAAGTATCTCGATAACGAGTGGTCTCTACCGAACGATAGTTTATGACACATTGGCCATGCAAATAAGCTAATTCAATAACAACTTCTATACAAGTTCTATAACTGCACTTCCTACTCGTTTCGATTCGTATTTAGAAATCTTGAAGTTGAAATCGGTAATATATTGTAATAGTTTATATCTTGAGAATGCAAATTTGCCCCAAAAATTACGATTTTCCATTTGGGATGGTGTTTATACGACAGCGATGTGCTTGTGCTTTTAGTTAAATATTAAATTTTCATACATTTTTAATACAAATTACAAAATACTATGATTTTATGAATACCATGTTCGGCATATCTACTAGAGATGTTATAATCGAAACTCGAAATTATTGACTTGTATTCGAGTTATTTAAGCAAATTTCAAAACTGTTTACTTATAAATCGACAATAACAAGATTAGAGGGCTTGCAAGAAAACCCGTACTACGTCCAAAAATTTGGTAACTCAGGTAATAACCAATATAATACCTGCCTTCTCTTCCTTCGTCACATTTCCTTGACCGTCTCTTCCTTATTTTCATTCTTAATTTTATTAGCTTTGCCTACCTTTTCTAACTCCTGTACTTGAAAGAAGTTAGTTTAATTCTAGCGTCAGTTGAGCAACATACGTACTCGTACGTTTCGAATTCCGTAATCTTTATAAATTCGAGAAATGTCCGGCAAGTAGGGCCGCGGACACTGCGCATAATTCAACGGGATGTGGCAACGTCGACACCGAAATAATGTGCGTGTGTGTGGGTGGGATGCACTCGTTGTTACACGACGGTAGGATGTGGTGAGGAGCTGGCTTTATGAGGAGGAAGGCTTAGGTACAGAATAGTATGTATGACGATTAAAAAAACAAATACAGCCAAGTGTTTTTGTTACATAGCAGTTTTTGGAAAAGCACGCACATAAACATCAATTATTTCATGGCATTGTTTAAATCACTATTTTGCTAATAAAAATGATACTTGGATTAATCTGGTTCTACCATCGTCACTTGAGATATTACTGATGGATGTGGGATGAGAGGCTGGCTACAGGAGGACGTGGGTTGAGGGACAGAAGAGTACTGCTGATTCAGGATTCTCTAGCTTTGTCTCCTTCTTAATCGTTAACACTCTTGGCAAAGTTGTCGTCAAAGCAAATAAAGTCGGGATATTTTTCACACACGATCGTTTGACCTCACACTAAGCAAAATATGTGCTTTGACAGCAAGAGACTGATATACATACATATTTCAATTTACATGGTGGATCGATTTACAATTCGTCGCCATTCGTCACTTATTGCAGCGTTTCTCTTATTGCTTCTTTTCTTTGAATACTCCTTTGTCTTTATTTAACTCTAGCTTCATCTCGGAGCGTGACTCTATCTTCTCACGTACCACCGTGTCCATTCCGATGGTGCCCTTCCTCTTCACACATCCCACCGTTTTTAATAACGTCTCAGTAAACTTTTATCTCTCTCCTACGATTATTCACGAGAACGTTGAGCGATATATTTACGCTTTACTCCAACCTCGGCTATTTCTCATACTGACTGCTTCCTAATCTGCGCCTGGTCACACTTTCGACTTGTATTACTGTGATTTATAGAACTGGGGATAGGGTTCAGGTGGTACTGTTTGGACTGAGAAGGTATCCGATACTTTTGGACAAAATATTGGTATCCGAGAACTTTGAAAAATAGGCGTTCTAACATCAAAGGGATAACGTGATACACTATAGATTAAGTGATATAATGAGTGACTTCAAATAAATAACAAAACATAAGTTTTGTTACAACAAAACATAAGTTATTTAGTTTCTTACAAGTAATTTTTGGTGTTAACAATAAAGAGTTTATCCATCTATCTATCTATAACTTCCTCGCAGACACATACTAAAAAGTGAATGAAATCTTTTAGTAACATACTATGGAAATCAAATCCATTGCAAACAGGATAATAAGACAATTACTGAAAAGAAAATAATGTCAAATGTCAGCAAATAACCGTTTTTATAAAATAATACTGAAAGATTGACTGATACGTCATAGTTTTAGTACGGTTTATACCATACTAGTTTTTGTAATGGATACTCGAAGTAAAATACTTGCCACAGTTGCAGCTCTAGTGGCGCCTACATTGGCAACCATTGGGTCCAGTTCAAAGTAATACGGCTAGTAGTAGGTATGGGTTTATTGGTGATTTGTCCCGCTATCACTGTGGGTGACGGAATTAATGTGCACTAGGTGAGGACAGCCCTGAAACGGGGAACGGGATACATTATCCGATATGTTATCTGATCGAGTTAAGATTAAAATAGATTAAACCTCTGTATTCATCTGATTTGAATCCACATAAGTACTTTCCTAAGTGTTACCTGGTATTCGTATATTTTGTAATACCAAAATCTATGTCATCATTATCTTTGTGTCTTTCCGATTATGTATCCCACATGGTATGGTAGAGTCAGCTTTCCTTACTTTTCTTCTGCACTGTGATCTATAGCCTAGCCGGGGATGACTCGCCTGACAAGCCAGAGGGAGCGGGTTCGATCCCAACGGAAGGCACGCATCAATTTGTGCTTTGTGTAAACATATGTGCGTATTTAATGTCATCTGCTACATAACTGAAACCGTGGATGGCGACAGGCTCGTCCCTGTCATTGAGACTGCCTGACTGCAAGCCCCTCGGGAGCAAGGCGTGACGACATGTTACGTGTGTGCCCTATTTGCCTCACACTCACTCATGTCCTTTAATTAGTTAAAGCTTAACTAAGCTAGCATACCTAAGCTTCAGCAAAACTTAAGAATGTCTTTCATGAAAAAGAATAAGAAATCTCTAGAAAGAGCACTAATCCTTTCAAATAAACTAAGTGCCTACAGTTGGCTTAATATATTTATAGCCGAGATAAACATCTCCCTTCATCAAAACAATCTCGTAATGTGCCTTTATTTCTGTACTGGATCTAATCTGTCCCTCGTGGACGCAATCACGGATTGCTACTTATTTTTATATACCGTAGCTACTACTAGAAATTACGGTTTGTTTTTAAGAAACAACTGTTATAGTTGAAATTACTGTTCTTTATGTGTCATTTGAACATTTTGGACTCTTTATATGACTACATTTTTGGGCAAGTGTTTTTGGTAAACTTTCTAATGAACTTTCAAATAAGCTCTATTTTTTCCATAGAAACTGTGGACTACTTGTTGGTCTTTCGAAGCCTGTATTTGATTATAGGAGGCCCTTCGATCCCACATTCCTCGACTTAACTTTTTATTGTCAAGGTTTTTTCTAAAAGTATTTACTAGAAATTTAGTTTCCAATAACAAAAAATTACGAATTTTATTAGTAAGTTACAATATAACAACGCAAGATACAATTTATCGCAGCATTTCGGTTTTAAATCACGAACTGGCCCCACGAGCGCACGCGCAAGCCGTGGAATAAAAACGTGACAAATGTGATTTACAAGAGTGTGCGCAATGCCTGTATTTATAGAAAGTACTCGCGTCGTTTTAAAGTACCTCAGACGCAAATAGACCAAAAATGTTGTTTCGTCTGGAGTACCGCGCAGATAAAAATTAGACTTTCAAACTTCAGACTTCTTCTTTTCTCACTCACTCAAATTGAGGATTTTTCGCATTTACGGAGGTTTGAGACATGAATGTCCGTTTACAGTGGAACCCTATTCTGACGCTTACTTTGTTGTATCTCATTAAAAAAAAACATGACTTCATAAGAGAAACAAAAAGTGCCGCTGCATGATTGCTGGTTATAGGCTTCTTCCAAAGCACGCTACTCTGCCTGATCTACAGCTGCTCGCTGGCAATCATTGCCTGCCGTTCGTAAGCATCGTAGATCACTATTCGTATCTATCATTTGCAGGCGTGTCCAGTCAGATAGACGCTAAAAGCCCTAATAAGGCTTAACCTCCATTGGAGAAGCAATAGAAACAGAAGGCACGCTCCAATTTGTTCATTGTGTGAACATTATATAACATTACATAACATAACATGTGCGTATTAAATGTCATCTGCTACGTAACTAGAGCCAGGTGTATGGCGACAGGCTCGCCTCCTGTCACATGTAGGACTGAATATCGTCCGGCGAAGTGTGGGTGTTGTATACCTCTGCCAGCCCGACGATATGTAGTAACAGAAGCTTCAAACACCTCCAATAATGTGTTGTTCGATGAGCCGTTTGTCCATTTGATTCCCACAGCTCTTGCGAACATTCTAATTAATCCAGTAACAGTAACTGATAACTCCGTACAAAACGTCTAACGTATTGATTTTATAGGTGCCTTGATTGATCAATGGTTTTCGCAATACGTACCGATTTGCTCCGGCTGAGCTGATCGTGATTAGTTCGCGCAATTAGACGAATGTAAAAACTGATTCGACTACGTTTTCCTTTGTGTTGGAATTGCAGTTTTTTTGGCTACTTTTTTGGTAATAGACATTGGATTTTGAAGATAATGTTGGGAACACTTATCGATCATAGAACGCTTCACTGCTCATAGGAAACCTACTACTGTTGCTGTTTCCGAATTTAAAAACAATATCGTTTTGTATAAGATAATCTATAACACAAAACCTGAATATACCTATAATTTTATTTAAAGAAATATTAATAAATAATAATAATAATAAATAAATTCGGGACACTTCCACACACGGTCGCCTGACCCCAAAGCAAAGCTTGTACTATGGCTGCCAGAGACTGTTAAACATACTCAGATATTTTTAAATACATACTTAAATACATATTAACACCCAGACATAGAACAAACACAAATGTTCACCACATAAATGTTTGCCCTAGGTGGGAATCGAACCCACGCCCCCAAGCTCAGAAGGCAGGTTCACTACCAACTGAGCCACCGAGGCAGTCAAATATTGTTTTGCAGATTCCATTACTTATTTGAAGTTATTCGGGTTAGTTGTTAAAATAATTATTATAACAAACCTAATTAATATTTTTTCAAGATGAAGAAAAATTTTCTTCTTAATATATCGGAAGCCGAGACGCTGATTGTTAGTTAGCTAACTAAGAAAGTCACTTTTAGGCCTTAGTTTTAATTGAGTACTTACCTAACTCGTATTTACTACTGCTTTGTATAGCTTACGCGCAAGTCACTGCAAATTTTCCCAAAAATACATTTACCAGAACACTTGGTTTTCCTCGAGTGTTTCTGAGCACAGACGTCCGTATTAATAGTTCATACAATAAAAATGGAGTAACAGACCCGTTACAAATAAAAACACATTTTATTACGATACTTGTTTATATCATAGTTTTATTGAACCTAAACTCTATATTAATTGCTTGGTGCATGGATGTTAAATATATTCCTGTCTAGATGTTTTGTGTAATGTTATTTTTTGTTCGTCGAATTGCTACAATAAAGTACTTATTGCAAATCAAGTAATAAATAATGGTTGCCCGGAAGGATTCTGTAAATTGATTTGTCTGTGCGTTGCAAAAAGATTAAGACGGGCAGACAGAGGGCAGTTGATTACGAGTTATGCAACAATATGGAACTTTTTATGATATGACGATGCAACTACAATTGTTAAATACTTAGGTACGTAGGTAACCAACAATTGAAAGTTTGCTTCTAACAATTTCTGAGGCTACATTTCTCGTAAATGAATAATACTTTTCTTTTCCAATGAGTTGTAATCATAAAATAAACATAACACCGCCTTCGCTACGCCATCGAAAATTCCGCCCCTCGAGTTAAACTGCGCCACCTACGTGGAAAGCCCTCCGTTTCCCCGAACAGCCAATATGCGGTCGGTAACTAGTGGCGAAAGTCATAAACATTAATGAAAAATCCGTGGTAATTTGGGCACTTGCACGTGCGTTAAGGGCCGGCGCGGCGACGTCGGCGCCTCGCGTGATCGCGCCTTAATTGCCCAACTCGGTACCACTGTGTTTTACGCGTCGGGGTTTGGGCGGCGATGACTGCTGGTGTGGACTGTTCCATTCCAGCTGCAGGAGAGTAAAGTTTTCAATCCAGTTCTCCTTTATTCAAAGTCAAAGTCTAAAAGTCTTTATTCAATTGGGTATCGAAGATACACCTAGGAACGTCAAAGTTATAAAAATGACTCGACCGCCTTGTTCGGAAACCGAGCTACTACTCAGAAGAACAGGCAAGAAAATGAGGGGCATAATATTATTTTATCCAAAAAAAAATATCGTTCTTTCGTTGTCTCATTTCGGTTTTAATTATCCGATACTACTATTGACATATCTGCTTTTATTCTAACAATCTTTTCACCCAAGGTCACGTCAGAGATATTTGTATCCTGTTTTCAAGAAGGTAAAATTTAAGTCTGACTTTGGTGCCCTGAGCTTAGCTTAAAATAAGTCGGGTTTTAAAAAAAAAATGTACAGAGTAGCGCCTCAACAGTATAGTTCAGTGTTCATACTCTGATGACATATTCCACTAAAGATGTTGCTTGCCAGTCGATTACGATCACATTTGTATATGATCGTCATATTGCCATCCACATTACTACGACTATGTCATATCACGTAGTAGGTAGGTACTGTTCAATAACTTCCTAATAAATATTTCAAGACAATCAACGTAAGTACCTATATTGAAACGGAAAGTTAAAAACAAATGAATAATAACGCTGCCACATTAATAACACCTACGTTAATCCATAACAGCGATAGGTAATCCTAGTTGAAAACAATCCTACACTCCCGAAATAAACATTCATAGCACGTAGTTCGGACAATCCGCAGAGACTTTAATTTAAATCTTATTATGTAATGTGCTAAATCATTTGTAAGTGTAGTTACCACATTTTATATCCATCTCGTTGATTTATGATCTGCTGGATTTATTAAATTGCTATCTGAAATGTTGTTGATTATCAGAACGTCCGATTGTGCTTGTTAGTGCAAAACATTGAAGTTATTGGTGAACTGTTTTTTTTAATGTACAATTATGTACAAGTATGACGCAAATTTGAATTTACTCGTACACACTCAGTTTGATAAAAATTGACCGTGTCCGTTACTAAAAATCGGTAATCGCTTACGAATACTTATTCGAATGCCTTTTTTTAACCAAGTCAATTTACGCCACGAGTACTGCTTACAGCTAAGTCGTCCTGCCACTGGCACAAGTGACTCGTCCGTCTAAACCAGCCTCAGTCAAAGTGCGTGATTCCAATGCTTACACGACTAAGTTGGTACGAAATTCGGGAATTGTGTGAAATAGATACAAGTCTCACCTTCGCCCTGAGGTTGTATACCATTACAAATGGACTAATAAACTTCAAGATATTATTGTCTTTTTATTGCTTAGCGTTTTTGGTACGCTCAAGGCTTTTGTTATGAGTTGGTTTTGGATTACTGGTATAGTTTCGCTTGGGCTTGTGGGCGCTTTACTGCGTAGAGCAATATTGTTACGAGCTGTATTGCTCGTAACAATATCGTTCTCAAAAAAGTTTTCAAATTATAATTGTCTTTGAGAGCTTCACTCAATGTTTATTTTTATTGCAGTTTCGCTCTACTGAACTTGTTCTCCAGAAAGATAATTTTTTCCAGATGCTTAAATGATGTGCAATCAAACTAAGTACCATTTATATAGCTGCAGGTGTTGTAAATACCGAAGAATCAATAACCCATAAATCGTATCGTAAAATTATCGGCCACGAATATAAACGCTCTCCAGAGTATTTTCCGTGCGCATAAAGATACGCACTTATGAAAAACCACGTAACAATCAAATTGGAAATAGACATTGGTACTGTCGCTACAGTTGAGTACCTATCTGTTCATAGTGTGACGTTGCTGACCCATGTTCTAGAAGCAGGTAAGTTTTCACGAATGTTTACATTAACCTTATGATAAATCTAAAAGATTTCATCTATATATTTACTATATTTTTAATTATTTAATTAGAGTTAAAAAAAAAACAAAATAATTTTTAAAAAGTCAGACTCGGTAGTATGACAATGTGCACGTATAATGATAATGAGCAATGAAAGCCACGCGTCAACGATTACGATAAGACGATAACCACCATTATGATCTAAATTTCTAGTAGAGGTGTCTGAAGAAATGCGTTATATCTGCTACAGCCCGTGGTTACCAAAACACAAAACATTCGGCGCCGCTGATGGCAACAATTATTCAAAGGAAATAAGTTCGCGAGGTGCGGTCTCCGTTGCGTGCCTTCACGCGATTCAGCACAACTTATACACTTTCTCCATTAACATCGCTTACTGTCTTCGCGAGGTACGAACCTCGACACTAACGAAAGTGGTAATGTACGGCACCCGCCGCGATAAATTCCCTTTTTTCGGATAGTTTTGACAGCAAGACAGGTGTTAAATTTATATCAGTTGGAAGGAAGTTTTAGCGTGTTTATGTCTATAACGACGCGATTGTATCTGCGGTGAGTACCGCGGCGCCGGCGGAGCGCTGCGGAGTTTACGGAGTACAAATGATAATTTTATGAAAATACCGAAATGTTTCACTGTCAAAATAGGAGTAAGTGGAAAATACGAAGAAGATAACTATCGAAATAACTTTTTGAAAGCTTTGATTAATGCGCGCGCAACAATTGTTTTTATGAATATATAGTTAAGTACATCGCTAACTTCACAATATCATTAAAAATGCGATTAAATGTGTTCTAAGTTGTTAAAAGTAAAATCAAAAGAAAAGTTAAGTACTTAACCTAATTCAAACTACAAAACAACCAAAACATCTCTATGAAAACTCGAGCTACATCTGTGTAATCCTTGCAGCGAGAGGCCATTAGTCTCATCTGTAAAGAAAACTCCGTAATACGGAAACGCACGACACGTCCCGTTTCCAAAAACGCACTACAAACTACATTTAAACCTCTCGAGGTGAACGCACTCTCATTAAAGGGCCGCTAGATTTAACTATCCGACGACATCCACCGCTGGCCGAGACCCAAAACCGACCTACAAGACGTTAGAAGAAGGAGTAATGGATGCGTGCGCGTGTCACATTACGTCCGGAGCACGGCCCTTATTTTTATTTTGTCAAATTGTAAGCTGAAATAAAACGGGAGTGTGTAATAAAAATACCATTGGTACTGTTATTGCAGCGCGACGGAAATAGAGGTGTCGCGCGCCCTCGCGCGAAGGGAACCGATATCGCGGACTAGGAAACGTACAGAGGAACAGGAGGGCTATTCTTACAAGTTCACATATTTTTAATCATTGTCTCTCTTTCTTTTAAAAGTCATAGGAGTGAGAGTGACCTAGAAACATCTCACGCGTCCCTTGAAGCTAGGGTTAGGTATATGTACAAATAGTACAATAGCAACACGGCAACAGAAATACAGCGGCAGCGTAATATTTTAACTTCTAAGGCTAAAGGCACATATATATGTATAGCTAACTGCGACAACGACCTGCAGGCCTTAGACAAGTTACATTCGTTTTCAAGCGATTATATTTCTATAACCGCTAAAGCTCGAACGTTAGCTGCTGAATGGACAAAATACAAGCTAGTTCAATGTAATGTTATTGTCAACTCGTCCAATTAGCAGCTATCGATTATAAAAATTGAATCGCTTGGAAGCGATGCAACTTGTCTAGGC
Organism: Peribatodes rhomboidaria; assembly: GCA_911728515.1. NCBI lineage: Eukaryota > Metazoa > Arthropoda > Insecta > Lepidoptera > Geometridae > Peribatodes > Peribatodes rhomboidaria. The sequence continues at coordinate 17,596,667 of OU452169.1, forward strand.
CCCTCAAATCTGGAGCGTGACATGCATCATCAAAACTATCGTACGTGAGCCGGTCATATCATGAATGTAGTAGTGACGCACCTAAAAAATTACGCTCTCTTTTTTTTAGTAGCGAGTTCTCTGTACATTTAGTAGTCAGGGCCGATACTGAGTCACTTGCCGGTAGTCGCCAGTCGTACACTGTGTACGTATAAATAGAGAAATTAATCGTAGGTGGTTTCGATGTGGATCGTAATGGCGTAAATGTTTCAACACATGGACACTATGAAGTGGCTCTCGGCGGATGCTGGTTAAAAACTCCGCTCAGAATAATAGGTGAGTATATATAGGACGTAGGTACTTGGATCGCCCTTTGGATGACAATCAGAAATAATAATAATAATAATAATAATAATAATAAATTTTATTGCTTTTCTGTTAGGCTTATAGGTACAGAGATCTTATGATATTATAATACGAAAAATTTAGATTTTAAACAGAAGACATATTTGAGGTGCAAAAAAAAAAAAAACAATGATGTACCTTAGTGGAACCCTGTCCCCCACACTAGGTTAACCTGTGTCGTGAGGTCACAGTTTTCAACTCTGGGCATGATCGTTTTCCCCGCAGAGGTGAACTTATGCTTGGAACTTATGATATGCTTAATAATAACAATTACTTAAAGGTACTTACAAAAATTTAAACAAACAAAAGTGCTCCATGGATAATCACTAAGATCTTCATCAATCGTGTGTGTGTGTGTGTTTGTGTGTGTGCGTGTGGGTGTGTATTGACTGAGAGGGTGATTTTATGAAGAGGGGAGTATGTACGAGTGCATGTGTAAGTGTGTGTGTGTATGATAGTTAAAGTGTATATTCTGTGTTACTGTGGTTTTTGGTGTGTTTGTTGGTTGTGTGGAGTGGCGGCATGTTAGAATAATTCTTCAGTTAATCAGGCAAAAAAAGAAGAAAAAACTATCGAGAGTTACTATCAGCCATTTGCAATTTGAATATCTAAGGTTAATAGATTAATCGTGATTTCCTTATTGTATGATAGTAGGTAATACTCCAGTTCCAGTTAGATGAAAAAACTACGCTTAAAATATCTTATGGCGGTCATTTTCCAATTTGTACTATGCTAGCTAAAAGCTGGGCTAGCGTGCTAAAATTGGATAGTCTAATGACTGTTAGACAGTTAACAATCCAGTTTTAGGGTTCCGTACCCAAAGGGTAAAACGGGACCCTATTACTGAAACTCCACTGCCCGTTCGTCTGTCTATCTGTCCGTCTGTATCTCAAGAACTGTGATAGTTAGACAGTTGAAATGTTTACTGGTGATATATTTCTGCTGCCGCTATAACGACAAATACTAAAAAATAATAAAATAAATATTTTAAGGGGCTCCCATATTATACCTAACAGACATAATTTTTTGCCGTTTTTATAGATTACTCTCCTGTGTCCTTTTCCGTACCCCCGACATTTGTATTTTTATTGCATATGTATGCAACGTTTCAAGATGATCGGTAAACTAGTTGAGACGTGAAAGCGTTACAAATTAACAAACAAACGAACAAACTTTAAACATTAAAATATTAGTTAGGTTTAGAATGGTATGGAACCCTTCGTGCGCGAGTCTGACTCGCACTTGGCTGTTTTTTCTATTGCACGGGCATTGCCACGCTAAGTTAGCATACTACAAATCAGATAATAATATAATGGCCTATTCGATAAGAAATGGAAATAAGAAACTGAGAGTTGACATTTTTGCACGATACTTAAAAGTTACCTATATTTCAAGTTTGTGATAGACTTTTTAAAAATATGCTAAGTACTAAATTGTTTTGAAAAAAATACTTACTGTCATTTTTAGCCGACTACGGCGCCTGACGCCAAAAAAAGGAAGGTTATTTTACTATGCTTTCAGAAAGTAATTTTGATAACAGCTGATCTGAGTTATTTTGAAACATCTGGCTGAAAAACGTAAACAAGTTTGATTCAGTTGATTTATAATTGAACAGAATTAAAGTTTGTTTAAAAACGGTAACAATCGTTACTAGGCTACCTACTATAGCGCACGCGCCGCTCTTCTGTTGCTTGCCAAACTCTACTACTCTTCGACTTGCTGTATACTTAATAAGTAAAATAAATAAAGGTAACTTAAAATTATTATGCAACTGGCCGAGCAACTTCCAACTTTCCAAAGGCGTATCGTTAAAAAAAGCTATCAAACAATACGAGTGTTCTTTCCTAATGTGAATCAATAAACAAGCAATAATCGCAGCGGCTCCGTAGTTCTCACATTCTCATTAGAGCCGCGGCGCCCGCTGCCGCCCGCCCACGCGCCACGGTCCGCCCACCGCGCCCGCGCCCGCGCCGCGCCGCGCCCTGCGCTCGCGCACTCGCGGGAAAACATTGCTTGAGCAAAGTTCGGACGCAACCGTTGTCGATGAGAATTTTTTGTGATTTTTCACGTTACAAACGCATTTTTACTTGTCGAGATCATTTTATGTATTTTGTTATTTATATTATTTGATTCATTTTATGTTATTTGTTATCAAAAATATGAATACCTACTAGATTTTAAACGATGTATGTATTTATGCTTTGTAAATTTAAGTAACCTGAATAATTAAGGTACCTATAGAAAAATATTTCTAACAGGCAAAGACAATTTTATTGGACAAATGCCTATGTTTGCCGCCTAGAACGAACAATATGGTTCGGAAATCGCTTCGTTGGATAAATCTCAGGCTGTTTCAAGGGTTACTTCTAAAATAGTTATGATCTCTTGTTCAAAGATATGTTATGATTTATTCTTCCTTGTATTTTACTGACATACTCGTACTGTAAGGCTACAGTCTGCGTAATACTTTATGGTCAAAAGAATCAGTTTCCAATCAAAAGCAGCAGCTTCCAATCAAAAGAAGCAGCTTTCAACCAAAAGAAGCAGCTTTCAAACAAAAAATGCAGCTTTCACCCAAAAGAAGTAGCTTTCGGCCAAAAGAAGCCGCTTTTAAACCAAAAGAAGCAGCTTCCAACCAAAAGAAGCAGCTTCCAACCAAAAGAAGCAGCTTCCAACCAAAAGAAGCAGCTTCCAATCAAAAGAAGCAGCTTCCAACCAAAAGAAGCAGCTTCCAATCAAAAGAAGCAGCTTCCAATCAAAAGAAGCAGCTTCCAATCAAAAGAAGCAGCTTCCAATCAAAAGAAGCAGCTTCCAATCAAAAGAAGCAGCTTTCAATCCAGTTTCCGCGCCACCTACACTACTAGCTACTCGTACAGCTATAAACAGCAAAGCTCGAATCAAACGCAAGTGTGAGCTGCAATCCCAGCGTTAACCAAATATGTCGCCGGGTGAACGACATCGGGCTATTTCAGACGCAATCATTATGAAGCAAAAGGAAGGACTTGTCTAACTGAGTACCAAGAGTCGGTGGCGTACTATTCAATTTCGTCAAAGGTGATTTGTTGGAATTTGAAGATGAGTTGGATGAAAGGTGTTGCAGGGTCGCGAGAGAGTGATGAGTGCGGAGTTGAAAAATAGAATCATTCTTTCGGGTTTGTCCGCCATTAAACTAAGTGATTGAACTAGACTGTCTCAATGTTCTGAGACAGTCTAGAGTAGAAAGATCACTCTAATCTAGAAATATAAAGTGGCAAATGGTTAGTCCTATCTATAAGTAGAAGTGTCTATAACTTTAAAGTTCTGTTCTACACCCTTACTAATAAACGTTGTGTAGCCTCGGAATTGTTATATTGCCTTATATTTGTTAGATTGCCTTTTCCGACGAGACAAAAAAAACACTGTTTTACTATTTGAATGCTTTTCAACTTTTATTAGCGAGGAGGGAGGCTTGAATAGAGAAGGATGGATATCTTTCCGCTAGGTCAAGGGAAAATCCACGAAGGTGACTAGTGGATGAGCGGAAAACTGCTAGTCCAGTTTTTGAAAGGTACGTATGTACTCGTATGACCAGTGAATAAACGATACATTCTTACTATAGTTGATTATGTTAAAATGATAATCCCGGAGTTTATCTGTGTTTGTTCATCTGTGTGAACATTATCATGTGTCATCTGCTACATAAAATGTGCCTAGTGTATGACGACAGGTTCGCCCCTTGTAACATTTGGAACTGAATACCGTCAGGCGAAGTGTAGGTTTTGTAACACTCCTTTGCCAACCCCTTTGTAGGAAGTGGCGCGACGGTAATAATCAATCCAACTTATTTGTATAGTAACTTTATAAAAATAAAAAAAAAGTAAGTAGGCTATCACTTATTGACAGGTGAAAAAAAAAAGGTTCCCTTGCAATTTATTACATATCAAAACAAAATTTCACAAGATCAACCTCGTCATTTCGGTTACCGCATATTTTTTATTTATATTTAAATGAAATTCATAAAATAAATCAAGTGCAGGTATAATCATCGCAACATTCTCATAATGCCACAGAATACACGATAGTGCCAGGTACGCAATGTATCAACACACCGTCGCCAGCGGGCGCCACCGGGCACCGCGCCAGAATTCTACTACCAAATAATAAAATTACTACTATTTTCTCTCAATCGCAACTGAAAATATTTAATTTGACGTTATTTGTTGCGCAAATAACATTTTTGTAGGCACCTCCACGACAGCGGCCCACTATACCGCGAGTTGTTAATATTCTGGCGACCAGCCAACGGAATAAACGAATCATAACTATATAATAAAGTTTCATTCATTGATGGCCCTTGATAGATGTGTTTGTCTCGTAAAATTATGTTTGTAAACGTAAACCTCGTTTCGGAACTCATTAACAGCTTCTCACGAAGATAATGATACGTTTAATGGAGCTTTTCTTCACAAACAATAAATAAAAACTAAGATGTTTCTATGCAAGCTAAACTTTATTGCGCTGAAAAATATTTCTTCTCGTTGCTCTATTATTTTCTTTTAAATTTACTTAGAAATTATATTTACGTGCAACTTTTTATTAACTCTTTTTACTGCATTTCCAATACAAGTAGCGCCATCTACTTATTTTCAATTCATAGGAACTAGATCTTTGGGTAGCGCCACCTAGTTAAAATTGTGTGAACTACAACACAAAGGCCTGAATGAAAACCATGATGTGGTTGCGTGCTACGTTGGGAACGGAACACGAAATATAACCTTATTTCGTTTATTATATTTACAATAGATGGCGCCTTGTGGTTAACAACTGAAACTTTTTAGGACGTTCAGTTTACATTTTACAAGACACTCGGCGTAGCAAAGCAATTATGGGTTTTTGTTTCTTAGAACAAAAAACTCAAAGTCAAAGTCAAAACAATTAGTTGTTGTTAGTTTTAACCCTTATAAACTTCTGGAATAGTAGAATTCCTTCGGTCGTTTTGCCCCTTTTCTAATTTTAAAGTTATCCATTTCCTAATCACGGTTGATTATTCCTCCTTATGTGTGTCGTTCGCACCAGTAAGAGTGTTATGATTTTAGTACAATAGTTTATGCAATGAAGTAATATATACGTCAATGAGTTTATGATTTACAAGAGCTCATCGAACTTCTGCACAAAAATACATCTAACCCTCAATTATTAGCGGACGCATACACATTAACTGTCACAATAACTCAATAACGACTTCAAAGAATAGGTTGCCAGCCAAACTAGACGTACTTATGTCAATCCAAAACTGCTAGCTGTTTAAACAAACAATCTATTGCAATTTCAGGTAAAAATGATCCTTATCCAGTTATAATAGAAGACCGGTTGTTGTGAGTTGGTAATTATTGTGTTTAGGGATGATTCCGGTAGATGGAAAAGCCGTTGCAGTACACAGTAGTGATGCGATAGTACTTAACGCTTAGTACACAAAGTTTACTTACTTAGACTTAGACTATAGTACTTTGTAGTAGATTGCTCCCCAAAATGTAACAATTCCCTTATAGTTAAAAAGTAGTCTAGTCTCTAAATTGAAGCCAAAGTTCTGGATAAGTACCTACTTACAGCGTTTTTCCAACTTGCAACAGGAGGTTAACAAAACACGTCGAAAGCTTTTTTTACCCGACTACGGTGAATCAAAAATGAGGGTTATGTTATGTACCTAGACTAAATTTTGTACATCTTGTTTGTCCAGGTAAAGAACAAAATAGCATTCTGCAAGGGCAGAATTTAAAAATCCATTGATTGGCTTCGTAACATGAAAACAAATAGATACGCCGTCACAGTTAACTAAGGAGTGTCAGTCCTATTTTTTTCTTCAAGATCAGTGAGGTGCATGTGCACTGACCTGTCATTACAGCAGTCAGCATTCAATGTACGCTCACGAGGGCGCGTCACTCCCGTACGCTGCGTATTTTTAGCGCAAGCCAGTCGCGCCCGCGCCGATCGCGCTAAACACACCGAACGTAGTGAAACAACCGTGAAACCTGTGGACCTGTAGTGGCCTGGTGGACTGTCACAGTGCAATGTGCGTCTTATGACGAAGGCTTCCACGATGGACCACCTGAGGCGGCAGCGGTTCCGCATCGGCAGGAGGCGGGTATGATATAAGACTCGATCCGAGTCGGACGGCTTTTGTTTCTGATCACTCAGAGGTTATGTCCATGAAGTGTGTCGAGGAGTGTGTTTGGGTATGACTGGCTTCATTCCCTTAATGAAATTGAAGAGGTGAATGAAGTTAGTACAGATTCTGGGGTCATATTGTGATGTTTTTGTGAGAAATCGCTATGGAATGCGCTCACAGTTTCATTAGTTAGTTTTTGTAAATAATTTCACTGGTTTTTTATTTACGTTGTTTAGTATGAATGATTATTTCTTTTATACCAAAAGCTATACTAATTTCTGAAGTCTTAAAACCAGTAAAAATCTCAGAGCATACCTGAGTCAGTGTTCGACTCGATTGCTTTCGATTGCTTTCGATTTTATACCGTGTCGCGTGAGTGCTAAGGTCGTCGTTTGATCGCGTGACTCGCCAGCTGGTAAACAGAAGGCCACGACAAACAACCAGCAGATGTGTCACGTGGGCTCTTCCTCTATGTATGACAATGCAATGTGTAGGCACACGCTCGCTGATGCTGTCTTTAATCTATCTACATTCTACAAGTACCTACATCATCTATTACGTAGTCAGTGTAAATGCTGACCACAGCATTTTTAAACTTACTTACAATAGTTTAGAATTCGGATGTTTATGCAAAATAATAAATAAGTCGGGACATTTTTCACACACGGTCGCCTGACCACAAACTAAGCAATGCTTGTACTATGGCTGCCAGAGACTGACATACGGACATACATATATCTATTTTTAAATACATACTTAAGTAGATAATTACTCCTAGACATATAACAAACACAAATAATCCTACTTTTTAATATTATAAATGCGAAAAAAGTTTGTGTGTATGTGTTTGTTTGTTACTTTATCACGCTGAAACGCATGGACGGATTTTAGTGAAATTTGGTTTGGAAGTAGCTTATACCATGGATTAAATACATTAGCAATGTTTATCGGCTTTGGACCCCGCCGAAAGCATGCACCAATTTGTTCATTTTGTAAACATAAGTGCGCATTTAACATCATTTGCCACATAACTGGAGTCCGGTGTATTACGACAGGCTCGCCCCCTTTCGCATTTGGGAGTGAATATCGTTAGGCGAAGTGTGGATGTTGTACTCCTCTGCCAGCCTCTTCGGGCGAAAGGCGTGGCGATATGCATGTACTTTTTATCGCATGTAACACCGGGGAGCGCGGCTAGTGCAAAATATGCATATAAGCAAAATGAAAACACGTGACCTTCACTCCTTGACCACGCGAGGTTCACTGGTTGACAACGCGGCGTTCACTGGTTGACCACGCGGCGAAGCGGTCCCGAATGTCACCAATGAGTGATGGCCTTCACAGGGTTCAAGATGAGCATTTCTCAGTTAGTACACTTCCCACAATGTAGAATTCTCAAAAAAAAAATGTTTTTTTTTAAATACTCATATTCTACCCACTTTTATGTCTCTGATGAAGTATACCTAGGAACATAGGAGTAAACTCTCCGTAGAGTATCCTTAATGAGCTCTCCGTCGTTTAGCGCGCGGCCCACATTTTTAATGATGTTGCGCCTATTGGACCTTGATTGGATTGTGCTTCAGCGATGTGCGGGCTCTAGGGGCGAGTCGTGCCAACTCTGCTGTTTGAGAGATGAGGGGCTGGCGCTTGAGATGACCAGAGTCTCTATACTTACCTACCGTTTTTAACCCCCGTCGCAAAAACGTCTGGGTGTAGTAAGTTTCACATGTCTGTGCGTGTGTGTATGTCTGTCTGTGGTATCGTAGCTCCCGCACGGATGAACCGATTTTGATTTTGTGTTTTTTGTGTGGAAGGTGAGTTAGTGGGGAGTGTTCTTAGATGTGTTTGATGAGAAAACCGGTGTTAATGAAAATCGGTATCGGGGTATTTTTAATTCATACTTGTGCTTAAAAAAGTTTCTACATGGCATCCGGATTATATCATGGCATAATGATTATGTCTTTTATTTTCTAAGCAGTGGTCCAACATCTAGTTTGTAAGTAAACCTCAATTAGTATTTCTAATAATCCTAACTAATCGACCGAGGAAGCGTTAGCAAGCGAAGCGTCTTTCCTTCAGCTTCGACAAAAATGCTTTCGTATGTCCGAATTCTGTCTGGATTTCTGTCCGGATCTCTGTCTTCCTCTAAAGGTCGCATTTCTTAACGGAGACGTTTTTTTAAGCAGTCTACAGGGGGCCTACCATGGCAAATAATTGCCATAATGGTTGTGTTTTGTTTTCGACGCTGTGCGACCATGAACCTTATTGCGCGGCAATACGATTCGCGGTCACTCAGTGTCGACAACAAAATAAATAAAAAAATAAAAAATGTATTTATTGCCAAAACCTATGAGTTAATAACTCATTAAAGAAAAGTACTTGTAACATTACACGTAAACTGAGTGTAATTAAAAAAAAATTGTTTTGGCAATTGGAGTAGGCTCAGCGCTGTTCTGAGTAGACGAGGTCCACGCAGAGCTGGTTTTCAGCCTACCCCAAAACGTAATCATCACGGCAGTAATATGCCTTGGTAGGCCCGCAGCTCACAAAGCCACTTGCATTATAAATGCTAAAGTGAGTTTGTTCGTTACGTTTGTACACTTTCACAGCTGATCTTTTAGAAATTTTTCAAACACGTTGTAAGGGTCCAGAAAAGGATATTACTTTTAATCCCGGTTAAAATTAAAGGTATTTGTGGCATCGCAGGTGAAACCGCGGGTCGCAAGTTGTTAATAATCCTTTGCTGTTAAAATAAATTACATTTTTAAGTACCTAGGTATCATAGGTTTTAGATACGAATGGTTTAGTCAAAAAAAAAAATGGTCTTTCATTTTTGTTTTTAGTATGTTGCATCGCACTTTATTAGAAAACTAGCTGCACCCTGCGGTTTCACTCGCGGTTAAAAAGTATCCTATGTGCTGTTCTAGACTATAATCTATCTCTGTGACAAATTTCATCCAGATCTGTTCAGCCGTTCTGGCGTGAAAGAGTAACAAACATCCATTCATCCATCCATCCATCCGTTCTTACTAACTTTCGCGTTTAAAATACTAGTAGGATAATATTGATTCGTAAATCCATACTAATATTATAAAATCAAAAGTACCTAAATCTTTTGATTTTATAATAGTCTGTCTGTTTGTAGACTTTTCGCGGCTAAACAGATGAATGGATCATCAGCAATTTGATAGATAGTTACACTATTTCACGAGGAAGATTTTTGGATACTATTTTCTAACTAAACGCGAACGATGTCGCGGGTATCAGCTAGTACACAAATAAAATTACCCAGTGGAAAAGCAAACAACAATTTTCCACGTTTAACTGCATAGCACATCGATCGATACCGACCGAGTGAGTACAGTGTATTGTTTCGCGTCCATTGGCGTGTCAGTGGCGGGCGGCGCGGTCGTCGACCCGCCGCGGCAGGCGATGGACCGTGCGGCGCCGGAGCGGCGGACTAGGACATACGCTAAATACACAGTGCGATGTGCGGCCTGACTGCAAGAGACACTTATTCGTTTTTTTTTAGAGGAGCTTTTAAAATTAAAAGAGAATTTTCAATTCTCTTTATTCTAAATTTCACATAAGTACCGTTTATATAACAAACCAATTCAAAAAGATGAGTTTTATTTTATAAAAAAAGACACTCCACGGACTCCGGAAACCGTGACTTATGTTAAGGATTCCTCGACGCTCTGAATTTGCGATAAAAACGCGCTTGTCAAATTTCTTGGAAACCTTTATTCAGATTATGATGAAATTTGGCATATACAATGAAATGGACTATATCTCATCCCTTATGTTCTTGATTTTTGTAAGAAAACGTCCACAAAATAAAATAGATCCATCAAAAGTAACGGCATTTGTAAGGGGTCACTTTTAACTGATTTATTTAATAAATAAACAAAGCAAATCAAAGATCCCATTACATAAGGAGGTTGTCTACATCATTAACTTTTAAATTAATGCAAAATGCATGGGAAGTTTTTAGTTATTTAAGAATGATTAGAGAAATGCAAAAGTCATAAAAATATTGAAATTGCACTTTGTCACTCTGTAGATAACTTTAGAGGCTCGTCAGTATAATTACTTGCTCTCTTCGCTCGCCGTTTTTTTCTAGACTAAATGGCAACAGAAAACCTTTAACTAATGCGAAGTTAGTCTGAAGTGGTCGCCGGACCCGTATCGTAATTATTATTATTTAAGGGGAATACAGGTTAGTTGTGAAGTCTTAATCTAAGGTTAAATTAAAGGCTATCAGATTTACGTTTTGCTACATTTTGCGTACACCACGAGCAGACCAGCGACCCGCAAGTCGCACCCGATCAGGAGTTTGACGCATATTTAAGAAGATGAGTTTAATTGATACATTTAGTTTCAGTAAATTCACTGTTCATAGGCTCACTATTGCAGCTGAAAAGTCATCCTACTAATATTTTAAACGCGAAAGTTAGTAAGAATGGATAGATGGGTGGATGGATGGATGGATGGATGTTTGTTACTGTTTCACGCCAACAGATTTGGACAAAATTTGGCACAGAGGTAGATTAGTCTAGAATAGCACAAAGGATACTTTTTAACTGCGGGTGAAACCACCGGGGTAGTCTATTGATAATTGCGTTCATGAAGTTAGTTTTAAACCTTTTAAATATGTAGTTTAATTAGAGGGCCACAGTGTCACAGAGGCGAGTTGAAAAACGAATAAGTTCTTCAAAATTCATAGGATCTAAGCTCTTCTGCCTCTCTTTTTAAATAGGGCAAAATAAGTGAGTCCAATTGTTCTAAATTCAAAAGTTGACCCATAACTAGAAATTGTTCATAACTAGAAAACTTCGCAGCATCAGTCAGCGTACAGACTACCGTCTGCCGCAACTAGGTCAGCGGCGCGCATCGATCCGGAAGCCGCGCATGCGCACTACGAAACACGACCTTAACAACCAAGCAATAAAGTCCATTATAGCACTCGAACCTACCACTGGCTGCCTGAAAATCTCACTCAAATTGCACAAAGTTCAAGACCGTTGCAACTAAATTAGAACCTTCTGAAAATTTACATAAGGATTACAATCTAAAAACTATTGGTTAGTCTAGCTAGTTCAAAGCTTTCTCGCTAGCTTCGCCTTAAAGTCCGAGGCATAAAGTTCACTTTTGTAGCGTTTGATCGTATAGTCAGATAAGTAGTTCTTATTACATGGTGTTAGGGTTCATATTTTGATAAACTTTTGTGAGTTATTGAGGGTAGTCAATTTGTTTATGGTCAGCTCGTAGGTCGGGCCATGCAATAAAGTATTGGGTTAACGGTACAATCTTCAAAAACCCCTATTTAAGGTATTATAGGGATTTTAGTATATCTATAATATGTTTATAAAGAACTAGCTTTTTTGTCCACGGCTTCGCTCACGTTTTATAATCTGTGTCACTCAGGGATAACATAGCTTAGTATAGTAAAATAATTTTTGAAATAGGATCAGTAGTTTATGAGTTTATTCGCTACAAAAATTCAAATCTTTTTTCTTTATAATAAAAATGGTTATTAAGATTAAAATAACAATAATTAGTTAAGTTTAGTACATGTACTCGTATATTTTTGGAAGAACAGTCTGAATGAATACTGGAACGACTTGTGCATCATGAGACTACTGTACTAACTACTACAGTTCCACGTTTTCAATTTATTGTGCTGCGTTTTTTATGAATAAAATAGTTTTGATGTGACGTCATTAGCATCAGCATAAGCATAAACATAATGCATAAGCATAGTTTAACCTTTTACTCTTACTCACCTAATTACATTTTCATAGTTCACTAGCAGCGCCCCGCGGTTTCACCCGTGTGGACGACAGGACGATACCTCTATAACCGCACATTTTTAGATTTTCAAAGTTCTAGAAAGTTTCTAACCTTCCAAGTAACAGAGAGCAAAAAATTACGATGCTCCGTTGATCTATCGAAAAATAATATGAGTTAACTAAATTAAAAATCTAAATGAGTGGGGACAAGGGAGTAAGAACACTCTCCACTAATTAAAAAAAAACGAAATCAAAGTCGGATCATCCGTTTGGGGGCTACGATGCCACAGACAGACAGACACACACATGGTCACGTCAAACTTATAACACCCCGTCGTTTTTGCGTCGGGGGTTAATAAGGATTTATCAACATTTATCTTTCTAGTAAATGCCTTGCGTTATATTACAAAAGGTCAAAACACTAATAATTCAGCAGTTTAGTTTCTGCCCACGTGTTTGTGTGGGGTTACGCAGCAATGCGGCATTGGCCCGCTACGAGTGCTACGAGCGCTACGAAACTGCTACGGGAGAGCGTAGCTCGTAGCATGACGCTACACCATTGCTACGCGCAAAACTTTTCACAGAATTTTCTTTTGGTCTAGCAAGGGTTATGTAAAAGTAAATATATTATGTATTGTAAAGCAAAAAATGCTGGTCTAAGCAATTATAACTAATGCCTTTATCTTAGGACGAATGACGTATGAGCACGCGTACTTATGGATAATTTCAACTAGTTACGAGGGTTTTTGATGTTCCGTGACATACTCATGTTAACGAGCCGTTAAATCGGTTAACAGGTTGTAAGTCAGCCATGGGCTTCACTGCGCAGCGTTATTTTGACATACTGGCTGCACCCTGCGTGTTCTATTTTGACCACAGACCTAACGTTTTTTGTCTTGTTACGATTACTTCTAGTTCTAGTTTTGTGAGCAGCAATTCATTTTTCCGGACCAAAACGTTTGCCTACAATTTAAAACTTACTTCATAAAATTACGTCAAAATTCATCTTTCTGTTTTGAGTGAGTGTTTGGCAAAGAGTTCTTCTCAATGCGGCAATGGCGGCGAAATGGGATTTATTGAGGGCAGTAGCGCAGATTACACCACAGTTAAATATCAGCGCCGTAGATTAATATCAGTTACTACAGCAATACATTAAGCCCCAGTTACTACGCGATACCGTAGATTAAACAGTAGTTACTACGGCGGCACCGTAGATTAAACAGTAGTTATTACGGCGGTACCGTAGATTAAACAGTAGTTACTACGGCGGCACCGTAGATTAAACAGTAGTTACTACGGCGGTACCGTAGATTAAACAGTAGTTACTACGGCGACACCGCAGCTTAAATAGCAGTCAGTAGGCAACTCCGTGGCCCTTGAGTACGTGTTAACGACTCGACGGAATGAAGGGACGGAGGGCGCGTGAAATGTAATTCTGTACGTGTACTATTATCTACGTCTCTTTGCTATGCGTGACGTCACTGAAGGCTCGTAGGTGATTGGCTTGTTTTTTTACCCGACTGCGCAAGAAAGAAGCTTATTGTTTCGAATGTGTGTAGGTATATATGTATTAGGTTTCTTTGGCACGCTCTACAGCCTAAACAGCTTGATGTATTTCGACATGTGAGGTGTCATTTGATTCGTCTTGATAGTGAAGTGACAAATGATACAATTTTGTGCAGCCAGGTTTTTTTTCTTTTAAAAATGTAACTTGTTTTAATAGTTAGGTTGAAAAGATTGTAGCTAGATTCTTTGGAAGTCTTTCTTATCATATGCGTCTTTTTTTCATTCATAGTTGGCCTGAATTAGAACCCTATATAATAATGAAATGATGCAGCCTGCGATGAACGCTTGCCTAGAAGATACCGATTTACTCAAGTCTTGTGTTTTCCATTTATAACTTGAAAAGAATAACTGTACAGTATTGCCGAAAGACGGCATCAACAGTCTGACGCATCAACATGTCCTACTATTGACTAATCAGCCCGATTTCCCGCTTTTGGCTTCTTGTACTTTATGATATCGGCCATTCGCAATGAATCACGTGTTAAATCACGCGATTTAAATTTTACACATGTTGTGAAATCGTGCTATCACACTTACTGGCTTGAAAGTCCCTTTTAACTCTATTTTTGATTTTGCTATTCAGAATTCAGACACATTTGATTGAGTCGGGTATTCTAACTATTATAGCTACACTATAATTAGTTTTCCCGTATCCAAGGAATCTGAAACAAGGGACGTGGTTCCACAACAAAGGCTGCGTACTACGTCAACCTTCGTCGTGGGCCGCCTCCAAACCAACAATCGCATGTTGATAAACATCAACTTTGTCCACCAGTCGGGGAACAAATCCATTGATCGTCCAACTCGGAAGAACCATTCATCGTCAGCGTCATGTCAACTCTCAAACATAACTTTAATAATTTTACCAACTTTAAATTCACACGAAGGAGCTACCATCGCATGTTCCATACGAAACTGACAGTTACTCCTTAAAATGATTAGTTCCGTCATTTCGCCGCGTGTAAGGATAAGTTGGTCGGCCGCTATCTGTGACCCAGTTGGCCTAATCGCTAATCTCGGGGCTCTGCCGCTGCGCGCGCATCCATTCACCGGCGCGGGAAGGAACTCGGGGGAAGTTCGGTTGGGCGTAGTGGATTAATAATTAGCAGTTGTTTTAGCATTTAGCATGATAGTGAAAAATAGCAATTAACTGAAACTAAAGGTAGTGTAGGTACATGAAGATTTATAAGGTCATTTTTGCGTACAATAAAATTATAGCTCATTTCTGTTATTTTTAAAATACGGTATCCGCTCTGTGATCCTTCGCAGCGAATTTGTCATAAATAAATTAAAATTAAAAAACAAAAAATTCGATAACAAATAAATGTTTTTAAACATTTGCTCCATAAATATTATTGCAATTGATAACCAAGCGTCCATGCCTTCCATCTATCGATCGACGTGCTCATATCGTCACTGCAGTGGTATAAAAAAATAGCATTTAACATGCTAAAACGAAATACACGGATACCACTAAATGTTTCCCACCACTACCGCGTTCAAGGAACTGGGGGAGTAGGAGGGAGAGTGGGGAAGTGGGTGATTTTGGGCAGTGTGTGCGCTGGTGTGGGCCAGTTCGCGTGCGGCCGTCGGACCGGCCGCCGGATGTGGGCACCACGGCCGACCAGGACGCGATCCCGCTGGTGGTCCGGCGCGACCACCAACCTCCCGCGCGCACCCTCATCGGCCTGAACAGCCAGAGCGGATACAACAAGTTGTTCACACAGGTGCGCGGTGACCCACCCGTTGTGGATACGGTTGTCATTGTAAACAGTGGCGCTTGGTTTACTAAGCGCGCCTACGATTCTTACGAGCATACAAGGCTTGTTTAGAATTTTATTATCAGAGAGTTTATCAATAAGTTATTTCGGTTGAAAGTTATACTAAATATCTTAGAAAGTGTTTTGCTGACAAAGTCTTCATTTGTGCTGGGGCTAAGCAGTTTGCAGTGATCGTTTTTGTTGATTGTTGGTGACGCATGTGTTTTGTCGATTTAGGTTTGGACGTTTAGGTTACTTTTTCATGTTTGTAATGCAATAATTATAATTAACATAGTCCATACCTATGCTTGTGTTTGGTTATTTCTTACTTCTCTTAAAACGTTATCTAAATCTTAATTAATCGTTTTGATAATATTTTTTGTTGTCTTTAACTTAAAATAATATTTTTTTGGTGTCATAATTTTCGTCAGCGTCATCACAGCTAGTTTTGGAAAGCATGGATGTTTATGGAAAGTTTTCATATCAGCCTCCCCACGCTATATTTAGGGTGTGAAAGAGATGCCTCGAGCCTGTCAGCGTCACACACTAATTAAATTAATTGGTGCGCAACAAGTGTGTGTGTTTTTGTTTACAAGCACATAGATGGATGTAATTTACATGCACTTGTAGATAACGGTGTTTGTGTAAGTGATTACTGTTATCAATGTACGTGCCTGAGCCCGAGGGAGTGATGGGCGCTCGTTTGTAGCTTGCCTATTTACTTTGTTGGCGCAGGAACCAAACCGTGTTTTGGGGGGAAAATTCAGCTAACCATAGTTTCACAAACGTCTACCGATGTTACGTTAGTGAAACATGTGTGATACCATAAACTAATGTATAATAATACTAATTAGTCTATGGTGATCCTAAACATTTCCCCGTCTATTTTTTATGACCAACGCAACGTCAACTGTACAGTTAAATATCGGCTATGGGTAACTGAATTGCCCTCCTGGCCTCGGAAACTATAAAGCGCCACATACTTATGGCCACACTCATGGTTTGCATTAACTTCAAGTTCCTGGAGGTTTTCGGACACTTTGTGTTGACATCTCTACATATACTTGGGAGGGCCGAATGCACGTAGCATTTCTCGCAAATAGCTTACATAAGTTTATTGGATGCAAATTGGTTTTAAATAGGTATACCTTCGGAGAGTCGTAAATAAGAACTCTTTCAGATGAGACTTAAAAGTGACTGTTCGACACGTGCACCACGCGTGGTCCACGCTTCTTGTACTCAATGTTCTTCATGTGACATTCTACTGTACGTGTTACAATATAGTGTCTACATTTCAATGTTTGGTTAAAGTTGGAATATCTGCAGTCGATGTTGTAGATGATTATTTCTACCTAGGACAGACCATCCAATTTCGATCAATTCCTAACTATTTGTTAGGTCTAACTTCGAGAAAGAGGTCTATCTTCGAATCTAACTCGGCTGGCAGCGTTCGGGAAGCTGCAGAACATCTTGTCGTTCTAAATACCGCAGTGTCTCAACAGGAATGACCAAACTGAAGTGGCAGTGGGCAGGGCACATCGCTCGTAGAGCCAACGGCCGATGGGGCAGAAAGATTATTAGTTGAAGATTAGTTTTAATGTCATAATTAGACACGAAACGATCTTAGTTCCAAACTAAAACGTAAATCAATTTTAGCTCATTTCTGTTATTGCTAAAATACGTTTCGCTCGATATCATTGCAACAAAAATTAATTGTCTATGATTTGTGTGTCATGAGTTTGTTTACGATTTCGTGCCCGTGGAATTGCTACTAATATAGGTACTTTAGGTAGGTAATATACGAGTACGATATGTTAGGTATATTTACCATTCATAGCAACACTAAATTTAATAATATCTAACCCTGAAATCTGTTCAATTGCAACATAACCGATGAGTAACGAGTTCCAGCACTTACTCTGAAACAATTACGTTATAATTCCGACTCGCACGTATATTATATGTATAGTGATTAGTACTAGCATGTGGAACAATGTGAGCTACAGAAATATCCAGTCCACATTAGTAGTTCCTGCAGCTCGCATTGGCGACGTCCGTTGCAAATGGAAGACCTTTTTGACCAGTACTGGATCGATGTGAGTTCATTATTTCGTTTTGTGTTTGGTAGTACTTTGGTGTTGTCACTACACTAAGTTTGTGTAGAGCTTGTGGCTAACTAGTACGTCATTTGGAAAATTTTATTATGGAGTTGTTGAGCACACCAGAAGGAAACTTTCATGGCATAAGACAAGTGTACAATGTACAGGTACACTGATGTTCTCGTATTTGGAGAATAAATGTATTGAATTGTGGAGCTTATGCAATGAAAAATAAGTTTTTTTTGTTACGTAAGTAAGTTTATAGTTGACCTCGTTAAAAAGTTTCAATTGAATGGTACGAACGTGGGCTTGAAGCTGTAGTATTACAATTTTAGTGAAAGAATATCATAAATCTAAAATGATGTCGTTTGATAAAAGTTATGGTTTAGGAGCTTTCTGAACAGATATAAGGTGTTACATGCAAGTTGTTATTTATGCAGGATTTGATCGATTGACTTATTGCAATTAATTAGTTAATAATTGCAATCTTTAGCTCAATTATCCATTTTTTTTTAAACTGTCACTAATTAATTAATATGCTTTACTCGTACTAATAAATCCTGGTCTTACGTACATTTTTTCTATAGAGGAAGTTTCCGCTACTAATTTGGCTGTCTAAGCCAAGTATTTTCCATAAGCAAGCCCATCGATGACGTACTCATAGTCCACATGTGATCAATACCTACCGTCCATAGTCTTCCATGGCACTAAAATAGACTAAAGCAAACAGTTTACCGACGCGGACTTGACTCCTCTGTCTGTGTAACGGTGGATGCTTGATTTATGGCTGATCTGTTGATCGGATCTGTAAATCTTCTAGGGATGTTAAAAAACAGTTCTGTGGCGGACGTAATTGCTGAAGAACTGACAGACAAACCACAGCTATGTATATGTGAACCGCATAACATACTCGTACCTATTGAAATAGGCAAAGCAAACAATCTAGTCAATAAATTATAATGGATCTTTAAGTTTTAATTTTTATTTATCGGTCGAGCAAACTTTAGCGTGCGAAGCGTGTCTGCTTCAGCTTCGACAAAAATGCTTGTGTATGTCCGGATCTCTGTCTTCGTCTACAAGTCGTATTTCTTAATCGATTCCGATTTTGAAAGTTCCAAAAACTAACTCGGCAAAAAAACCTGTAAATGTTTAATAAAATAATACAGCAAAAATGTCAAATTCAAAAATTAAAATAAATAATAAAATAAATATTCGGGACACTTGAACACACAGTCGTCTGACCCAAACTAAGCAAAGCTTGTACTATGGCGGCCACATACTGATATACATACATATATGATTTTAAATACATACTTACTTAAATAGATATTAACACAAAGACATAGAACAAACACAAATGTTCATCACATGAATGTTTGCCCTAGGTGGGAATCGAACCCACGCCCCCTCACATAACACACAAATTACACAACACAAGAACACATAACTAAAATAAAAATATTAAGAATTAAAATTATTAATAAAATTTATACGAATTCGTGAAAATCATAAAAAGCCTGTAAAAGAGGACAGACGCCGGTCACGCAGTCTCCAGCTCACAGAGCCACTAGTTCTTGGACTTCTACGTTATTAACCATGCAATGACGCAAAATAAGACGTCAAATATTAGTTCAATTTACGCAGACAAAATCGCAGAGAATACCTAGTTCATTATTATGTAATTTGGCAATTATGACGGTGTTGCTGTATCCCGTTGTTTAGACAAAGTTTCAATCAATGCTGTCACGCTGTGTAAATACTGAGACGGAATGGTTCGCGACGTGTGATTTCCTGCCCGTTTAATTTCTGGGAATCAATTGGTTACGACACGCGTAAAACATTTCTTTTTAATTCGAAATAGATGTTGTTTGGCCACTAAATTGCTTGATAAACCGCATCGTATCGAAGCGGTGTGGCTGAGGATGAATTTCACGTCGATCTAGAAGTAATCAATTTAGTAGCCCAAAAAATGCGTAGATCGTAGTTCTATGGTTTCAGAAAACAAGAAAGAGGAAGTTCCATTGTTGGGTAGTACTTTTTAAGAATGTGAAACTAAATCGTTGAGTAGGAATTTTTGGAACGTCTACGAGAAATACCTAAGTACCTAGGAAGCCGCTCTTTCACTTGTCCTTTAGGCAAAGAGAGAGGGTGGAAAACATAAAAATTCCTACTACTAGTAGTACTTGCCCTAATATCAATTTCCCAGCAAGTTGCGCAACTTGCTGGGAAATTGATACTAGGGCACCTCCATAGTTAATGGTTTATGAGGATTTTATAATTACACGTAGAATACTAGTATTCTGTGACTTCGCGGCCGGCTTTTCGTCCTTCTCTACAGGGTGGCTATTCCTGCGCGTGAGATGAGTTGAGATTTTATCTTGGTCACTCTCACACCTATGACGTTTCAAACGAGAGCAACAAGGACGAAGATGAAAATCTTAAATCTCCGAATAGGGCCACTGGTAGCAATTTCTTAAGCGATTCTCTTGAAATTTTGTGAGTACTTTCGATAATCATACCAATAATTTTTAGTCAGTTTTTGGAAGATTTTCTAAACGATTGCGAAATTATTTATTTTCGAAAAAAAAATCATATCTCCAATCATTTATTAATTTCCAAAAACTGGCTCCACAAAAAAGTAATTAAGAATACAACTATTTTTTGAAGTTACTTACAACATTTCAAAGGAATCAGGAATTTCAATACACTGGACGTACGAAAGTATTTATGCCTTAGCTGAAGCATAGACGCTTCGCTTGCTCATTCGATTAATTTTAAAGAAAGTTTTTAATTTAATTCAGTTAATACAAAATTCCTTGTCTTTTACTTGAAATACCTTCATTGATTATTATTTATTTTGTTGTCGTTTCATCGTGTTCGCTTCGCTGTAAACAATGCAAATGCCGCATGTGATCCTTCCCACGTCGTGACGTAAGCATCAGTAACTAAAACGTCTCCAAATGACTCCGCGCATCGATCAGCGACCTCATTCCGTCTGTAAGCTGATTACTTATTAACTGTACACGGAAAACGTATCAACCCCAGTTATAAATAAAAGTGGCTCGATAGCTTTGCCCTAAAAGCTGGGCGTAAAATATGCACGGAGGGCGGTATTGAGCCCGTGGCGTGGGCGGCTGACGTCACGGCGGGCCAGCGAGCGCCAGGCTGCCGCCAGAGCCCCCGCACCAGACCTTGATCAATCGCGGCCAGATAACAACCTCCTTCGAAACACGCGCGCCGCATTTACGCGATCTAATTCAAACTGTACAGAAACTAAACTCGGTTTAAAAATAAAACTGGATAATTACGTTGTTCGTGAGGAGTCAGAATTTGCAAAACAATAGATATTCGTTATATTTACTTGGATTTCTATCCAGATTAAAACCTAACAATAGAATCGTAACTTCCTTGTAACATTTTTCTTTTTATTCTCTTTGTGGCCAATAACATAATGATTTCCTTAGTTGAGTGCGATAGTTAGTCAAGTGATTTTCTGTTTCGTTTGTTTTACATTGACGCTGTGCCTAAGGTGAGCTTGTGAGTGTAGAAGTAGAGTTATGTAGTCCCTATATATATTTTATTTAGTACGTAGAATATTTATTTGTGTGTTTCATGCATCTTCATCTCATACGTAGATAATTTACCAAGATTAATTACAAAATTTTGGTATTATTTTTTAACAAAATTATCTTTCAAGACTTGATTGTTTTGTAACTTAATTGTAAATATTATACTCCTACCTATAAATGAATCAAGAAAGTCTTCTAATTTTAATTGGTTAGTTATATAATTGTAACTTTTAAATCAAACATTTAATCGAATTGATACATTTGTATTGCGAAGCTTAGTTTTCAAGTTGACAGGTCTAACGTAAATAAATTAGAGAGATAGAGATTAATAAAATTATTCGGATCTACAAATTTTATCGATGTGTTTACTACCTAATAACTACATGTAGCACAAATAATCTCACAAATATTTCCGAATTATCAAAAATGTCTGTTACAAGATCCTTTTTCTAGCAGGTATTTACTTGCAAAAAAAAACTTTTAAATACATCTTATTTTGAAAAGATAACGAGTACATAAACTCGGCTTGGCTAACACGCTAAGCGTGTGAAGCCAACATTTAAAAAAAAACTTTATTAAAAGTTTACAGAAACCTGTCAACTGAAAAGCAAGCTTTAACGCATGTCCAAACTCCTAATCCATGTGTATGTTCCAAGCATGTGTGTGACTCTATGTGTGTGCATGCAAGCCGGCACGCGACGCCCATGTCCAACTACAAGCCCTTGGAGCGGACCGGGGTAAGACCACTAGTGTTACTATGAAAACGGACGTGCTTTTAAAATATTAGTACCGATGCTAATTTGTATGAATTCGTTGTACTGAAAATGGCTTAGCAATTAGTATTCTATCACGTGTCTGAATTAGATTTTTTAAAACACTTCTAATTTTTTCTAGACTTATGATTCTATGTTAGCCTAGTTGGAAGAAAGCTCGCCTCTCAAGCCAGGGAGCGTGGGTTTAATCTCAGCCAAAGGCACGCACCAATTTGTTCATTTGTGCCTATTCAATATCATCTGTAATACAACTGGAGCGCGGTGTATGCGACAGGCTCTCCCCTGCCACGTTTGGGACTGAATATCGTCCAGCAAAGTGTAGCTGTCTGTCTACCAGCTCCTTCGGGGGAAAAGCGTAACAATATGTTATGTTAAAATATGTTTAGGTCTAAAATGTGTGATTTCATAAACGTTTTTGACTGGATTACATCATTAAAATCTCAATAAAACACGGCTTCACTGTTCACCATTTGCGTTTACTCATGTCCGTTCTAACGCAAAATAAATTTATACATATAAATATATAATTTATTTAATACATAAACGTATAAATCTAGAGTAGAAAAATAAAATAAATCTAGACTTTATTGCACACACGGTCGTCCGACCCCAACTAAGCAAAGCTGGTACTATGGCTGCCAGAGACTAATATACATACTTATTATATATTTTTTTTAAATACATAGGTACTTAAAAAGATGATAACTCCCAGACATAGAACAAGCACAAATGTTCATCACATGAATCGAATCATGGGAATCGAACCCACGTTCAGGTTCGTTTCAGGTTCACTACCAACTGAGCCACCGAGGCAGTAAAAAAGAGAGAGGCATAAAAGTTCCGTGTTTGTTGTAATTGTACAATAATCAATTTTTCTCATCATTTACTAATAACAACGTAATTTTTTGGTTATTGCATTGTTTTGGTATTACGTTGGTGTGGTCTCTCATGCTACTGAGACCTCTACTTCATTTCATCACCGTCATCATCATTATGGACCTCGACTTTAAGGTTTCGAGAAATAACTGCGTTGATAGTTGTTTTTAACCGACTTCCGACAAGGATGAGGTTCTCATTTCGACTGTATGCTTTTTTGTATGTACTCGTATGTAACGATATTACGCCGCCAATTGAGAAACGATTATAATGATTCTTTTTTTGTTTGGTAGATCATACTTTAGAGGTGCTCCCATATACATTTTATCGAAATCGGTCAAGCAATTTTCAAAATGTAAACAAAAGTATAAAAAACTAGCTGCGCCCTACGGTTTCACCCGCGGTTAAAAAGTATCCTATATGCTATTCTAGACTGTAATCTATCTCTGTGCCAAATTTCATCCAGATCTGTTCAGCCGTTCTTGCGTGAAAGAGTAACAAACATCCATACATCCATTCTTACAAACTTTCGCCTTTATAATATTAGTAGGGTAGGAAGTAGGATTGTTTATATGGACGACGAATTACAGGATGAGAAATTGGTTTTTAAGATTTTGTTTTTATTTAATTTCAGCCATATCTTCTCAAAAGTCTAAAAAAATGTTAACATGGATGACGAATTACAGGATGGGAAATCGGTTTTTATTTTCTTATTATAAATTCCATATCTTCTCTTCACAGATGATGAAAATAGGTATCCTTCCTAACTAATATCATTAATGTGAAAGTATGAGTTTGCTGGCTCTTTGTTTGGTTATTTATTTGTTTGTTTGCTACGCCTTAACTACTAAACCGAAATTTTGCTTTCACATTGTCATAGACACGGAAAAAACATAGAGCAACCGCGGGGCGCAGATTCTAATAGTTTAAACTCAAAATGAAAACGATCTGACTGATTCTAATGTCGCTACTGCATGAAATCAAATATGCTACACTTGTGTAACAACTACAAAACGACTCTCACACTGCTTGTTGTCTTTATGTTCATGAATTAATTCGGAACAAGCTTCGGCTATGTTTCACCAGTTACTTACATATTCAGCGCCGAGCTCACGGTGGGAAATCGATCTCGGGTAACTGAACTGTTCAGCGCGAGTTCGTATCGCGTACCCTGAGTACCTCCTCGTAAACTTTCGTCTAAATAAGTACTCACTTACTATTTCGTATGTAGGTATTATCTTTTGTAGATTAATCCAGCCAGCTGTTCATTCAGTTAAGTACCAAATTAATTAAATCAATTTTCAATTACATGAAGTTGAAAATTGATTTAATTAATTTTTTTATTAACACAGGCATCTCCACTTATATTATAAAATCGACAGTAACTCTTAGGCTTTTTACGGCTAAAAGGCTGAACTGATCTTTATGAAATTTTAAAATTATAGTTACAGTATGTCACGAAGGTTATTGGATACTATTTCCTGAATAAACGCAACGAACGCAGTCGCGGATAACAGTTAGCATATTTTTACACTGTCCTGGTTATGTAACACATATTTTTGACTAGGTATTTAATTATTGATGAACGAATAGTTTCGCAGATTGAACATAAAAGCTTAAATATGGTGAAGGAAGAAAAAAAACTAGATAATAAAAAAAAAAAAGAATAAAGATCAGTTGAACTGTGATTTGTCCTGTTTGAACCTGTTAGCAAAATATTTATTTTCGTGGAAACATGACTAATACACTATCTAGGTAGATATTTAACTAACAGAACCATTTATTCCTGTCTTATCATTGAACTAAAATATCAAGTCACCATGATAAATATAGCCATCTAATGAATCGATCCGCTGAAATTATATACCAATCTTCCGTAATTATAAACCCACGCCGTTCCCTAACTTCCCCAAAAGTAGTTCAAGGAATATTTTGAGGTTACACGTTTCCCTCACAATTAAATTAGGGTAACGAGTCGGCTTGAAATCGATTTTTTCGTCTTGCTAACAGTATCGAAACATCGGTGTACATCGATAGCATTTGTGGCACTTCACAGCAATAACTGCAATATATTGGTGCAGAGCAGTGGCGGTGGCTGCGCGCGCACAACGCCGGCGCCGGCTTGTTGACATTCTTCCATACTTTCTATTTAGTTGTTTGAACTGATTAGTTTGCGACACACTTTGAAACAATACCCGTGTTTAGGTGACTTTTACTTTTCACTCAAATGTAGCCAACTACATGCCTGCCTCTAAAGTCAAGTTTCAATTTGTTACAAGCATAAAATGTGTTACTAAATTACCACAAACTTTTACTGTCGAATGATCGAGCTCCAATATTGATTTAAATACTTACGTACAATGTTCAATTGTAAATACACTACAAGCAAAAAAATCTATCTGTGCCAATATCATTCAAAGATGTTCAGACAGACGCAGGTCTCGCGCACTCGTTGGTACATAAAATCAAATGCTTCCAGTCTTCGGATCAAGTCATTTCATAGTTTTAGCGGCTACATTCCAGAGTTTATAATGAACTTTACATTCCGCAGTTTACGATAGATAAAAAGCAGTCAAGGCCTCGTAAAGTATTTACAGCTGTCAATATTCTACCTGGTATAATGCAGAAGTTTTCGTTATTTATTTTTAATTTGTTTTAAAATAAATAATGATAATCAATAATAATCTAAAGAAAATGTTTTCAATTTCCAGGGCTCAGCTGATTCCAACTACTCGCAGCCGTCGTCGGATCTGTCGCTGGACGAAGACAAAGAGGCGCTGCGCCGCGAGAAGGAAGCGCAGGCACTCTCACAACTGGATAAGGCACGGGTGAGTATCTCGCCCAGCGCAGAGGTCTTAGGCTCTGGAACTACTTGCAGTTACCCACGGCAGTTGCCAAGACTTTGAGAAGAATCTCAAGTATTCCAGCAGTAAGTAAGGAAGCCGTACCAGAGTTCAGCTGAAAGGAACTGCTGCTTTCGGAAACCAGTACCCGCAAGTTAACACCGCACAAAATATTATCCAGGAAAGGCGTATTTATTACATTCTCCCGGTTTAGATGTATTCGTAGCACACTGGTAGGTATAAGGTCTTGATACAAACAGGTAATAACGACTACTGGATAAGGCACGAATGAGTGTATTCCAGGCGTTTGCAGGTCTTGCCTGATGAAACATTTACCGCTGGAGGCAACAAGGATACGCAGCGGCGCGAGAAGGAAGCGCAAGCACAGCTAGATGAGGCCCGGGTGAGTCCATACGTCCAGGTTATAGCTGAACCACTCGCTTATATTGGTCAGTAGTCTTTATTTTGCCGCAGGACTGGGGTGAGCCCAGTCTGGATTGGCGAAGGTGACGCGTATTTTACTGTATTTAGCCGTGATCCCAAAATTGAGCCTATTAGTGTATGTTACGTATTCATAATTATTTTTGTCATTATCTACCCTTATTGTATGGGTAATCATAAATCATATTTCTCATTCATCTACAAGCCTTAATTCTACACTTTCAGGTACCTATTTAGCGACACTCGGCCTTAGCATTAGCCTTCTTGGTCGGTGCTTTCTCTGCCTTGCGTAGCACTCTGTCAGCGCTTTAGACTGTATCCTCCGGCTATCCTTGTGGCTGAGCTCTAACGCTCCAGTAGCTCGATTCGTTCAAGGCTTGCCAGTTGACTAATCAGCTGTATCTGTGGTGTTCCAGTCGAAACCCGTGGCGTTCGCAGTGCGTACGAACGTGTCGTACGATGGCACCGTCGACGACGACTCACCAGTCCATGGGAGCGCCATCTCCTTCGAGGTTCGGGACTTTCTCCACATCAAGGTTAGTTCCAATCCTTGATGTTCCTGTTACACAAAGAAACTTTTTATTATAATGAAAGCATTGCAATGTTTCGAACCGCGTTTGTCAATAATGTTTTGTTGGCGAAACGCGGTAACGTATGTTGCATCTCGCTCTATCTGTCTGTAATTTCCTTATAACGGCATCTCTGTCTGCATAGTATCGCTACGTTACTGCGTACCGCTGCGTCGGTCTGGAAAAGGCACAAGAAAACATGAAATTTAATAGATTGATTTGATTTATTTATTACTTCTTACATTTTTTATATATGTATTAAGGCATAAAAACATAATTATACTCGTATAATATATAATCATTTGCTACGTAACTGGAGCCCGGTATATATTTATGGTGACAGCCTCGCCTCCTGTCACATTTGGGACTGAATATCGTCCGGCGCAATGTTTTTTTAAGTAGTTTAGGTCGGCGTTTGACCACCAACTCGCCTGATGTTAAGCGACGTTGTGGTCTAAGATGGAGCACGACGATCTATAAAGTACTTATTCACTCTAGCCTTGAAGTTTTATAGAGTGAAGAAGTACAAAGACGGCAGTTGAGTGAGGCGCTACAAACGCGCTACTACTCAGACCCGTCTTCGGAACGGGTGTTCCGAAGGGGTGAGTCGGATGTGGGTGTTGTAATAGACCTCTGGCAGCCGTTTCGGGGGAAGGCATGACGATATGTAATGTTATGTATAGAATTTCTAGAAAGCCATCATTATATCTGGAAAGTATCGGGATGAAAACATGAAGTCAACATTTAACGGTCTAACCTGCAAATTCCAGGAGAAATACGACAACAACTGGTGGATCGGGCGGCTGGTGAAGGAAGGCTGCGACATCGGGTTCATCCCGTCGCCCGTGAAATTGGAGACGGTGCGCGCGGGGCTGGTCTCCCGCGGCCGCTACCAGCAGCGCGCGCCGCACCCGCAGCCGCTCTCCCGAGGTAGCACGCCCCCCACGCCCGGTACGTGCCACCACATAACACCACTTCACACTGCATTACCAGCGTCGCTCACTTAGTTACATGCCTTGCTGCTGGTTGCTGACTCTTGACTGGACCAATGTGTTGGGAGTTCTATCTGGTCGCCGCGTCGTCTACAAAGGCATTGTGCGGGATCAATTTTATCTCCGGTTGAACTTAATCTGTACTTCGATTTTGATCTTATATAACTTTTATAAAAGATCAGAACTGAAGTCTGATAGATACCGTGGATAAAAAATAATTATCTAATCCACCACCAATTATCAAAATTACCGAAGTACCTACATATGTATAGTAGTATGAAATACATTGCCATTTTATGCTAGTTATTGCGATAGTCAATAGTCAGCTATCAACACTCAAGTAGAGAAATGGAGACCTGACAACTGAGTTATTCAGAGTGTTGTTCTGCACTTTAAGTAGTGTTCAAGAGTGTGTTGTTTATATTGGAACCAAAATTAAACAAAAAAATTTAATGCGCGTTCACACAGCGATCCGTTCTACATATTCGTTTCAACGTATACGTTTTTTTTTTCGGTAGTGGTACGACGTGCGATGTTATTGTTCCGGTTTCAATGAACACACAAAGTGAAGAGTTGCATCCTGTGCTCGGATCAGACAAACAAGATGTCTAATATGAGATCCTGTGTGATATATCCATTAGAAAGGGTCCCGTAAATTCGATATGATCACGTATGGCTCAGTAACGACGGATTCGTTAAAAACTACCGAATACGGACCTTCTGTGTGAACGCGCTGCTGAAACATTTCAAAAAATCTAAAATTAAAAATATCATCCGCGAAATGTTCTTTTTTATGGACATGAGCAAATGTTGAGAATTATGTTGTCAGGTCTTGATTGGTGTTTAAATGCTTTTGGGCTGAAAAGTATTTACATTTTTTCAATCTACGAGCAATTTCAAGACAATCTGCTTGTTACTTTTTGCCACCAGATAAAAATGTAATGTTCGTTATCGAATGTTCAACGTAACTTTGAAATGGGGAACACATCACGACCAAAATTTTTCGTTCAGTATGATAACGTCTACTGTCCTATTTAGACTAAGTATAAAGGGGTACTGGTAGTCAATTAGCATCTTTTTAAGGGCATATTTTGTTCATCAAAACAAATATCTTTTGTTTTACGACTTTTAAAAATCCGTATTTTTTTCTCCACTACAAAATAATAAAAAAATTACCGGTCTAAACCTAATTAAATCTATGTAAAAAGCGCGCGCGCACTTTGAGGCGCGTGCCGACAAGCAGGCGGCGGCTTCGATGCTATTATGAGTTATGAAGTGTTAGAGATAACCACAAAAACTTTTTAAATTTGGGAAATTTTGGAAATTAAATTGGGAAATTCGGTAAGTTTTGGGAAAAGCTGTAGAACAAAAGTTGTTTGTTTTGATGAACAGAATAGGCTTTTAAAAGGATACTAATTGATTACTAGTAACCCTGTATAATTGACACTAACCAAAAAAACATCCAGTCGAATTGAGAACCTCCTTCTTTTTGGAAGCCGGTTAAAAACAAACGTTTTTTTTAAATAACTTCAATTTACAATAAGCATTTTCAATAATACTCTTATAATGTCATTCTAGATACGATGCCGGGCAAAGAATTGTTGCTCGGCATCGTATCTAGAATGGCTGTTTGGCTAGTCAGGCAAAACGTGGAGAGTTTACAGTTAGTCTATTTTATTCTTGTTATTTGTATTTACAATTTTATCTGGTGTGTTACGTACAACGCAGTTAATGTTTATCTTCTAATTTATTAATAAGTATGGGTATTCATTGGTGACGCTATAATTAAGATGTGAAAACATGCCGATGTTGAAGTGATTTGTTGTATTTTATTTTAAGATATTTTAAGCAGTTTTATTGGCTTTAAAATTTCATAAAATAACACCTGCTCTGCTACTTTCAAAATTAAAACACCTTACCTCGTTTTCCGCCATGTCTGGTTTGGTTTACCTCGACGTATTGTATGGAATGATAACTGCTTTGTACTCCTGACCATCTCCACCGTCGTCCATCCATCAGCCGAGCCGGTGGGATTCGCAATATTTTCCTGGTTGTCGTTGCATTAGTGTACAATAATAACGATTTTAGTACTCATAAAAGCCATATTTTCAGATGTACCGTCATTCGATCGAGGTAAGCTTGCTCATAATCACAAACTGTAGACCAGGAAATGTAGTGAATCCACCCTCAAATTGTACTTGTGATTTTTCAATTATGCCATGCCTGGTATTCATCCTATTCCATTGCATTACACACCGCATGTAGCACCATCAGGCTGGGTATTCACAGGAGATGAGCTGAGCAGAGTTGTTATATGTTGACCAATAACAGGCCACAAAATGGACTACTACGTGACGTTGTGTCAATTTCGTGCTTTTCTATTGGTCAATATCACACCTCTACTCACTCAGGTTTAATGGATACCGGGCCTTATCCCCCCTGTTTACACGAATCCGTTGTGTAAAAATATATCTTTTACGACCGGGAAAGTTTTTGTTTATATTATGAATGTACCTTTTCAGCTTACTAATCTTACCGTTGTTTTGTTGGATGTGGGAGTCTTGGCGAAATATCCTCATAACTTGAATTTTATACATCTTGCTGGTCGTTTTGTGTTGGTGTCAGCTTGAGAATGATCCTACCTAAAACTGCCTTGTAAATTAATGCTCCAAACATAAGTGTCAACCAGGTATTGGATGTTCAGCAAAACCTTTTAGATAAAAACAGCACCACAGTTTAAATGATCTTGCCTGCATTCGTCCCCAGGTCTTTATTAATAATTTGTACGCAATGAATGACTAATCCATTAATTCTTCTGTACCTATCGTCATTCCTGAGAATAGATCGTCATTCCTGAACTACTGATATTTTAGTACCTCATTTTTATTTTCGTTACAAACGAGTCTAACATGGTCGAACCAAGTGGACCCCACATAAACTGCAGCAGTGTCTAAGCAACTATATGCTTAGACTTAATACTCTTCTTCTGAAGGTATCGAACATTAGTATTTAGGTAGTTCTGTTTGAACATTAGTGTTCCTTATTGTCGTTTTTGTTGCAGGTGATGAGTCAGACACGGGACGAGGACGAGGGGCAGCCGCAGGGGCTCTGCCCACGGGCAAGGAGAAGCGAAAGCCATTTTTCAAGAAGCAAGAGGCGTGTACGCCCTACGACGTGGTGCCGTCAATGCGGCCCGTCGTCATCGTCGGTCCCTCGCTCAAGGGCTACGAAGTCACTGACATGATGCAAAAAGCGCTCTTCGACTTTTTGAAAAGAAGGTTCGAGGGCAGGTATGGTTCTTACAGGTCCTCTTGCACCCAGTTTTGTTTTGAAGAGTTCGTCGACACACTTGAATTGAGTTACTTACACGTTTAGATGGGTTCAAATGCATGCTATTTAACTACTTTGAGATAAAATATTCGCAGCTTTGTCATTTTCTAGCAGTTGCAATTGAATTCCAGGATAATAATTACTCGCGTGATGGCGGACATATCCCTCGCCAAGCGGTCCCTTCTGAACAACCCCTCGAAACGCGCGATCATGGAGCGAACCAACTCGCGCTCCACGTGCATCGCCGAAGTCCAGGTAATAGTGACCCGTGCCTGTGTTCCAGGATCATCATCACCAGGGTCTCCGCAGACATATCGCTGGCCAAGCGCTCGCTGCTCAATAACCAGCCTAAGAAACCGTTCGTCGAACGGGGGAATTCGAGAACGAATTGCTTGCAAGAGGTCCAGGTGCGCGGTTGCCTGATTGTGGATTTAATAGAGGATCAATATTGAATAACCCCTGTGTGACTCTGTGTGGCTCTCAGTCGAATTGCATAAACGTACCTAATCGAATCGCATTTCTGGTTGGAAATTCTGCTTGATTGGTTGGTGAACCCTTTTAACCCTACGACTGTACAAGTCCCCGAGATTTTCTGAATTACCGAGAATTCACAAAAAAATTAAATGAGCATGCCATAACATCAAATATGCAAATTTTGGTAGTTCTAGTTAAGTGTGTAACGCATGAACTAACTTCTTCCACTCAAAACACATAACTAAAGAAGTAATGTTGCTAGGCGGAGATCGAGAGGATATTCGACCTGGCGCGGACGCTGCAGCTGGTGGTCCTGGACTGTGACACCATCAACCATCCTTCTCAACTGGCCAAGACGTCGTTAGCTCCTACTATAGTCTACCTCAAGATTACCAGCCCGAAGGTAACCAGCCAAAATAGAAATAATAACAAGTGATCTTGACAGGCGGAGATCGAGCGAATTTTCGACTTGGCGCGGTCCCTGCAGCTCATCGTGTTAGACTGTGACACCATCAACCATCCTTCCCAACTGGCTAAGACTTCGCTAGCTCCCACCATCGTGTATTTGAAGATTTCTAATCCGAAGGTAAAAAAGGCACTTGCATTCGTCGTGGAGGCGCAGTGTCTGTATCCGGCTTTTGAGTGTTTTTGTGACAGTACATGTCTACAGAAAAATAAAACACGCACTTAGAATTGTATCAGATGCAGTGCCTATAGTCGTGCTTACGTTGTGGCGAGTCTACACAGCGTCGCCGAGTCATGTGGAGAACACTGCTTCAGCAATGTCAACGTTGTGTTTTTGCCAAGCCGGTTTATCTTGTAAGTCAGTGTTCGATGTTTTCATTTATTCGTCGTGAAATGGTCATTTTGAAAAGCATAAGCGAGCACCTTCGGGTTTATTGTTGCGTCTTGCTTCTTTGCATTTGTTGAATATGCGGCGAAACTATATGCTGATTCGTCTTCGTCGCTGCGTTTTTGTAACGGGTTGCATTTGTTAGACTATCAGATAGTGTAAACTCCACTAGCAGCTCATGCTTCGCAGCTTAAAAGCACTATCAGCTGATTTTGGAAAACACGCTGACTATATGGTAGTGTGTGACACAACTGAGAATCAGTGCATTTAGCGGGTGGCACAAATGCTGTCGAGTTTTCAGTTGTGACAGTATAGTAAGATGCAATAAAATCTCCTTAAAGATGAGAAAATGGAGATTTTTGCCTCTTATTGCAAAGCAATTACGAACATTTTTAGAAGTGTATGTCTGAAAAATTATCTGGTAGTATTATACTTGTCTTCCTTTTAAAGACATGGACATGATACTTAGCAGAAAACGTGCATCGTTACAGGTGCTACATCGGCTAATCAAGTCCCGAGGCAAGGGTCAGGCCAAGAACTCGTCAGTGCAAATGGTGGCGGCAGAAAAGCTGTCCCAGTGTCCCCCGGACATGTTCGACGTCATACTCGACGAGAACCAGCTGGAGGACGCTTGCGAACACATCGCTGAGTACTTAGAGGTGAGGTGCATTACGTACTTATGCTGCGGCAAAGGTTACAGAACGAAATGCAACTTCTTTCGTTAATCTCTAGCAGACTTAATCAGCGTTTGTGTTTAAGTCATGTTGAGTATAAGTCTTCAAATATTCATGAAATGGTGCTGACAAGGTTGTTAATTTAAAAATACCTCTTAAGTTCAAATAAGAGCAAGTCCTGAAAAATATGCGACCACGTATTGCTCAGAAAGTAACATGGTTCCCAGTGCTCATCGGAGAATTTAGTTTAAACGATGTTCCTTGCGAGTAGTGTTGAGTGTTATAGTCCTCTCCTCCATTAAATAGAGTTCCTATCGTGAACACATTAGGTCGAACAGTTATCATTCAAACAGGAGCACGCACGAGGCAGTGAATATTTCCCCGTGTATTATTTGAAAATCTGAACTCACTTGTAAAAAGTGACTCCAACGCTTTTGTTTAATTTCGTTTTTTTGGATGATGCAATATTTTACACAGCACGTGTAGTCTTTTCAAGTGCTTAACCATGTGTCAGTGAGAGGATGCCAAGTCTTGTATGAAATACACACTTACTAATGTTATAAAATAGAAATGAACTTTATTTTCTGTCTGTTTGTACGAGTAGGCTTTTCACGGCTAAAGCGCTGAACGGACCTCGATGAAATTTAATAATTAGTTACAGTATCTCACGAGGAAGGTTTTGAGATTATATTTTCTGAATAAACGCGACCAAAGTCGTGAGTAACAGCTAGTACGTAATGTAATGTGTGTAATGTAATGTACTGTGTGTGGTGGCAGGCGTACTGGCGCGCGACGCACCCGCCGGCGGCGGCGGCCGTGCCGCGCGCGCTGCACGCGCCGCACGCCACGCACGCGCACCACGCGCCGCTCGCGCACCACGCGCAGCCTGGTAACTACACTGCACCTTACTTGTACCGCGCACTCTTTATTTACTCGCGCAAACAATCAACAAGAGAACAACCAGATGGCGCTGCACGGGCAGCAAGTTACAATTTGGTGATTTTGAGCCAACTGTAACGGTAGATCCACTACTGTAGTGCCGACCGCGAAAGTCAACATTGAGTCCTGTAAATGTCGATTTGTTCGGCAAAGCCTACCATTGAAGCTGTCGCCGGTTTTATACGATTAGCATAAGTTGCTTTACAGTAAATTAAAGTAATCGGCTTCTATTAATTCTAAGTTATTTACATTGATTTCTTTTGTTCAAGAATGATCTTGAAGCCACAAAATCGCATTCTGAAAAGCTGATCAATAATAGCACTGGCATATTAATCATCTATTGGCGTTAGTATCTAGTTTTCTTCGACTTTCTGTGTCTGCATAATGTACTAACATGCGTAACCGTATCTATGTCGTGTAACCGTGTACTGCCTCTCTTGATCCCCCCGTGCCGCACCCCGGAGGCCACCGGGAGAGGTCGGACTCCTACAACTACGAGAGAGAGAGAGGTGACTAACCACTGTTATGTGATCCGCGTTGGCGTAGCTAGGACTTTTTAGAGCGAGCTTACACATACACTGTACTGATTGAAGAATTTTGGAAAGTCCAAAAAAAGTCAACAGTTCAATTCAATATTCTGGGATGGAGCTGTACCTAGCTATGCCAATGTTTATATAAACGCCTTATCGCGTCAATAATAATACAATAAGTTTTATTTCAATGTAGAGAACTCGTCTTATAGATTCTGAGAATGATAGATCTTTAGTACCTATTAGCTTTATACCTACATAGAGCTGTCAAAAGTTGTAAAATCTAAAATTTTGACTATAATTTAGATGTGTAGAAAAAATATAGTGTGTTGGTGTAAAGAAAAAATAAATACAACCATAATTTTCTTTAATAAGAAAATATGCTAACCTTTCGGCCATCTTGATACAACCTTACGAAAATTACATGATGTGAAAAGGCGTAATAATTAATGTCAATGCACTTTCAGTTTCAATATCAATGCACTTTCAATCTAATTCAGATTTCTGCTTTCTTGTAGTCGAAAGGAAATGCTATTGACAATACTTCACGTAGCGTAAAGGCTGATTTACACAAAAATATGTATAGTGGCAAGCTTCTAGTGACGTTAGTTGTTACGCGCGTTTGGACATACTCGTACATGCCTGTTAGACTCTCATGACAAATAAACGGCAAGTTATCTTGCCACTGTACTATGGGCATGTAAAGCAGCCATTGTGCTATTACTTAATTATCGTAACGTTAGTGTTTCTACTTCTTATTTTGTTGCTATTTTTCAGGATCTGTGTTTAAAACAATTTACATTTCTTTAGACATGAATGTACAAGAGTCGTCATAGCCATATCAGTGTCTACTAACGCTGTTCGATGTTGTCTACAAGTCACTATGGATGGTTGTTTCTCTGAAGCTGGCACAGACACAAAATCGGTTGATTGGGCCAAAATGATCCAAAAGAGTATACTCGAATGCGGAATAGTTTGAGGTGCCTGATGTCCATGGACTTAGGTACCCTCTTATGCAAAAACGTTTGCAAAGCTCAAATGTAACACATTTTACAAAACTCTTAACTGCTTTAATATTTTACAACACTCATATGTTAAGTTTTCTTTGGCTAGTGCTAAAAACGCGATAATGATTCTAATGAAGATAGTGTCAGTCGAGCTTTAAAGAAACAACGACATTCATTGTGACTTTCGATGTCGCCGTCCCGTCCCGACGCCCATCTCTCCGGCACTCGTCTGACCTCACCTGTTCATTTCAGTACAAGCATCTGGGCAAGCCCACTAGCGCCGCATAGAAGACCATTATGTCCAGGTGTTTGCCTTAACGCAGACTCCGGCGATGCCTCCCTGTCCAGGTTTCCGACCATTTTCTAGCGGCTCCCGACCCTAACACGCTTGGCTGATTTGGTTAATTTCCATTTGGGTATTTGCAGCTTCGGGTATGTGAAGTTATCTTTATGGAAATTGACCGAGATTGAGGGTGTTGCTTTAACTAACATCCAGGTTTATCCTTACGGCTCATGGGTGGCTGGCATCCAGCTTTTTAAAACCTGAGAGCTGAACTAACCTTGCATTGCATTTACAACAGCGAAAATAGGCTGTATTGTTTGGGAATTTCATCTCGAGTCATCCGACATCCAATCCCTGGGTCATAGTGATCGATCTCCATGAACAGTCTACATACACCTCTCGCCGCCCTTTTCGCACCTAACGCATCATGGCCTCACACCCGGGCGCCCAACTCCGGCGGCCAGGTCCGCCCGCTGTCTTCACAGTGTGGTTGTGTGCAGCGACGCCGCAGCCCCCGTCCCCGGTCGCGGCGGCGGCCGAGGTGGTCCTCCCGTGCCCGGGCCGCGTGCGCAAAGCCGTCGCCGCCCCTCTTACCTGACCGTCGTAAGTCCGAGTGGCCCCACACCCTCGGGTTCGATTGCCTCCCGCGACCTCAGTCTGATCACCTCTTTCCCACCTGGCCTTTTCCTTTCCAGGATTGCGAATGGTTTTTGAGTTTGGTTTTCTCTGCATCCCCGGTCGACGCGACTCCGAGCCTCCGCCAGCCCGCATGTCTAGGCGGGAGCTCCGAGTCGCGTCGGCCGCAGCCGGCGCCCCGCCGGCTCCCAGTGACCCCGTGTGTGTTGCAGGCGTGCGCGGGCGCGCGACGCGGCCGGAGCGGCTGGAGGAGGAGTACTACACGCGGGCGCGGTACGCGCGCTACGAGCGCGGGCGGTCGCGCGACCGCGAGCAGTACGGCCGCGAGTACCGCGAGGGGTACGCGGCCGAGCGCGACGCGTACGAGCGGGACGCGTACGAGCGCGAGGCGTACGGGCACGACTACACGCGCGACGCGTACCGCGACGAGTTCCGCGAGGAGCGGCCGCGGCGCGACCGCGACCCGCCCGACGAGTACGCGCCGTCGCGGCGCGCGCTCAACGCCGTCTGAGCCGAGCCCGTCTCCGGCGACCCGCGCGTCGCGGAGACGCCCGTGTAGCCGGCGACGCCCCGCTCCCTGTA
This sequence comes from Peribatodes rhomboidaria, assembly GCA_911728515.1. Classification (NCBI taxonomy): domain Eukaryota; kingdom Metazoa; phylum Arthropoda; class Insecta; order Lepidoptera; family Geometridae; genus Peribatodes; species Peribatodes rhomboidaria. Next base: position 17,633,781 of record OU452169.1, read on the forward strand.
CATAGTCCCCGCCGGCCGGCGCCCGCCGACCTCGCTGGAATGTTTGCGTCGCTCGTGTCGTGTTGCCTTTTGCTTAGATCGTCGGTGAGACGACGGTCGAGTCGGTCGGCCGGCGCCGCGGCCGGCGACGTCGCCCCGGAGGCGCTTCGGTTTCGTGTATTGTCTTTTATTATCGCGCGTTTTCTGCGCCGGACGCTGTTTCGATTCGCTGAGCTTTAGTGGCACGCTTGTGGCGGGCCGGCCGGGGCGCAGCAGTGTCGCGCCCCGGCCGCCCTTACCGCGCGATGGAGGATCGCGTCGCGTCGATGGAGAGAGACGTATTATAGTTCGATCACAGGATACTCTGTGGCACGGAAGTCGACCCGATATCTTCGGCCGCGCGAAGCGAGGTGCACGAATATTCGGAACTTTTCCGTTAAACGTATGAGAGAGGCCGGTCTGACTAAATTAACTCGCGCTAGAGGCCTTCTGTACCGGAGTGTATTCTGTGACGTAGGTAGCGTACCGACAAGCTCGCACTCGGTACGGAGCTCGCGATTGTATAAATTTTAAATAAATTAAAATAAAAGATAATTTTAGTACCGTTAGATATTATCCGTTTCCCATTTTTTGACATACTCTGTAATTATATTGCATCGTCTGTACTTCATTGTTGCAATCATTTGTAAATAAAATACTTTATATCGAACTATGTGTTTCTCTTTGTTTTCTTTATAGTGACGTCACATTTGGACAGTGGACAGAGATGCATAAATGTCTTCCTAGACACCTATGCATCTATGGCGCAGGACAGAGACGAAGAGGAGAAAACCAACTTCATTGCTTTCAACATTACGCAAGCCACCGGCACGGATCTGTCTGAATTACATATCCATGGCAGCAACTGTGAGAAGTCCATATGTCTCAATATGTCGAAGCCAAGCTGTTCTTGTAACTCTATCATTAGTCACAAGTACAAAATATCTAAGAGTAATGGTGGATCAAAACCTGACCTTTAAATACCATATAACAAACATCGCAAAGTTGATTTACGTAATGAAATTGCTAAGGCCTGCTGCCAAGGTTGGCGTTAAACTGCTGGTGTATAAATCTCTGTGTGAGTCCCTTCTGCAATACTGTATAGGGGTCTGGGGAGGAGCTGCCCTGAAGCACATGATAGAACTGGAACGCGCGCAAAGAGCAGTTCTTAAAGTGATGCTGGGTAAACCTCGACGGTATCCAACTGAAACATTGTATGAAGAAGCAGCTGTGTTAACAGTACGTCAGCTTTTCGTGCTACGGGCGATTGCCAAATGTCATCACTTATTGGCTGGACATGATGACAACGCTAGACGTAAACGCCCTAGGGATCACCTGCTTCCAAGAATCAACACGTTGTTTGCTTCCCGTTTACCGAAATATGCTCAAATCTTTACGGAAAACTCAGTCTGCAGGCATATTTGCATTGATATGACAAATAAAACCATTTGGAGAGTCCAAGCATAAAATTCAAAGGTGGCTACTTTCTTTGTCATATAAGCAAACAGAAAAACTTGTAAAGTTTAGTGAAATGAAATACAAAGACGTGTTCCCAGCAAGTAGCCGTACAACATAACATCACTTCACTTTACATACATATACAGACACACCCTCACACACTTACACACATACACACACACTCACTCAATCACACCCACCAAACTTGAATCTCATTAACTAATCCAATTTATTTTAATTTAATCTTGATTTTATTATGATTTAATTTTAACTTAATTTTTAACGAAACCCCCTATATACTAAATTGTATGAAAATCGTTGGAGCCGATTCCGAGATTCCAATTATATATATATACAAGAATTGCTCATTTAAAGATATAAGATTTTGTATTCATTTCAGTTTATTTTTATTTAACATAAATAAGTTGAAAGAAAAAGATTTATCAATTTATTCTAATCCAACAATGTACATTAACGGTAATTCCATGTAATATATCATGTTCCATAATACCATGTGTGCTTTGTTCTCAGGGTACCCAAGATACAGGCCTAGCCTAGTTTGGGGCCCACCGATAACATTTTTCTGTGTTCTTCTCTGTTAACATCTATTGAAAATTTGCTTATATGCTGTAATTTTTGAAAATAAATGTATTATTTATATTATTACCTATACGGGATTTGTTGGGAATAAAACTTCAAAAGTATAGAACATTATCTCAGTTTATTAAGGCGTTTGCAGTAAATTCGATGATAATCAACGGACTTAAAGAGTTGACAGATATGTGCCTTTCAAAAATAAATTAAACATCATTATTGATAACAGATAAATAATTCTAATTTCTTCTCGCTTGCCTCTTTGGTCTCTACTAGCTAATTACGCTATGTTAATTGTAAGTATGTACAATTTTAAGTTAAATTTTTAATCGGATTCTGAAGTGAAATACAAAACACTGGATTATTATATTGTATTTCTGCTAAGATATGTGGGTGTGATAGTGGTTTTAAGACTAGAAAATAATATTTTCGATTTTACTTATTGTTACAAGTAAGTAATATAGAATCTGACTTGGCAGTAAATGTCGTGAATATAATGTATTTAGGCATTCGTTTAAACTAAGTTTAATTTTAGTTTGGAGTTGGCCGATTTTAAATCGCGTTCTTACCCCTATTTAACTTTCTAATAATGTTGTTACTCATGAAACAACTTCAGATTTTTATTCATTACTGGGCATTTCACCTCAAGCGTCACTAACCAAATTCAAACAAAACTGAATCCTCTGCTATTACAATAAGTGTTAGAATCCCAACTAATTACAAGCCAGCGTCTCTTTGGTTTCACACTTACGATATTACAAACGCATCAGTTCCATCACTATTTACACTTTACACAACCGTATTTACACTTCACAGAGTCGTTTTTGCAACGTCCTGGCGTTACGCTTGCGACCTTTCGTCGCAGAGAACATCCTCCTGTATCTGAGCACGCGTGCTAGTCAGATGTAGAGGTAGTCGTTTTTCGTCTCCCGACAGTAGCTGATGCTGGGGAACTTGTAGACGGGGCTGTAGCGCTTCTTGTCGGCCTCCACGCTCGAATCGGACTCGAGGGAGAGGGCCGACAGCGCTCGGGAGGGCTCCTCGTCCTCGGAGGAGGCTTCCTGCGGCGCGGGCAGGGCGCGCGGGGGCAAGGGAGGGGCGCGGGGGTTCCGCCGCACCCTGAAGTGGCAGTCGTGGTCGGCCGGCCATGAGCGCTGCACGAGGAGGGGCAGGTCGTCCGGGTGCAGCTTACGTTCGTACTCTTGAGATGGGCACACCTGGAAACGATGAATGATTTGGTTAGACACAAGTTTAGAATATAATGGTAACGCAGCCATCGATACCGACAGGTTAGTCAAAGTGTCGGGTTGGTTTTGTTTTTCATTAAAGGCTTGTTATTTCACGTAGGGGATCCCTAAACAATGCTCCGAAAATATTTCAAGTTCGCAATTTGGGTTAAAGACATCTGTTTAAGTACTCTTTAGTTCAATATAGGAAACGCATACGCACCTCATAGAGCGAGAACCTCTCGACGCCCTCCGTGGAGTCGTAGCAGTGCAGCAGGATGGCCAGCAGCTCGTCCGCCGTGGTCTGTTCGCTGGTCAGCAGGCACTTGTACTGCGACGAGGACATCAGCGCGCTGTCGTAGATTTTCACCAGACCGCCGGGACGCATCTGCAGGGAGAACCTGCCAAGAGGAGAGAAGTGGTTGAGTAACTTTGAAAATTACAAAAAGAATCACTTCTGCGGTTTTTTTAGCAAATAGGAAAGTGCATATAGCTAGAATAGATGAAAAACAAATACTGAATTCAAACTAAATATATTTCAAAAGTTTGTGGATTTGTATGGTCATAATTACACGTCCCAATGCAATATCGACCTACCCTACGTCGAGCCGTTATCCACCACGCCTGGCTCACTGCGGGTTGGTGGATGTCATGGAATTATTCTTATAGAACATGTAGGAATGGAATGGAAATGGAATTATTCTTATAGAACATTTTTCACGATTTTTCTTTACCGATATGTTATGTGGATATGTTGTATAGGTGCATAGAATCAAAATGAAAAATTGTGAAATAACTTTTTTGCCATGCTCTAAAATATTAAATAGAGCTAAAGACAATCCACGTAGCAGATGAAAAAGATGCAATGGTCAATAGTTTAGACAGCTGACAAATTAGATGATCGTTTCAATACAGGTGATCAATAATGATGCATAGAACAGCTGCTTAGCGATCTTTAAAATTATAGAGAGCACAGAGCCTAATTACATGCTTGCTAAAGTTAATAAGTCGCTCCAGCGCAGGCAAGTAGTCGCAGGACAGGCAGGCGAGTAGATCAACATATTTTTGTTTCATTTGGAAAAACTGGTAATACACTTGGTGCGGTGACCGCAAAAGACGGTGGGGACCTACTTAATTTTACATATTACTATAGACATATGCCTTCTAAGTACTGACTAAGTTCTAAGTTCTTTGTGAGTTTTTAAATATTTACGTTTACATTTTTCATTGTAATCAGTTCTGAGCATTTGAATTATAGTCAGTTAAGACTTAAAAAAGTTAAAGTGTAGCAAAACAAAACTGAAAAGAAAGTTTAAACTAAATAACTATAGCCAATATAAGACAAGTAATACAAGGTAAACGAATAGGTAGGTAATAAAATATATGTTTTTATGTAATGTGACATTAAATTGATACGTGTGGAGAGCAATGTGACACCTGCCTGTGCTACATTTCTAAATGTAAATTATATCGACTCTCTACATAATTATAAGACTCTTATGTCTACATCAATGTACTGAAAGTGGACGGAAACGATATTGATTCATCATTGTATATTGAAAGAAAGGAAGAAAAAGAGTTTATTTATGACCACTACATTTAAAATTAAAAACATTGAGCCAATTGTACTATCTACAAGGTCACAAATCGCTATTGAGTAAAAAATGTGTAAAATATTGTGTAAAACGGCGAGTCGAACTTGGAACTCAGTTCTGACGCGTGAGATAAATTATATCATGGGTACTCTAAATCTTATGACTTTTCAAACGAGAGAGGCAATGACTAAGATAATTTCTCACGCGCCAGAATAGGACCCCTGGATGAAATTGGCACAAGACCGGGACGAATGACGTATGTATGTAAGTAAGTACACACATTCCTAGATTTTCTAATATACCTACTTATGTATCTTTTTGATCTTTCAAAAAAAAAGTGCCTCATATTGTTTGGAAAAAACATCGATATCCTCCAGCTGAGCAAGCTCAGACCTCTCTTGCAAGCTGGGCTGGAGGATGTGATGATGATAATGAGACAGAATACGACTGTCTACCCAAGACACGTCACGGAATGAAATAATATCCGGTAATTATGTCTCATTGTATACAAATCTCAGAATTTTTACACCGTTCATACAATAATAAATAATTACCTTCCATAAACATGTATTTACATCCTTTAACATTATTAATTTTAATTCAGTATGACTCAACAATGCACTATCGACAATGTTTGTATCCTTCCAACTATTACTCACCAGTAAACTGATAATCCTGCCGTTAAAGTTACTGTAGCTAGTAGCGAGCTAGTAACTATCCTTTACTGCATACATAAACATTTATTGATCTCTGAACTTAGGGCTAAAAATATGGAAGTACCTACCCACCTACAAATAGCTATAGTTACAAGTCTATCAAAGTTTACGACTCTAAGGGCATTATTTTACTATGTAGAGGTATACCTACCTATATCTTATAGAGAATTTTGGATCATATTCATATAAATAATCGAACTATCTTATGAAAGGCATTCTGAAAGTTAATTGAAAACTTTCTGTTCTGTAAAAGCGAACATCAAACGTGACCTAAAAGCTTGAAACGATTATGTGATGGAAGCCGTCACGGAGCTCGATGACACTATGACTGAGTAGAGAGCTAGTTTCCTTTATAATAGATTAAACATTTTGGTTTTGATAAAGTACTTAGTTCCGATAATCTTCAACCTAATCTGTTTCAAAGACTGAGAGAAATTGAGACCCAGTTTCTTTGATTACTTTGTCGTCTAACATGAGAATGGCTCTGACAAACAATTTAGGAAACTTGGTATATCTGTAGGAAGGTATATAGCGTAATTAATGGGCTTAAGTGTTTTTCGTAGATATGTTAACAACAGACTTCTTTAACCCATTTCTTAGCTGTCTTTAGCTTTCTTCGGTATGTACTGTAGGTATTATATTATATGATATAAATACTTTGTCGGCAGTAGTCCATATTACGTCTTGCGTTAACACATTTACTCCCAACAACCTCATAATAACCCTACGCTACGCAATCATGTCAACACGCGTCCAACACGTACCATATGGTCAATAAAGTGTTCCCGACTTTCCCGAGCTTTTTAACGTTTTATTGCTTCTGTTTACCGAACGGGAATAGACAGGCCGGAAGAGGGGACACGAGTGGATCTTTTTTCGGCGCCGCCCGGTGGTCGGTGGGTCCGGGAGAGTGGACAGGTTCGCGTGTCGATGCGATGACCGAAGGGTTAACAATGGGATTTGTTTCAGACTTAAAATGAGATGCTCAATATATGCTATGTGATATTTGTTTGTGTTGTTATTGAGTTTTTAATTATTTATTTCGGATTAAATTCTTCTTCATGGACCACCAGGTCACAAGTTCTTGAATTGTCCATAATGCCTCTACTTTCCTAAAGTCATATAATTTGCATTACTAAGTAGGTATTGCCTACTGGTTATACAAAATCCAGGATACCGCCAAGATAACTCCGCTAAACTTCCGCAAAAACGTACCTACTATAATCACCCCACATACTTTGTAGGTCAGACTGATAATTTGACAAAGTTGCAAATTTGGCTACTAAATGAAAACGTGAAATGAAATTTTGAAAATGTGTTCATATTCAAGCATTTTGAAATTCTATGTTTTATATTAGCCTAAAATAGCACTTCATCAGCAGACGTCCGTCAGTTTTTGGTAGAGACATTGTTTGGGTTTCTATTTCTGAATTTGTCATTCGACCACTCTATTTATTTCCCTAATTGAGTGTGTGAAAAATAACTTCTTTTCCTGTTTGTCGCGTTTCATAACGACACGGGGATCTATTGTTACCTAAACAATCGAATAAGGTAACTATTGCTGCTTTGCCTTCTACCAAAACGTCTAGTGTTATTGTTGTGTTATTACTGATTATATATACCTACAATATAGCTAATTTATGTTTGGCATGAGTCATGTTGTAGTAGTCTTACAAATTGCAAAGAACTTAACTAACTAGGAAGTGTAGGAAGGTGTAACTGGTTATGTCGTCATCGTCAAGGATATTTAATGTTTGTGACGTAGATACGTCATCGCAGTATAGTTTCGCTAACTAGACGTAATCATTGTCCTCTTACGTTACAGATGATGACTCATTTACGGCGTCACAAATTCATTAGATTGCGCTTGAATAAGAATTACCTTTGAGTCATGTCTAATTCAGGTCAATATTCTTCCTAGTATTTCACCAAAGTGTTACAACTGTGGTCAAAATAGACGTTAGGTATACGTAGGTGAAAACTTTTTTCTAGTGATTATAAATTATCGTGACTATCTTATAATCGTTAAGAATCATATCTTTAAGGGCGCTCCTAAAGGGTCTATATTTTTACTGGCCTGACAATACAAGCCATAATGCCAACTGACCATCATCAGACATGCTAGAAATCTATGACGCACTCAAAATATTGTCGCAATATTAAATTTATTAATTGTCAAATTTATCCATCGCAAGCCGACGCAAAAAAATGAAAAAAAAAGGCACTCACTTAGAATATCCTTTGGGATGGCAGGCCTGTAGCGCGGCCGGGCGGGCGTCGTCATCGAGCTCCAGCGTGGTCCGCAGCCCCGCCGCCCGGACCCGCACCTCCATGCTCAGGTAGAACAGCCTCGGGTCCCGGTGTCTCATGCGGAACTTCCCCAGGAGAGTGGCCACCACCTCGCGCGCGCGCGTGCCCCATGTCACCGAGAGCGTCTTGTACTCGATGTCGGGCCGGAGGCGGCGCGCGTACACTTTGATTGTGGTCTGAAAAGAGAAGAGACAAACGCTCAATACGGATTCTGTAAAATTGTTGGGAAGCCGAGATATGAGCTTTTGATTAGAATAGAAGCATATGGTTATATCTAATGGGTGGGAAATAAAAAATAATAAATATGAGATTTTATGGGGAATAAACGCAAGAGCCATAAGAGCATAATTATGCAAGGGTAATCATTAAGTGGGATTCCTCGACGCTTCCTTCAAACCGGTTCAGAAAATCTTAAGCATCCGAAGAAGCCTTAACAAGATGCGCTTTTTGTAATCTTCCGTCCATTTCAGGCACCCGGAATGACATGCGACTACCGAGAGAGCTTCCTCGACAAAAACTAGACAAAACCCTTCAACATGATAAAATCTAAACAGGAAATGTATGTATATTGCAATTTTTTTTTAAGAGAAGAAACAACTTTCTCATCCTTCTGACTGTAGACAATATCATTGTTAGAAGCCAGAAGTTGGAAGATATTATAATCTAGGCACTTTATCTAACGCAACACGTAGACGCAACGCAACCGGAAAACGTCAACGCATATATTTTAATATTACTGAAACAGTATCAATTATATGTCCTAACCAGAAATACCACTGCACTGCAGACACTGCAATGCAATGTAAATCCAATAAAGTTATCATTACGCCGAGAATGTGAGGATTGCAGAAAATCAAGTTCTCACGACGCCCTTTCCCACTGTATCCAATGCCTTAGAGCAGTCACCGAAACACAAATATTATCACTTGCTTCACTATCACAGAAAAAATCACTGGCTTTGGAGAAGATATTGAAAGTTTCTGTGATGAAACTCATTGATCAACTCACGTGGATGTTATGTGGGAGTAAAGCCAAGCGTGTCCGCGGAGCTGGGATGGGTGCGAGCATGGTGCGTGCGTCTGTAGCCGCAGTCGAACGATCACTGGTCGGAGTGGTCGAGTTACCGCTACCGTACGATCGTTCGTACGTCGGTTCCATTGGTTTGCTTTGGAGGATTGTGGTCACTCTTGTGTTGTAGAAATATAGGCTCTGTGGTGTAGGACTCCGGACGCACTACTGTTACTTAATCTGGATTTCGAGCTTATTTGGAACATAGTAACTATAATTTATTCCTTGCGGAAACAGGAGCTGAGAGGAAGCAGTGGAGTGAGGGTGTTTGCAGTGATAAGATAGGTTTGGCGGTTTGGGGCTTTGACTGATAAGAAATAGGATTACGGGTTTTGCGAGCTTATCTAATTGACAATTTGACGCGCTGTTTGGTTTCTTGCTTGTTATTTTATTATTTTGTAATGCCTAAAATGTTACTCTACATGAGTTTAGACGGTTTGGTTAGTGTTTTCAGTACCTACCAGATCGGTAGAGTCTTAACAAAATAATTTGACTAACTAGGTATTGAAAGTATAAATTAAGTATAATTGGTAGAAGAAGTATATTGGAAGGTATAGAAAGGTATTGGAAACTATTTTCAGTTTGTAATTTCATTCCAAAATCCATCAAAACCATGGTTTTTCTACATAATTATGTATTTTAACGATGTATAGACCATGTGTCTCCATGAACCTTAATGAATGTACCAGTTAGTAAATTGACAGAATAACATAATAAAATCAGCACAGTTCATCAATCGTCACTCCCACAGTGGTCGGGGTGCCGGAAGCCATCGAGGGGTGCACCGCGCCGAGGGTGCACCTGTCCGAGCCACCTGTCCGCAGGAAGCAGCCAGGAAACAAGCGTGGGCCTGGGAACTGGCCACAATGCGGATTTATTGCTTGGTTTTCGTTACAGTTCGCTTGTTTTGACTCAATGGTATTTATAGTGATATACGTGTTTGCTAAATATTGATGTCTCTGGGTATAGTTTACGCTGGCGCGTTACCTACCGATTGCGATATCAAATCATTTACGTTTACGAGCGTTTATTTTACTTTAGAAGATTTAAAAAGGAAGATTTTTTGCCATTTTGAGGAGACTTTTATTGAAGTTAGGTGAGATTTTTTTCAATATTGTAAAAAAATCTGATCAAATATTTTTTCGATCTTTTTTTTACATTTTGGATGAATTTTGCGCTGTTTTAAAAATAGATATTTCGAGCGTGTTATAAAAGTGATTAGAGTTCACGTTGTTTAAGGCTAGTGTTATTTGGTATTGCGTTTTTTAGGGATTATTGTAAAACCTAGCGAAGAAACCAAATACGCAAACCGCAAAATACATACAATATTGCCCATGCAGTTTCACAAGAACGAGCATTGACGAGGTTCCGCAACGATGGCATCCGCCCAAAGAAAGCTCGACTCCGGTAAAAGTGGTCTCTTGAATGCCTTGAACGAACTTGAACTCGGCGGAAGCGTAAAAACCAGCCGCAGCCGGACGGACGCTCAGAATGCGGCCCTGGATGACCACGGGGAAATGCTGGCTGGTTAGTTGCGAGAAAATGGTGTGGTGATGCAATTAGACAGTGATGGATGTACCGCTCTCACCAAACTGTTGTAAGTTATAAAATTGTGGATCATGTTTTATGATTATGATTATTGAGATGTGAAATAGTAGTACCGACTTATCTCGCCCCTACGACGGAATAAATAGTTGTCTCTATCTAATTCGTAAGTTATGTTACCCAAAAGCATTTTTAAATCTGATAAGTATACCTACCTACTTTACTTACTTTTTGCATTACATCGTAGATACAAGAACAAATACAAACGTAGATAAGTAGGTCTGATATTTGGTATTGTCTGGATGCTGCTGAAAAAGGTCTACAAAGTTAATGTACGGGTAACTTAGGCGTTATTCTTGAAAATATAATGTTTAAGTGACATGATTTTCTTCCACAGAGAAAGTAAAGTAAAAACTCAAAAAAAAAAAAAGTGGAGAAGATAGCAAATAGAGTCAAAAAATTTAAATTGCAAACATGCGCATGCGACTCTGAAATCTTTGCCCTTTCAGCACTGCAGCGCCATATTTACACAACGCAAGTAGTGCGCAACTCGGCGTTGTAAATCACGTAAGTACGCACGATACAGGCTCTATTGTTCTTAGTTCACGACTAAACGTTTAGATGGCGCTAGTTGTTTACAAACATCGGAAACTTGAAAAACCAACGAGCCGTAATAAAAAGGCTTTGCTACTCTATGTTTTTCGTGAAGGTTAAACAATTCAAAGATGCATTGAACTTGCAATAAACCCTGAAAATGGTTTGTTTACATTTTAAAGTGAAATATCAATACAATTTACACTACCCACGTTGTTCTTAGTATATGTTTGGGTATGTCCTTAACCTTTACATCCCTGACATTTTAACTCTAACTTCATTGATTACCTACTTACATGGCTCATCTTTTTAAATAACCAAAACAAAGACCACATTACCCGGGACTAAAAGTTTTCTATTATAGTCTTCATGATGTAGTTGAATTAACTACTTACTTACTACTTTTTGAGATCGGTTTAGTGATGGGTGAGAGAGATTATGAAGTATATAAGTACCTACCTAACTAGTTAAATATAAATAATTTGGTTTAGAAAAAATATGATAACAGATAGATTTTAAATATAAATTCTTAACGTTTTATTCCAGAAAACTGCGAGAAAACTGGACATATCGGAAATATCGTAAGCTGCAATTACTTACTTCCATTTATTGGTGTGAGGAGTGATGTCCATCAGTACCTAAAGTGCTTATTACATTACGCGATTTCTCTAGGTCTGTCTATTGTGTCCCTGCCTGATGTAAAGAGGTTTTGGATCCCTGACTCCCTGTGTCTCACACTATACCCTATCCATAGGCGTACCCTAGACTTATTATTTTAGGGGTGGAGCAGAAGTAAAGAATTTTCTTAGGGGTAGGGCAGAATTAAATGTACTACCTACTTTTTTACTTGAATAACCTATATTTTGAGCTTCGAGTTAGTGACCGGGGCGGGGCAGATGCCCCAGATTGCCCCAACGGGGGTTCGCCTATGACCCTGTCTGTGTCCGAGAACTCGCGTAATGTCATAGGCCTTTAAACCTTTACTAACCGTGTCCTTTCTCTAACTCACTTAACATTCTCGATTTTTCTTATGTAGCAGATAACACGATTACTCGAAAGGTCAATAAGAAGAGCGTAACTCATCGATCATCGTGACCAGCGGCGCATCCGTAACGTTGCGACATCTGCACCTTGCTTTTGATGAACCTTGTGCTGAGGGAGTAGGGCTCGTTTTACAACGGTAGTCAAGTTATGGGGTCAGAAGTCGGATGACGGCTGCAAGAATGATATTTTATCTATCTACAATGTTTAGGAAAGTTAGTTACGATGATTGCGTTTTGAAGAAATGTAGATGATGTGAACTTCTAGTACTACTTACTTTTAAGTGATATTTTAATAATAGTAGTTTAGGTTACACGTTCATTTGGACGTGTAAACCTATTGTACGTATTCTACGGTGCTCTTTTATAAGCTTATTTTGTTTGAGTGCAGATTTTCGTACAGAGTTTCTTAAAGTTACATGGTGTATGTTAAGTGTTAACATAGTGTAACTTTATTGTCAAGAAGTTGTAAGTTTTCCCAAATAAAATAAAATGAGAAAAAATAACTATTGAAAAAACAAATATGTAGAGCTTTTCGTTTCTTGTTGGAAATTGTATACGAGTATATTCCGCTACACAAATAAACTCAGCAAACATGAAGCATTGTACATCTCGAAACATACGACTCAAGTTTCTGCCAAACATCCTACGACCTAAGTAGGTCCGTCTTCTAGACACCGCCGTGTCGCTGAGTGATGGTCTTCCGTCTAATGCCGGCATCCTTATTAACCTCCTCCTGGACTCTGGACGGACATTTCGCATCCTTTATGACGAGATAATTTCATTAAAAACAACTGTACGGTGTCATAGAGTAGAGTTCGGTATGTAGGTTAATATTTTGGCACTGGAAGTATGAAGCATCTCTTTTTTAGTGAGAGGAATGAACTCAGTGAAATGTTCTAAATTTTATTTTTCTAACATGGATATAACCAGAGCTGTAAACGAATGTAAAACGTAGTTGCGTTTATAACGATAAAGTTTAACTTTTACATAAACAAAAACAAAAGAAAGCCGGTTAATAAGTGCTGTTATTTTTCCATTTCCCCAAGTTTTCCGATTAAACACATAGATTAAACTAATACCTAATTATGCAAAAATTAGTGTGCATGCCTGCATTTCCCTAGACATCGCTTTCCGGCCATTTCAATAATTGCGCATGCGCCGCTATCGATTGCTCCACGAATGCTCGATGGAGCGCGACGGAGCATCGCAGTGCAATGAACATGAACAATTTGGTAATTTATAGAAGACGAAAACTGTTAATGAAGTTCGCTGTGTCAACTTTTTTCTTTAATTTGCTGTCCTGCAGTGACAATATTACTCGTACCTTAAGTTATAAACTGAATAAGCTTACCTACTCAGATTTTGTATTTCGTAAGACAAATGTTTCATAATAAACTTTTGTAGTTACTATTGTATTTGCGTAGAGCTCATCCAATACTAAGAGAAGCAAAGATTTTCTAAAGGCAACGTTGGCATTTCACACCTTATCCGGGTTACGACGTTGTAAAACATTGATGCGTGTTCATTAGCCATGCATCGATGCGTGAAATCGGAATTGTTCACCCCTATTATTCGCTTTGTAAACAAAACTACAATTAAAGATTTGTTTTAACTGTTTCGAATGGGAAAAACTACATTTGGTCACATTTCGATTAAGCCTAGGTTACCTACAATACAATATTACTTTTACTTTTCTAACAACTTTCGATTTTTTTTTTTCGATTTGGAACGCAACCTAATTCTCATTCGACTGAAATTAAATATCTTAGTAGTTATCTTTTGTAGACTTTAGTCGCAAATGTTGAATGTTGAGTGTGGTAGACCAATCCGCCAGATTACACTTCTGCTTCTGTGCAGGTAGTTGAAGTCATCACTTTACACCTTTCTATAACCTGCCCTTAAAAGCCCATCTGTATTTTCAGGAGTAATTTTATCACGTGTTCTTTCCGCTCGTTTATCATCTTGAAAATACGGGTTATTAAAACCCTTTCACGTTTAATCGTAACAAATTCCCAATCAGAGGCAATCAGCGGCCGCGCCGGAAACCGCTCCATCTTCAGCACGGGTCCGAAATAACTCGACAAAAAGAGTCGCGGCGTCACGAGCGCTTCCATTTCCTCATTTCCTGCCGTCACACCTCATTCACCCAATTTAGTGGCGTCCTGTCTGTCTCGCTGGACGATGTAGCGACGGGCTGGATGACGTCTGTTGTGAAATTTGATACGAGATAGACCTACAGTTACTAAACATCGTGACGTTCTGGTAGAGCTAAAACAAGAGGGGATTTCTTGAATCGTATATGTACAGGCCTTTATCAAAATATAAGTAGGCTAAATATAACTGAGAAATGGTGAGAAAAGTCTCAGTTATTTATCATTTTAGAGTATGTTACTATTTTGTGAAAAACTGAAGAAGCACTCAGTAACATGAGATTCATAAAGCCTTCACAGCTTCGCTATATTTTATAAATAAGAGTACAATATTTATGTATGTGGAGGAGCCAAAGCAAGGATGCATTATTTAAAAGAGATTGCGAAACCTCGAGATCAAAATTTGAGTAAATACTGTCTAAAACTAAAATACATTTTAAATTAATTAGGATGTCCGTCTAGCAATGAATTGGTAAATAAATAATCTAATTGTAACAAAACGGCGACAGACGCCGGCACGCGTGTTCACTGGAATACGGAAAACTGTAGATACGATTCTTGTAAAAGACGTGCGAAAGATTGCAACTAAAATGCTAATTTAGATATGTGTTTAATAAAAGCACAACATATTATGTACAACATTTCCCTTGGCTATGGTTTAATTTTACAATCAATAAATGTATGCGGGTAGTACAAATATATTGCCACTAATTCATTGAACTCAAATTTACCATGTTTATTTATTTTTAATCTTGACACTTCTGTACAAGCACTACCGAAAAAATATATAATCACCAATACCAACTCCACATCTTTCCAGATGCTCCGGCGCAGGGTAATCGACGGATGTTTGCTCAGTCACCGCCGCTGTCAATTGAACGACGATATTTCGGAGATAACCCACCGATTGACTGCCAACTACAAGCTAACCACTGCATACAATGGGTCTAACGGTACGATGTAACCTACGTAATACGTTCATGGCGTAACAGTTAGCACGTAACAGATATGTGGGTTATGGTGGACCGTTAGAATTTCTGATCATTTTGATTGACCTCGAATATTATGGGCACTCGACAGAAGTATGTGTGATTGGAAGCAATCATAACTTGCGCTGGGATGTTTATGTAGAAGACACAATGGTAGAAGAGCGTCTGAGAGACCTATAGATATTATCACAAAATAGAGTATGAAAGCAGAGTAACGGTAGGACCGTCCAAGTACTTTTTGTGAAATATAAATGGGTTTGTCTGTACTTAATATATTTATTTATTAAAGTAGTATGAATCGTACTACTTTAATAAATAAATAGTTTCTAAAATTACAATAGTTGTGTCTTAGTAGTTAAAATATGTAGCATCTCACATTACAAGTCCACCTCACTAACCGTACGCACAAAAACACCCCTGCTTCACTTGAAATCTAAATCAAGCCCAGAGTGTGCCCCACTTGAGTCCTGACCTAATCCGCCCTATCTTAACAGACGGTCTATTTTTACATTTTATAGACCATTCAACACAAAAACTCTTCTATTTTGGTTTTATAGATAATTCCTCACGCCTGACAACTGTAACAACACTGATGTTAAGGGCCACCAGCATCTTCAGGGAATTAACTCGTAAAGTCTTGGTGCTTTGAGATCACTGCTTTCGAAACTGAAGGAGTGATTTAGGAGTTGATTGTCTGAACTAAGATGTTAAGATAGATAATATGAAATGTAACGTAACTTAAAGTCTTTGATACGTCTCGTTTTGCAGTGGATCGATCTATATACTCCTAACCAAAGGCACTGACATTTAAACTGACGTTTCAAATCGCCTTAAATCGACAAATTAATGTGTATGGAAATTACTAATTTTGTCGATTTGAAACATCTGTTTAAATTTCCGTCCTCACACCCCAAGCAGGATAGGAGGCTTCGTGATAATTTGTTACCAATTCCGATTTGAACTAATTTGGGTTTTGTTACTAATTCAACGCCTGTAGATATTCAATTAGATAGGCTTATCTGTATATTGAAAATGCAAAAACTATTAACTAATACAAAAAAAACGGTTAACTTCAAACAGACGAGATGTCGTCAATAATTACAACACCTTCTCATACTAGTTTGAAGGTTTGAACAAAGCTCATCACTTATTTATAAACCAGTTTTGACACTCGCCCAAAACAAACAGAGCGACTAAGTACAACCGTCGACCCTCTACCAGCTGGTCCTCACCTGGCGACCCGCGCACAGGAGCCAGACTCCATTATACCATTACCTATAATGCTTGATGTACCTACGAGGACCATGTGGCTATGATGGGGTTAAGTTGAGCTTGAAATGGGAGCAAAAAGCTCGTAGACAGTACTTGCGTGACAGTGCAGAAGGTTCCGTCTTATTAAATATATGTATGTATGGTACATTCACTTATCAGCTGGTTGAGAAAAACATAGAAGTTTAATATTATTGATAACAATTATTGTCTGATGCTGGTTAAAGATTAGCTTTTATTTCCGTCAATCTCTCTAAATCTCATGCGCTGATACCCTGAACAAAATTTAAGTTGGTTGATCCAGAAATTTTGGATGCAAGAAATACTTGAAACTCAATATTAAATATGATAAATCTAAATCTATCATTGACAAATACCATTCTGAACATCTAAACAAACAAAGGCCCCTCTGAAGTATCAGCTTACAAAGCGCGGAACTCTAAAAGTTTGTAAAAAACGTTGCGCGGGCGCACGTGCTCGACGCACCAGGTGCGGACCGCAGGAAGTATAGAAAAAAGAGCAAGAGGAGTCACGGCCTTAATCCGTGTTATTAATATAATAATCATTTCACCACTTCAACTGTAAATTAGTTTTTCCAGTAAAAGCAATTTGGGTCGTAACACTGTATATTTTTGTGTCTACTTTTTATCTAATATCTCAGCACAAACGTCTGACCCGTCCCCGATGCTTTCAAGATGTTATAATAACGGTTAACATTATTTTTATGACATTTTTATGTGTACGTAAAAACATATTGCTACGTAACGCGCAAAAACCTGGTGCGTAGCAGAAATTCCGCTTTATTGAATTTTCTCTGACACATTTACATATTTTTATAATGATTTCTTGTCACGATAAAAATAGATTGATATTTCCGTTGTAATCGGAATAATATAAGGTCGAAGGTTTTATTGTAACGCAAATGAAACCAACTCAACGAGGCACTCGACCTCTTCCAGCTACGCAGATCGCGGTGCTACGTGCTGAGATGACTCGTAGTTATCGATACTTGTACATCACTTACTATTAAGCTGAAGTAAATAACGAACACTCTGCCCATCTATTCCGTCATCTTCTTGTTTCTACTTAAATATCGTTCAAACACGTCATGTTATCGACACTGAGCACAATGTGGAGACGCTCCGCCTCATGTTACGAAACATTGTTATCGGTAACAAATGGTTATTGCTTTGATAATGTTTATCTTGTCTTCCTTAAAATATTCTTCTTATTTTCATGTAGTTTTGCTGTAATTAGGTCATTATGACAATGACTCCGCGTTTTGTTGGGAAATAACAATGGGAAGTAAAAACATTACAAAAATTCTACAGAACTCTACAAGTTAGAGAGAAATGTAAAAGGCTGTAAAAGGCAGTCTTTTACAGAAAGACAGAAGTTTGGATTAGACGCTTTAGCTACAAGAACTCATCCAATCTAAAATGTTCATCCAGAGTAAAGTTCAACAAGTTCCTAAACCCTTTTATATACACTGTTCTTTGTCGAACACGACTAATTGAAGCTCAATTGGTTAATTACAAAATAAGAAAGACCGCTGCTAAGTCAGGTCGTTTCCTTAAAAGCAAATGACAAAATGTCAGAGCCAAGTACGGACTTAACAGCTATCTATTGTTTATAAAGCCAAGACGTCTTACCCAAAAAATGCTAACATCTGTCCCATCCTAATTATCATCAGTCCGGAACATACCGGTTAATCTCGAATTTAACCAGTTAGAGTACAAAGCGTACAGCTGGCCCAATCAATAGGCAATTTAGCGCGAGCCGACTAATTGTTTGGTTTAATAAACCACCATTACTGTGTTAAATCGACGGCGGTAAACGGACGATCACGACCTCGGCCGGTTTATGTAGCCTAGCTGTAGGAACTTACAGCTTAGACATTCTTGAAAAATTTCATGCTATTGGTACTTAACATAACATATTGTCACGCCTTTCCCCCAAGGGGGTTGGTATACAACATCCACACTTCGCCGGACGATATTCAGTCCCAAATGTAACAGGGGGCGAGCCTGTCGCCATACACCGAGCTCCAGTCATGTAGCAGATGACACACAATGATCAAACGTTCCGTCGGCTGGGTTTGAACCCACCCGACCTAACCCTAACCCACCCTCTAGCTTGGGAGGCGGGCCTTCTCCAACTTTTGGTACTTATGTATTTAATAACGTCTAGTACAAACACTAATGGTAGTTAAATCGTAGTGGGGTAGTAGTTAAGAGTAGGTAAGGTAGGTAGGTTAATCAATTTTAAAAGAGCCAAAATTAACCGGTGGTGAAGTGTTTAGTTATGTTTATAACTCTTGTAAACAGTAACTTTTCAACAAGAATGAAAATCTTAGAAGCACTCCAGTCAGACGCACGCTTCAATGCAAGTAGGTATATGTATGTGATGTGATACCATTATAGAAGCTACTGTATATCGTACAAGCACTTACTTATTCGTTTATCTGAAGCAAAATAATCTTGTTAAAACTTCTAACCTTTATCAGTGAACTCTAGTTACAGTCATTGACCATTCGTTTCGGGTAATCCCCTAAAATAAACATAGCTAACCCCCTTGTTGTGCTTTGACAACAAATTGTAGAGCAAACCGCAACCACACGCATCTGTTACAATGCATCATGCCTTACCATAATACCATATCTATTACCTAAGCCAGTGTTTACGACAATAAATTTGTACTTAGTTTTCTTACCTACTAAAATGTACACAATATGTACCAACTACAACATTTTGTTGTTTTGCATAATGTCAAGCAACGATGTGGTATGCGAATGTGGACGCTTTTGCTATTTACCCGATAGTCATGATTACACATGCCATGCGATAACAAAGTGAAGGCTGCCCATGCCATGCCATTGCCCACATCTCAATTACATTACAAATCTTATGCAATTGCAATACGATTCGTCAGGAAGTTGCATGAATTACATTGCATGTATTGCGAGTATTGCGATTCAGTTACGTACATCCTTAGATGACCGATCAACAAGCGTTCATGCATTGATTTGTGGAGCCAATAAATAAGATTCTATTAATTAATAAGCAAATTAGAATTATTTAATGTTTTAACTTTTTATTTCATAGTTTCTCTCAACTGTAGGTTCCGATAGATAATTGCATGTATTCAATCAACTTTTACAACCTCCTTCAAAATGATTTCCGTGACATTGTTCACCTAGATTGCTTTTCTTAGTTGTATTCACCATTCGTCTTATTATTTTTCTGAAACAATTATCCTCCAATCAATTAAATTTAGCTAACAATAACAATGTCAGTCGTACAATAGATCGCTGAGAAACTCCACTGTTTGTATTGGCTTTCTCTGGCACGCTATTTATAGTTAAAATAATTATTATTTCACGCCAATTTATAATAATCATAGCTGCCTTGATCTATTATTTATTACACGGTATACTTACCCATTTAATAGTCACGCTATGTTTACACATGGAATTATATGGATTGATAATTGTAGGTTTTTATTAGCGTTGGCGTTTTATTAGGTTGTGATTGATTGAATTGATCGTGTTGCTAGTGTTTTGATATTATTTGTTTATTCACTAATTTAACTGTAACTCGAGAAACATTTTTAAAACGTTGGCATTATTACAAAACCTTGTTATTATTTTTAATGCGTTATTCTTTACGTCTTGAACTATTTTTAACATTAACAACTATGTTTACAGAACACTGTACCGAATGTCGAATCCCAAAAAATATGAAAATATGTATTTTATTTAAAGTAATACACTAAGTACTAAGAAAATACAATTATAAGTACAAATTATTAAAACAATCGATTGGAACAATAGACTTTTGTAAGTCAATGCAATCGATAAATCCACGATTCTTGGAACGTAACAGAAAACAGATAGAACGAGAATCCACTTCACACCAAATAGCTAACTCAACAAACAGGCGATCCATTGTTTCCCTTGACTTAACACTTCGTTTGAACCCACCCGAACCTTCTCGATCTTCGAACTTTACCAAGAAAAGTTCAAACACCATCACCAAGAACGGTTCCAGAGATTTAAGGATGTACGCCCCATTGCCACCGTGGGTTACATTTTTATAAACGTTTGATGTTTCGAAATTATTTATAACGATTTATTCGGTTGTTAAAATAGATGGCTTACATCCGATTTCCGATGGCTTGGAGTGGTGATGATAGTTTAAAAGTAAGAAAAATAATGAGATGAGAAGCTCGTATGTTTTATGTCGGTTTTAAACATTGAACAATTGGTTTTTAAAAAATTTACGAAAACTTCAAGTGAAAATGATATCTACATGTCAATCACGTACCTACTTCAGTTAAATTCTATAACTACTTAAGGGGTTAAGATGCGCCAATGACATTTGGCATTCGGCGCTCAGCTGGTTTTAGCGCCTCTAGTGATCAACGCTCGAAGCTTTTGAACATTGAGCTAGCATTTCTCAAAGACAAACAAATTCAGACGAAACACCGTGAAAAAAATATTTTTGCCTAAAAATGAAAGCCCTCTGTGATATTATGCTTTAATGTAATGTTTTTTTACTAAATTATTTGAAGCCAACGGCGTTTTAAAGTTGAGCCTTATAAGCAGCATGAGCGCGGTAGTTTGTTTATAAGTATAGGTAGATTAAGTATGTACTCACAAATATCCCGCATAAAGGTTTTTGATTCCCTTTGGTCGTGCGTGTAAAATCTAGAAAAAACAATCGTAGACCACGGACTCTCTGAAGTGTGAGATATTATCTTGGTCCCTCTCACTTTTATGATTTTTCAAACGAGAGAGACATTGACCAAAAAATATCTCGTGCGTAGGAATAGGGGAAATAATATAATATCGTAAGAATGGCCCTGGAGGGCTATTCTTGACGCGTGAGATGTTTCTTGGTCACTCTCACTATGATTTTTAAAACGAGAGAGACATTGATCAGAAAATATATTTCGTAAGAATAGGGCTCCTGATGGGCATCCTAAGAACTCCGGTACCAGGGATAAATTACTCAACCTATCCTAAACCAATGCTTACAACATTTCAAAAATCTCATAACAAAAAACATATTTACTAGGACTAGCAGAGCTGTTCAATCGACGGCCCGCTTAAAAAATGTATTCTACGAGTTGGTAGTACTAATCTGTTTTACATAACCAGCAGGTAGTATAAAAATGACTAAAATGATTGAAAACATAGTGGACCTAGAACTTACAACCTTATTATTATCTCGATAGTTTCTTGCCTGATTTTGCTGATAATTATGTTCCTACTCGAAGTTAAAAACGCGTTTGTGTTTAATATCTTTTTCATCACTCTCATTCGTAAAAAGGACTTTATTACATCAGTTTTAGCTCATAATCCGAGCTATTAAGCACGTGTGCTGTTACTTTACCATTATCGCACTAGTAACTAAACTAGACTTTTTTTAAAATAAATCAACAAGAGTTTTTTTTTTATTTCTTAAATTCTTGATTTAAAGTATCATAACTACGTAATAACAGTAAATAAACATTATTTTTTTTAATCAAAATATTGACAATTAATTAGGTATGATAATTTAAACAAAGTACTCGCTTTATTATTATGCCTAGTAAAATTTTGATAAGTGGAAAAGCAGCAAAATGCGCATACATTTTCAGAAAAATGTATTGACTAATGCAAGTCTGTGTTTTTTCCCCTCGCATGTGTGATGAAAAACGTCACATGAAACGCGTGTGCGTTAATAATTTACACTATTGGCTCCATTAGTGTGCTCGCATACGGCTCGCGCTATAATACCGCCTCGAGTGTAATGATCTTAGCACAAAAGTGTCATAATTTACGATATAAAAAACTACACTTTGACTTAATTTTTTTAGTAAACTGATTTTCAATAAAAGTCAAGTTAGAAGATGTTTTAAGTGATCATTGTAACAAAATTAAAGCGACTTCCAAACCACAAATAAGCACTAATATTAATTAATATAATTATTATAAGCGCTACCCATCTATTTGAAGTCGGTGCCAGCCAAGTCTTATAGGTAGAAGAAGAAGGATACTACTTACAAGTATCTACCTAATTACTACATATACATAGTATCTATATACTACCTACTTGGCTTGGCTGGTTCCGAGTAGTAGGTAATTCCTACTAAACATTCAGACTGAAATATTTGGCATAGTACGAGTAACTCCTAGTACTTCTACCTATTACCAACAAGTATATAACCTACTTACTACACAAATTGTAACTATCTACTCCATATTAGACTTGGCTACCTATTAGATTTAGCTTGGAGGCCGAGTTAACGGCTTACCTACCCGCTACCCTTGCCATAGACACCTGTCTGAGCGTGACGTTTTAATCGGACAGTGCCAGCCAAACCCAGTATAAAGACAATTGCCAATGCCAACTAGATAACTGTTGCCCGTACCATGGTCTGGCAATATGATGATGGTAGAGAGAAGGGTGCAGGTTCGAAGTGAGACCTGTGAATGACAAATACAAGAAACTAACGGAACGAGCTTTTTTTTATCTACGCGTACGAAATCGTGAGCAACAGCTAGTAGTTAATATAGTAAAAAAATCCTCTCTAGCTGGACTAAAGGGGTCTTAGATTGGATATTGAAAAACCTTTTGTAGCTGAAATACATGTATAGTGCTTAGATTTTAGCAAACACCAAAAAAATTATCAAAATAAACAGAGAATCAAAAAATATCAATAAATCAAATGCTTTGAAGGCAGTAATCGCTCAGATTAACACATCCTTAATCTAACACAAGAAAATCAAATGTTGGTTTTATAGATGAAACATAAATTCGAGCGAAGCTTGCAGTTGGGAGTTTCCAAGCAAAGAGATTAACATTGAATGAAAACTCAAAATAAGCACTGTAAGAAGAGTTTATTTGAAAATTGAACTAGCTACCAAGAAAAAAATACGAGCACGTGCTCCACGAGCTGCACGAAATTTAAAATAAAAGACTGTACCTTACTAGTACCTTTTTATTAGTTATGAGAGAGTATAATATTAGACAGTATTTTTAGAAGAGGATTCGCTTCTAGGATAAAGCAGTGTTTTTGTCTTGGGCGGCTTGAACCCCTCGCTGCCCTCAGGACTCATCTTCCCTTGCTGCGCTCGGGAGTTAACTCTAGATTCCCTCGTTACGCTCAAGGTACAATAAGCCGCCCGCGACGTAAGGCACTGCTTTGTGCCCTCGGTACATAATTTACTATTGTTACTCTTTATTCACAAAAAGGTGAATTTAGAAGCAAGACCTGTTTGCTTTTCTCCAATCAAGTCTATCGATTGTTTGGCGCAACCAAATCCATTGTGTCTTGATATTTCCTTAAATTTTACGAAGAAGAAGCTAATGTTATAATACGCCAATAACTTTTGTCTTTCTGTTCTTGTTCTGCTTCTTCTTCGACGATGAGATTCGGCAATGAAGACTGATATTGTTGTTCCTAAAAACAATATTAAATAATAATTAATTTGCAACCATACTAAGTCCCAACGCTCGTATCAATAATTTATTTATGTACATTGTGTACACAAAAAAAAATGATTACCAGTTTATTCGAAGGTGAAAAAGTCCCTGTTCCTCGGATGCTCTGATAACCTTCGGATGATTTTGAACTAGGCATCTGTAGATAAAAATATAGGATAAGTTTTTAGTACTGAAACGGAAGTTCTTCACTCGCGCTTCGCGCTCGCTAAGTGAATGTCACGCATGCCCATAGCAGTTCAGCGCCACTCTGATTATAAGTAGTGGCTCTATGAGCAACGTCTCACAAATTACATATCTCCGCTATTTTAAATAAAACCTAAATTTACAAAATTTCACAAATATCGGTTGAGAAATGCGATCTGTAGAGGAAAACAATCGGACATCCGTGCAATCAGACGCTGGACGCCGGACATACGATAACTTTAGCAATAGCATTTCCACTTGGCATAGCTCTGACTATGCACTATGCTTGTCACCCTAATAATATAAGATGTTAAATGTCTTTTAACTCACCTTAGTTCAGTACTCGCATTTTTTGTTGGCTGAACGCTTGTGTTTAAACTTTGATAATTTCGTTGATCTCTGTTTCTGAAAAAATGAAATAGAGCAATTTAAAGATATTAATTACACAATATTCATATTACTCAAAGCGTCTCGTTTGTCTCTTTCCATGATACCATAAAATATAAAACAATTACCAATTTATAATCCCAGTTTAAAATATATTACTATTCTAGTCTTCATGCAATAGAGACTAGATTAAAATAACTATTAAGACTAGATGCAGGTTGGTATCAGTTACCAAAGAAATTGTTGTATTTAATAAATATAAATAAATAACAATACATACAATAGTGACTCTGTGAGCTGGAGATCTCGTGACCGATGTCTTTCCGATTTGAAATTGTCACATGTATTTTATACTCAAATAAATTATTTGTATTTGTATTTGTCCTCCTCTACAGGTCACACTCCTCAACCGATTCTCGTGAAATTTTGTGAGCAGGTTTGACAATTATATAAATTTTTGTTTTGACTCGGATCAAAAAGTTTTTTGGAAATTTTCCAATTATGCAGATATATCCTTTTTTAAATCACATCTCTGCCATATTGAAAAATTTCCAATAACCGCCTAGACAAGAAAATTCTTTTTAAATATCGGACTTACTCACAAAGTTTCAAGAGAATAGGTTAAGAAATGCGACCTGTAGATTAAGACAGGTCTGGGCAAAGATCCGGACAGAAATCCAGACGGAATTCGGAAATACGAAAGCATTTTCGTCGAATCTGAAGCATAGACGCTTCGCTCGCTAACGATCTCTCGCTCGGTTATTGTTGTAAGAAAATGTAATAACTTTTCTTTCGAATTCAATGGCCATAACTCGGAACACTACTTTCTGAATGCAAATGCTTGAATTTTTGTATTAAATACTATTTTTTACAAAAAAATACTTTATTCAAAGTGACTGATCAGAGTGTTAGTAAGCATATTCTTTCAAATAAAAAATAAATGACGAAGTTATGCTGCAACAAACATTTAGTAAAATTTATACAATGTAATAATTGAGTGCGTCCTAATTTTTGAAGTCGGTTAACAAACCAGGATAAGTTAGAAAAATATGCTCACTACACTGCTAAAAATAATAATGTATTGCGGACCGTGGTTGGTCAGCTATAACATAAAAATATGATTGTTTCTAGTTTAGGTAGGTTAGTTTAGGAAATGTGGTATACCAAAAACAAAAATTAGTATTAGTCATTTACACCGTTCGCACGCAACGACCGCTTTCCGATATTGACATCGTAAGTACACATAATAATTATCATTATTTTATTTTTACCCGATTGTTCAAGAAGGATTATTTATTATTATTAACTATAGAATACTCCCCATTTCTATGTTATTAACTAGGTGTTGGGGCATCAGCAAGTATGCCACAGCTTCAATTTGAAATGGCTTAGGTATATTGACCTTAGTATAATTTTTGTGAATAATTGAATCATATGAAATCACGAGAAAAAAAACAGCTGTTTCATACAAAAAGCTCATCGATCGTCGACAAAATGTAAGCAGATGCTTTTTTCCCCGATTTAATTTACAAATAAAAAAGTTTAAAAAGTAATCGTTGTTTATAATGAAGAGTACAATGACCCCCGTTTGGCTTAGTACACCCTATACCGATAACCCTGTGCAATGTACTAATATGACACATATAGGTACATTTGTACATAACAAGAAAAAAAACACAGTTCTGACAAGTCTTGCACTTGGATAATTATCATGAGCAACATGTACAATGGGGCCCGTGCCGTGGCGTGATGATTGTAGTACAGCACGACGCTGCGCGACCGCGGCTCGTATCACAGCAAAATAAGGTTCATGGTCGCACAGCGTCGGCGGGTAAATCCAACAATCATCGCAATAAGGTGTAATGGACGGTGAAGCCCTGAGAGTTAACATAGGTCGGAGGACACGTCTGTAGTTTTCTATTAAGTATTTTTATCAGGAAAACAAACGTCAGACCGAATCATATGCCACTAAAAACTCAGACACTAGGGTTAGTCACTTCAGTCTACACAATAAGAACAAACGGGTAAAAATATTTATGTGGTAATTAAATATTAATAGGTAGGTAGGTACTTACCACTTAGCTACCTAGTTGGAGTCTAATTTTTTTGTTACGCCTAGCTGCCTTGGTGACATCTCCCATTTTCATCGGATCAACCTTCTGTACCCTCTACTCACAACGCGATCAATTATTGTCCAAATATTTTCACTAGTAGTAAAGTCACTAAAAACTTATCAAATGTCTTGAAAAACTACTTTTTTTGATTGGCTCTGGATAATTAAGCACTGTTTAATTGATGATTTACGTACAAATAGAAAAAAAATGCGAAAATATTTTTCGGCAAGGCGAGTACGTCCTTCCTTCGTGAGGCGCTGGCGCCGACTGGCCCGTCCCCCGCAAAGGAGCTCGCGGGTGTCAGTGGTCACGTGATCTGACGAAATACTTCAAAATAACACAAAATATTACTAAACTAACTCAATTTTAGCTCTAAAAATATGGTAAAAGAACGATCAATCATATTTTTAATTTCCTATCCGAAGGTGTAAAAATATATAGTAACGTAATCTCCGTAAGCACGGTATTGCACGCCATGAGAACGAAAACAACGTTCATTTAATATTTTTTTACTCGCAATCTAGTAAGTAATATAATATTTTAATTAGACTAATTAATAGGTAACAGAATGATCTTATTGGTGATATTTTTTTCATATCGGTAGGGTCCGTAGCTTCTTCACTATTACGAGTTGAATAGACGCATTTGGCGAATATTCAAGGCTAATATTTCGTAAAAAACAATCATTATTTGAGAACAAAATGCTCTTGGAAGGGAGCAAACAAAAAAGTTCAAAAAAATTTGACAAAAAGTTCTGTTCTGAAGCCCGATTGGTAGATTAAGTATAATTTTGAATTAGTTCGTTATTACGATACCGATTGTACCCACTTTTCGTAACGTCAATTCTGTAGCGTCATTCTACACTAAGTAAATGTGAACATATTGGACAATTCTACATCTTTTTAGTTTTCACTTGCCAATGTCGGGTTTTCAAAGAGATCTTTATGATCTCCTATGACCATCCTGTAATCCGAGAACTATCTTGTAAACACACACACACAAGCGATCATTGTGTCGCCATTCGCAGGGCTGCCAGGAGCCAACAATGTCAAGTTCGCTCCCATGGCATTGGAGAATATTTTAGCGCATTGTGAGACCGTTATCCAGTCTATCTCAATTAGAGACTGTGGAAAGATTTAAGTAAGGTCAGATGTATTTGAATGTACAAAAATTATGCTCTCTGTTTTTTATTGGTTTTGGTTTTAAATGAGAAATGAAAGCCACTTGGAAAAAAAGCAAGTCAATCATGCCACTAACAATATTATTAAAAAAAAGAATGGTTCAACTCAAATTATTTTTATTTCAGGTAAGTACTTAGCTCACTTTTAGGCACAAATATACAATATTATATCATTATAACAAAATTGTAAAGTTTAATTAGCATACATAAAATCTTATAGTTAAAAATAAAAGTATAAAGAATCTGAATTGCAGAATGTAAATATAACAACGAAAGAACGATTTCTCCTCAAACAGGTTTTAACTTACCAGGAACAGCCAAAACCATTTATACTACATAAATAAGCAAATAAAGACATTTTGAGTTTTGAAATACTTACTGACACAAACTTACTAAAATCTAGTTAAAATCAAATACTGACAATGAAATACAGAATAACAAATAAAATCAAACCATGTCTAAAGTACAACTATTGCTATTTTTAATAATTGACAACCCTATTCCTCAAGCCAGACAAAACACACATCAAGTAGTGCACAGTGCAAGCGGACCCAGGAGTTGCGCGTATGTTTTGCGAGCGATCCCAAACAACGGGTCATTTGACTCGCCGCCGCCGGATTTCTCGGAACCATTCCTTGTTCATTAAGATCTTTGTCGTGCGGATGACCCGCGAAAACATACGGTCAAGATGTCTTTAGAGTTGGTTACGACAAAAATACTAGAGTAAGTATTTAAAAAGAGGATAAGGTAAATGGTTTGTTTGATTAATTTTCAGAAGTGTATTTGTGCACCACTGCACTGGAGCTTTAATATACTGGATTTTAATGACTAAAGTTACGCGAGAGAGATTCGGTTAAAATAGCTCTTTAGCTAGAAAATAAGTAAGTACACAAATAGTCATCCTGGCTATAATATAAACGTGAAGATGAATTTGTTACTTTATTTTCTTTGCTTGTTTGTTGCGCTTTCATGCCACCGACCTTAAAGTAATTTTGCACACACTTTATCAGAGATATGGAAAAGGACATAGGGCACCTTACACCCCCAAAAAACTAACGAAACCTATAAGACCGCGGGAGAAACCGCAGGCCGCAACTAGCTGATTATAATGTAGATTTTTTGTAGAAGCTATAAGTACTATGTTTATATCACTTATGAAGCATTTAAATAAGGGCACGGTTAACTACCTTTTATTCAGTTAACGAGCTCCGAAACGAAACTACGGTTGCGAGATAACGAGGGCCCGGAATGGAAACTGGGCGGGAAGAGATTAAACTTTAAATTACACGACCATGCATCAATCAGAGATGTGATCGGCTAGGGTCTTTGGCTGTCAGGTCTTTTGGTGGTTTAGCGTCTTTGATAAAACACTGACTCTTAAGACTTTCGGGAAATTCATTTCAGTTTCAACACAAAATTTATGATTACACATTTAAGTAGACGAAACAAAAGGGCTTCTTTAGTTTAAAAGTTTCTAATGTTCTTCTAGCTAGACCGACTAGCTAGCCCTAGTGTCCTTTTTTAGTATTTTTGCAAGTTTAAGTAAAGGGTACTTACTTTGTTGATTGTGTGTACCTGCATTAGTAACTTTGCACTAGAAAATCATACGGAATTTGCGTAGGTTAAGTATCTCGCTTAGATTTAGATGTATGGGATTGGCCTTGTACTTTCGTAGTTTGAGGGTAAAGAGAGAGAGTGTGTTTCACCTTACACTTGTCTATACTTAAGTATTAGGCTAGTCTGAACTAGTTTTGGTGACTAGGCAGTCATAAAAAAAAATCAAACTAAACACGAACAGCTATGATTTGCAGGTAGAGCTGAACCTAGACTTTAAAACAGCTCGTTCCAATTACCCGGCTGCGCAAGAAGGAGGGTTATGTTTTTCGAGTTTATGTTTGTATGTAAGTTTGTAAGTATGTATGTAGGTATGTATGTATGTATGTATGAGGTTTCTTTGGCACGCCCTACAACCTAAACAGCTTGATGGATTTCGACATGTGAGGTTTTATTTAAATCTTCTTGATAGTGAAAGTGACATAGGGTACACTGTTACGCAGCCGGAGTTTTTTTTTTAATAATGTTACTTGCTTAAAAAAATAAATTGCCAAAGATTCCCACATTATTGTGCAATGATGTCCATCAGTAGTTCTCAGTAGATGTGTCTCTATTAAGATGGAGGTTGATTAGCCGGCTAATTGGACGCTGACGACGCGCCCTACTGAGCCCTTATCTAACCGTCTTCGGGCATTTCTGAATCTAGACGAATTTTAACTGTCTTAAGAGTTTTCTTCATAAGCTTGTCATCACACTCACTCAAATAATTATCATAAATGCGAAAGTTTAGATAGATGGTTAAATGTTTGTTACTCAATCACGCAAGAATGGCTGAACGGATCTGGATGAATTTAGCACAGAGAATACAATAGATTACAGTATGACACATAGGCTACTTTTTAACTACGGGTAAGACCGCGGGGCACAGCTAAATCAACAATGTTCAATTTTAATTAAGCTTTTAATAAGTAGGTAAGTTCTCACTCTCACCATTTCTATATGAGCTACCTTATTTTAAATCTGTATCTTATTAATTTCCCGTCCCAAATCAAGAAAAACTTCTGAATAGGCATATCATGAATCTTTAATTGATTAAAACGGTATCATAAATTATTTGTGTTTTATTAGATTTAACCAGCAGATGCCTTTTGAGTCCCAAGTAAGACAAACAATCATACCTGTAGTTTATAAATGTTTATTTTAAGACACCAGATAATCTAATAATTACAAGTTCTTCACCATGGCTACAGAACAGTTCGCAGTTCTACTACAGGCTCTCAAGAAAAACTGACACAGAGTAGGTCCCAGTTAGCATAGCGATGAGTAACCATTCACAACCAGAATAGTCAACAGTTAGTACTACGGTGAGTAACAAGTCACCACAGAATAAATGACAGCTAGTACGAGCTGAAGTAAGCACGGGTGCACGACCGGTTCCGAAGGCTATGGCCTTAATGAGTGCATGTCGCGTGGTGCATTGGGCTGCTGAGTAGAAAATCTGATAGATAAATGGTTCCCAAGTGGACTGTAATGCTGTCAAGTGACAAACATGCAGGGACACTAACAAACTAAAATTTAAAAACAGAAGAAAGTAACGAGCTACTTCAGTGGCATCAAGAAACTGCAGGTTCATTTGCAGTAATGCTTATTGAAATAAGCCAAAAAAATCGCAAAATCAACATAGCTCCAAAAATAACGTACCTGAATCATTGCAAAACCTAGATGTTCCTAGAACTATCTATCTCTCTGTAAGCATCTTTTATTCAGCGATTCGAGAGCCACCGTGCTGCGCTTGCGCTTGATTACTGGCGTGGGTTTGCTTAAATTCCGAAGATTGAATTAAAAAGTATAAATAGTCTCTGGTTTTAATTGGTAGTGCTGTTGATCTGGATTTGCAAGACGAGTTGTAGGTTCTATTTAATGTAAAACGCTTTTAGATTGCGTCTAGATTATCACAAGAAAAGTTTAAAGATAGTGGGTATCTGCGTATTTTTGTAAAATATAAGCAGTTGTAACTTGGAACAAACTATCATTGCTTCATCTTGGCCATAAATACATACCAATTTCTCTATCTAGAAATTGGTCGCTGGGGTGGGAACCTATTTTACGAAACATTAATACCTATGAGCTATGTCAGCTTTCTGTTTTGTCTTCAAGCGAAACTTGAGATATTATGTAGCTATGTCTCAAGTGTTGGAGCTTTAAGCTATATTATTGACCGAGTAAGTATTTCCACTTACCCTAAGCGCATATTAGATAAAATATAATAAATATTTTCAAGGTACTACAGGTATGCAAGTCAATCAAGTGCAAAGCTTCATGTATCTGGACGCCCTCAGTCACGGTCGGACGGCGTCCAGGAATGCGATCAGGTCGACATCCGATCGCCAGGGTGTTGCTGGACCGTGTCGACGACACGACGGCCTAATGAGATCGCAACGAGGACCCAAGGGCTTGCTCGTGCGGAGAAAAAAGCTGACTGGGCTGAAGGTTTCAAAGTGCATACTTATCATCAACATCGTCAAACATTTTCAATTCAGTGCTGATTATAGGTGCTATCTTTAGCGCGTAATCTTATCCAGTCCTGTTACTGTCTCATCCCTGTCTCATTCACTTTACATATTATGACTTTGTCTATATTTAGACAAAATCATAATATGGAATTTAGCTATTGCTAAATTCTCGAGCCCTTCTCAAAGATACACTTTTTGTGATTTTATGGCTTTTACGTTCCAAAATGGAAATTCTAATTCCCTTACCTTTAGCTTTCCAAAAAGGGAAAACAACTTCACTTACAATACAATTAGGATACAATTTGTAAGTATCAACTAATTGGCATCTAAATTACGATTTTTATCCCATTGAACTGTAGAATACCTACTTCTAAACTTCAGCTGAATTTTCGTTATGCATAGTTGGTTTAAGCTTAGATTTATGTCTAAAATTTAATGCCAGCGCTAACTAAACTGCAGTTTAACAGGTGCTTATCACCCAGTCCGCCTCCGTATCTCTACCTATTACCCGAAGCTATTACCTGGCAACAAGTTGTTAGTAATTATTAGAGAGTACAAGCTCGCGCCCACGGGTGCGCCCACGACCGCGTCAAGGTTGACGAGGATGCTTCGTGACCAATTATTACAGCCTTTTAGAACTTTACGTCCTAATGTATACAGATCATTTGTTTTTGCACACTTCGCATAACAAGTCCAGCATAAATCAAATCAAATTTCTATCTCTACCAGTCTTTAAAATTAACGTTTTTATGACTTGCTGTACTTTGTCTCATCTCTCTAACTAAATACAAATTCACACAAAGGATAAACAAAATGAGACAGAACCAGACAAATCTAAAATTAAAAAGTTCATCGACGACACACCGACTTTACGACTTTTTTGACTGACATCTCGCTCATCAGCCAAGGCAGAAGCGCATTCCTATCATGGATCACCGATATCAGCATTTAGGTGCTCATTTCGCCAATTTTATGAACCCCACATGTTTCACATTAGTGTAAGCAGGTCGTTTCGAGGACGCACCTCACCACGCCCTGTCTGCGGCTCTATTCTGACTCGATCGATATGATTTCGGCCACTGCCTTTCTCGTTGGAAAAGTCATGACAGTAGGAGTGATCGAGATAAAATCGCAAATATCAGAATCGGCCCCTCAAGACGCGTCTTCACGCTTCGAGAGTAATGAATAACAACCTCGTTAAATGTTAACATGCTGATCGTATCCTCGCCTCACGCATGAGGTGGAATGAATACGAGCTCCCATATACACTTTAGTCGGGATCCAGTCAGAAATAGCAGTGATGATGTATGGAAATAAAATATGAATATGGCGTAATTAAACCGGACGACTTTTGAAAGAATAAAGGTGCAAATGTATGGTAAAAAGTCCAATTAAGATGAGGCCCTTTTCAGACTGTAATTTACATTTCATTAAAGGTTTGCAGTTAGAGTCGGAAAGGTCATCGACATAGAGCTATCGACATTTAAACAAGTTTTTCCTTATCATAACAGAATTAGGAAAACTTTTACCAATCGGCCAATGTCAATTCCGCAACTGATTAGGTCACCGCCAGTCGCCAATGTCACTACCATTCTCGGAATCAATTGCCCCGTCAATTGCCATTCCAGTCTTTATAAGGCAAATATTCGGCTCTCTTCTCGGAAACTGCAAGGAAAGGTCGATAGTCTACTGACTATTGCTTAAGCTATATACACTTGTATAGTAACTGTTGCCTGTACTGTGGCGATGTAGTAACTATTTTGTTTTATCATTCGCGATGTCACTTATGTACGAGGACAAATCGATATTGTCAATAGTGGACTTTCCTGTCTTGGTTAATCGAATTTCCCAGTGGTATTTCAACTAGAGAGGGGGGATATTTTACACCTTCGTAATTACAAAAGTGGTTGCATCTATCTGTGGAGTAGGTAGACTGAAATTTCCAATAGGTAGTGAGACTCTACGACTCACTCGGAGATTCTACGAGAAAACTTCAAAGTGTACGGTATTTTGAGTGACTCATCACGAGTAGGTATAAGGTACCTATGTCTATTGTTATAGCTAATAATCAGATGCATTGCCGGATTGCATATGCAAATGCTACGGATCTCACGCGATAAACAAAAACTTAAAAAAAGCTATACATTTAAAATATGTACTTATTACTTATTATACTAGGTTATTCTCAAAGGAGACATTCATCGCATTTTTTCCAATTTTCTCCTCTAACTGGGGAAATAAGCGCTATACTTGAGAACGTTGCAATACTTTCCGGGGAAATAGAGAGTTGTGGCGGGAAAACAACAACTCAAGGGCCCCAGTTCACATTTACGGGCCCCGCGGTTGGTTATTTATGGTTTTAACATACATTAAAACCAGTTTTAAATCGAGATTCATGACTGAGTGTCGTTTTAGCATGCGGTACCTAACTCTTAAGTGTTACGATGAGTCATACACGGATTACGCGTTACAGCTCTCGTAAATTGGTTTCCTCGTTCATTGATAAACTAAAACACCAATTTAATTGATTGGCTGGTTGGAATTCATATTGCAATTACGTACTATCGGAAATCTCGTTAAAAGCAAATACTGATTCCATTCATGAGATGCACATGTGCATCGACATGTGCGCATGCACTTGCACATGTAGGTATACATAATATTTGCTACATTAATGTCTTGTAAATTGTGTAGGTACGTCGGTTCTGCTATTTTTTAAGTCTATGATTCAGGCCACTAGAAGGAATACACTACCACCTCAACTCGTTGAACTCTATAACTATATTGGCCAGTAATGGTCACCTATTCTGAAGCGTGAGATGATATCTTTTGTTTCTTTATGCCATAGGTGGCAAACAAGCAAACGGGCCGCCTGATGGTAAACGATCACCGTTACCTAAGAATACCTATAATACCTAATATCTTAGTCATTCTCACTTTTATGACTTTTACACAGAGAGACAATGGACCAGAAAATATCTCTGCCTATAAGAATGGGGCCCCTGATGTTAGCGATAATTATTGTCACTATCACACTAACTGAAATGTCATTGATCAAATCAAATGAAGAAGTCATTGATAGATTATCGCACGCGTCAGAATAGACGCCTTAGAGCTTTTCATTTTTATCTGCCAATAATACTCTACCTAGCTAAAAAACTCGCAGTACCTATTATAATTTATTTGATCCCTAACGATAATAAGCAATTAATTAGGGGATAGTGATCCTGCTAAGTAGACTAATTGATTGTAACGTTTAACGTTATTACGTAGTACTATTTTTTATCCTGTGAAGTTATTTTAAGGCCGATAAATATTTCTAGTTTACTAATAGGATAACCTACTATACATTATCTATCTTCCTGGTCTATCAGACCTATCTGAAAAAAAAAATGTTGATAAATCTCGCAAAATTTTGTTTTCAAAACTTTTAAAATGCTTAAGGGGTACTATAGTGGTAGAAAGGAACGTCTATAGTAAGACTTCGATGTTTGTTTGTATGTCTGTGTGTCATAGCCGATTATTTTCTTTTAGTTCAGTCCTTTCGCCGGCTACGGTAGCGACTTACTCGTACTAACGAGAATCACATCTCAAAAACATAAGTAATTTATTGAAACAATATAAGCCTAAAATAAACCAAACAAAAATAACAAATTACAAATAATAAACAGAGCTCAGGTCAGTATCCGCGGGTAAAGTACCCAAAAGGCTGGCAACGTTACCTCGCTGAATAGCAATGCTAATTCGCTGACCGAGGTAAGCACCAGCCCTTTGGTCGTATGTTCTCTCTATCAGACGCTTTGACAGCTCATTGAAGAGCAACCATGCGCTTGGACCCCAAGGGCCCAAAGTTTCTACCCCAAAAGGCAGAAATATGTATCACATCTCTGTTTCATTTTATTTTGGTCGAAGATCTCTGTCTACTTATACTTTATACGTAGGTATCATTAACTACAGTTACACTACTCATGTTGGAAGCTGTTTGTCTCTAATTCGGTTAGCAATTTAACTGTAACAAATTGGCAAAAATAACAGGCTTTTGCAGTTTTTGATGGTCTGTGACATTTTTTCTTTTGAGTGAATTAGAATTATTGTTGATTTTATAATGATTGATGCATGAGAAGAGGTAAATGTTTTATTATCAACTAGCTGGCAGCCCGACTTTGTTCCCGTTTATTCAGAAAATTTTATTAAAAAATTTGCCTCGTGATATACTGTACCTAATTATCAAATTTCATCAATATCCGTTCAGCCGTTAAGCCGTGAAAAGCCTACAAACAGACAGACAGACAGACATAGTTACTTTTGATTTTATAGTATTAGTTCGGATGCTCTATTTCTACTTCTA
Organism: Peribatodes rhomboidaria; assembly: GCA_911728515.1. NCBI lineage: Eukaryota > Metazoa > Arthropoda > Insecta > Lepidoptera > Geometridae > Peribatodes > Peribatodes rhomboidaria. The sequence continues at coordinate 17,670,128 of OU452169.1, forward strand.
TTTACTTTAGCACCTACTTAATTAATTGAAGTAGTAAATATGTACTTCACTTAAGAAAGAAATAAAACTGTTGCAGCACCTGCAGCATCTGCTTGATTTCTTTAGATACTTAGTTGTAAATATAGAGTACATACGAGTACATGTATGACTAGGTAACAAAGTAAGTGGCCGACAGTAAATCATTCTAGATGCAGAGATGAGTCACTTCATTTTCTTCCTAATTATGTTGATAGAGTTAATCAATGTGTGACGTCACTGTTAGCAAACCTTATGAACTTAAGTCTAAGCGTCATAAGTTCAGACCTTTGAACCTAGAAGCTCTGTCATCTATAGAGGCGACTCACAGTTCAATGATGCAATGATTTACAACAGTAAAAATAATTATGAAAATACTACTACTTACTTAGTAGCACAGTTTAGTTGTTTTATTCCTTGTTAGTAAATTGACGTCAGACTTAGAAAGGTAAAATAACTTATAAATCTATTTTAGGTTTAGTATACTCGTAGTGGTTAAAAGAACTTAATCCTAAAAAAGATGTCGTTAAACCTGTCATACTTAGTTTGACGTCAATAACGCCGAGATCATTGTTCAGTCAGAGTACCTACATTGTCAGAATTGGGTTGTTTACCAGAAGATGTTCGAGGAAAACGACAAGAGAACACGAGTCCTCAAATCGATAATATTTTATGACGTCTTTAGTTTTTTTTGTTTCGGTAAAATAAAGCAAAATAGAGCTTTGGATTAAGGTAAAATTTTCAGGTAATGCACCTGTTTGGACATTGTTTGCTTAGTTCACTTTGCTTACTTCCATGCATCCTACTAATATTATAAACGCGAAAGTTTGTAAGAATGGATGGATGGATGGATGTTTGTTACTCTTTCACGCCAGAACGGCTGAACAGATCTGAATGAAACTTGGCACGTAGATAGATTATAATCTAGAATAGCACATAGGATACTTTATAACCGCGGGTGAAACCGCGGGGCGCAGCTAGTAATTCATATGGCATTTTGCTGTGGGGTACAGTTGCTGATGTAGAGGCCATTTTTATTTCGAAAAAGCGAGCGATCCGCGCTATCTACGGGATGGGTCCCCGTGAATCATTGAGAGATTTATTTAAAGAAATCAATATATTAACTTTACCAACTCTGTATATCTTTGAATATATTATGTGCGTTCGTAAAAAATCTACATACATTTAAATTGAACTGTGACTATCATAATAATAACAATAGAAATAAGGATAGGATAGCTGTACCGAGATTTAGGTGTTCGTTTTTGTAATTAAATAATCCCCAAAAATATAACAGGACTCACAGAAAGAATATTCAAATCCAATAATAAATACTACATTAATGAAAAGAGGATATTATAAGGTTAACAATTAATTAGAAGACAAAGAAAGATGTCTGGAGCCTTTCACTTCCACCAAGTGTATCCTCACTAGTTCATAGATTTATTATGCCAAGAATACCTATATACTCGTAGTTGTAAGCCAAAAACTGACTGTTCTTCTGAGTAGTGGCTCTTTTTCCGAGCAAGGCGATTAACTCTATTATAAAACTTTGAAGTTCACAAGTGTGTCTTCGAAACCCAGTTGAATAGAAACATTTTGACTATGACTTTAAACTAACAGAACTTACATACAACTTTGGGTAGTTTCAACTATGCTAGTACGTAGCCCCGCTGCGCCGCCGGTGTCGACGCCTTTTTAGTTCTACTCTGCACTGGCGTCCGAACTAGGTATTCCAAAAACAGCACCTATCAACATTTTTAGCTGGTTCTCCAACCAGCCACTGGATAGAATCGGATACCTAGGCATGACAAGAAATTTGCAACTATTGTAAGCAAAATTACAAATTTGTTTTTAATTTACATGGTGCAATTCTATAGATAGAACAGAAAATCTAATGTCAATAACAACCTAATGCTTCATTAAAACAAGGTTAAACGCAGTAGTTAAACGGCTGGCGCCACGTAATGTGGATTAACTACCACTTGTTACGGTAGCTAACGTAATATACGGTAGTTAGCAGTAGATAGTAGGATAAGACAGGCGGATACACAGACGGACAGGCGCAAGGTCGGATTGTTAGTTAATTAATTCAACACTTTTGTTTGTGGAATTCCCTTCTACGTAGTTAGACATAATTATAAAGAACATAGGTATCTACAATTCCACAGTTTGGTTGTTATTATTACAGTTATGTTGTGATTAGCTTGTAATTTTGATAGCTAGATTTAGGAGCTTTGAATTAAAATTATTTTAAAAATAGTCCAAAAAGCTCGCGGTAGCGCAATGGTCCAATACTCGGTTCGTGCCGCAGCAGGTTCGAATCCTGCCGATCGAAAAAATTTTGCATTTGCTTGAAATACGTACACAAGCCTTAAAATAAAATTAAATCTTTTAGGTACAGACAGCCACGTGGTCCAGCCGCGCTCGAGGAATGTCGCAGTAATGTTGTGCAACGGCGGCGACTGGGCATTTCCGAGAACGGCGAGGTCGCGAGATTCGGTACCACTTTCTGACGAAGGACCTCTCTGGACGAAAGGCTTAATTAAACTGATAGATCACTTGGCTTTAAGCAGGTAACTATTTTAATTAATTGATAATACACGTCATTCAGAAGAGTTATTAACCGGCGTATGGCGACAGATTCACCCTGTCACATTTGGAACTAAATAACGTCCGGCGAAGTATGGATTTTGTAATACACCTCTGTCAACCCCTTCGGGGACCCCTTTTAAAATTATAGATTGAAACGATGTTCTGCGCTTACAAAAAAGAGTACGTATAATAAAATGTCTCCTCTATTAAACTCCGATACATCATTAAAATCAAACACTTCCTTTGTTCGCTCCACCATGACCATGACACTGTGTGCTATTAACAATTTCCTTCAAAACCATTCGCATTGAAAATGATGACGATACAATACATCCACAATCCACACGAAGCTCTCATAGCTGTTTACCGGAACCAAATAGGGAAACAGTACGTACGAATTACGCAATGTCCCGCATGGGTGCGTGTAGTGAACAAGTGCATGTCCGGGATCGAGCAGCTTCCGGTGGGTTATTGGCCCAATTGGCCCTACGGATGTGCAGGGCCCGGGCCCTTCGACCGCCATCCGGCTCCGGGCTAGGGATGGGAAGCAGGATCTATCGATAAGATCGATAGACAAGTACCTAGGGAATCAGGTGAACCTATTACCGAATATGAAATATGTATGTGTGATAAAATTAAGTGATAAATTATCTTGAAACTACTAACAACTGTGAGATCCCTATTACCTACTTTATTCATAAAAGGTTACAATTTAAAGTTGCATATTTTTTTTTACTTTAATATCAAATTAACAAACCTTTCGTGCGTAAACTATTAATAACTAAATACTGCTGTTTCTTAACCAATAAGAGCTGGTGGTACTAAGTAAGTACATAATAAATCAATGGCTGCAATTGAATGCGACGACGAGGAACGAGGAAGTAAATGGTTTGACAATTTAGCACACCACCACTTTACTATCACGATGATTAATAAACGGGCCAAATAATTACCAGCCTTAGGCTGGTGCCTATTGACTGTAACCTAACCTAACCTTACGGGCCAAAGGCTTGGTACCTATTGGTGGCAGTGCGTGCTTAAATATAATCATACGAGTATAAACACCTAAAACCTACAATATGTATTTTGTAAACCGACAATGCGGCGTTAGTGTGGCATTTGGTTGCCCAAAATACGTAACACTTACTCGTCAGAGGTTATCGCTCGCCTCTGGCCGTGAAATACAATTAATGCAATGTATTTGCTGCTACACAATTAAAACTAATAGACTCGCAGATCTACTGACCATGTGGTTGCTCTATACGGGAATTTAGTTAACAAACAATAATTGGGGTACAATTTGGTGTCCTAATTATTGTTGCGATACGATCTATGAGTGTTGATCGTGGTTCGACAAAGTTTGACATTTAATTATCGATAAAAAAAGTCACAACATCCTTTGACATTGAACATTTTTCAACAACTAATGTCAATAGTTACTAAATTGGCATAAAGTATTTTCCAACTAATGTAAAATAATTACTGCCACTCTTTGTACAAAAATTTTAAACATAAAACTGAGTAGTATTTTACATTTAATAATAGTGTTAACATCTTGGAAGCCTTTTACTATTTGTAGAGAGTTTCTAGAAGTGGTAAGTAAATAATTTTCTAGGCAGATAATGCAAAATAACGTGACTAATTTAATAAGCATGCCATCACTATTCTTTATTTTACAAGAAAGCTATTGTAACAAGAGTTGAAAAATATTCTGGTTCTGAGACTTAGTTTCGTAATAACAGCTACATAGTTATCTACGTGGTACTTCTAACCTTAGAAAAGTATGAACTCTGTTTAATCTCGACTAATAAATTGTAATTAGTAAGCAACATCGTCTCTGTCACTAATTAATTCTACCCATATTCTATTAGGTACTTCATTGATACAATTTACAGATCAATATTTGTCCGTCGCCTAGCATAACTTACACAATTAAGCAAATAATAACATATTATTCTAATGAATGGTATGTGTGTCATACACAGTAACTATTATTTAATCTGTAGTGTGTATGATGACGTCACGCACGCATGCGCCCTACAAGCGAGGCAGATTATAGCCCTCAAGATGGCACAAGCTTCAAGTGAGCGCGCGCGCGTCTGATGTCATGGGCAACGCGCTTGGCTGCTCGCGCGCGTCCTATTATTACAAGTAAACCACCAATTATCTTAGTAACGTCATTGTGAAAAAAATTGTTATTTGAAAACTTGATCAAGAATAAACCGCGCTACATGTGGGTTTATTTACTTTGTCAAGTTCTTAAGTAAGTAAGTGCCAAAGCAGGTAGGCACCTTTGAACTATTTCATTGTTTTCGTACACGATTAATGTTCAGTAAACAAATTAAGATTAGCATTAACTTGAAAATATACTTTTTTATCACCTCTTACAATAAACAAGTATAAAAAATGAGGATACTTACACGTTAAATACAAGATAAATTTTAAATTTTAAAAACCCCTGACAAGCTAAGAACACTCCCCAATAAAGAACCTTTCAAAAAAAAAACCAAAATCGGTTTATCCGTTCGGAAGCTACGATGCTACAGACAGACACACACAAACATACACACACAACACAGACACGTCAAACTTATAACACCCTTATATTAAAAATATGTATGAGGAAAACCATAAGATACTTTTCACTTAGTTACCTACATACAATCTAAGTAAGTTAAAAAAAACCGTCGATGAATAAAACTGCATTCCTGCGCTTGCACTGTCCCTACATCCGCGTCGCATCACTATTCAGCGCGCGTGCCTCGCTGCCGCTCTCGAGCTATGAGTTGAATATTATCGATATTATCGATAAGTCGATATCGGACGAGGAAAGGTCATCGCATCACTCATCCCGGCTTTGGGGTTTTATTTATTGTCCTTTTTGGATCGTCCATGATGTAACAATTGGATGAGGATTCGGTTATTCCTTCTTGAACCTACTTAGTCGACAGGTACGTTTCCACCAAATTTAACTAATACATTTCTGTTATTGTTGTCGACTTTTCATACATAAGTAGGTTCTCTAATCCTAACTTAACTAATCTTATAAATACACAAGTGAGTTTATTTGTTTGTTTGTTACGCTTTCACGTCTCAGCTACTTCACCGATCATCACAGAATCTTACATACCCGCTGTCAGTAGTCACAGGTACAGAAAAGGACATAAAGGACCTTTCATTACGAAAAAAGAAACGGCTCCTGTGGAACCGCGAGGCGCAGCTAGTTGTACTTATATGTATAAAAGAGACGCAGAGTTTTCAGATTAACTCACGGAAGACCGCAACAAACTCACCTCACCTCTACAATGCCTACTGCTAAAGATTAACTTCTGCTACAACACACACGAAAGGAGAACCATTCAATCTTTATGACAGTCAAGACTATAAAGACTCTATGGGAAAAGAAAACGTTACTTTCCTAATAAATAACAACCAATAAGGAATCGAACGTGAAATAGAAAGTGTGATAATAGAAAATAACAGATAATATAATGAAGCCGTAATATAAAATGGCGTCAAATTGCATGAGATCATCATTACACGGCGATGTGTCAATGTTAACCGATAGCTGATATTGAGATGGATTACGGAATATCGCAATGCAATTGGTTGCCAAAGTAGCTACTGTGCTGCAATTTAAAAAAAAATCATTTCCAAAAAGTTTTGTTAGGTTGGTCTACGTTGTAGCTAATATGCTTGACGTTAGATACCTTTATCTACTGTAAATTAACATAATTGGGAAAAAACAATGTCGATAGTATGTAATCGTAATCAAGTTAGTTGCTTAGTTCTTGCCATAACCAAAAAGTCATCCATTTACACTTCCTAAGCTTTCGTCTAATCATACGTTTCAACAATCGCTGCAATTTCTCTATACCATCACCGTGTAGAAAGCCTCCATCAGCCCCGGTGGACGGAAGTGACATCGTTGTCTGAGAAACTTGTGATCTACCGGACGCTATAGATTAAATAAAAGTTACTACATAGATGCCCTTTATTACATAACTTATCACCAAGTCTCTTATTGATTATGCTGTGGGAATCTTGTGTTTACATGTTTATCAGTTTGTTTACATATTCATGCAGGATGACGACGTAAGTTAATTGAGTAATCGATTTGAATACTAAGAAAGATGTTCAAATAAGCTGTTAAGAAAAACTGGCCAGTTTACTACACGTGCGATTTTTTTCTTCAAATCTCTTTATTACAAAAGTGTGAAATCCCACATGTACCTACTTATAAACAATGTCCGCAAAAAATGAGGATCCTACTAAGCGGATCGTAAAAACTGCACATTGAATGGGAAAAAGTCGCAACCAGCCCCAAGCAACAAGAGAACAATGGGTTCCCTGACGTAGTCCTGCGTACCGAGAGTATAGCACATTTTATTCTGTCATACAGTGTAGAGCGCATCACGATGGAGCACATGTCAAAGCTATCGTGGGAAGATGCGCACGCTCATTTATGACGGAATACGGCTCGTAAAGATGTCTGAATTTGATCGGATGCGTATTGCGATGAATGGCAATAACGTGACGGATTGGCGATGGATAAAGATCTCTGGTAAGATAAACGAGTATCGACGTTAAGGTATGCAAAAAATGTGTGAGTAGATAGAAATATCAACTTACTCATAATATAAATTAAGATAGATAAAGTTTAAAATTACTCGCAGATTACATCAATTTACACGTAACACAGATATAGGGTTGAATAGCTCTATAAAAACAAGCGTGTTCTAAAACAGCGTAACAAGGAAATCCATGTCACACGGTTTTTCTAAGTCCCATACAAGCCTGACAATACGCGACTACCGTTATAAGAGCTGAGCATTATGTGTAATTAACAGGCAATATGGGAAAGTTTGCTGAATCGGGGGCGGGCCGCTGCCGACCTATTGTTCTAAGAAAAGTGTTTTAATGTCGTCTTGGGAATCGAGCTGAAACTCAGATACAGAAGAAAACCAACAGTTTCGTTAACAAAATCTCAACAGTAATTCCAAAGCCAAGGCCTTAAGTTTAAAAGAATCTCATTATGCAAAACATACGAGCACTTCTATTTCCCGTCTTTTTATGCTCTTCGATAAAAATCAGTACTTTCTACAATGGCTATCAGATGCGAACAATTACTTATCCCAAGTAGGTCAAAAGCAAAACCATGGTGTGAAGTGTAGCAATATCAACATAATGCACGAGTAGATAGCACATGTTGATTATAAATTATATCGCTGTGGCAATAAACACTAAACTGGCTACATATGGGCAGCAGACATGCAGCAACACAACACAAGACAAATATGCAGTTTGTACAAAGGAGGTTACTCAGCGTCTAGACACAAGTACTTAATAGCCTTTGGATTAACAATGGATGTAAAGCTAATTGACCTAGATATATGAGCCTTATGAAATGGATTTATATGCAAATGTAAATAAGATAATGACTGCTTGATAGATAAAGAGAAAAGAGTATAGAAATCAATTTGGTTTTGTCGTAGATAAAGATAATGTAACAATGAGGACGATATTCACCCTTTTTTAAAGATCCAGTAATTTTTATTACATTGCTTATTTTTACTTATCAGTTTTTCATTACCTAAATCAAACTTAGCAACTAAATTAGTCACTAAATTCTGGCAAAAATAAAGTTAAGATCATTTTTAGCAGTTAATGCACGTTAAACGCGTTTAACTCTACTTATGAACATCGAATTTTAGTAAATGACTGATTATAAAATAGATGAAACAGATCAGCAGTACATTAAAATGAGCATTTTTCACGATTCCGTTAAAACCGTAAAAATATCTCCAAAATGTCTAAAGGCAATTTACCAGTACATTACCGACTTTCCACTGCGCATGCGCAAACAATGGCCACTCGGTGGTCTTATCTTCTCCTCCCAAACATTACCGTCTCATCTGGCGAAGAACAATCGAGAAATCGAGCTGTATCTCACTCGGCCATCAAATGTCAGTGTCGCACTTAATTAGTGCAGAAATATTCACTGGAACTGTTTAGTACTTTACCACAATAAAAAAATTGGGAATGCTTTGAATGGTGCTGCTAATTTACGAAATGATGATTGCGACGAAGACTCTAATTGGTCGCATGTTTTGCCTGTGTTTTTGAATACAATGTCTCATAAAGGCTTAACAGTGCACTTTTTAAGGTAATGTGCGTTTCTTAAGGCAGTGTCTCATTAAGTCCTATAGAAACTATCTCATTATTATCTTAAAATATTAAAGCATTGCGTTGTCATAATTCATGTTTGAATGCGCATTGTAGTCTGACGAAATTCTCAAGGTGTTATGACTTTGCTTGATAATGGAATTGCTCTGGAGAAATTATATGTTTTTGCGAGAGATGGTTTGAGAGTCATTGAACTTTACAAAGTTGATGCAAAAAAAAGCACATGAGTAGCAAGTAAACTGACTGTTACTGTGCTGACTGACGATAGTAGTAAATAAACGGTCATCTTTCGAAATCATAAAAGCCAACTCCCGTCATCCAAGTTGGATTTTGAAAACAATATTCAGATTTTGTTGATTTTTTAAAAACCGTTCCCCCGATTTCAAAAAAATTAATATGTAACCACATTTGGAGGTCCACCTATAATCTACTAAACAAAAAATAATCATCAAAATCTACAAAAAAAATTAAAATCGCCTGTTAAAAAGTAACAAATTGTATTGTAAATGAATAAAATTGTTGTTGTACTTACATATATTTGTAGACTTTAATAATACGCATCATGTTGACATTATACCTATTTATTTAATAAATTATGCCTCTAAGACATAGTATACCCCAACTATTTACGTAGGTATGTAATAACAAAACCACAAAATCCCGTACAGGAAGCCCAGAAGTCAGGTCGCCTTTGAAATGCCGATAAAAGCCCAACTCAAATACTGTTATAATTTTTAATGTAACTCAATAATATTTGTAAAAAATCCCAAGGCTATTTTCTGATAAGGTCTCACATAAGTACACAATACTTCCTGCCGCGAGTTCGATGCCACCTAAATGCCTTTTTCCCATAATCTGATGGGAACAGAAGCTACTCCGCAGTTTGCTTGAACACGCGCAGAAAGTGAAAACGTGTAATTATGCTGATGGCATCTCCGTTTACCATAAACATGCCATCATGGTCCCATCATTAGGATTTGAAGATAAATGTAAACAAAAAGGACCACACAAGTAACGCATTTGTATGTAGGTAAATTCAATTAAGCAAATAAATACCGATTTATAAAGTGTAGAACTGGACACGTGTATAGTAGACACTTGTAAGTGATAAAGACATTAAAAAAACACTTATTTTAAATTTATCATTGAGCTAATGTTACTAAATGCTAAAAACAAGCAAGTAATTTCCATTGTTCTTGTATTCTTAAGTTGCGTGGAACTTGTTCTTGTCTTATTACATTAAATGTAGGAACAATTATAACGATATCTCTATTGTGCCAACAGTCAGAGCAAATCAAATTTAAGAACTTCTAGCCAGTAACATACTATTGTAAACATATTACATAGGTACTTTTGATGCTGATATTACACATACCTGCAGGAAGACACGAGGTTCATCCACACCGAATTAGATTTTTGTAGATTAATGTTTACAAATGTTAGCGGGCAACAATTAAAATTCTCATGAAAAATGTTACTAACACCCGTTTGAACTGAATATAAGAATTGCCTAAGTGCTTAGCTAATTTAATTTACTCCTAGCGAAATAATGGCTTATTGGGTACATAAAGTTAGGACTCCCTTAAGAAATGGCTTCTTGCACGAACCGCAAGAACATTTAGGTTAGCTAGGAGTAGTTTAAACTAGTTAAACAAGGACTTGAATAATTTTTATATTCAGTTCAAACGGGTCAATGTTAATTATTATTTTGCCAACTGTTGTTCAAAAGTAATCTAGAAGCTTCGGTGTTAATGCTTGTCATGTTAATTAATTCAGTGGTAACTTACTGTGCGCTGCGAGAGTTCAGAAACGGAGTCGTGGCGATGGTCGAGGCTGCCGAGGCTGCAGCAGGAGGCGGACGAGGCGAGGCTCACGGAGTCGGCGCGGGCGCGGTGCGGGGACACGGCCACGTGCTTCAGCATGCCGACCCTGCGGACAAAGATATTTACACCTTTAGAAGTAGAAGACTTCCCGATTCTGTAACCCCTTAAATATCGAACCTCCTCACAAAATGAGAAGCGGTTGATAAATGTAACATGTAGAAGAGAACTGCCGGATAGACGATGCCCGCTGACGAATGCACTTTAGCCAAGCTGCAGCAGACATTTTTCGCTAGCTAACGCTCGCTAATCAATAAATTTATTAATTCGAAAGAAAAAAGTAAAGATAGTAAGTAGAAGAGCGAACACTTTCGATTATCTCTCGATACCACCACCAGATCGATCGACCACCAGAATTTTCACAAGAACCAGACGCAGATATAATCATATACTCGGACAAATCGGGCCGCGACCTTGGAAGGCGTCTACATAGACATACATCAAAGAAAATTGTGAACATGTGTACCCCTGGTGCAACATTCGAGATGATACTACAAAACCTAAGTAATAAGAAATCATCCCCTCAGTCATTTAGCCTCTTAGTAATTGGAGAAAACCCAAAAATGGGTCGTCTAGAATTTCAATTATGTATACATTTGTTAAATGAGATCAGCAAAACACAAAAACTAGTAATGTGCACACTACCCTATGGTAGCAACCACAGCTATAATGAATATATTTACATGCTAAATACAGATTTATATAATTTGACGACAAAAAATGACAATGTGCGTATAATTGATGTTAATAATAATGATGATTTATAAACACATTATATTATATTGCTAAACACAGACTTACAGTACACTGTAAGTCTGTGTTTAGCAATAAGTACAAGAAACTTTTGTGCAATGTAATACTGACTCACTTTGGTTATAACATAGTTAACAAACATGAATCTGTTACAAATAATCTTGCTTCGGAAAAAAAACCAAATGATGTAACCAGCACTGTCTCGGCAAATTTTTTAAACGTGACTCGCCTGCGTCATGCATCAAACTAGTGCACCAAAATATTCAGGGTTGTAATCAAAAGGAACAAGAAATTAGTCTTTTCTTGGAACGGTTTGAGATTGACATTCTTTGTTTAACTGAAAGTTGGCTTAAAAGTTGCCAAATGCAATTTGGATTTGCTAAACATGTGGTGGGTGCATTTTTCGACAGAAAGCACGCCGCACACGGCGGATCAATTATATTAATAAATAAAGAACTAACTTTCAAAAAGAGAGATGATATAGGAAGTCTTTCAGTTGAACGTCATATCGAACTGGCATGTATTGAACTGGACCAGTACATGATAGTGAGCGCTTATAGACCACCACACAGTGATTTAAAAATTTTCGAAGAGGTCATGGAAGATGTTCTGCGAAAGATAAGTAACAAAAATAAAAGGGTTCTAGTTGTTGGTGACTTCAACATCAACCTGTTAAAACCATCTAAGGAAGTGAACACTTTTCTTAATATATTTCAAAGTTTCAATATGGTGCCTCTTGTCAATGAACCTACAAGAATAACAAAAACTAGCGCCACATGTATTGATAACATCTTTCATAATTGCAGTGATAGCAGTATTCTCGATAAATCTATATTCAACAAGTTATCCTCAGATCACTTAGGACAATACATCAAGTTACCGTTTACTCGTGATACTAATACCATCAAATCCATAGTACAGCGTCGTCAAATAACGAAATGCAAAGTAAACTCGTTTAAGCAAAAGATAAGTAATGAATTAAACACTTTACGTAACACATCCAGTCAAACGGATGATCCAAATCACAAATATAATGCAATGTTTGGCATAATTAAAAATAATTTTGAACAGAACTTTCCGAAAAAAACGTGCACTAGAAAGACCAAAATATCTTTCAATGATTGGTCAACAAAAGGCATACTCAAAAGTAGGGATAGACTTTACGAACTTTATGGTGAAAAAACATTTAGGTTTGATGAAAATTTCTTAGAATATGTTAGAAATTACAGTAAAATTTTTAAAAGAGCTTGTAAACAAGCAAAAATATTACATATAAAGAGGCAGATAAGTGAGTCATCAAATAAGGTTAAAACCATTTGGTCCATAATAAAACAACAAACTGGTAAACTTGATCAACAAATTTCTGATATAAAAATAATTCAAGAGGGAGTTATAATTGATGATAATTTAAAAGTTGCAAATAAATTCGCCCACTTCTTTAATAATGTGCCTTTTGAAACCACTAAAACTCTCAACACATGCAGGGAGCAAGCTTCAAAATATCTCTTTGACAATACGAACCGCAATCCCATTGATTTTTCTTTCCATCAAGTGACGGTATCCACTATCATCAAAACCTTTAATATTTTGAAGTCGAAAATGTCAGAAGATATTTGGGGTTTTTCTGTTAAATTTGTTTCGAATATTATAGAAGTCCTAGCACCGTATCTTGCGGAAATCTTCAATGATTGCGTCGAAAAAAACATCTTCCCTGACTTGATGAAATGTGCTAAAGTCTTGCCATTGTTCAAGAATGGGAATAGCAAGATGCTAGGTAATTATAGACCTATTTCGATCTTGCCAGTGTTTAGTAAGGTTTTTGAAAAACTTTTATTGACACAACTCATTGCATTCTTCAATTGCAAGGGTATCCTATATGACAAGCAGTTTGGGTTTTCCAAGGGCTGCTCCACGACTGATGCTGTAACAAACTTTGTGGAAAATATTTTTGACGCTTGGGAAAAAGCACAGGACGTTATAGGTATATTCTGTGACTTGTCAAAAGCGTTTGACTGCGTAAATCACAATATCTTACTAGATAAACTGAGTCATTACGGTGTCAGAAGTGGCTCTCTGTTACTTTTGAAATCTTATTTATCTGCAAGACCTATGCAAGTTAACATTAATGGTGCACTGTCTGATGCCATGACTGCAGGTGTAGGCGTTCCTCAAGGTTCAATTCTGGGTCCTTTCCTTTTCTTGGTATACATAAATGATTTACCGTTTTATGCCCAAAAATATGCCAAAATAATTTTGTTTGCGGACGATACATCGTTATTATTTAACATCGCGCGTAATACTAAAACTTGTGATGAGATAAGTCAAGCGCTGAGTGCAGTTTCAAAGTGGTTCAGCACCAATAATTTGGCCCTAAATGCACAAAAGACAAACTGTGTAAACTTCACTCTGGTAAACAACAGAGCGATAAACCTTATAAAAATTAACGAAAATACTTTGACATACACCAATGAAACTAAATTCCTGGGCTTGACTTTAGATACAAAGTTACAGTGGGGACCTCACATTAAGAGACTGTCAGGTAAACTGAGCTCAGCTGCATACGCTATCAGGAAAATTAGGGATTGCTCGGACGTCCATACTGCTAGGTTAGTTTACTTTAGTTATTTTCACTCGCTCATGACGTATGGTCTCTTACTGTGGGGAAATGCGACGGACAGGGATGTGATATTTGTGCTCCAGAAGAGAGCAATTAGAGCTATTTACAAGCTTAGATCCAGAGAATCTCTGAGAGAATTATTTAAAACTATTCATATTTTGACAATGCCATGCCAATATATACTTGCTTGCATTTTATATGCTAAAAAACACCTAAGTAACTATGTAGAACGCAGTGTTAGTAATACACGTAAAAAAGAAAAATACTTATTACCCAAGACTAGACTTAAGAAAATAGCAAACTCCTTTAAATCCAATGCTATTAAATTTTTTAATATTTTACCCGAGTCATTAACTAACCTTAAAGAAAAACAATTTAAAAATACACTTAAAAAACTTCTTGCGGAGAAAGCATATTACACCGTACATGATTTTGTAAAAGATAGGAATGCATGGCGGGATATTGACATGGCTGCGATAAGTAATAAAATCATATTATGACATAATATTATATGAAATTATTTAAATTCATTGTGATAATTTTATTTTATTATATTTTTATTTTTTAAATGTATTAATTGACCAGCTATCGTGCATTGTAACATTTATAAATTTTTGGTAGTTTTATAAGACATGTTTTTGGCAACTTGTGTTGATAATCTAGTAAGATTTTTTTTTGACATTCATAAGTGTATATTACCAATTAATGTAATTATACCCATTTGAAACAATAAACTGAAACTGAAACTGATATATAGATTTCTCAGTTTTGAAACAAGCCAGATTTGTTTTAACTAAAAATTATTTTATAAATCGTTAGATTACGCAACGAAATAAATCAGTCGCACCTAAAAAGCAAGATCTATGAAATCTGCGACCGATGAGGTTTACCTAAAACAGAAACTAAAATAAAAGCAGGTACCTATTTAGTAGATCAAAATAAGTACATATTTCTGAGCTACAAAGGTCACTACTATCACTAGGCCTAGTGGTAATGACGCTGTTAAGTTCACGAACACCATAATGGGCCTTCTCATTATTTTGCAACTAAAATTACTGCTTGGTCAGGAAACAATCAATCTTTTCATTGACACCTTTAAGTGTTAGATACTCTACCTACAGTCTACGCAAAAAGTCAGGAGTCCAAGCGGATGTTGACCAGCTTGAAGTGTGCCCTTCGCAAATCATTGTCATCCATGAACTACATATTATGAACTAGACTAATTTTAAAACGCTTTCCGTCTACGTTCTTGCTTTAGAAAAACTATAAATTCAAAACTACCAATAGCAGTCAATAGAGGCCGGATGGAAGTATCATCTCTCCCGATCTCGACACAAAAGCAAGATACTTGGTTCCTGGAAGTGTCCTTCGTATAGACAGTGCTGAATCGTTTTAATCGCGCCACTCTCGACACCGAGAGTGATGGGTCATGTTTAAAATTCAATTTTCTCTATAAAACCAACTGTTCCGACTAGTTTTATTCGATAAACAAACGACAAAGATATCGTTTTCATTATATAAGAGAAAAATTTGGCAATTTTCAATGTTTTAATCGTATAAAACGACCGATATTTTGGTGCTCGTAAAACAGCTCTACACCAGTTTCCTTCCAAACCGACTGACTGAACCGCGCGAAGCCTTGCCTTCGAGCTGGACGTCGTTCAATCGAACCCATCTCAGGAACCACACCTCTAGAATATAGTGATCGAAAAAATTTGGTTGGACACAATGGGAGAGAACGATGGTGGAACCGATAATAGGATTTGGTGCATTTTGCGGAAAGATTTGACACACGCTTTCATTGTAAGTGCTATTGTTATTTTGTGTTTTATGGACAGAGATTGTAAACTGCATGCCTTTATTTATTTGATCTCTTGTCATATTAAATTATTATCTAAATATCAAATACGACGTTAACCTTAAAGATTTTAGAATATTCATTTAATCCTGCAATATTCATTCAGAGTTCATTAAAATCTTTCTACAAAAAGACTGCGTCTGTGTCCACAATAAAATTAAGTCTTTTCCATAGACAAGCCAAAAAACATATCCGAGGCGTGATAGAGTTTCGCGTATCCGGCGCCCGCGCATCTGTCTAACAATAATTAACTTTTTATCGGATATTTACAGATTTACTAACAGTTTTACTGAGAGTATAACAAATTGATGGGAGGTTTACCATTAGGAATACCTCTAAAACGTTTTTATTCTTCTATGTATTTATTAAAACTAGTTACGAGTGGTAAACATAAAGAAAACTTTACTCCGATTGTATTCATTACTTTTCCTTTAATATTTATCCCCTTGTCTTAATTTAAACATTATTTCTATTACTTATCGCATAATTATTGAGCAGTAAAATATCTCCTAGAATTATTATTTATCTCAGATTATTTCATAGTTATTACAAAGCCATTGTTTCTGTGATTCCCATATTGCGTTGGAAACCTGTTGTGTGGGAGTTTTGAACAATTGCTCCAGCTTTCTTTACGCAGATAAGGCGAGTAAGTTTAAGACGAAAGCTAGCAGGCAATGTTGATAATGATCATACACCAGGGACCGCCGAAGTACCTACTCCATGACGGGGGGGGGGAGGGCAAACGTCCTTATGTCACCCCCATCCTTCAATATCCGGCCCCGGCTTAATTGATACCAGGTTGTACAATTGGAGGAGCATCCCCTCCCCCATCTCCGTTTGATTCATTTGGCCCTCTCTGCTCCCCACTTATACGGTCCCTGTCATGCACTATCAATAATCTAAGCTGTAAAATTTATTACTGTATGTATAGTGTATAAATGTATGTGTAATGTGTAGCGTGGTAATTAGCAAAACAAACTACTTAGAAAACATAAATAATGTATTAATACAGTATTATTTGCAAACCAGTAATTCCATTACCAGGCCCGGCGGAAGAAACCCCTATAAATGCCATCTTTACAGTTTTAATGAGCTCAAAAATATCACAAACATTACAAACACGTTTAAGGTAAACGATTTAAAAATCGGAGACACATTATCTTCAGCGGATGTAAAAACAACTTACGAGGAATGTCGCTCAATTAAAGTATGAAAAAGATACGATAAGTTTATGAATATAATGTATCTAATTTAATTCAGTGTCAAGAAACAAATTAGAATTCCCAAGGTTTGATGAGAAAGCGGTTAAGAATACATATTTTGGAAATGGAATTGTTCAGAATAATTTTTAAAACAACATAACACGTCTTTTCCCCGAAAGGCGCTGGAAGATTTTATTAAAACACCCACACTTCGCCGGACGACATTCATTCCCAAATGTGACAGGGGCGACCCTATAGCCATACAGCTTGCTGGCTTGAAGGACCAACTAGCTATCATCTTTTTTTTAAATATTTTATGTATGGTTTTTAAATCTATATATAACAAATCAATATAGGTACATACGTATACAAAATTGTTGTTTTTGGTAAACGACAAATAATAAGGAAACAGTAAAGTATTCACATGTTGTGTAGTGTCGGAAACCATTAAAGAAAGAAACAGCAGGCTTAATTTTTGCATACAGACAAAACTGATACAGATAACAATTCAAATGTCATGGAAGTCTGTTTTCTCTCAAAAATTATAATAATTTATTGACGTGGCAATTCCAATTATTACAAAAGGCTACGTGATCTTTTATGATCTTCATTGTTATAAACCTGTGCCAAATTAGTGAAGATACATTGACTGATTGATTAACATTACACCGTTTTGGAAAGATGACATTGCTGCCAGTTAAAGAACATTAGCAACGCCTACTTGCTATCACAAATGTTTGATCAGACGTTGGCTAATGGCAAGGCATAAACAGTTTAATTTGATAATTGTTCTGAATACGATTAGTACATTATTAAATATCATTGTTAACTTGTAAAAAATTAACAATAATGTTGAATTAATGGATAACCGACGATGGATGACAATATTAAATATTAAATAAGACAAACTGACTAACGTGTGCTCGGTGGTTCTTAGATTATTTCGAATAAAGATGATCAAAATGGCACATAAGTTGAAACAAATATTTGTTCCAAGCCTACGATGATCGTAAACTCTTGCCACGATCGAACGTGGGAAGGAATCGCGTGTAGTAGTCCAAATATGGAGCACGCAGCTGGAGACAAAGTAAAGTTCAAATACAAAATCTCAAAAGGGATTTTACGACATTTTGAAGGCCGATTTTCTTAAAATTTAAAGAGTTTTAGTACCTATTCCTTGAATCCTAATTCCTTTAGACATATATTTATTCGGTGGTCAAAATGTAGGTTTCGAAATTAAATATAATCCTGTGATTTGTGTCTGTTTCACTTCCCGCTTAGTAATGGCATTACGCGTAGGCAGCCGTTGAATTAGAATTTCCAAGTAAAGATCTGAAACCTAATCCTACCAAACCCAAGACTGCCACGAATGCTTACAATCATAGCAATCCATAAATTAAACCAAACACGCGAACCAAAACTGAAAACACAGTATTGTGTAAACACGTCACACAAATTCATATTTGACGCATTCCAAACGCAGAACAAAGCGCTGCGCTCGCGCAGTTCATTTACCAATATCAAATATTTACCGTTACCGATTAGATAAATATTACCATTAGTAAACGAACTTTTGATGCAGCTGTGTGCAAACAAGCGATTTGTTTAATAAATTGACCGAATCAGTGTCGAGAAACGGATGAAGAAATATCTACAAGAATAGTAGGTTCATACAGTGGAATTGATGAATGAACTCTTTTTTTAGAACTAGTTGTTAATATTGGTCTAGACCTCGGACAAAGTACTCTTGCATTTACTTGTAAAGTATGATTGTTGGTAATAAACCCTATTCACATAATACTTGCTGGATAGACGTACCTGCATGACCCGAGATGGTATTTACTGCACCATCTTCATATAACCGATCAGCACTACATTGTCCTATTTCAAATCGCTATAAAATGTTTACGTCGCGTCATAAACCTACCAAAAATGTTTTACCGCTGGCTGCTGATCCGCGGTGAAGAAATTCCAAAAAACCGCTGCATCCGCATCACTGTGTATAGCCTTTTACGACTAATGATCAAAGCTAAGGCTGACTTAGCGCAAGTTTCAAGCGCCAAGCGTACATCACATACGAGCGAATTGAACACAAAGGGGCCAACAGTGTCCGGTGCTTAAATTACTCGCATCTTTACAATACACATACAAATATAAATATGTAGCTTCTTTTTTTTTAACTTGACCAGAAATCCTTTTTAGCTGCTTTCAACAATGTAAATGCCAAAAGTCATGAAGTCTTCATTCTCCTCGTCATTCATTCTTTGAAATGAATCTTGTTTTAGGGAAGTTCTTACATGTTATCATATGATTTTAAAAAATCCTGTAAGCCGTAGCCTGCAATCAAAATTCTCAATAATTTATCGAAGACAAAAAAAAATCTTCGCGTGCTCCTATCACTCGGCCCATACTTTTATGAATTGCATCCGAATTATAGAGGAAACTATAAATAGGCATGGGATGTGGTACTTGAGCAATCTCAGATAACGATGGCATTAGGCACAACTGGCATGTGGACATGCCTTCCTTCTTAAACAGCAATTGATTTATTGATGGAGGACATGAGGTGTGCTAGTGAGGAAATTACCGCAAAATTCTGACATTTGCAATAATTGTAAATTCGTAACAGGGCCGTTAAGTGTAGATATGAATTTATACATATATAAACGAATCGAGTATTAGACTTTTATTTGCTCATAAATTATACAATCGAATTGCTACACTTGCAATACTTTGAGTGTTAAAAAACGGTAGATTAAAATTTAACTAAGCAATAAAAATCAGCATTTAGATGCTGCAGACGTATGTACACGGTTCAAAATACTTTTATATCCTAACATTTACTAATAATATTATAAAATCAAATGTAACTCTGTCTGTTTGTAGGCTTTTCATGGCTAAACGGCTGAACGGGTCTTGATACAATTTAAATTAGTAGTTCGCTAGTAATTATTTTACATAAAATGTGTTTTTGTTCTTCTTTTCATTCCCTAGTATTTGCGAGTAATTTTAATGTTTGCTCGAAGCCGCAACATAGAACAAAATTAGCTCCCGTAGAAAAAATGCGTGTCGAGTACAAAACAAAGCTCACTATACCACGACACGAGCTTTTATACTATAAAATCAGCAAATTAGCATACTACGGCGTACCTAGCACGAGTCAGACCGCATTTTCATGTAAAATACCTTTTAGTACTACCACAGTATACTACCATACTGCACTTCACTAGGTACCAGCGTACTTGTACAGCCTTGACAGTAAGTTGTCAGGTCAATCGCATTCGAAGCCACGCGATCTGTATGCAACCCGCGTACTGTGTATGCGTAACTTGTGCTATAGGGGTATTTAAAGGCATTTCCGGGTGATTGTAATGTTTTTTTACGTTTGATTTGCTAAAAATTGTTGCTAGACGTTGGAGAAAAACAAATTTATTTCGTTACTGGCTGTGCCCCGTGATATCGCCCGCGGTCCTACAGGAGCTTTTAATTTTATCAGGATGTAAGGTACCCTTATCTATGGTGTATTTTAATGTCCTTTTCTGTAGCACTGACAACGTGTATACAACGTTTCAGGACCATTGGTTAAGTAGTTAAGGTGTGAAACTGTAACAAGCAAACAAACTCACTTCGGCATTTTTAATGTTAGTTAGGATTTTACTATGCCTTTATTACATATGTCAGGCTGCAGGCCCCAAATCCATCAAAGTACATACCTACTTAATATAAGTTACATAAAATATACGCATCGAATTATAAACCTCCGTTTCGTCGGTTAAAAAGTAGAGCAAAAGTCTATATGTAGTTTCAATGTTACTGTGCAACAAGTTAGTATTAAATGATCCATCAATGACAGCATAGATTATAAATAGAGTCAGTCATTTTTTTACAAGGGTCATTGTCTCACAAACCAACTTAAAGCCGTACATACATGGGGGGCGTATCGCGCGTACGATATGATACGTTCATAATATCACGCTCACTGATCAAACTGCCGACCACTGGGTCTGGCTGATATCGTATTACGTTGCTTCTACGAAGTTGCATTTATCCAACCCTTACAGGTTCAAAATTTCATCTTTTTTAAACTCGTTAAAATAATAAAATAAAAATGTCTACGGATTTTGTTTCGTTTGCGCAACAAACAATACTATTCACCATAAAGAATAGTGCAAAAAGTAAAAATAAATGTAAAAGTAAGTAGGTACATATTTTTTCAAAAAACGCCATTTATATTAAACTATAGAGACGCCCGTCCGTCGCCTCTGGCAACGGTATTCTGAATATTCCTAAAACAATAATTAAACTACACATCTACCAATCTTCTTTTTATAACGTGTACATGACACCTATCAAAATTTAATAATTCAATCCGCAGGCGATCACCGGAAGCAGAGTCTCCGATTTAATATGTGTGTAGGTAGTTAATATAATCCGTGCGAAAAAACTTTTGATCAAGTATGTCATACAAATTGCAGAGAACGGGACAAGAATAAATGATTTGTATCAAAAACATATAATAAATAAACCATAGATGCCTTCAGGATAGACATTGATAAGAAGGATGATATTTTTTTCCCAAGTAATAGATATTTTAATTACATATTTGATACTTTAAAATGTATATTAACAATAAAAGTTCCTTGAAGCACCAAATAGTCTAGCCGAACAGCATTAGCTATGTAGGTACTTCAAAATGATAGGATTCCTATGAACTGCAAATATAAGATTAGATAACAAACTGAGACAAAGGAATAAGGAAAGCAAATACTTAGAAAAGTATTACTACTCACTACTCACTCCTGTGTGTGTGATAAATAATTTAATGATTGTTTAGCTACGTATTCTTATAGTGCAACTGATGTAAAATTTCACCTTAATGACAATTATAATACATATTTTTACAATAAAAAAATAAAAAAAAACCAAACCGAAGCCAACCCATAGCTATAATTAATAACGCTAATAAAGCAGAAAACACCAAAAAAACTCTACAACTTGTAATAACATATTAAATACTGAAAATTATAAACTTGAAACAACTAGCGCATGATCATAAATCCATTTAACGGCTTATAAACGACAAAGCCGCGCATTAAATACAAAACATAGTCAACAATAAGCCGTATAAAAATACAGTGATATCATGGCAACATCATGGAATCCCCCAATATTTTCATTAGGGATTCTCGTCACGGGACATGTGCTGTCTGACAATTATTCCAAAACGCCTATGAGCTCGTGAATAGCATGATAAATGGCACTAGTACCTGGTAGTAAGTTTTCTTTGATTCTTCACCACTTTTTCGTTGACAATGGGAAATTGTTTTAGGAAGAAAATATTATGGAAACAGATTTGGCTTGCAACATAATCTTGGCTAAATGACTGACCCATGGGAATGACCCCACTTAAAAATATTGTGATAATGACCTTAGCATTAGATCGACATAATATATATTTTACATTTTAATTGCTAAACCCTGTAAAATATTCAAAACAAAACATTGAGTTCAAAAAACTGAAGATGGCGAAAAGTGACAGTGACCGAAATTCGCCTTGTATTTAGTCCAAGCCACAAAATTCGCCAAATTGAATCATTTCCTGTTAAAACCGCAGGAAAATAACAAAAACAACATAGCAAAGTGAAGCAGAAACACGGACTTTCTCACGACATTTTCTTTGGCCATTTGTTTGCAAAGAATGCCATAGCATCACCCATGTACGGGCGGATAATTATAGAAGTGACAAGCATTAATACAGCAAGTGCAGACAAAGAATGTGCATTTGCAGTAGAGAGTGAGCCAGGGCGTAATAATGTGAAAAAATGCTAGGTTTTCAAGGCTGCAGAAAAGGAAGCTTTATATTTCTATTTTTTGTTTCACTTGTAAATAAATAAGTCACTACGCTTTACCATCATTGTTTTAGACGGTTAAGTTTAAAAGGTATTCTTATGTAATAACACTACAACAAACACACCTACCTAACTTAATAGTGTAGGCATGCCACAAGTAAACTAATATAAACCTAACATAGGTTTTAAGACAACTATTTAACTTAAATTTAATTGTTAAATGTAGATAATTAAATAAATAAATAAAACTATTAATCTATGTTCTGCCACATCATCAATATTGTTTTTCGCAATAACAGCGTTACCGTTACCGGATCAGTAATTTTAATTGACGATGCCCGCATGCCCAATAAGCCAAAGTGAAAATGATCGGATCAATTATTTTGACATTCCAAATCGGAACGCCATGCCTCGTAACACTTTCTCGATCATTACGCTACTTCGGAGCTATTGCTGAAATTACCTTGTTATAGGTTTTATAGTTTATTTTAAAATAATGATGGGAAAAGTAAATGGTCAAACTACATATTTATGGCTGGTATTTACGTATATTCTAATAGTTCAAGTATTAGTAACCTTGAACTAGTTGATCCGGCCGTTTTCTATTATTATTTGTGTGTAACATCCTTAGTAACTGAGCGGAGTTGCATAGATCAGCAATTTGTTTCAGATAATAATGGTACGCGAAGAGAAACTAAGTGGCGATCTAGATACCTCACATACAAACATAGTGTTAATATTTTTTTTTTAGAACAGACTTACAAAAATTAAACCAGCCAGTTCATTTACAGTTTATTTTTACTTGTACCTCTTACGACGCTACAATTTACACAACAGTCCGTTTACCGAATACGTTCTTCAATCACTGTAATTACTGTGTTTACATGTAGATGAGTGTAATTCCACAAAGTGTGCAATTTCGCGATTAACTTTCTATGCATCGTGTGGAGTAATACCCTTAATTGTGGTGTTACGTTTACGTCTGTTTGTTTTTCCAATTTTGCAGAACACGCACGAAGGGTTACATTTTTGCGTCATGTTTTTAAGTTATATAATATTATACTTACCATGTTAAGAACTATGTGCTTTGTTGCTAGAATCTATTTACCGAAAAAGCCATAGTTAGGTAAATGTTCCATCCGCGGCTAGTTAGTTGAAGTTAGCAGTAGGTAGTTTTACTTACTAGTATTTCAGCCATGCATAGAGACAATGTCCGCACACTCCACTTCGTAAGAATAATCATAGTTTCTTAAATAAAATCAAATTATTCCACCTTTATCATGAATGATAGCTATCATTTAATTGAAATATCAACAGTATGCTGAGATAATCAGCTCGTTCCAAAAGCAGACGTTCAGAGGGAAGATAGGAATCAGCGTTATTCTTCAGCGGCACCAAACGGAAGAGCAAGCCGTAAAGAAATTATCATCGGAGCGATCAGCTCAGTTAGCCGTATATCTGCTTCAATAAAAAATGGATATAAGCCTATTTCGGAAGGGTTAATTGACTTATAAATCTAACCTTACTAAAATGCTTAGTTTGGGGTCAGGCGTGTGTGGAAGTGTCCCGAATTTATTTATTTAATTGTTGATGTTCTTGTCTTAGGCAGCAAAAACAAAAGCAGCTATATAATAGAGTAAATTCAGTATTAATAGTAAACAATATTGAAGTATTAACTATTTTTAAATGGTATATGAATGTCAAGTACATCAATTAATGGTCTAGATTGCACTATTATAAATATAGAATGCAAGACTCAACACAACAAATAATATAATTATAAGATCACAATATTGCGCACAATAATAACAAAATAATAGATAATTCCCATGCCATGGAAATGAATTTATAAATACACGGAACTGAAAACATGACGAATGGAGGCAACAAAACGACACTTTGAACCAGTTGCGGTTATGCAACACAAAGCGAGCATAGCGCACGGTGCACTGGCTGACTAGGAAATATAAGAGGGAGATCTCCATACAATTATCGTAATCCTAATCCCAACTTCCTAACTTATGAAAGTAAGTTTTTTCGTTTGTTTATTTGTATGTTTGTTATGCTTTCACGCTTTAACTCTTCAACTGATCATCACGAATTTTGCATACATATTGTCAGGGCCACAGAAAAGGACATAAGGTGCTTTTTACCCCGAAATAATTTACGTTTCTTGGGGACCGCCGCGCGCCGGTGAAACGGCAGGGAGCAGTTAATGATGATACAAGTGTAATACTTCAAATTAAGTCAGAGTGCCTTAAAAAGTCGATTTGAAATATAAAAAGAAAAGTAAAGAAATCTACTGTACAGTGGAAGTACGTTTCTTTGTCGGCCGAAAAACTGGTATTTAGTAAACTTGACAATATCAGTCTACGATCAGAGGGCCTACCATAACATCTTATTGCCACGATGGTTACGTTTTGTTGTCGGCGCTGAGCGACCGCGAATCGTATCGCCACCAGATACGGTTCATGGTCGCGCAACGTCGAAAACAAAATGTAACCTAAAAACCGTAAAACTAGGCAACATCGATAATTTTGTTCAGAGGGCCTACTACGACATCTTATTTCATTCATCATTGTCGTAGTAGGCCCTCTAAACAAAATTATCGACGTTGTCTAGAAACGTCGTCGGATTATCAATCGCATAGAATCGTACTTTCACTGCTAAAAAATAAATATTTTACTGCATATACTGTGGTAAGAAAAAACTCATGTTCTTGTTCACCAAAATGTAACCTGGCAATTATTGATTTAACCGTTTCTTGTTATTGAATAGTTGTAAAAAGTTGATTAATATTTTGGTAATAGTTTTAACAAAAGAAATGATTTAGCCAAATATTTAAAACATGCAACTTTTTTTTTTTATATAGAATAGGTCGACGTTTGACCACCAACTCGCCTGTTGTTAAGCGACGTTGTGGTCTAAGATGGAGCACGACGACCTATAAGTTACTTATTCACTCTAGCCTTGAAGTTTTGTTGAGTGAAGAAGTATAAAGACGGCAGTTGAGTGAGGCGCTCCAAGTGCGCTACTGCTCAGAAACTGCAACTGAAATGAAGAGAACCTTTGAAGTTTTCTCTCTGTAGTTTCAAGCCTGAAGGGCTGATAAGTTAACGGTTGGTTAATAGTACTAGTGACAGTTTACTGATAGCAATAAAAGATAATGACGCTTTGAACACGGAACAATAGTTTGATGGGTGAAAAAATGTTTTGTCACTGATTTTAAAACGAAAATATTACCTCATAATGGTGTTTCGAAGTAAGGCGGGTTTTTCGTAGTCTACGGTAATTCAGTATTTTTGAATAACTATAAAAACGTAAATGTAGCAATACGATGCAGTTTAGTGCTTTTTGACTATAAATTAAGTTTTGAACTTCTAACGCAACATTGAATTTTAATTAACTCCTGTTGAAGATTTAATAACTCTCGATATTGAAGATTTTGTAAAATTTTATGTAGCTATAAGCTTTTAGAAGGCTGCTAATAGAAATCATTTGTGAGAATAAACATAAAATAAGCTTAAAGACTTCAGTGCCCTAACAACACCAGTGTTATTTCTCGCTTGCGAAATCTTCTGCCGTAATGTACCACGCCATATTCTTTAGCTCAATTTGTATTCCATAAACATTACCACATGACGTGTAAAGCAAGAATTACAATATTTAAGCAGATCAGGACTTTAATTCAATGTCTGAAGGTCTATTATTAAACTGAGAGCACTTTCTTAAAGGTGCTACGCAAGGCATTGAAAAGGTCCTACACGAGCCGGAACCAGGTGGCATTGACATTCGCTATCGGCTTATGATAATCTGAAAGAGTTTTGAGGATATGGAGTCCTAGATTTGAAGTGTAAAAAAGGAACGGTAGTGTCTTGTGGAAATCTACAAGTATTCTCAAGTTGGTACCTAAACTCAACCAATTTGATTAGACAGAATATTGCAAAATACATAACTACACATAACACAGGAGAAAATAAACAAATCACACATAATTTTACTATTAAAAATTGCAAAACTACTGTTATGATTTTTTTTATATGTCATTAATTGAGATCCTTAGAAAAACCAGGAAAACTTCTTAGGCAAAGGAAGACATCTTAGAGGAAGCTGAGTAACGCATGAGTAATAAATCCGTCGAGGGGTCGACACGGCAGCTGCTTCCAATTGAGACAAATGAAATCGGCGCCATGATGCCTATCTACCAGTAGGTACTCACTACGAACGTACTCCATTAAGCAATATGCTGTTAATGTTCAAATCAATTTTAAGGATGTAGATACCTACCTAACCTAAAACTAAATCTATAGGGAATATGCAGAACCGGAAAAATAATAAAAAATAACCTATAATTAAGTATGCAAATATTTTAATAATCATACCTGATGTACAATCTACTTTTCAGAAATTTTGAGGAACGAAAAAATTACAGCTTTGTGATGAAGAGTCAATCACGAATCTGATTTTGAATGTTCAGTAATAACGACCTAAATGACAGAAGATATACAATCAATAGGTACGTAAGTACAAATAGTTCTAGTTAAAAAGATAAGATAGTGTAAACTACGAAATATTAGGTCATATCGCAGTATGTTAACTTAAACAAACTAGATATTGAAAACTGGTAATGTGACCAGGGCGATAGTTTTGAGTTACAAAATATTCCTAGCCGTGGTGACGTTGTGGCATAAGTATTTGTTTGTGTGTAGTGTCTTTCACATTGTAGAGTAGACTGTTAAATGCTTTGAATGACTCAACGAATAAAGGGATTCTAAATTTACGCAGTGTAATCAAATACAACGACACTTGTTAAAACACTTGCAGAAATTACTAACTTGGCGCCATCCAAAGAAAATACGAAGTCTACATCAAATAGACTCCTTAGACTTGTAGTATCAAGGTAAACAGCGGCGATCAAATATTTTACAACGCAAGGGTTTAACCCAATTCGGTATTTGACCACAGCTATCGAGGTATAAACAAACAAAACGGAATTGTTCTTATCGTTCGTTTATTCAGCCTTGACAGTTAGCGGAAGCTGGCGGACGAGACGATAGCAAAGCAAACATTACAAAGACTTATTACTCAACAATTACTTTATCAAGGACAACATATTTGAGAACCATAAAAGTAAGCCAAATACCGGTAATCTAAACTCCTAAGAGAGGATATATCAGAAATTCAGAATGGCTATAAAAACTGTTTCTCAAGGCGTGCAACCTCGTCAAACAATTGCTATCTCTGACCTCAGTTCTTTTAATTGAAAATGGTGTTCTCATGGATAATCCCCTTAAAGTTAACCGCTTCAGAAATTGAGGGCAACGTCCAAGAAAGGAATGTTAGTGCAACAAAGAATCGGAATTTCTATTTTCGTTGGCGCCGCATTCGATTCAATAAAAAATGTTCAAAGTCATTGAAGTAATAAAATGTACGCAGTATAGTATAGCCCGATCCGGACCACCGATGCTCCGGTATGCAGCCCTCCGACTCTACAATCGGACAACAGTTTACAAGATAAGATAAGTATTTACAAATCGTAGGGATGAATTACTTTAACCTAAAATTGATAACATTCTAAATACTGACTGTAAATTAAAAATAACGACGACTATTTCTTTATGTTAAAAAAATGCAAAGCAAATGCAATGCCAACGCGAAATGCATTTAGCATTTCGCGTTGGCGTAAAAAAATATACTGACCTTGTGGCCCACTAAAGTTAGACGAACATAACAATTATTATGTAAATATTACCGAGAATATGGTCAATGCGCATAATTCCAATCACATTGCCCAGAAAGCACTTGGTGTGAATATGCTAAGTGGAGACAAGCAAGCACTGGACGACAAAATGTGAGATAGCGCACATTCCACAGTATTTCAAGTGCGGCACACGCTACATTGCGTGAGGCGTGAAGTGTGCGATTTAGGTTTAATTTAAACAGCGTTTAAGATTCCAAGCTACTTTCGCTTGTCACCTGCCAGATTTTTTTCCATTTAGCGAAACGGTAATTGGAGTTTTGTATCGCTAACACTGCTGACCAAGTAAAGAAATCAGTGAAAACTATCGGGCAACATTTAATCACTCGAAATCGATGATTCACGCGTGAATCATCGATCGATCTGCATGGACCGCAAGGGTTCTCAGAAGACTTTTAAGTAGGGCTTCTTACTTAGTACAACGACTCTGCGGCGGATAAAGCACCTGACCACAAAGTGACTTTTGTAACGGGATAGAAGAAGATTTAGAGTTGATTACTTGGCCTTAGATTGTAGTTTACTTCCATTACGTGCATAAACTGCTTTATAATTGATTGCAAAACGTCAGCAAAACCGGCATCAATTAAGCGCTGTTAGACTAGCTTCAATTGAGGTTTGAAACGACAATGCGAGCTGGTAATCTCGTTCAGAGAAGTAATGTCGCAAGAAACACCCGCAGAGAGCGTGAGACCCTCCACCGGCGCATTGTGTCCCAACTGGTTCTCACGTAAAAATGCATGCAACACCATCCACGATACTGGAGCAAAACGTACCAACTGCGAGAATCAAGCAACTTTGCGAAACACTCATAACCCTAATAAAATTAAGGGTTTCGTCAAGGTTCGTTGCTAAATAATACGAAAAAAACGATAACTACTAAAACGTGACTTCTCCGAAATAAAAATTTGATCTCCACCTAAGCAAAGTTGCAGCGATGCTAACCGTGACCAAACACGAAGAGTCAACAAATCTTGTATCTCTAAAAGTTCTAACCTGTGCATGTCTTGGCGGAGTCCTAAATAAACACGGAACGCCCATCTCAATGAAATTCTATCTCCTATAATAAGAGTGAGATCGTATATCGTAAGCGCAGTACAACTTTGTTGTCAAACGTTTTTCCTAGACAATCAAGTAGAAACTTCTGTTATAACTGTTCATTACTGCAGTAAAAACGATACAAGAGTTACATCACGAACACAAATTATTTTTACATATTCATTGCTTAGTCACGTCAATCACCCTTCAGCGTAGTGGAAACATTATTTAAGATCACAACCATCGTACGTCAAACCTGATCGTGTCAGCGAAAAGTCTTTATGATTATGTACTTGCATTGCAGTTACTCAAGTAACTGTTCTAGACGTCGACAGGACAACGACCACCTATACTTACTACTATGCTATCTATGTGAGATCTATCTACGAATCATAATGTTAGCTCTGGTTAGAAGTAGATGAAGCTTGTGTTAAGCCATTCGTAACTATTTATTTGTGGCTATTAAATTCTCTGTCGGCTCAATTTAAATACAATCTATCAGGTTTTATAGCAACATCAATCGGTAGTTAAGTGAATAGTTAAACCTTTTCAACGACCAGTGTTCTTTTCTTACTTTAACGTACATTTTAGCGCAAGGCTTTGTAAATTCTTCAGTTTTTATTACTTTTCTAACATGAGTGAACATTTCGAACCACTCGCATAAATCGAGATCGAGATTTACTGGAGATTGAATATGTGCGGGAAGATCAGTGTTGGTAAGTTAATGATTTAACCGATGCGATTTAAATCATGTTTCTTGAGAATTAAACTGATGGAGCTTTATGGCTTGACCAGGGGAATATTTGCCAGCAACGACTCCAAAACTGTTACTTTCTTCAATAAAAGAAAGGTTTGTTTTGAAGTAAGTTATTGCTTTCTTAGTTTTTTTTTGTTATTTTATTCAAGCTGTTCTAAGTCTCCCTCGTTTCTAATAGTTATGACATACCATTAGCTTTTTTGAGTCTTCGTTTTTTCATGACCATAGTTAAGAGTTATAATATTATGGATGCGTCGTGCACTTATTGCGCCAGGACAATCCAACCGAGGGATAAGTTATGCGCCCCGCAGCCTGCCAGCCTCTGTTCCAGGTATCGGCGCCCGCGCCGTGCCATCTCACACTAATTGTTTATTTTATATTGGCCAGACAAATTTTTGGGAGCGCCGACAAAAGAAGCAATTTGGTTTCGGAAGCGAGAAAAGGAATCTTTGCAGATTAAGAAAATAATCTATGTATTTCTAAACGCAAAACATTGTTTTGTAGTGGAATGTGTAGGAATCCAAGAAATAGGGGTAAAGGTTTTAGGCTAGCTCAACCCCCCTAGGGTTTAGGTCTCATAAAATTAAAGAAAATAGAAGTAGGTAATGTTGATCAGATTATTAGTGAAGTACTCGATCAAACTATACCATTTTACTCATGAGTCCGTCACCATTATCACCATCCTACATGTTAGAAAATCACGTAACACAGTAGGTATCTAATGTGAAACATTTTTAAATATAAAGTGATTCATGGAAGACAGCATTTTGTCGCAATTCTCGGAGATGATTCACTATCACAAAGATCTAGAGCAAAAGATGACAGATTGTATTATTCCGAAAGCTCTGCAGGATGCATGATTGTTGAAAATAACATTTTTAAATGTAAACAATAAGATGGGATGACGTCATTGATGTTAATGAACTAAATTAAGTAGTTTTTGTAAGCGTCACGGTTTGTGGTTTCTTGATGTTTTCAAGCAAAGCAAATTATACGTACGTATAACATAACAAGGAGATGAAGCCAGACGGTATTGAAATTCAAATTTCCTATTTCGGAGTGAAGGCCATGTTCACGAACACTTCGACTTCAGTGTAATAAAACTTTATTGATTGTATTTCAAAGGTTTGTTCTGCACTAAAACGCATATTTATAGGTCCAACGAGAGCTGAATTAAAACGTTCAAATGAAATAATACGCACCGGCTCGAAGTCACAATGGGCCGTAAAGCCGCAATTTCATATTGTCCGCAGCATGAATACGTGCATTTACTGATTTAGTGCTATTGTTGGGTTGAACCCTTTCTTTGACTGGCTTGTTTTTAGCATTTAAAAATCAATAAATCTTATTACATTATAGAACAAAACAGAAAATATTTATTTTTTATTTTTTACAATGTTTTAGTAACTTGTGTGTTATAAATGAAAAATATCTACAGATAATACTTACAGCTGGTGAATGCAATCCAAAAACAAGAAACAACACTGATCGTTATGCCCTCAGAGGGGCGTTCACAAGTGCATAGCACATCGCACGGTATTGTCACACACGGTGTCGGTTCGCGCGGGTCGTCGAGCGTCGCGACACGTCCGTCGCGCGCGGAGGTTCAGCGCGGAATAAACGCTCGCGAGCGCTGGCTGGATGCGGCGCGCCGCGAGATGCTGCGCGTGCGACGCTTTCAGGGGAAAGCCTTATTTATTGCACTGAAACTTTTCGCATAGGAAATTATAGAGTACTAATTTCATAGCAATAATTATGCATTTTCTCTTACTTTCTGCATTGTTTTAGATATTTTATTATCAGCTGGGGGGTGACGAAAACAGCTGTTAAGAATAGTAATGGCATATTAAAAGAACAGAAAATTATTTTTTGATGAAAATGTAGGTGCCAAAAAATTAAATAATAAAAATAAAGCAGTTAAGTTTTTTTTTAAGATACTGAGTGTGTAATTTTTTATTTAGTTATCACTGTATTGCGCCACACCTCATTTATCAACAGTTGCTTGAGGCAGGAAATGAAACCTATAAGAAAAATAATAAATTCGTGTCGGCTTATGGCATTGTTACAGCGGTTGCCCAACTCGCACTTGCTCTTCGATAAGCACATACACGAGCCAGAAAAACAGTTATTTAATAACAAACGTGGTCTCGTGATGAAATACTTGCATTATTAATAAAATTCAGGGGAATTTTAATTGCTTCTAAGAAAATTGTCAGCTGTTTTCGTGCTAAAGCTTGGATAGGAACCTAACTCATAATAAGTACCTAATTCAAAATAGAATAATTGTGAAAAATAATGTAATGGTTTCATGATAGCATAAATACTTACCCCCTCTTATAATTATACTAAACCTCGGAATAGTTATACAGTGTTTTGTTTTTTTCGATCGAGTTCAAAAATATAAAAGGAAGAAAAAGACAACACTGGGTTAACTAATGCGAGGCTATACAACGTTTATTATTAGTAAGGGGGTTTTAGTAACTAAACGAAAGTACCTTAGTCAAGCTTATCACAATTTTACGAAGTTCATACGAATTACGAATATACCTGCTACTTTAATATAGTTTAATTAACTCTATATTTACCAGCAGTACCGAATGATTTTCGTTCATCCCACTATAGTAGAGTTTTATATTTAACCGACTTCAAAAAATGGAGGAGGTTCTCAATTCGACTTTTTTGTATTTATGTTACGCGATCATTCCGCCAAAAATTTGGTTATTCATTTTTGTTTTGGAGATCACACTTCAGAGGTATATATAAATTTTATCAAAATCAGATGACGGGAAGTCGGTTTTTTACCCGACTGCGCAAGAAGAAGGGTTGTATGTTTCTTGTTTAACTTGTTGTATTATTATACTAGACTTGTGAATGCTACATAGCATTCAAAGTACTCACTAATTTATTTGTCACCAATATAATTTGACTCTATTAAACCAATATCAGTCTGACGTAATTGTGTTCTCCGATACATCGATCAATAGTTGATTGGAGTACTTCGGTAGGTCAGAGATCTATCACTGAGTCAGCCATTAGGCTACATTTCCATCTAAAGATAAGCAGTGCGCCAGGATGTCTGAATGATAGGACGGAAAAAATCCACAAATAGGTTGACTGAAGTCAATAAAACTAGTAGTTCGCATCGAAAGAGGACCTCTCATATATCCATAACAGCTCTTCCAATTTTGCTCATAGTCAAACTTAAAAATTGCATTTGCTTAAACTACTTGCGTACTTTGCCTGCAACGTTTTAGGAAGATCGAATAAACATTTTTCAAGTAATCGTTAAACAAACAAATTCCAAATTGCCCCAGGAAACTCTGAGACCTCACTTTTGCTCGGCAAAGCCAAAGATTAATAACAAATTTAAAAAAAAATACCTCTGTCACTCCTGTTCTGCTGGGTGTGTCTTAGTGGCTTATTTTTTCCGAACAAGACGGTAGAGCCATTTTTATAACTCTAGCGTTCAAAAGTGTTTCTTAGATATCTAATTGAATATTAATTCCAATTGGTATTTAAATGATAAACGAAGTGATCGTATTGGTAAATTTTTCCTTGTAAATTTTTCCATTTTCGCACTGCCCATCTGCTGATGGAAAGCAGACTTAGTAAGTTACTACAATGACTAGTTTACTAATCAATTGACTCAACTTTAGCCAGTGTACGTTCAAAGGTAGATGAGTTGTTTACACTACACTGTTGGAGCGACATTTTCCACTTGGTGAGTAATTTTCTTGAAGCTATGACCAAGAAAATTGAAGTAGGTACCTATGTAATAGTTAATGGATACTTTTACAGGATGGTGTGGCTATGACTATGTTGCTGGAGTCGAATGGGATAGGAAAATTCCCCTTTAGCCGCGTACGAAACCGGACAATAAAATTAATATTCGCAGTTGAGCATCTCATGAGATTTTCTGGCAGTTGTGGTACATTATAGAACTCTCACCGATTTTGTTTTAACAAGACAGCACTTATTATGATGATCCTCTGAACATGCTGGGCTGCAGATAAAATTAAAAATCTAAATATTGTTAACCTAAAACTATTTTAGTTCAAACTTTGACTAACGGTCTTTGTTGATTGGGTCAGCGTTTTTGTCTTTTAATACTCTGAATATTTTACACCTAAAATAAAATATAAATCCCATAGTAAATCAGCATATCCGCTTCCTTGAGAAATGGCTTCAAAAAATACAGTTACATGTAATGTGTACTAATTGTATGCTGTCAGTAAAAAAAATGCCTAATAATATTTACCCCCTCGATAGATCCCTACTTTAAAAGAGAACACTGCGCGCGTGAATCGCGAACTAAAGCTTTGACTGCATAAATGAGCATTTAATTGAGCAATCAATGTTTATTTATCTATGTATGCCATAGTACCTAATGCAATCAACCTTAATGAGTATCTAATATTGTTGTAACTAACAAATACTGTTTGTTACACAAGCTACAGTGTGCCTACTTACAAGGTAATACTTCATTTCCTATACCAAGACAATGCACGATTACATGCAGGTAGCTAATTTCCTACTATAGCTGTGTGCTTTAGTAGTAATATCTCATATGTAGTCGCTACCGGCTTCTACGCCTTGGAGTCGCGTGCTCTTGTCTTGGTTGGTAAATAGGAAGGAAGGGTTAGTAATGTTAGTCATGCTTATTGTCAACAAGCCGCGTCGACAGTTTCGCACCCGCACTTCCAAGGGAACCGTCAAGTTTTTCGAAAATAAGTTATGTTATGTGTTGTCCTTTTCTGTAAGTAGGGATACATACAGAAATTGACATACGAGTAGGACATAGAAAAGGACATTAACATGAAATTATGCATACACGAACTTCATGATGATCCGTTGAGTAGTTAATGTTACAATTTCACGCCTTAACTACTACTACTTTAAAAAATAGATTTAAGATAACTTCTTAATTTCATTAAGTGTTTATTTTTAATAGTTCTGATATGTTTTATTGATGTTTAGTACATTATTGAAAGGTTTCTGAGACACCAAGACAGAAAGCGGTTTTGGCTACTTCAAACGTAGGAAACAAAATATTGCACTTTGCTCTTATTTTTAAATTGGGACACTGATATACCTACTTATTTTGAAGGCCATACATAAATAAACTATTATTTATAAAAAAACCCATAACGACGCGAAAAGACCTCTAACTACGTGTATGTAACCTAAAACTTACTGAACTGACCTACACCAATTTTTCGATGTCATAGAACAAAAAAGAGCGATGAAAGCCTAGTCGGAGAAGACTCGCCTCTCAAGCCAGAGGGTGGGGTTTCGGGCCCAGCCGAAGGCGCACGCACCATTTTGCTATACTATTATTATTCATTGTGTGAACATGTGTGCGTATTTAATGTCATCTGCCCGGAGAAATGACTGGAGCCCGGTGTATGGCCATAGGCTCTCCCCTATCACATTCGGGGCTGCATATCGTCCGGCGAAGCGTGGTTGATGCACACCTCTGCCAGCCCCTTCGGGGGAAAGACGTGACGGTATCGAACAAAAAAAAAACGATTTCAACAAATCACCACAGCCACATGATATAATCGTAATTTTAACATTAACATTATTAAAGCATTATAGATGCGGGTACACTGATACATCTACTTAACGAGACCACCCCGGAGTACTGGGGACATTACCAAACAATACATCTCTCATACACAGTGCCCTTGATCTAAAACCAACCATATCATCAAGAAATAAAGTGCATAATGTTGTAGAGAGGCAGAGTAACAATGTACTGAAACACGGAGCGTAGCTGAAGCATAGCGGAAGCTCCGGAAGCAGCCATGTTGGAATCAGCCATTGCAACTTGAACTTATGGAAAACATTTTGCATGTAATGAGACGCTTTTAAATATTTTGAATAGCATGAGCAGATCGTACAAATCCAGCCATCATATCATAATGAGTTTTTATAGGAGTACGAGTACATATTGAATTCCATGCATCCATAGCGTAGCTATGCTATACCTAAAACATTTGGATAGAATTTAGATTAGAAAGATTAAGTTTAATTTAGAAAAAAAACATATTTCTTTCCGGGTTAGCAGAGCGTCAGCAGCACCGCTCATGTAGCAGTGTCCATAGGCGGTGGTGGTGCGTAGATATAAAAGGGTAGTTAGTATATTATTATACCTACAAAGTCAAAATGTTTTTTATAAATTGGGTCTCAAAGTCACATAAGTCAACGTTTTATAATAGACTCGACCGCCTTGTCCGGAAAAAGAAACACTAGGCATTTAAAAAAAAAACTGTCTCACAAATGTTGGCTTACAACTAGGTAATTTCATATTATATCAATGTAATAGTCTACTCGGCGGAAGTGAAAGGTTCCAGACATCTTTGTCTTCTAAATAATTGTTAACCTGTAATATATGTACTTATTTTCTTTTAATAAATATTTCAATGATTCGCGAGGACCCATCTCGTAGATAGCACGAATCGCTCGCTTTTGCAAAATAAAAATGGACTCTACATCAGCAGCTGAATCCCACAGAAAAATACCATTTAACATTATGCTTCAAAGTAAGCAAAGTAAACCATCCGACCTGTAGCTATATCCGTCAGTTGCCTAATCTTACAAACTGCATAAGCAGCAGAACTAAGTCTCCCAGATAGAGCACTAATATGAGGATCCCATTGCAGTTTAGAATCAATGCTTATACCCAGGAACATCGTCGCCTTGTCTATACCACGGGTTGTTTAGTTTATAGAAGTCGCGTGCGCTACTCCGCTCTTACGTCAGTGTCGGCGACATCCACCGGGATGCGAGTGAGTCAGCGGTCACGCTCCGAGCGGCGTAATTACAAACGAGTGGTTACTGCCGCTACCCGCGGTAAGTGGTGAGTTGCGGTCACTTACATAGGTCACGCAAAAACTTCAAGGTCGTTTATAGTTCATTTTAAGACATTGCTCTGAAAATTTTAGCTTGAAAAACACTTTAAGCCTTTTGAGTTCTTAGCTGATTCCTAAAGTAGTACCTACTTATCATTATTATTATACTCGTAGTCAACAAAAGTTTTGGCCACGAGCTCTAAATAATGAGACTGATTATTAATTGCAACAAAGGTCATAAAGCACCTCCAAATTAATATCAATTAAGTTCACAGAACTCGCAATTATCCTAATAAATTAACACGCGGTCACGGCTCTAAAATGACTTCCTGATTAGCATTTTTCATCATGCCTTTCAGTTTAATTGTCCGTTTTAATGTGACCATTTGCAAGCTTTATGATGGGATAGAAAGTCTTAGAAAACCTCATCGTGGTCCCCTGAGACAGCTCTCTCTCGCAACTAGCCGCGTCTTTTGTCTTGGATTTAATTGCAATTTCTTGTAATTTAAATGTACTTTACCTGTTTCGTATAAGTATAACTAGACAATTTTCAGGTGTTTTTTTCTCGTCTACTCCGTGTTTTGCCCCAAAGCTTTTCTCCTAGAAGAAAAAGAAGAAATAGAGAGGTAAAAAGTAAAAACTAATCAAGTTTCGGCATAAATTATCAACAACATCATACAAAAATTGTAAAATAACCTGGAAGACTCTCGCTTCTATTCCTAATTATAACTGTGCTAAAAACCTTAGACTTCTTTAACCATTACCTATAGTCAAAATAAAATTAGGTCCTGGTCCGACCCGTTTAGCGAACAACATTTACAAAACAATGAATAACAAATCAATGCTGCTTGCTTCCGGGATATTTATTTCCTCGGTCAGTAGTTGGTCAGTAATATCAACACCGTTGCAACAATCTGTGCGTTACTAACTACTTGAGGGTTCTGCATATAAAGAATTTAGGTACTAGAATATAAGTTAGTAGAGTCTGCTTGTTAAAAGACGCTGAAAATTGACTGAAATTGACGCTATAAAGGCGCAAGTACATGCGGTTTCGGATATGTTTCAGAGCTTTCAGACTTGCTTATCTACTGTTACTGGAATCTGATCTGTTGGTACTTATTTATAAACAAGAGTAAACCGAGCCCTGCCTGTTAAGAAGTAAGTACGAAGTCACAGATAAAATACAATCTTCACTCAAGACACTTGCCTACTTTCAGGTGCAAGAATTCATAATTATTTTCGACCGAGCGAGCGAAGGAGCGTCTATGCTTCAACCTCGACAAAAATGCTTTCTTATGTCCAATTTCTGTCCGGATCTCTGTCTGAATCTCTGTCCGGATCTTTGTCTTCCTTAACAGGTCGTATTTCTTAACCAACTCTCTTGAATTTTTTGAGCAAACTACAGTGTGAGCCTACAGCT
The DNA here is from genome assembly GCA_911728515.1 of Peribatodes rhomboidaria. Taxonomy (NCBI): domain Eukaryota; kingdom Metazoa; phylum Arthropoda; class Insecta; order Lepidoptera; family Geometridae; genus Peribatodes; species Peribatodes rhomboidaria. The sequence goes on from OU452169.1 coordinate 17,708,907, forward strand.
CACAGAGCAAATAGTTAACTTTGGTTGAAGATAAAAAATCCTACGGAACCCTAAAACTTCGCCTATTATACGGGTGTCCATCCTTGATAGTCCGTCACGGTGGTGACCACATTAATATCATTACCATTAGATCGACAAAACAATTCGTACTCGCTAACTACGCAAAATTATGTACATGCCGAAAATAAATTGAGAGCCTCCAAACAATTACAGTAAGTACGTATAAAAATAGATTTATTTTGGGAGGTACTAAAGCATTAATACTCAAGTAGGCAAGAAACTTATACTTGCGGATACTTATTCCTAATTAGATGCGCGTGCGCCGGTCCAGGCCTTTGCATTGTTCTTGTTCCGCGGCCCGTAACGACGCGGACTGATCTTTCGGTTGGAAACAAGAAGAGCTGTAAAAGAATAATTAAATTGAAACATCGATGGAAGCCTAAATGAGGTATTGAGATAAGAATAGCCTTTTTATTTATTTATTTTTTTAGTCGGTTGTAATTAGCCCTTTCGATTCGAAGCGACTAAATACAACCGACGACGCCTAAGGAAATAATCGATGTCTTTATATTTTCTTTTATGCCATAGGTGGCAAACAAGTTAACGGACCGCCTGATGGTAACCGATCACCGTCGCCTATGGATACCTGTGATACCAGGAGCATCACAAATACGTTGCCCATTGAAATGACAGCCCTTTTGAAGAACCCCATGTTAAACTTTATTACTAGTGGAACTGGCATGCCTTGGGCTTCATACGAACTACAACCTGGGTCTCTTCAAAGCCAGAGGAACTAAGTCGGTACCTTCTAAATCTTTGTGCTCCATTTTTGGCTACAACACTGATCATATTTCGATGGGCCACAACATTACATTCAGGCGAGTTTGTGGTCAAACGTCGACCTATTCTAAATTCAAAAAGTTTATCTTTCTCCAAATCTAAGTATTCGATAAATTCGATTGTATCCGTGTGATGTATCAGTAAATGTGTTCACATCCCGTGTCTTTGGCCTCTCGCCGCGTTTCGGAAAGGGAAATGCCCATACTCCACGTGATCCGAGAACTAAGCGGCTACCAGCGGCCATACCAAACACCTAATCTGGTATTACCAATATACTATGGGACAAGAAAGTAAGGAAACGCTAATAAAAAAACACATCACATAAATACTATGAATAACAAATATAAAAAAATACTAAGTAGGAGAGTATTTAATATTTAAAAAAAACTATTTGTTAAATGACGCTAGCCACTCTGAATTTTATTAGCTTTGTCATTTGGTGTAGCCCTGTAAAAATTTACCGCAAATTAGTTTTACCAGTAAGTACATATAGGTAATTCTAAAACTTTTTGTGGAAGTCATATCTACCTACTCCTTCATTAATTTAATTTAACTCTAAAATATGGATTGTCATAAATCACAATACTAACTCATATTAGAAGCAGATTTTCGTTGAAATTTAAGTAACGTTGCCACCATCGACCTATTTTCAATGCAGTTGTTTTATGACAGTTAGCAAGGAGCGGTCAATGATGCGTCCCGTGGCTTATACGTCAAGCAATAAATCCTACAACTGCGGAAGTAGAGTATACTTAGTTTGAATGCCGCTAAAGCGATGGCGGCTATAATAACACTACTAATGGGATAGAGGTGTAGACGGGAATTAAAAGGTTGATTGAGGCGCGTGTGAACGTGCCCGGCCGCGGGAGCTGCTATCACTACCAATATACCGTATGAAGACGTATACCACTTACCATAACTACATAAAATACTCGTACTTAAGTACTATGTACTTTTTCATTATTTTTTTTCTATAAGAATTTTAATTTCATTAAGTTTCTTTTTAAATTTTACGAACTTACAGTAGGTATAATTTAAGATAATAAAAACATACAGTCGAATTGAAAGCCTCTGTTAATAAGTCTGTTAATAACGAAAAATATTTATCTATTATTCTTACCACAGCTTAAATTAAAGGTAGGCATGTTGTTGAAGGTAGTTAGAAAATATAGATAAATAAAAACCTGGATAGATGTATGGATGGATGAAAATAAATATTTGATTAGCTAAATTTAAGTAGTACACACTTGGCCACGTCGGCCAAGCAGATGGGAAAACCCCGTAAGACATAAATCAGGAGAGGGTTGCATGATCTTTCCACTCCTTTTTTTGTGCCCTCACTTCACTCAGTCCCCACTCATATGTATGTGATGTATTCTCGATCAAAACTTGCTCAGAACGTGCAACTTGGTAACGCCTGCTATTACCATCTATTATTGTGTGCGGAGTGCGTGAACTGAGGAGCGGTGCGCACTCTACTGTGACGGCTCGCGTCACTCGCTCTTTGTTTATACTGCACTCCATCGACTGAGGTACCATGGGCAGTGACCGAGCGCAGCGAAGGTCGCAGAGATAGTGTAGGATTGTAAACTGTTGATCCGATCAACATGAAATTTCGTAGACATGTCGCTTGTACAGAAGAACTACAAAAGAGAAAATAGGTAGTAAGGGTTCACACTCCAAGATGACATGGCCGCCCAGCGAAGCGTGACTAACCGTCATAAATACTTCTAGGTGCTCAACGCGTGCGAAAGGACGTGAAGATTGAATTGTACTCGTTAGGTTAGGTGTAGAAGTGGCCTAGTCTGTGGGTTTCATAACATAACATATCGTCATGCCTTTCCCCAGAAGGGTCTTGCAGAGGTGTATTTATCACCCTTACTTCGCCGGGCGATACTCAGTCCCAAATGTGACAGGAGGCGAGCCTGTCGCCATACACCGGGCTCTAGTTATGAAGCAGATGACATTAAATACGCACATACGAGTATGTCCACACAACGAATAAATTGGCGCGTGCCTTCGGCTGGGATCGAACTCGCTCCCTGTGGCTTGAGAGGCGAGCTCTCTCCGACTAGGCTATCATCGCTTTAATTGCCGCAAGCACTCGCGACAGTGTTCCTATTGGCTGTTAAAAGCTATTTGACCAATAGGAACACTGTATATCAGCGCTTTCACGGGTTCCGCGGCAACAATCTGTTTGAAGCTTTAGAGAGTCGGGAGAAGTAAAGCTGCAGGCTCATATCACGTGAGTCCAGCTCCCAGGGTGATTACCGCGCGTTGCCGCATATTGCGCACGAGATTCTAGAAAAACAATGAACATTCAACTATAATTTCTGAGTCGCTGAACAAATAAAGCAATTCTCACATTATTTCATTAATTTGTTAACATCTCTCGGATCAGCGTGAGATCTGAGAGACCTTGGCAATTCATTGGCTAAATAAAGACTAATTATTTATATTATAATGTCTAGGTAATTAGCATTATAAGCAATGGCGGCTCGTCATTGTCCGCCATGTTGGGATTGCATCTCGGCGTGCGCAAGCGCAGTTATTCGTGAACGATGCGAATATTAGATTACTAGCTGCGCCCCGCGGTTTCACCCGCGGTTAAAAAGTATCCTATGTGCTATTCTAGACTATAACCTATCTCTGTGCCAAATTTCATCCAGATCTGTTCAGCGGTTCTGGCGTGAAAGAGTTACAAACATCCATCCATCCATCCATACATACAAACTTTCGCGTTTATAATATTAGTAGGATTTACTATACTGTCAATCACAAAAGACTTTACTGTGAAGTAGTAGGTAGGCAGGAATTTGTACGAAAAAAACAGGAAAATTCAAATTCAAAATGTTTTCATGCAGAAACAAGGGTTGGTATTTGGTTGGTATAGAATGTATAGATTATAATGTAACAATGTTTGGTCTCGCCGTGCTCTACCACCAGGGCAGGCATTTTTTATAAATTGGTTATAATTAAGGATACATATTACATTAGATTATTACATTCATTAAATGCCATAGTAATTTTTTTTTTTTAATGTACATCATATCAACATGTCATTTAGGATTTCATTGACGGAATAATAAGTTTTGTCAATTAATAAATTCTTAAGCCTAAATATGAAAATGTCTATAATATGTATTTCCTTCATACTTTGCGGTAGTTTATTGTAGATAGTACATCTCATAATAAATGTGCTGTCACTGTATACAGCGGTTCTGCGGTATGGTTCACGTTGTCTATTTTTATGTCTCTTACTACTTAATAGTGTCTCATAGTTACTTAATTTTTTTTTTGATAATTAGAGCTGAAAATCTTCGAAAATATTATATAAAGTCAAAGTCAAAATGTTTTTATTAAATTTAGGTATCAAAGATACACTTCTGAACGTGAAAGTTATTTAAATAGACTCGACCGCCTTGTTCGGATAAAAAGCCTCTACTCAGAAGAACAGGCAAGAAACTGAGGGGCATTTATTTAATTAAAACGTATGAGTTACTCTCCACAAACTACACTCCAATAATGAATTAGATACCTACTATACTAGACTCCACTAGAGCGTGGGTATTAGACTTTATAGTTTCGTCAAGGATTTTTCCTTCAGATGTGCACTTTCAACAGAGCTACAGTTTTCTTTGGCACACACACACACCACCGTCCATGCTTTATCATTATGTTTTTATTCCATCCAAAGGTTGTTTGAAAGAGATCGCTTTTAAGCAATAAGACCGCCCTTAGCACTTATATTTAAATGTTTAGTTAATTTTATATTTTACTTGGTGTCGTTGTTAATAAAGAGTTTTTATTGCTTTGTAAAGTATAATGTGTAATTTGCAAAGTTAAAAGCCTACATTATATTGGGTGCTATAAATATCTGGGTCCTAGAAGTAGGTATAGTCATGATCACGCTTCAAGCGATGTTCTTTTATTGGCTAACATTGCGATGATAAACACAAAAATATCTAGGTAATGAAATAACAAAAAATGAATTGATCATAATTATGATCAATTTCTTTTTTTATTTTGCTCAATTGAGCATGTCTCAGTTTCTCTACCAAAACAAGCATAAAAACCAAGACGGTCTTGGTTTAATGTCTAAAAAAAGCTAAGACTTAAAAATGCAAAAACTAATTGCAACTGCGATTCTACAAGTAGAAATGTACGAGTATGTATATTTGCATGCAATAAAAAGAATACGATTAAATAGGTAGGTAGGATTAAATCGACTAAATCGTACGTGAGTAATTTAGACCAGGGTCAAAGCCTACAAAAATGGTAAAAAATGAAAAAAAATTACAGTAGGATGAAACCCATTAGAAAAGCAGGGGAATATGATCAAAATGAGAGGAAAAATAAATTACGGTCGATCAGAGTTCGGGAAGTGGGAGGGGGTGAGTTTTTAAGGGTAAAAAATGGTTTATCTTGATTTCCGGCAAAACTACAAGTCCTATGGAAAAAAGTTAAATGGCAAAGTTGTAGGCAATAAAAAGATCTACAACTTTTGTATTTGCAGATTTTTCACATAACCTCAAAATTTAGGTGAAAAATTCAAAAAACCAAGTTTTTGGTTTTTTATTTATATCTTTTTCAAACAATTTTTTTTTTCTACGAAATTTGGTGAAAACTTACCTTATTATGTCCCAAATACACTGTAATTTATTTGATTAAAAATATTTATTTTTTCGCTTCATTTTAATTTAATATCAAAAAAGCACCCTAATTTTCAATCGAAAATTCTGACGTCAAAATATCAGCTTTTTTCAAAAAGTTTGAGGGCTTTTTGTTCGTTGAAATATCTACTTTCTGATGGTGTAAAGAAAAATATACATTACCATAGGAAATATTCTTAGAAAATGCAAAAAATTGAAAAAACCTCAAATTCGAAAAGTTTTTTTTAATCATTATGTACAATTTTGAGGTATTTATTAAAATTTACACTTTAATTACTCAAAAAACGTAAGATTTCATGTTTTATTGATAAACGAAAAAATTACAAATTAAAATATACTTCTATAATTAACAAACAAATAAGTTAATAAAGTTAATATTTAATAAGACATCTACAATATTTTGAAAAAGTTGTAGAATCTTCTTTAAATAATATTTGATTATGATGATGATGAATTATCAATAATATTTGATAATGATGCCTATTTATTGCTGTTTTAAGATAATTTATATACCTGAGTGACCTTCGGTGAATTTAAGCCCATTGTAAGTTATTTCATTGAGAAGTGGGGACGGTCCTAGGAGGGTCTGGGCCTTACTATATACCTGCTATTTCGTAGCAGCTGTAAAGACCGTTAGCCAGTATTCGAGATACAGAGTAGTGTACAACATCGTTTTTAAAAATACACGTGCAGGCTGAGTTACTCTAAGTGATTTGTTAGAAATTTACTTTGTTCAAAGAATCGTTTGGAATCTACATAGCAAGGCAAATACTATCTGTATTTTAATCTATATTAATCAGCTTCAAAATAAAAATAGTAATATTTTTTTTTATAAATGAAATAAAATGAAATAATGAAATAACTTACAATGGGCTTAAATTCACCGAAGGTCACTCAGGTATATAAATTATCTTAAAACAGCAATAAATAGGCATCTACAAATATTATTTAAAGAAGATTCTACAACTTTTTCAAAATATTGTAGATGTCTTATTAAATATTAACTTTATTAACTTATTTGTTTGTTAATTATAGAAGTATATTTTAATTTGTAATTTTTTCGTTTATCAATAAAACATGAAATCTTACGTTTTTTGAGTAATTAAAGTGTAAATTTTAATAAATACCTCAAAATTGTACATAATGATTAAAAAAAACTTTTCGAATTTGAGGTTTTTTCAATTTTTTGCATTTTCTAAGAATATTTCCTATGGTAATGTATATTTTTCTTTACACCATCAGAAAGTAGATATTTCAACGAACAAAAAGCCCCCAAACTTTTTGAAAAAAGCTGATATTTTGACGTCAGAATTTTCGATTGAAAATTAGGGTGCTTTTTTGATATTAAATTAAAATGAAAAGAAGCGAAAAAATAAATATTTTTAATCAAATAAATTACAGTGTATTTGGGACATAATAAGGTAAGTTTTCACCAAATTTCGTAGAAAAAAAAAATTGTTTGAAAAAGATATAAATAAAAAACCAAAAACTTGGTTTTTTGAATTTTTCACCTAAATTTTGAGGTTATGTGAAAAATCTGCAAATACAAAAGTTGTAGATCTTTTTATTGCCTACAACTTTGCCATTTAACTTTTTTCCATAGGACTTGTAGTTTTGCCGGAAATCAAGATAAACCATTTTTTACCCTTAAAAACTCACCCCCTCCCACTTCCCGAACTCTGATCGACCGTAATTTATTTTTCCTCTCATTTTGATCATATTCCCCTGCTTTTCTAATGGGTTTCATCCTACTGTAATTTTTTTTGGTTTCAAAAATTATCTACCCTGGTCTAATTCCCGTTTCATTAATCATAAAGGTAGGTACATAGTTTTGTTGAAGAGTTTTTCCTTATATTTCCTCTCATTTGTTCAAGAGGTTGCAAAAATTATGCACCTCTTACAGACACGTGCAAACAGATAAGAAAAACTACTAAGTAAGTTAGATACTTAAGTACATTAAAAATAATACATACTCAAGGCACAGAGAAATAATTAAAAAAATTGTTTTTATCGTCTCATTGTTTGCGGTTTGTTTGTACAATTATTTTTTAATGTGATTATTTCGCCCAAGCCGTAATTATAATATACGTAATAGGTATATTTGGCAGGTAGGTACTCTATTCGTAATTAGCTAATTATGTATGACGAGAAAAAACCATCCTATCCAAAACATGACACGTAAAAAGTCCAAGTCTCGTAACGTAAACTATCGTAAAAAGCTGTGAGACCTAATGTAAAACCAAGTCAGTTAATTTATTCACTCTATCAAATGATTCTATAATACATTGAATGGTTCGGCAATCGCACACGGCAATAAAATCTAACAACCTTTTCAGACTTCTAGCTCATCCACAACGAAGTCACAGAAGGGGTGAAAATGGCTTCGAGAAAAGGACGGTACGAGTACGGCTGTGCCTTTGTAAACTCGACTTGAGGGGGGGGGGGTACTACCGTGCCCCCAGATGCTTACTTCAAATACTAACTTGTTTATTTCAAATGCAGTCTATGTATGTAACCTACCAACCGTTAACTATACTAACCGGTAAGGGTGGCTTTTATTATTACGGGATCCTAAATTATTCGTCTCAAACTTGGAAAGAAGTAAATAAGTACACGAGTATATACGCGTAAATTTCAGGATGAAATGGGAAACGGCTCTCTGTCCTACTCTCTGAGCCCGTACGGGCCCTGGTAGCTGTCAGAACTTAGGGTAAGAAGAGAGAAAGTAACCTGACTTAATTTTAGCTTCACAAATAACGTGGATTCCAGTATTTCGTAAAACCCACTGCCTCATGATTCATCGACAGAGTTATAGGTCCGTCAACGTCAACGTCATTGATAAAGTACGAAGGGCCCGCCCACGCGCGTTTTTAATAAGAGATGGCGCCGTCGTCGCCTACGTGCGCTACGACAAACTCCGTTACATCTACGATTGATCAATATTTTGATAAAATACATACCTACGCATTTTTAGAACATATGCATTATTCTGGATACTAAACTTCTATGGAGAAGTAGAGTTCTAGAGTCCTGAAGAGCCTCGTGTCACGAACACTTGTTACGAACCTCCACACTAAAATAACTAGCTAGAAAAGGCATCTTCATCATCTGTCGTAACTTTTCTTCAACACTTTAACAAGCAAACAATATGATGAAGGAGCTTTGAACGGTTCATAGTTGGCGAAACTGAATAAACATTTTGGTTTTCACTGTACAGATTCGGTGTAGGTAAAAATATTTACTTACTCAAAGTAAATTAGATTACATAATTTGAAGAACAACCGCGTAAATACCCCGGAAACTGTTCTACTGGAGGGAAATGACGCCCTTACTTACGTCTGCAGCCACGTAACGAGGGCAAAACATCCTGCACTGCCCCCTATGCTATATTCCAGGTACATTTCACGCCAAATATTATATATTGACCGCTCTCAGCGAAGACAAACAATGGGATTGTTTATATGGAAATATACTTTTTTTTTTTCTAGGGATTTCCTTTTTTTATGCTGGGTCTAAAATTTCTATTGCATCGCTGCGCCACGAAGCTTGCACTCAAAGCTTCCAAAAAGTATGACACGGAACACAAGCGCACTAAATACTAGTTTACAGTACATAGCATCAAAACATCCTGAACTCCTGCAGTTACATGGTAAGCCGCTATTCCTGGCAGGCTTGTTTGGGGAACAGGCACCTGCTGTTATTCGGGAATACTTTGCCTGAAACCAGAGCGTAATGTAAACTGAAAGCTATGAGCGGTTGTAGCAATTTATGAGGTGCATTACTGGTTACTTGACTCATAGGCACCAATAGGCATCTATTTAAAAACAGACAAGACATCTCAATGTTCTAATCAATACAACAAATTACCGATCGTAACGTATCTAGGACACGACATCAAAAAAAAAGAAAAATCGAGTATGAAACTGTGGCGTCCTTAGTCCGTCCAGTAATGACCAGGGACTCTATTTCAACGCGTAGGATATTATTTCCCTCATTGTTCTCCCGGTAAAAGTTTTTTTTTAATTTTATAGACTCACGCTTGGCCGTTATCTCGCCTGGAGGCGAGTTTCCAGAGTTCTGGGGCCAGAGTTTTGATAGTGAACGAAAACGAAAAAATATAACGTAGATCCTTAAAAAGTTTCTGCCAGGTGTGCTTTATTGATATGTTTGGAGCCAAACAAAACAAAAAAAGTTAGCGTAACTATGAATATGAATATGCTGATGTTAAGCAATGATGTTGCCTACGATGGAATTCGCTTGCCTAGTAGAAACTGACTCACTCGAGACTTAAAGATACCCAGACTTAAACTCGGGACTTAGAATCCTTAATAGCCCTCTTTAATCATTAATAATCCTAATTAGACTTATAATCGGGGACCACCAGAACAGGCAGAGCATTTCACGCTCTAGCGGTTCGCACAAAAAAAAAATGGAATCAAAGCGTATATTGTCGTGCGGACTTTTTGTTCAACCACGAAACGTTTTCACGTTTTAGTTTCATTGGTAGTGCGTGAGAAAATGATGATAGTGAGAAGAGATCGAAATAATATTGAGCGCGCCAGAGTAGTGCCCCAGGGATGGACTAAAGTCGCCTGCCTCATAATGAAGCAGGGATTGAAATAGGGCGAGAGGAGAGTAAGGTACCCAAGCTTAGTTTGCATGTTATACCTATCTGTTCTATCTCGGTCTCTCTGGTTCCGCTCCAAAATTAACGTTCCTTTAACAGTCTACGAGTATGTCTCTCTGGTTCTGCTCTAGAATGAACGGTTGGTGACTCACCAAGTAGCAACACCTGTGTAGGTCTGCAAAACGAGGTTTATTTGAACCTGACTAAATAATGGCAAAGCCGCATTCGGTGTGTAGGTGCCGAGCGAGATATCGCAGACAAAACCAGTGTTTGTTATGGATATCATAGTAGAAGAGCTTATGTCTATTAGCGGAGAGGTTTTTGACAGCTTTATTAATGTTGACCAACGTGATACATATTCATCACTTACTTCTTCTTAACATAACATATTGTCACGCCTTTTTCCCGAAGGGGATGGCAGAGGTGTAAAACACCCACACTTCTTCGGACGATGTTCAGTCCTAAATGTGACAGGGAGCGAGCCTATCGCCATTCACTGGGCTCCGCAGTTATGTAGCAGATGACATTATACGAGTACCTACATACGCACTTATTGGTGCATGCCTTCTTCTTCACATAAAAAAAATATTTTACGACATGAAAATAAAAGCAAAAGATGCTCTAGAATTCACGCGGACCTAGAAATGCAAATATTGGCTATTGTAATATGAAAACTGATGAATAAGAATATTAAAATTATAATAAAAAGTTTAACAGATTTATTAAGAATCATAATGAAAGCAACTTCTAACTCCGCAACTATCGCGTGATCTTAATAATAAGTAGGTTTGTTTTAATAAGGCGGCCTATTTTTTAAGTTAAATGATTTAACGGCTCTCCGACAATTTACGAGTTCCTAAACTTTCTACTAATATAATGCATAAATGTAATTTTGGTTGCTGCTTAAAAATGTGTGCTGTGGTGGTGGCCCTTTAGCGCCAATCGGCTTGATCGATTTTAGATTCTGTGATTTTGTTGATTCTCCTTTCTTTCCAGAGAACAAAACACTAACAACAACAAAAAGCTTTAACAAGGGTTAACAACTGAACAGTATTTGACAGTGTTTTATTCTTGTTTATAGCTTTTCTTTATAGCGATGATAGCCTAGTTGGAGAAAGCCCGCCACTCAAGCCAAAGGGAGTGGATTCGATCCCAGTCGACGGCACGCTACAATTTGTTCATTGTGTGAACATATGTGCGTATTGTATGTCATTTGCTACATGACTGGAACCCGGTGTATGATGACAGCCTCGCCCTCAGTCAGATTTGGGAGTGAATATTGTCCGGCAAAGTGTGAGTGTTGTATTACACGTCTGCCAGCGCCCTCAGAGGAAATGCCTGTTGATATGTTATGTAAAATGCGTTTTTATTTCTTGTTCATTTATTAATTAAATCAAATAAAGAAGCTTTCAAATGCCAAGTTCAGGGCAATCACAATAAGGGTACATGATAGAGTTCAGTATGTACAGTTGTACAGTACCTATTTACTAGAAGCATGTAGGTTATATATGGTCAGGGTATTCCGGGTTAAAATAGTGACCATACTCATCTAGACTTAGATTAACACATAGATACAACAGCTGTGCAAAAAATATTTCAGGCGAATTCAATGTTACATCGCATCACATTGTCTTTGACGTTAAATTATGGAATATTTATTTACTAAGCAAGTCTGAACATCATTTTCAAGCATTCTTGCAAAATACTCTATGCACCAGCCCAAAACATTTCAAGAGTGTAGTAAATCATCTGTAAAGGCGTACAATGCAACACAATACCATATTACTAAGTTAAATAAACAATATCATGTATTGTGTATACTGTATAGGTAAACATTGCACAGCTGTTGCCTTACTATTCGCTCCCACACAACAAGGCTTGGCCATAACATAATACTTCATATTTTATGTACTCACTAAAACTTATATTATTTTCTGCTCCATGGTTTTTCTTACCTACCATTGATACTGGTATTGGCTGCTGTACTCGGAGTAGACACCCAAGAAAAAAAAAGTTCACTCATCCAGTAAGACTTTTCTTATCCCCTTATCTATCTTATCTGGAAGAAATCGCTTTAGGCGATAAGGCCGCCCTTGTACTGCCGAATGATATTTTATTGTTTAATATTTTCTTTATGTTTGTTTTACTTTGTATTTTTGGTGTGCAATAAAGATGTATTGTATTGTATCTACTTACCATCAAAATCTAAAGTGGCCAACATTCATCTTCAAAAAATCATACTACTTATCGAATTCTAAATGAATTAATATCTTCATCAAAATCATCAAAAAAATAAGAATAGAAATGTAGATCCATTGCGTTAGTAAGGTAACTAAGGAAGGTCTACATTTATTCAGGACAAACACATAAAAAAACACGAGACGGCAACCAATAAAGCAGGGGTTCGATATTTGAAATACGGCGCTCGTTTGAAATCGGAGCTTGTAGATTCCGCGCGCGCTTTTCTAAATTGCTCTGAAAATAGAGATGCGCGTGCGCCGCCAACTCTTGCGCTGCCACCTGGGCCGAGGGTGACCACGCAATACAGAACACTATTGTAACGAATGTTTGCACCTACTTGATTGTATTGTCTTTGTAAACGATGCTTTGTAGGTCGCCGCCAATTGGTATAGATAACGCATTATCGTGAGAGAGAGGATAGTGGGAGGCGGTCACAACCCTCAAAATTGAGGAATACGAAGGCATGGCAAAACGCAAAATAAATGTTTACACTAAAACATAATCTACTTGAATTACTTGCCGTTTTACGACAAGACGTCTCATTCCAACGTCAGATTTTCGAAAAATTTAAATGTAACCCGAGTATTTTTTTTACTTTCAATAATTATTTATATTTCGATGCATGATTTCGATTCGTTTTTTATCACTTAGGACATTTAGGTACCTACAAGTTGTTCGCCTCAAATGGAGACCTCGCATATTTCCATAACACCTCGTCTGATTTCGCTCAATAGAGAATTGAGATGAGCCTTAGAATAACTACACAGTCTTCTGTCTTTTTTGATCGAGTTCAAGAATTAAAAAGAAAGAAAAGACAAAACACTGTAAAACTATTCCGTATAGCGAGGCTTTAAAGCTTTTACTGCTAATGTCTGCAAATTTTTATGAAGATCGGATCGACGATACTCGAGTTACCGTCGGACAAACAAAGGCCGAGTTGTCCCAGTCAATAGACTCTAAAACATCGCTTCGTTCGGACTATAAATATGACATTTGAACCTGTGAAGTACTCACTTTTTTTTGTATTCTAACGTGTAAAGAAAGTCCTATTTAAAGTTCCCTCTTGGTCGCCCTACCGGAAACGCCGGAAGCAGTGAACTAGCAGTATTTCATACGCGGAACCGTGCGCCGGCGCAGCGCAGTCACGTTTCATTGGTCTACCTCTACGCGCTACGACACACTACCCATTCAGTTTATGAAGTTGCCCAGTGCGGGAGAGAAGGGTTAAAGTTATTACGGTATAGGTGTTACATTTGTAGCTGAAACAAATACATATATTTTGAAATATTTGATTATTTACAGCTTAAAATATAATAATAATAATAATGCTTTATTTCCTTAAAATTTTCAAAAAGTTACAAACACTTTAGCATGCCAAACTTTATAAAAAGTTTGTTGGCAAGGCTCTCATTAATCTTACTTAATTAATCTGACATAAATAACCCTATGAGTTAGACAGTAAGTTAGGTATTATAGTTATATTATAGTTAGATATAGTATCATTGTAGATATAGGTATTTAAATGATAGACACATTACTGAGTTGTGTTATAATACTTGTTCATCAGAGTGGTGAAAATAATATTTTTTATATTTTTTGGTCAGTTTAGTGGGAATAGACCTTATTATAGTCGGCATGTCATTAAGTATATGAGGTACTAAGAACTGTCGGGTTCTTTTCCCATAATAGTATATATTGAATATATTGAAAGGCACGTGTATAACCTTAACCTTTCCTGAACCTTAGGAGGGTGAGAAAATTCATTTTGCGCATATTGTAATAAAATAATCTAAGTGTATTTAAACTGTCCCTATTTCGGGCGCAAATTGTAATAAAAAAATACTACAAAGGGGGGAAAAGTGATTCTAAGACAAAGTTTCTAAATATCGACACAAAATTTATATTGTCAAGGGCGCCAGCATCGATTTTCCAAACTACAAAAAAACTTTCCACGGAGTTCAGTAGTAGAGATTGGCTTTTAATCGTAGGGTGGGGAGTGAAATGAAATAATATTTATCTAAACGTTTCTTTATTTAAAACCTTTTTTTGAGGGGGCAACTAAATTTAGAATTTTACTACATCGTAGGTCGAGGTTAATAATTTAGTTCTATTTCTAATCTTTTCGTTTAAATTATTTTTGGTTTGTTCAAATCTGCACCTTTACAAAAGGATGGATTAAGATTTAATCTTTTGTAAAGAAGTTACTAAAAATTACGATAATTATCAGGCGGTCTTCCCTGAAGGCTTCAGTAGATCATCTCGCCGGGAAAAGGACAAAGAATGAAGACTTACTTGCAGTATCGGTTAACCAACCATGACAAGCGTCGTAGATTATTTCATATCGAAATGTTCCAAATTAAGGTTATGGAGTCAAGGGGACATCCTTAAGCACCAAAAATCCATGTGAAAAGAATCCAAATTAAAAATCCAAGGGAAAAACTCCGTATGAAAAATCCAAGGTAAAAAAAAAAGCGCCATAGCTGTTGGAAAAAGAAAGACATCCATTAGCTCGGTATTCTAAAAATTACAAGTATTTCGACAGCGTGAAAGTAAGCAAAAGAATCTTACCGCTTTTCTTCTAATAAGCTAACATAGCTTTGGATGATTTAAGACCAATTAAGGGCAAAAAATAGCCATCTGAAAAAATGAACGACACAACATTGTTGAAACAATTTCGAGGTTATCAATTTAAGAATTTCACCAAAAATATGAACGGGAAACAACTCACCACCTTCACATAACTGCAAATATGGTTCCAAAAACCATTTTCAATAAAAAATCCACGAGATTTTCGTCGATACTAATTACATTTTGTAAAAATTAACCTCCCATGAAGAGGGCGAGACGGAAAGTAAAAAAAAATTGACAATCGTCCCATAGACAAACTATCTGTCTGTCATATCTGACATTTGACAGACGAAAAGGAGAAAGAAAAAAATCTAACGTCATACTGCTTGATGCTTGACAAGGACAGATAATAAATTTGGACTTGCTAACAAATTCTCTCGACCAATTAGAAAACGAGTTCAAAAGTGTAAGTACAGTGTAGCCGCATTCGTACAAAATAAAAATTGAAGGAGAAAAAGAGGGTATGTTTTTCTTTTGCGTTTCCAGATAAATCGCGTTGCGATTTGAATGGCGTACAGCACGCAGTAATCTAACCTACGTTCTAGTAAGCGCAACACGTATTACCTCCTGAACTATGCGCTTGATACCAATTTAACGCTCTTGTTACCAATGATCATAGTTACAAGTATTTTGGGACATTTCACACATGGTCACCATTACCTTGAAGGCAATTAAATGCTGTGTCAGATTTATGCCATCCATACACTTAAAGAGCCGTAAGCTTGGGGTGCTAAGCCGAAAACTTACTTATAGGCAGTCACCATTTCGTTCGGAACAACTGTTACCATGGAACCAACCCGTAAGTCATAAAAAAAAACCCTACGTTTAGACACTATTTTGGTGTACTGTAACATTACTGCATACACAGAGCACCGAACACACATTTTTCACTCACTGAAACTTCTAATCACAATAAACCTCTCAACCTAAATCAGCGTTAACGAGCATGGAACAGAGCTACGCCCTTAGATACAGCTAAGCGTTCTCAAAACCTCACGATTAGTAGAAGTGTAAAATTGATTCCCCACACCTGCACAATGGGCAATAACACGCGAGTGTGGGAACCACAACACCGGGCGGCTCGAGGCGAGGGTACGGTTCCCAGAGCCAGGGTATGGCTTCCAGCCACTTGAGCATGCGCGGGCAATGAGTGGTGGGTGTGGTTGATACCTGATCGGGGAATTTGAAGGGGTTGGTTTGAACCAGTTACAATTATCTAGACTTAATTTTTGCTCAGAGCTTTTTGCGACTACCTACCTGTAAGTAGTAAATACCTGTATGACTTGATCCAAATCCAATCAAGCAGAGCTATTCATGTCAATCTCGAAAAATTACACAATATTGCTAATACGAGTACGAGTGTGTTGAGACGATTAGCACTGTTTTGTTTCGAATCGTTTTTTTTTTATTGACGCAGCTTGTAATAATAACAATAAAATGTGACTGACGCTGACCTCAACAGTCATACGTATTTTGCAGGACATTTTCTAGACTTTTATTAAAACAAATTTTGAGACGAACTTTCAGAGTTGAAACAAATTTTAAGAGTTTTACAACAAATTACGATGATGATGTTTAATTTACGTATTGGATTTGTAACGACACTGTCAATTACATGACTGTTTTTAAAACATTGTTGATGTACATACATGTATTTCAAGCTGAAAATGCAATAAAATTATACCTCTATAATTTATAGGTACATACATACAAGTCCTACCAAGACAGCTACCAAAACATTTCTAGTTTAACCACACAGCAGATCACTGAACACAAAACAGATCGTTTATCAAAGACTGTCAAATGCTGTTAATAAAACATGAATCAATGGTAGCGACGAGAATGCAACAAGAACAGAACTCGGGTCAGTGTGCCACCCGTGGGAGCCGGCGCGGTGGTAACCGCAGACGTGGGCACGCAACCTGTTCACAGGGGTATACCTCTGGATACCAATAGGCCTCTGTACACAACAATGTATGGACATTATACTCCTGTACATTGCCTTATAACATCAATACTTCTCCAAGTTTATATCTGAGTCGTTAGTTATCGTTCACAGAAAAATAATAACAAACACGCCAGATATTATAAATTGGGTTATTCCTTACTCATCCCCCGTAAGCTCTTATCGCTCAAGCGCTCATCTCTTTTTTTAAAAAAAACCTCATATCATCCTGAATCCCTTAACTCATCCCACTGGGTTATTTTTTATTTAATTTCTTAGCTCATTCCAAATGTATTGTTACCTTATCACCTATAAACCAGTACTGTGTCTGAACACCAATGCCATGCCTACCATGTCCTTGCTTTGTATGTCTGTTGCCGCCAAGTTAGGAGGTTACCCAAGTTTTCGACCGAGCGAGCATTAGCGAGCAAAGCGTCTTTGCTTCAGCTTCGACAAAAGTTCTTTCGTATGTCTGGATTCTGTCCAGATCTCTGTCTTCCTCTACAGATAATGTCTATGCACTAATTGAATGGAAATACCATGGCAGAAAGGTAATACCTTAGCAATAAAGGTCCACAGTCATGCACCCGACACCTGTGGGACTGGCTCCTCTCAATGGCCCGAGATGGCGATGGTCCGACGGTCGTGGCGAGTGCGCAGGCGACATCGGACACCCGCGTCTCGTGGTGTCGGGTGCTGAGCTTTCACAGAACTGCTACCGGAATGCCAGTGTGAACTCTTCTCAGGCTGACACAGTGATTGACCATCCTACATGGTTAACGATGCATGGAAATAACGAACTTTTGATGCAATAGTGAACTCTATCATCTGATTATGATTTCGTCAAATACATATGTGCTTGTGTAGTTAAACAAAGACACATTGAAAATTAAAAAACTCCGACACCGATTTTCATCAACACCGATTTTCATCAAACACAAAGAACACTCCCGACTAATTCACCTTTCAAATAAAAAAACAAAATCAAAATCGGTTCATCCGTTCGGCAGCTACGATGCCACAGACAGACACACACAGAGACATGTCAAACTTATAACACCCCGTCGTTTCTGCGTCGGGTGTTAAAAAATGGTTCAATTCAGAGCAATAGATCCTTCCTCTTGAAATAATTCCGAATGTAAGTAAATCAAAAGTTAACGTCGCCAAGTTGTAAAACTCATAAAAAAGTTTTAACAACAAGTGACGCCCCTGGTATTACAGGTATCCATGGGCGACGGTTATCGCTTACCATCAGGCGACCCGTGAGCTTGTTTGCCACTTTAGATATTTAAAAAAAGTTGGTACACAAAGACATCACACTAATATTATAAATGTGAAAATTTCGATGGGTTTATGGATGTTTGTTACTCAATCACGTCAGAACGGCTAAACAGTTCTGGAAGAGGCACAGATATAGATTGTAGTCCGGAACAGCACATAGGCTACTTTACTTTACTTTTTAACCGCGGGGCGCAGCTAGTTTAATATTTATATACCTCAGTGAAATGTAACAAAAATCATAGGTATACCTACGTAAAATTTCATTTAATACAACGGTTTATGCAATATTTCGAATATTCTCAATGCAGTGCTATACTTAACTGGTTTTGCAAAACCTAGTTTTTCTCTACAGTGACGAAAAATTGATAAACTTGGCAGGGGCAGCTGTTTTAGTTAACTACGCAGTACGCCAGCTAACCGCAACGTAATCTATCTACTTCATTAATCTATTCACATTCCGTTTCAATAGCTCTTCCCACATGCAGGCGGACAAACAGACTGACAATAGCGCAGATTGGACGCGGACAACGTTACACAAGGTTAGGAACAAAACGAATGTGATCCACAATGATCTCGTTACGGTGCTGATGGTCACCTGTTTGTGAATGCTAATTAATGGTGACAAAAACTGCGTCATTTTATATCAGCAACTTCCTTTGTGATGATGTGATGTTATTTCGTAGGTCAACAAGCATTTGGGATATGTTTTAGGTACAGTAACCAAAATATAATATAAGGTAGGTACCTACGTACTCAACTTTATGCCTTTTAAATCTTAACATGCCTTTTGTAACCTGATGGCTTTTAGTCCTAAACACCTAACGACGTTTTAGGTCGTTATATTGTGCAACAAAAACGATAGCTAGCCTCAAAAAAACTGAATATTTCAGTAGTGAAGAGTTGAATATTTCAGTAGACGTTTATACCTACAGGCAAGAATTAAGGGGCAAGTTATGGTTAATCGTAAGCGTGAATCAGGCAAGAGACTTGTTTGTCTCGTCACTCAGTCTCATAAAAAAACGAAAATATAAGCTGCAGAAAAATAAATACCTTCATCCGGCAAATAACCTTAATTCCTTAAAAGCACTCTCTTTCATCAATTCTTTCTACTACTACTAGATTATGTTATGACTATTGCTTCGGATCAGCGATCGCAGCTTCCGGCTGAATAAAGCGACGATCCCATTCCTGAACGTTACGAGCTGGCGGCCGCCGAGTTGGCCAACTTCCTTTCCGAGATGTGGGTGAGACTAGTATGAGGTAGACTAAACAAAGTGATGGGAAATATTCATAATGTTGCATATAATTTGCGATAGTTTACAAAAATACTCTTTAAAGGAAAATGGTCATCTATGACCCAAGCCCGTGCAAGCCAATCATATCTGTTTTTTTTTTTGTGTATTTAGTCGCATTTGCGCCGCGCCAGAGTAATTTTTTTATGGATCGTGACCATTCTTCTTTGTTTACACGAAATCAATAGAAACGTTGCTCAATAGACTCACTGAAAGATACTTACTTCTTTTTTTTTACTTGACTTGCGTTTGACCACTGACTCGCCTGATGGGAAGCGTCGACGTGATCGAAGGTGTAACACGTTTGCCTAGGAGATACCAATTCACTTTGCTCTTGGACACCCCCAGATTTGTATTTAGGTGGAAAGACAGACGCAGGCAACGAGTTCCACACCTCTGCAGTTCTTCTGTCTGCCGTCTGTGTACTGACCTTTATCTAAATCTAAAGAACCACATAAATTTAATTAAATCCTAATGATACAAGTTTCGCCATTATAAAATATCTACCACAATAATCAGGGTTCCTCTGCACAAAAAAAAAATACCGCTACAGCTTCAGAATGTTGGTAAAAAAGACACAAAAACTGAATGAGCGTGCGCCTTAGAAAACGCGGCCTTGTGAGGTCGCCAGGGACGGATGGAGTAACACCGAGGCGAGCGACTGAACGGGTCACATTACAAGTGTTAAAAGTTTTAATATCACTGTATTACTTAAGCAGAATGATAGCCTAGTTGGAGAAAGCCCGCCTCTCAAGCCAGAGGGAGCGGGTTCAAACCCAGCCAATGGCACGTACCAATTTGTTAATTGTGTGAACATATGTGCGTATTGTATATCATCTGCTACATGACTGAAGCCCGGTGTATGGCGACAGGCTCGTCCCTTGTCACATTTGGGACTGAATATCGTCCGGCGAAGTGAGCGTGTTGTAAAACACCTCTGCCATCCCCTTCGGGGAAAGGCGTGACGCTGTGTAATGTTAATTATGTAGTTGAAGCGGGAGAATGTTAATCTCTTGTCATAAAAACCTTATTACCCGACTTCGCAAGAAGGAGGGTTATTTTATGTTATTGTGAGTAAAGGTAAGAAACGTTTTTAAAGGGTAAGCAAAGTTTTCGATTTGCGCATGTGCAAGTGCTTTACCGAAATACTTTAAAAGAGAGTATTTTAAAATGTTAAAACTAATTTTAAAACTGGTATCTGGCAGATTATAAGCAGGATTTTTCTAATTTTAATAACTATTGTAGTATAGTTTTGATGATTTCCTGCAATTAACGCTGTTGCTGTAACATCCTTGTAATTTTTTTTTCATGTTGCCTGTATCACTATCCGCTTCGCTGCTACTTCGGTGTGAGAGCCATCCCAGTGTCTGAGACATCCCGCACCCAAGAACCGGTCCCACCGTTCGTTGGATAGCTGACTTCCCTTGCGCAACACCGTGAACATATTAATGGGTAATCGACGTCATTTACCGTTCTATTACATTATTAAAGCTTAATCGGAATTTTGAACACCGATATTAGAGTTTGATGATCCAATTTGCTGGTGTTCAATCGTTTTGAACGCAGGAATGTATAACAGTTTTAAGTACCTAAATTACTTATAGTCTACTAGCTGTCACCCCGCGACTTCGTTCGCGTTTATTATTTATATACATATATATATGTGAGCTATCCTATTTTGTTAAGTTAGATGGATCTGCACACGGTGTGCAAATTTGATTGAAATCGGTTAAGTAGTTTAGGAGTCTACAGCGGACAAACAACGTGACACGTAATTTATATAAGTATACTAGCTGTCACCCCGCGACTTCGTTCGCGTTTTGAGCTATCCTATCTCTCAAGTTAGATCGAACTGCACATGGTGTGCGAATTTTATTATAATCGGTTAAGTGGTTTAGGAGTTCATTGAGGACAAACATTGTGACACGAGATTTATATATACTAAGATTAAGATTACTCGCATGTTACGATTCAAAATAATCTAACACTAATATCGTTTATTTTGGTTGGTATTATGTATAATTGAAGGGAATGTACACATACTTATAAGTATTCATGCAAAAATACCAAAAAAATGCACGTTAAAAATAGCAAGAGTTATGACGGGTTTAAGAACGCAAGAAAAAAAGAAAATTTTACAAAAAATTATCATAATTAGGTATATGTTGGATGCTTTTATTCTAACAAAGTAGCAGCATGACGCGAATAGTTTAGCGACACGATTAGTGCCTGCGTTCACGCTTTTATGAGGGCGGACGAAGTGTGTTCAAAATTTTTAGTGTCAATATTTAATGTAAACTAGCATTATTGCATCCTCCAGTCGCTACTGGATGCGCACCTCACGGATAAAACAGGGTTTTTGTTTTTGTAACACCCTATTATATAGACATGGTAGGCTATAAGACAAGGCGGGTAAAAGCAGATTTAAATGTTTATATTTTCGAAATGTATAGAGAAGGTTGTTGAAGACCACTTATTAAACTATAATGATGAAAGAATCCCTTCACACCATGGGGTTCTACTTCGAAACATGTAACCTGTCATGAACCTATCTATTTATTTGTGCTTGGTGTGTGCTCGTGTGTGTTGCAAAAACACAGAGAAATACAATTTAAAAAACTTAATACATTTGAAATTGCAACATCATTTAACAAGCTAACAAGATATCATTCATATCAAACATCAGCCAATTCTTTGCTTTGATCGAGCTATGCGTAATTGATACCTGTCTAACGAAATTAAGCCATCGAACCGACATAAATTACGTTTCTCAATGAGATATCTAGACAGACATTACAATATAATACAAAAGTTCAATATTTATTTTCGATTTTGCTACACTATTTCGTGCTCTATTTTAATCGAGCCAAGAGTTAGGTGAAAGGGAGAAATGCATCGAAATGTGTAACATCCGCTCTAGTTTTGTAAGCTCCTATCAGTGATACAATAGTCTATTACAACGACACGTGTTTCTTGTGATAAGGTAATTTGGTACATTTCCTATTTAAGATTTGTTTCTAATTGTTCTTATACAACGCTTAATTATGAATACGCTGCCTTTGTGGCTCATTTGGTAGTGAACCTGCATCTGCGCTTGGGGGCGTGGGCTCGATTCCCACCTACGACAAGCATTAATCTAATGAAAATTTGTATTTGTTCTATGTCTGGGTGAATTATGAAATTAAGTATGTTTTTAAAAATGTATAAAGGTATGTAGGTATATCAGTCTCTGGTAGCCATAGTACAAGCTTTGCTTAGTTTGGATTCAGACGATCGTGTATGCAAAATAACAAAAAAAAACCGATAAGTTTCAGGACAAGACAGTACCTAGTTCTAACTTTTTTTTTTCTTTTAACTGACACAATTTCGACTAGGTATTTCAAGATCACTCTTGAATTTCGCAAATTACCTAGTAGTAAGTGTTAGAGTGAGAACTCTTTGGGCTTTGTATACTGTAGATTTTGTACTTTTGTTTTTCGAATCGAGTGTTGTCTGTCATGTCTGCTAGAACTGTTTAGATTATTTTAATATACTTTCAAAACTGTGTTTATCGTATTATTCCAAGAGGATGACCTCTTTAATATGGTAGCAGAGCGTGGTTAGAGCTATATCGGCTCTTTGCAGGTGAGTCGAAAGATAGAGCCTATGACCTGTGCCTACAATTCTTTGGCTACAAGAAACAACCTGACCATGATATTGCGACACATCTGGCAAAGATGAAGAATATCTGGTTCGAGCTAACGCAAGAGATGCAGAATTCTAAAGTTAAGGGAGAATTACCAGAATTATTTCTTTTATGCAAGATTCTGGACACCTTACCCGAAGAATACTTCTCATTCAAGGCTAGCTGGTTGTTGATGTCACAGTCAGAAAGGACAGTAGAAAACCTAACTAGCAACCTTTGTATGCATGAAAGAGCTTTATCCAGTAAGGACAAAGTTGAAAAAGAACAAGTTCTTAACATAAACGCAAAGAGTGCGAACAAGAAAAAGAATGACAAAGGGAAATGTCATTATTGTGGCGATGTCGGGCATTGGATTAAGCAATGTCAAAAGTGGTTGTCAGACGGCCGTCCATCGAAACCTTAGAATAATATTGCTTTAGTTATTATTCTGAGATCGAAACCATCAAACTGGCATATAATTCCTCTTATGAGATGCATCAACGGACGAAGCATGTGAGAATTCGACACTTTTTCATAAGGGAATGTGTAGCGGATGGAATTCTGTTAGTAAAGAAAGTGTCCTCGGAGTTTCAGTTAGCAGATAGGTATGTTAACAAAACCACTCTACAAGCCACGACTTGGTATGCTATGTAAAGAAATTCGTATGAGTGGTACAGTAGACAAAGAGAGAAGATGTTAGAGTGAGAACTCTTTGGGCTTTGTATACTGTAGATTTTGTACTTTTGTTTTTCGAATCGAGTGTTGTGTGTCATGTCTGCTAGAACTGTTTAGATTATTTTAATATACTTTCAAAACTGTGTTTATCGTATTATTCCAAGAGGATGACCTCTTTAATAGTAAGTACCTATCCGTTCTTTTTTAACCCGTAGAAAATTAACAACATTAGAGTTGACCTCAGGCGAGGCGAGTAAAAAATATCGGGCACACGTCCACTAGCTGATGGCAGATAGCATTGTCTCCGGAAGGTCGAGTCGTGGGAATCTTGGCTTCCGCAATTTGGTACACCACCTACTTGAGGATGGTCAGCGGGCCGCAGAGGCAGCGGACAGCGGAACGCAGAGGCAGAGCACAGCGAGCCGGAGAGGCAGCGAGCAGCGGGCCGGAGCCCCAATGCAATACTAATCCTACTGCCAAAAGACAATCATTTTAGATCAAGTTTCAAAAAATGTTAATAACACACACCTACATATTTTCTATAGATAACATATTATATATGCTACTTCTAAAAGTTAACCATGCCTGTTAAATAAGCTTGCTGCTAGGGTATAGCTTATTTAAATAGGCACTAACCTTCATTAAAAGACAAAATATGGAAAACACTTCATCAACTTTAACAACAAGTGGTCAGTAGAGTGAAAATCACTGCCTACACGTAATGAATTACATAGGTACATTGCAAATATATTTGCAATGTATGATGCATCTTCGCTCACAGTATGGACCATACCAATTCATCTAAGTAGGGTAATGTCCAACAGTAATAAGATTTAGGCGCAAATTGAGTTGTTTTAGAAACGTAAAAACAATGCGAAAACCACAAAACCTGCAATCAGGTTTATGTACTTTATTTGACTACCCCATATCAAGCTAAGATCAAGCAGATCATAATGTCTTAGTCACTGAGAAAGTGCTGTAGTAGCTTTTTACAACGTAGACATTTACCCCACAACAGTGTGACCTAATGAAAAGGCGTAGGTATATTCGAACTCTACTTCACAAATAAGATAAGACGATATAACAGTACTTGGAATCCAAGTAATTTGGTTCAGTTGTGCTTATAACTGTATCTCTTAACAGAAGATAAACTAGCTATCTTAAACCTGCCTATCTCTCTGCATAAACAACTCCCGTAGCTCTGGTTACACATCGGAGCGCGTGGGAGAAGTGTCAGGTTCGGTTCCCGGCGAAGCAGCCGCAGTTACCTACTCGATGGTTTTACTTATTTTATTATGAGCTGAGGGACGACTTCCCGGTATTGTTGATACGCATTTGGTAAGAATAAAACCATTTTCGATAACTAATCCGTTATCGTAGAATGAAATAATAGAATGAAAATAATGAATAGGCCATATTATTATGTATTTGCAACCAAAACAAGAGTAAGTATCTACAATGTGTTACAATTTCATCTAAAATTTAGACGAAATTGCAACTTGTTATTAAATTACTTTACAAAACAAATTTGTCTTATGGCGATCTGGCCCAAACACAATGTGGTCTAAAAGCTAAAATCATATCGAGATTTAGTCATAAAGCGATCTAGTCATATCTGCTATCTAGACATAATGAGATGTAGCCATAACGCTTCTAACCCATTATTTCTTAGTTATAAAGAAGTGCTTGTAAATCGACCATCAGATTAAACTTAAGAAATTTCTGTAAGCTGCAAATTAGCAGCGACAACATCGCAAATTTATAATGATTAAAGCTGCAACCTCTCCAACCCAAAAGGGCTTTAGCACCACCCACTTCACTCGTAACAATGAAACCATAAAGCAACCAGTTCATAAATAATATTAATCGAAATTGTTGGTAAACAACTCCTTTTAGGGAAGCCCAAAAAAACTTATCCATGTTGATAAGCATTCGATAATTATAGACCTTGACAGTAAGTAATAAAGGGCTATTTTGGCACAGCGCGCGATGGTTTGATTAACTGTAGGTGATCATTGACCACCTGGTGGTACGACGCCTCCGCGGCCGTTCCTGCGTGGCCTTTGCGATGGCAGGTAAAGGGCATTTTTAATAACGTGACGAAATACAGTTGTAAATCAGTAACAAAACTTTCACTTGTTTTTGGTCGTAATTAAAGGATTAATTAATGTTAAATTGTAAGCAAGGGTATTCTCCTTTATTTATTGAGAATATGTGCATTATTTATCTCGTATACGTTCATTCGTTTTTAGTTGTAGGTATATTTTATGAACCTGATCGAAGTTTTTAGTATACGTAAGTAAAACGCACGTAGAATTCGAGGGTTTGGAGCTGAAGACCTCACGGCCGGACAGATTCCGGACTTACGAAAGCATTTTTGCCGAAGCTGTAGCACGAAACTCGCTCACGGTACATAGTACATAGTAGGCTTTAATGCATTGTCCTTCACTACTGAAGTTGTGCGACTCTGGAACTCACTCCCAGTTAATATTATACCTATAGATGTGCTCAATCACTTCATAGTGTTAAAGCAGCTAAGCTCAAAGTGTTCTACTTTTCCAAACTGGCTCATTATAGGTAGACTCGATTCCTTTTTAATATTTGCCATATTTTAATGTATGTGTCGCAGTTAAATTGCTTAATCAGCCGTTCAATTAACAGCCATTTTACTAAATGGCGCTATTCAACTTATATAATCAATATAGGTACATATAGGATAGGTGCACAAATCCTTTAGCAAGCGTGTAGGAATGAAATAAACAACAAGTGAATCAGTCTCTAAAGGAATCGATAAAACTTCTTCCAGTTCTACCGTTCGGGATGCACCTTCTACCGCGTGCTTCAAAACCAAGCTCAGAGCTTGGTTACTAGATAATCTGTTTTATGACCTTGAATCTTATTTTAAAATAAGAGACTTTTAAATTATTATTATTATTTTATATAATGATAGTTATATTATTAAGAATAATAATAGGTATGCAATTTATTTTGTTGACATTAATTATTTATTTCATTTGACATATGTAATTACTGTTTTGACATGTATACACTTTTGACATTTATCGAACTGTGACGTGTAACTATTGGAGTTATCAATAAATTCTGATTTCTGATTTCCAGTCACGATGTTTGAGAGTTTGACAGGACATTGAATACGCAGCCACTTCTGACTTATACGTCAAATTAATCCATTTCTTGTGACACACGCCAATTTACTTCACAATTCGATTTATCACATGCTCAGCAGGCATACACATACACCTGCTTACCTAGCTACCTAGTAAGTTGATTTTAACATTATCTTTATCGGGAACACTTCTTCCCACACATCATTTAAATCGTATCAACGAATCAATTGCTTTTTAAAATTCAATAACAAGCGACTTAAATGGCAGTAAATTTATCTGACCATCTGTTGTATAGCTATTTATAGTGAGTAGTTACAAAGTAGGTAGGTAACAATCGAATTTGTCTATATTTCCATATCGGAGGCATCGTAGGCGATCGCCCACCTCTCCGCTGAGAGCGAAAGGTAAACGAATCGTTACTTGCATAATATATTGTCTACAAACAAGCTGCGCCCCGCGGTATCACCCGCGGTTAAAAAAAATCCTATGTGCTATTCTACACTATAATCTATCTCTGTGCCAAATTTCATCCAGATCTGTTCAGCCGTTCTGGGGTGAAAGAGTAACAAACATCCATCCATCCATCCATTCTTACAAACTTTCGTGTTTATAATATTAGTAGGAAGAAGATACTAAAATGGTTAATGATAATTTAACGATAGGTACTTACGTCTTGTGGGCTGTGAGAATAATTTATACATATTATAATAATAATTATGATTATAATACTAATATGTGGATACATTGTTTTGTAGTTTTTTTTTTTATTGTTTCTGCCACGAACGATAAGTAGGTACCAATTACTTAATTCTAAAACTAGATCACGCAAATCAAAGTCTTACGGTAAACCAATATAATAATTAAGGCTAAACAATAAATTAGATAAAGGCCCTAATCAGAATGATAAATTGCTAAATCCATACAAACTAAAAACTACATACCTGTCGTTGCTATTGCTGAATATTAGACAAGTACATCAATACTTTTAGCTAGTTTACATTTAGCCATTTAGCGTCCAGAATAAGGCCTTGTTTTCACTTCTAAAAATGGCCGCAGAGTCACTCAATTAAATCAATATGAAAATCTTCATCAATGGCCATTAACTCCGCAGTAGTCTAATTGAAATCCCATAAACACGAGCAATAAACCTTCATTTGGCAATTGTCTATATCCGGCCTCCGGCGAGGGCCACAGGGCTTCCGTGGGCGGCGCCTTGGCCCTCCAACATATGGCCTCTTATGGCTTTACGAAAACCGCCCGCCCCCGCCCTGACAGCGAGGGTGGGCGGTTTACAAAGCGCTAATTCAAATTGATTAAATTATAGTGTGTTTTGAAAGATAAATAAGTAAGTGTTGCACTAATCAACAACCCACGTTATCTTTTAAGTCCAAACACAACACTCCTTCTTATGACGAACGAACAGAAACAGTACCTACCTACTCACCTTAAATTAATGAGAACTTAATATAAATAGTAGGTAGTTAATTTAACTCTACTTCTTCAAATCAAATCAAATGTCTTTATTTAATTGGGTACTTACCTATCGAAGAATTCGAACCTACGAACTTCAACGTTATACATTTAACTCTACCACCTGGTTATGAAAAAGAAGCACTACCCAGAAAAACTTTTTAGCAAAAAATTAAACCGCCAAAAAAACTTAAAAGCAAAAAATAATTAATTACTAAGTTCTTAAACTAATGTAGGTATATACCTAAGTAATTTTGAGTCGTTACTCCGTTTCGTCGGTTAAAAACAGGCAAGAATCTGAGGGGCATATTTTAATGATGACCCGATGATAGTTATTGAAATAGAGACCACCCCCGTTAGCTAGCTCTATATTAGACAGCTACGAGCCATTCACTTTACTGCCTCGGTTTACGATCTCTGCCAGCTCCACAAGCCTGGCGACAGAGAAGTTTTGTTTACTCTACGTTTAATTATGACAGAGGTATTTATGGATGCTAATGAATTAGTGACTTAGTTAGCGAGAGAATTAATTTTGCATAATTGTAGCGGATATGGCGTGTTGCGTCGACGACCAAAAAAAATAGAACAGGAATGCCATTTGCAAGTACCTAATTATGAGATTGAAATAACTAAACTTGCTAGTTTTAAGTTATTTAGCTTAGTAGGGTGGCTAAAACAAGCAGTTAAGTATCATAGTAGTGTCTTCTTAACTCTAAAATTTAACACGCCATAACTCCCTAACATAACTGATAAAACTGTAAATACATAAATGTACCTATATATATTTAGGTACGTATCTATATTACATGTTTACTAACTTTGTTTATGTGTATAGATAGTATAAGTATAGGTAGTACCATGACGTGATTATTGAAAAATATGTAAAAAAAAACTTTCCAACGACGGTACTTCCGGTAGTGATTGCGCGTACGCAGCGTGTACGCAGCGCACATGGCGCGTGCGAACTTGACATTGTCTATCTACGGCCGGAAGCCGCGCCGGAAACGACCGAAGGGGTAACATTGTTTCGAGGAAGGACATTACTGCTGTTGCTCTTTAAACTAATTCTGTACTGAGCTTAATGATTTTAAAATAACCAGTGTTTACGAGAGGGTAGACGACTTTATGTGCGCCTGCGACTAGCTTTTGTTCAGATGGCGGTAAGTCTTTTGAAGTTACTGGGGCTTTCATTTTCATAAAGATACAATAGTTATTAATATGTAGAATAATATAGGTAAGTACTTACTTAACGCAGACGGCTGAACTTCCAAAGGAATCTCATAATAGGAAGCCATAGTCATCATGGTGGTCTAGTCATGGCGGTAGAGCATTTTCCAGGCACTGGCTGCCGCGACTCTTGAATCGATAGTTGAAGCCAATCAGATAGATTACCCTTCCTTCCTTAGTCAGTTCCCACTTCCCTTTACAGACCACCATCTTCGAATCTGGTACATGTGGATGGGACCATCACATCGCTAAAATCCCAATTATTATTCTTCAAGTTCTATAAGTATAGGGGTATAGGTAATTGCACCTGCAGCACCGCGAGTGTTGCAGGTGTCCCTAGGCGTACCGTTTACCATCGGACAGGCCTTCTGATTGTTTTCCAAAAAATAAAAAAAATTGTATTAAAGATTCTATCTATCCTAGAACCTATGCAACTGTGCATATTAAGAAATAGCTTCCGAACTTCCTCATTAGAGCATCCTCTTCTCCGACCCAATTAGGTTCCCGAAGCTCATAGGTACATAGATAGCCTCACAGAGGCAGGAACAGGGACTGTTTCTCATTCTCAAATCTCTCAATCAAACGAAATGAAAGGCGATAGTTCCCGGGAGCCGTGAGAGCCGAGCCACTGGGCCGCGACAGATGATCGTCATTATCATTACGACGGCTAATTGTGACCATAGTTCATTTTCATTAGAAAATTAAATAAATTTTCTAACGAGCTTCTAGAAAACAGTCTAGTATGTTCGCAAGAAAATGGGAATAAAATATTATGATTAAGTAAGTATATTTTTTATTTGGTATTGGTACTGAATATAGATAGGTACCTACGCACACAGCCAGCACTAGTAGATTCAGCGAGCTTCAGATTTCTAGACTGTGTATATTTCTGATAATAGTTTAGTATTATCTCCAAAAATGTGCCTCAAAAACAACCCAAACACGTGTCAGAAGATGGCAAATCATTGCCACTAATGCCTACCTAGGTAGGTAACCTACCTAGCTTCTTGGCACATTTTCATCACTATTTTTGTTTTGGTTTTGAAATGTTAATAAACTTGTTCATATTGTCTAATTAGGCACTTTGTTGAAACTAAGTAACGCCATATTATGGGCATGGCAATATGTTCGGCAGGCAAAGATCCGGAGAGCACATCTGTCAGCGGTTCCCACACTCGGGCGCCGATTTTTTAAATCTCGGATATTGGAAGTTTTTGCTATGATTATTGTCTTGTGGAACACTCTGCTCGGAAGCTGTTTTATAGGGTTTGGTTTACGGATTAAATTTTTTAACGTCGTTTTATATAGGTACCTAAGTACTTTGCCACTCTAGCGTTATAGGAGAATTAACGGATTAAGAGACCAAAATTCAACATTATTAACCCTTAACCGAAATTGTGAGACTACTTTATTTTTTGGAATTACTTAGAAAAAAACACGAAAAGGCTAATAGAGAAAATTCTATGAAATAAATGTAGGTAAGTACATTATAATATATGACATAAAAGAGATTTCAGTTACTAAATTTCTAGGACTTTTTGTTGATTCTGATTTAAATTGGGAACATCAAGCAGAATCAGTTTGCTCCAAACTAGGCAGTTACTCTTACGCCTTATATGCTAGGAAAAGTAGTAAACCAGCAGGCAGTGCTCACATCGTACCACTCGTATGTGACGTCTACCTTGCGGTATGGTTTCATTCTGGGGCAACTGCACACTGAGGGAAAGGATCTTTAAAGCCCAAAAGAAATGTTTAAGATCAGTATGTAAATTAAAAATCAGAGACTCTTGCAAGCCATACTTTAAAGATTTAAAGATATTGACATTCCCTTTTTTATCTTTAAAGTATGCAAGCCATACTTTAAAGATTTAAAGATATGACATTTCCCTCATGACTGTCGTCCACACGTCATCAGAATAAAATCAGCATGCCTCGTCACGGTACTGCATTCTTTGGTAAAAGTGTGTTGGGTATGGGCCCGAAAATTTATAATCATTTGCCTAAATCTGTGCTTGAATCGGAGAGCGTTGCTTCATTTAAAGTAAAATTATTTAATGTGTTGATAGAGAAAAGTTATTATAAGGTCGACGAATTTTTTAATGACAAATTTAATATTTAACAAATAATTTAAGTAGCTCTGACATTGCATACTTTTGACAAATTTAAATATTGTCTGCTATAGACAAAGCTGTTGATACTATAATTATATTATTTTAAAATCTTTGTAACACAGTTAAACAATACACGATTCTGATTCTGATTATAATAGGAGAGAAAATCTTCAAAGTGCAGACGTGAGTCTACTCGAGAGGTCTAGGAATAGGCGTGCATGACAGGTGGCCGCTCGCTCGTGTTCCCACACCA
The DNA here is from genome assembly GCA_911728515.1 of Peribatodes rhomboidaria. NCBI lineage: Eukaryota > Metazoa > Arthropoda > Insecta > Lepidoptera > Geometridae > Peribatodes > Peribatodes rhomboidaria. The sequence continues at coordinate 17,740,962 of OU452169.1, forward strand.
CACAATGGAATGTTTTTATATGGAACATGCGAGCGCCTCCTCAACCCTGAGAAGTTGAGAAAAAGTGAAGCATATAGAATAAAACGTGAAATATTTTTTTGTAACAACTTTGTAATGATGATTTACGTGGTAAGTAGGTTTTTACATCATATTGCAGGGCGGAATAATTAGTAGTTTGTGATTACACAAAATAGCAGTGCCCCGCGCAAAGGGGGCCCCGCATATTTAAACCCACTCATCCCTGAGCGTAGTTTTTTGAATTAAACTTATTAAGATGTGGTATCAGTGCCGGATTAGCCGCATAGCAGGACGCAGCAAATGCTACGGGCCTAGCGTGAAAAACTAAAACTAAAAAAAACCTACACTAAATTACTAATACTATTATTTTCAAAGTAGACACCCGACGCCAAATTTGCCAAAATAGAGGGGAAAAGGCGCTGACTTTTCCGCTACTTGGCAACACCAAAATTGAAATGATGGGTAATGGGGTGTTTTGGTGGGAAACCAACGAATCAGGGGCCCCTTCACATTTGCTACGAGCCCCGCGTTCGCTTAATCCGGCACTGCAAAACAGAAATTGGTTAACACTAGTTGTTCGAGCCCTACTGGCGGCAGTTGGGATAAAAATTAAAACTTTGTCCTAATGGTGGTGATTGTTTCGGTAGTGTTTGTTAGGAGCAAGCCCTCAAAATAGCTTTAGGTTGCGCACACTGCAATGTAAGCGATTAGGAAGAGTGGGGCGCACCTTCGTACTTAGGTGTAGGTTAATATAAATAAATGTTCAGTTGATTTGGTTGGATGAAAGATAATAACTTTTTTTTAAATCGTTTCCTAGTAACCTTTTTTATCAACCTATAGGTACTTTTCCACTTCTGACCGACGCAACAGCAAAATCTTTTCGATCATTATGTACATAACCCGTGCAACAGTGTGCGTAACTTCAGCTTCCTCATGGGTGATAGAATAAGTCTACCTATCCCAATATTTAAAGCATAATAGCTGCCACTTCAGCTGACACATAGTAAATGGCTCATATTAACGAAGTTCTTGTGGCAGCTAAACTAAGACTGGGATATTTGTTTGCAGCTATTATGCTTTAAATATTGGCATAGGTAAAATTATTCTATCACCTGTGAGGAAGCTGAAGTTACGAACTCCGTGCAACAAAAGCATAAACACGGAAAATAATAATTACAGTTTAATAGACTACTACAAGCGGGACTGGCGTTTCCAAGGGAAAAAAGTGGAAACTATTTCCTTACGCAATGCGAAACTTGGAATATATTTTCTTTGTTGGGTAACAGATACTGTTATAATGGGGTACACTGCACGCTACCTTTTTATTACCTAATCTTCAAATACTTATTTGGATTTTGGTAAAACGAAGATGAGAAAGATTTCGGAAAAATTTCTTAGGACAAATTTCCATTGGGTTTGTAAACCTAAATGTGAATTGCTATTAAAATTTCGTAGGCACTATTCTTACTACGTAGGTTGTCCTCATATTGCAGTGTCAACCACCGGCGCGGCTGGGCGGACGGGGTCCGTTGTAGTTAAAACGATAATTAGAGCATTTAGAAAATATTATGATATGAAATAATAGTTACCATAGTAATAAATATTTTATTAACAAATTGAAAATAACAGCTATATTGTTATAAAGCTGTTTTTTCATTATCTACGACCTATGTGATTGTCAATTACATACAAAAAATATTTATTTATATACACATAAATTATTCTTACCTATGTATTTGGTGGAATTAGCTAAACATACTCAAAGTATGTTTCTTATGTATAAGTTATTTTGAACTTACTAGCTGTCTCTACTAGTGAAAACTCACTAGGAAATGCTAGGAAATAAATAAATACCCTTGCGGTATCGCAATAAAGTTAAATTTAAAGTGTTTATGTGTATGAGTGGTATAATAACCTGTAATGTAGGAATTTTGTATGTTTTCTTTTTTAATGATTTTTTTTTAACTATAGGTGTGAGAAACAGAGTTTCTGTAAGAGGATTCTACAATTCTACTGCACTTACTGACAGCGCGCTCCTAGACCCTAGACAGGCCATATTGCGACAATATGTTATTTGTGGCCCGGCCATATAGTCATACATATCCAGCATGGCTGACGATGGCCGGGCTACAGGCAGCAATACTGGATTGCAGTAAATTATGGCCAGTCTCGGAGCATCCTAACTTAATCAATAATTGAAATGCTATTAAACTATTTGTGTTGGAACATGGTATAGAGTAGCGAGGTGAGCCTGTAGAGTGGCAGGCCGACCACCGTGAAGTAGTCTCCGTCCACGCGCTCCACGAACGTGCCGCCCGCGCCCTGGATGCCGTACCCGCCCGCCTTGTCCCTGCAAGTTAATAAGGTGAAACGTTTCGAAATCGCGGAAAATTTAAATTCCAAACAGTTTTTTTTTTTTATTTTGGCACTAGACTGGGCAGCTAAATTAAGTAATAATGGAATTTCCACCTATTGTATAAAATTTCTTACAATATTTTGTAGAAATTGTAAACAGTAATGCACCAGATTGCTCTAACTATTAAGTCATTTGTCTAAAAAAAGGTCTAAAGAAAATGTCTGGTAGGAAGCCAAATAAAACCTACCTATGCGCCTGCCTGATTACAAAAAAGTCAAATGTCAGGTATCATAGATACACTTTTAAGATCATCAAAGTAATTCAGAAAAAGAGCCATAGTTAAAATGACTACCTAAAAACATGGATTTACAAACACATGGTTGTTTGACTTGGAAAATGCTTTTAATAATGAAGAAAATAATGTAATGATTTGAAATACATACACATAGGTTCCCCAGTAGCAATGTATCCTCTAATCTGCTCCTCATCAATATTGCCAAATATTACATTGGTTTTTTCGGTAAACTTGGCTAGCTGGTCCCCCGACTTCACAACCACTCCCGTGTACACTGTGTGCCCTCGACCAGATAGACTGAAAACAAGATAATATACAAACAAACATTTAAACTCAGTTCATGCAGCAACTTGAAATAACTTAGTTGGTTTTTAAATTAAATCTTGGGTTTTAAGGCTTGGTTTCATCAGGTCTGATGGCCTGGTTTCATCTTCAGGGCATTTGCTCGGTAATTGACTCAGGCTACAAGGCCAGATAAAAGCAAACTGATTTTAAGAATCTTGTTTCTCAATCAGAGTAAGTGGTGATCACAGATTGAATGAGTAGCACTGTTTCGTCTTAAATAAATTGCTAATCACAATTATAGATATGAGTAATTTAATCAGAAGTAAATTAATAATGTTGTTTAAAACAAACCGTGAGAGCATTTCAAATGCCTCTGCCTCTGACGTAGGCTTCCCGAACATATCTCCATCTAAGGTAACCATCGTATCAGCTCCTATAACAATATCTACAGCTTCTCCACCATCCTTAAGCCTGTTCTCAACCTCCAGCACCTTTTGTAACGCCGTCTCCTCAACAAACTCAGAAAAACTTTTGAAACTCTTCGGATCCAAGTTTTCTTCAAATAGTGATGGGCAGAGCCTCACTTTTAAGCCCTAAAATACAATAAAAAAATAATGCGATGAAATGTTATAGGTTAAGTGCGTATTATAGGCAGGCGCGTTTCCTCGATTAGAAGTATTATCATGCTTTAATCGGAATATAAATAATGTTTTTTTTGGAAATATAATTGCAATTGGTACGTTGTTTGTACTCTCTTTACATACTATGTTCTCAATGAGTTCCTTTCGTCTAGGGGATCCACTTGCTAGAACAACAGTTTTCTGTTTTAAAATATGCATCACTGGTTGCAACATTTTAGAGAACTTCAACTGAACCGCGCTAACCCTACGCGCTAACGCTACAACTTAACTAACTTTATCTCTAGGTTATGAAAAATGACAAAAAAAAAATAAAAAAATTAAATGATGTGAAAAGCAAACCCATCCATGATTGAGAATAAGTTTTTCTTTTGTTTTGCCCGTAAGGCATGCTGAAGCCAACACGGCCATACCGCCTTGTCATCCGTTTTTTTTCGTTTGTGAGTTATTTAATCTAAGGTAAAGATGATATAGGAGAGGTTTATGGAAGATGAATCCCTCCCCTTTTCCAATTTCAGTAAAGCCGTGGATACTTTACTGAAACTTTAAGTCGAGTTTTGTAAAGAACACAAAAAGTAGCATTTCCTAATGTTTGTATCATTTGCCCACACTCGTGCACGTTAACGAACCAGCAAAGGTTAATAAATCCACAATTATTACACTTTAACACTCGAAGAATAACAAGTTTTACACAAAAACAAAATCACGACACCATCTTTTCGGTTCCCGCCAAAACCTCTTGAGAAATGCTGAAACCACAGACATCCAATACAGTAGCAGACCACACATAAATTGATAGTTATTATTATACATATAGATGATCAGTTTATCCTTTTCATTCCTCAGTAACAATTCAGTAATGGTATCTCTTTCACTTACCTATTGCAACATGATCTCACACATACACAAGAGGCCATCCGTAGCCATGCCGCCATGTATAGCTTAGCTTAGGATGGTCATGACGACAGCACGTGAAAGTATGGTTGGTTTGATGACATTTGTTTTAGTAACAAATTAGAGCTTTTTTGATGATTTTATTGCAAGAAAATTGGTGAACATGGTAGAGTGCAGTGCATACCGGTGTGAAAGTGCTTCATACAGCGAATCATCTATTGGATTTTCTTTTTATCGGTGAGTTTGATGGTTGCATTTTTGCTCTTAGAATTCTATTCGTTTTCTCCAAGGAATTTAAATATATGTTCAAACCAAAGGGTTTCTTTTGCGAATAATCTATCTTAGATGCTATTGTTTAGTGTTTTTTTATTTGAATTAGAGTAATAAGAGCGTAATAAGTAAAATTAATCGGGGTGGGGCAAAATTTGACAGCTCAAGTACCATTTACAAAAACAGGGAGCGGATTGTGAATATTTAGGAATAAAGTTGATAACATAGACGAATAACGAACGAATGACGAATAAATAAAAGGATTGCTTAACTTTTCCTTTGTCCATTGGTCAGTATCAGCCATGCCAGAGGCCACTGGGTGGCCTAGAAACTCTGACATCAGGACTTGCCACTCGGGTTATATGAACTTGCTTGCTTAGTGTCAAACCTTTACCTTGGATAAAGTAAATATAGGTTGAAAGATGTCTAATTGAAAGATATTGACTGATTCACAAATAACCTTTGTTCCAGATATTCAACGAATAAAAGTAGTGGAATGCCTGGATAAAAAAACACGAAGATCCAGTGGCCCTATTCGGAGATTTGAGATTTTCATCTCACCATTTTTCGTCCTTGTTGCTCCTTGACATTGACAGAATGTTGTCAACATTCTGCAACATTCTGTCTGTTCAACACCTCTAAGTTTGATAGTTTCGTCGATTCAATATGTATCAGCTGAAGTGACGTAACTTCAGCTTACACATAGGTATTAGCTTATAACTCGGAAAGTATATAACCCAGAGACTTAAAAAATTTGCTGCCAATGCACAGTGTGCGCTGTAGAACAAGCCAGGTGGACAAAAGTCGTAATCAAATTCCCGGAAATGAGTACTATGTACCTGTAAACAAAACCCCCAAACCCCCAATTCCAAGAACTATTTATGTCTAACATTCCATACTAATGAGTCATTGTTTATCAAAGTGAGCTAATGAGGTAAATGTAATTTAAAATATAGGTCAGTTGCATTTTAGCGACACTTTCACTAACACCTCATTGTGGCAGTTTTTAATTTTGTGGAAAGTTTAGTGATGGATTTCAATTCTGAAGGTATGTATATTAATATTTTATTATTAGAATCTTTTAATGAGCCTTAAAAATCATTAGAGTAGATTATCAACGAAAACACAAAAAAAAACATATTTTTTCTTTGATTTCAAACTTATCGAGTATGGGAAAAGCATGTATCCTCTTGTATCCAGGCTAATTTTTTTATATGTTTTAGCTGCATGACTATAGATTATTGTGACATATATTTTACGTAGCACAAATGAGTACAACTATTTTTTTTTCTCTTTTTTGCAGAAAAGCTTCACTCTATTAATAAAATAGAGTTTTTCGAAGAATGGCTTAGACACGAAAAATACGAAAGAAATGATCGTCCATTTGAATTTATTTCGTCTAAGTTTGAGTTTTCTGAAATTTCTGAAGATAGTCAAAGAGACATTAAGATGAAGTTAGCCAGTATTTCTTCAAAAATCGCTTCCAAATAGGTTTCTTCAGGAAAGTCAAGGGAGCGTTTTCTTATCAAGAATAAGTTGTGGCTAGAAGGCGAAGAATTAGAGTTCTGCGTGCGGTCAATTCAACCGCAACCTTCTACCTCATCCACTGACCACTCTCGACCCGGAAGACCCAAAAAAGACTTCGAAGATTCGTCTTTCAAAACTAAAAAACGTAGACTTGAAGAATTAGTTTACTCGCGGAGTGTTGGCGAATTGATGACTGCTGCAGAAGTAGCTGCACGATCTACTGGACACAAAAACGTGTCCAAAAAGGACGTTGCCAGGGCTATAAAGGATATTGGCAAAAATCCGAGTTCTGCGAGTGTATGCATTAGCCTTCAACAACCCAGTGCTGTGCAGAATAATAGACCACTAAGTAGTGACGAGGCATTAGCCTACTATATAGACTCGACTCGAAGTCGACCACTCACTCCTATAAACAGACTAGGAAATGGACTATGAAGGTCGGGCACCATGTGTTTCCATCATATAATTGCATTGTTAAATCAAAAAAAGCACAAAAGGAGCACATTGTTGTGACACAATCTCGAGCAGAAATTGAGTTACAAGCTTTACTCAACAAAACAGCGGAACGGTTAATAGAAGCTCAGAAAGAAGTTGTCACAAGTGTGTTCCCCAATTCATCATTTACTCTTTTAAGTAAATGGGGTTGTGACGGGAGTTCCGGTCATAGTGCTTACACACAGAGATTTGAGAACAGCGAAGACACTGATGAGTTCCTTTTTGTTAATTCGTTTGTTCCTCTTAGGTTAATCGACGAAGCTAACAATATCATCTCGCAAAATCCTCGTCCATCATCGACGATGTTATCGACCAAATAAATAAAGATTCAGAGAGCACAACACGAGAAAGTGCTCGCGTCAAGCCACGAAAGAGATTTGCTCAATATGTTGATTATAACATCTAATCCTCTGATCAACAGCCTGCGGGAAGTTCCAAAAAAAGTCGAATAAATTGTGTGCGGAGGTCCTAAAGCTCACTATAGCTCCTACTATAGAGCCTCGACTTCCACAGCAACTAAGACCTCCACAAAGTCAGGAAGACTATCTTGTATCGGAATCATCCGATACAGAATCCGATGATTCCGATATTGACAATTAGTTTTAATGTACCTGTAGTGTAATATATTACCTTTTAGTGTTAGTATTTGTAATTTTTGTAAATAATGTAATAGTCTAAGGTTGTACATATAATTAGCGGTAATATTTGTAGAGATTAAGGTAATTGTATTATTATTTCAGTATTTTTTTCTGTTTTATAATAGTGTAAATATAAAATATTTTTTTCTTATACATAAAACTATGTATTTTTTATTTTTTTTATTTTATATTATTATAATATATTTTCATGGTTCCGAAACAATGAAAATATATTTTTGTCCACCTGGCTTGTTCTACAGAGAACACTGTGCAATGGCAGCAATTATGCTTTAAAATTTGAGCTATAATGCATAGTCATACCTTCTTTCGTTTGGAAGATATGAGATGAGTAGCTGAAGTTTGGGGGCTGAGCTACCCACGTCCGTAGGAGTGTACTCTATTCTGATTCCCTACACGTGGTCCCCGGGTAGTGCTAACCGGGTAGAAAACTCTGGTGGGAGGCTTCGGCCGTGGCTAGTTACCACCCACCGGACCAAGCCATGCCGTGAAATGACCTAGTCGTGTTTCGGGATGTAGTCCGGTGTAACCGGTCCGAAGACGGGTCTGAGCAGTGGTGCAGTTGTAGCGCCTCACTCAACTACCGTCTTTGTACTTCTTCACTCTAAAACTTCAAGGCTAGAGTGAATAAGTACCTTATAGGTCGTCGTGCTCCATCTTAGACCACAACGTCGCTTAACATCAGGCGAGTTGGTGGTCAAACGCCGACCTATTATCCATAAAAAAAAAAAAAAAAAAAAAAGTTACATCACACCAGCTTACACAGTTTTTTGATCATAGCTTCTATAGGTTTTGAGTAGCATCGTTCAGATTTTTCCTACCTCGTGCAGCTATTATGCTTTAATTTTCTAACTATTGTACAAAACCCTTACCTCACTGGTTTGCCTGTACTGGATGAGTAAGCTGAGGTTATGTCACTCCAACTGACACATACCTAATAACGAAGTGCTTGTGGCAGCTAAACTAAGACTGGGATGTTTGATTGCAGCTATTATGCCTTAAATATTGGGATAGGTAGAATTATTCTATCACATATGAGGAAGCTGTAGTTACGCACACGTAGCTTAGACCTTTGGTCTAAGTGATAGGCACAAAATACGCCCTAAATTACATTCCTCTATGTCTATGGTGTTATGGTAATCATGGTTTGGTCACAGACTTCCAATACAGTAGCATACCAAACATTAGGTATTTAGTAGCGTACTATGAAAACACCTCAGGAAAACACACATAGATTCGTAGCTTAGTAGGGGCCGCATTGAGGATGTTCGCTGTTCCTTGTAATCGATATTATATCACTGGTTATCTGTGAAGATGTTATTTTCTCCAAGTAAGCATAGGTTTACTTGCCCACTGGTTTTCAGGTGGTTAAAGAGTTAAGTAACACCTCGCTCGCTCATTCCCTGGCGGAAAGGTAGATGCTTGGTATGGGACGCCACTTGTGTTAGCACTTTCGCCGCCTGCCGCGCCCGCCTAGCGCGCGGCTAGAGCGGGTGCGGAGGCGGCTGCCAATACCAAGCGTCTCAAGTACGCATGCTTGGAGTCAACGTATGAATTCGTCCCTTTTGCCGTCGAGACAGCGTAGTATGCGGGTTTGTGGGGGTCTGATGCCAAAAAGTTTGTGGCCGATTTAGGGCGTCGCGTGCGTGAACGTAAGGGAAATCCTCGATCGGGGCTATTTCTTGCCCAGCGTATCTCCCTGGCGATACAGCGGGGAAATGCCGCCAGCTTAATCGGCACTTTCGAAAGAGGCGTTCGGGATAGGAAGTGAAATTTGAGTGACTAAACTACATTGTATTGTATTGTTTTGTATTAAATTTAATGTTTTGACATATATAATGACGAATTTATTGTAATAGTATTTAAATATATCTCTACATGACAGTAACACCTATTAAGTTTTAGGAAATGTAGAAATTAAATAAACAGCTATGTACAACACTCGTTTAATTGTTCTGGAATAATACCATTGTATTATCTTAGGACAAAATTAGGCCATGTCGGACACTAAACTGTTACATAATTGGAGTAACTAAGTATATACTTTTAAATATTGGTTACTTACTTCCTTCTCCGGCTATAGGCAATTCAAACAAAGTAGGAATTGTTCCAGGACGAAATCTTGTACGAAAAGAACTGAAATCAACCCAGTGTTTTGAGCACAGCAATCCTAGCCAAACTGGGTTGCCAATCCTGGATCTTCAGGTTTTTTTTTATCCAGGCATTTCTATTACTTTCATTCATTATTCATTTCATTTCATTTCTATTACTTTCATTAACTTCATTCCTGTAGATTCACAATCCGCTCCCTGTTTTGTAAAAAGTACTTGAGCTGTCAAATTTTGCCCTACCCTTATAAATTTTACTCATTACGCTTTGATTACTCTCAATTTAAATATAAAAACACTAACAAATAACATTTAAGATAGATTATCCGCAAAAGGAACCCTTTGGCTTGGACATTTATTTAAATTCCTTGGAGAAAACGAATTGAATTCTAAGAGCAAAAGTGTAATCTTCAAACTCACCGATAAAAAGAAAATCCAATGGATGATTTGCTGTATGAAGCACTTTCACACCGATATTCACTGCACTCTAACATGTTCACCTATTTTCTTGCAATAAAATATGCAAAAAAGCTATATTTTTCTAATACAATAAATATTAGCAAACCAACCGAACTTTCACGTACTGTCGTCATGACAACCATCCCTAGCTAAACATGGCGGCATGGCTACGGCTCACTGGGGCTATTCCTGTGCGTGAGATGAGATGAGATTTTATCTTGGTTACTCTCACACCTATGACGTTTCAAACGAGAGCAACAAGGACAAAAAAGGTACGATGAAAATCTCAAATCTCTGAATAGGGCCACAGATCAACCTTGAGAATGATGGCGCACGGCGTATGACTTAAGTGAAGCCAAAAACAAAACGCTCTTCACGAAGAAAGAACTAGAATAAGAAGTTCGCAAAGAGTACATTCTTTACATAGCTATTGATGTATCCACTCTGGGACCCTATTCGGAGATTTGAGATTTTCATCTCCCTTTTTTTGGTCCTTGTTGCTCTCGTTAGAAACGTCATAGGTGTGAGAGTGACCAAGATAAAATCTCATCTCATCTCACGCGCAGGAATAGCCCTCCAGCATTCAACATTCACATCCTAGATTATTTTCGATTAGTCCTATGTTAATCATAGATAAAGTTTTTTTTTTAAATGGTAAATATTTTAATCTGTGCTTTTGTCTTTGATGAAGTCTGGCAGCATTTTTACACAAATGCTGCCAGACTTCAAAAGCTTTTCGAATTTTGGCCCGTCGATGGGTATAATTTTTCGTTACCGTTACTTTCTACAAAATTGAAAAAACTGGCCACGGCGCGGCGGCATGGATATCGATGCTTGAGTGAAAGTAGTGTAGACCTAGTTTTGCAATTGGTACAGTCAGCGCATTACAGTTATGGCTTGTTTACGTGTTGTCTAAACGATTGTACTACGAGCAATTATGATTTAATGAATACCTATCATAATGATTTAATAATTTATCGTAATACTAATTTATTTAGTTTTATTTTATTTTACGCATATTTTAAACGAAAATTTTGTTTCTCTATTATGTTTAATTATTGGTTTACCACGCTTTTTTAAACGCATGTCTACTAATTTGGTTGAAATTCAAAATAGAAATAGCATGCCCTAAATTGACTGACACACATCATCGGTAGAAATAGCTATAGTAAAATTATGTACTCGGCTAAATTTAAGAATATGGTAACGAAACATGGCGGCTACAAGGTATATCCGCATGATCCACAATACATAATCGTACCTTTTATAAATCTTTATTTCACGTAATTTTCTGCAGTATTATGGAAGTTAAGATCGTAAGAAGTTTTCAGCGTAAGAATATGGTAACGAAACATGGCGGCTACAAGGTATATCCGCATGATCCACAATACATAATCGTACCTTTTATAAATCTTTATTTCACGTAATTCTCTGCAGTATTATGGAAGTTAAGATCGTAAGAAGTTTTCAGCGTTTTTAAAGCTCCTTTCCTTTAGCTCCGTTTCGCTCGCGCATAGCCGCGCCGCCTGCACCATAATGAAACTCATTGAAGTGATGTCGCGCGCGCGCTGTTCTTATTTTTATCGTTGCTCTTTTATTCATAAATTAATTTTGAATTCTACCTCTGTGACGTTATGGTTATTGATGTATCAAGTTTTATTTCCATTAAAAATATAAATAAATAGAAATACTAAATACTAATTTGATGATAGCCTAGTTGAAGAAGGCCTGCCTCTCAAGCCAGAGGGAGCGGGTTCAAACCCAGCCGACGGTATGCACCAATTTGTTAATTGTGTAAACATAATTATTATGTGCGTATTTAATGTCATCTGCTACATGAGTGGAGCCCGGTGTATGGCAACTGGCTCACCCCCTGTCACATTTGGGACAGAATATTGTCCGGCTAAGTGTGGGTATTACATTACACCTCTGGCAGCCCCCTCGGGGAAAGGCGTGACGATATGTCGATAAAAAAAATGACCAAACGGTAGAGGATACACTCTGTGAATGAATATTCAAGAGTGCTTACGATATGTCTAATATTTCATGGTTAAAACACTGACTTCCAATAAAGTAGTGGAAGTCAGTGGGTTAAAAGGGCCGGAAGTTTAATATTTCTGCCAAAATGTTTCTAAAAGGTCTTCAAACTATTGTGGCATACCGTCATAACAGCATTTTCAGTGATTTTCAAAGTTCTTGTATGGCGATCTTGACATCCAAATATCTCGAGAATGTGACGCTTACCATGACCATGACGGATACCATGGTAAGAAACATTTATTGTTTGTATAGGTGTCACCTATCTACATATTAGCGTGCACAGAAACTTTGACGGAAAAAAAAATAGTGGTGGGTGGATGTGCCAGAATCCATAAACAAATATTCGAACTCTTTTTGTACACTATCTAGGGATAGTCAAAATCAAAGTCAAAACGTTTTAATTCAATTGGGTATCAAAGATACACTTATGAACGTGAAAGTTTTCTAATAGACTCGACCGCCTTATTCGGAAAAAGAGCCACTACCATAAGAAGAACAGGCAAGAAACAGAGAGGCATTATTTTTCTCAAAAATGTGCAGCACTTTCACGCAAATTTGCGTGAAAATGCACACTTTGATTGCTATTATCTCGGTCATGATATAATAATATACTCGCCAGGTATAGCATTCCGGTCACGTGGGCAACACGTAGTGACGTCAATCGATGCTGAATCAAGACCGAACTAAGTCATATAAAAGTTCGATGACGAGTGACGTCATTACGTGTTTGCTCCCGAAATGTTAACCTTGTTTTTTTTTGGATCATGATCTCGGTTATCTTTGTAAATATTTAAAAAGTAAAAATGCAGATGTTTTTCTATTTTCTTGTAAATTACTTTGGCATATTATTATCTAAAAAAAACATTAATACACAAAATAATACAAATAGCAAAAATAGCTTTATATTTTTTATATTTGCTAATTTTAGGTCATACTAAAAGACTATGAGAACAATGTTTATTACTTATCTAAAAAAGATATAGGTGCATCAACATACCTAAATAAACCTACATAAATACCGAAGAAAGATTATTTCTTCATGATTGTTCTTACAGCCTTTTACACATCAATGCTCCATTATCATCACGAAATAATTATTTACGTGTTCAATTTCACCAGAAATAAAGCATTCTAAGAAGAGAATACAAAGAGAAATAAACACAGATTTCAAAGAAAATTTTACGATAAAAGATAAAACCCTGTCCACGGCCATTTGTAAGGAGCTGAAGACAATAAAATCGCATGCACACAGCACTTTTACTCCTCCATGCCTTTTCAAACAAAACAGACACAGACCAGAAAAGATCTGGAATTGTAGAAATAGCCCCACTCCCCAGGTTAATGTTATCCGTTCATGCTTACTACTGAATGTACGAGTATAATTTTATCCTTTTCTTATTATCATATTGTTAATCTAATGACCTGTCTATTTTTGATTCTCTGTCTACGGCCGCGTTCCGCTCTCCCCGCGTCCCTCGCCAAATGGTTAACTAGTTTTATCTACTCCTAGTTAGCTCTTACATAATTTATTTACACGAACTTTAAGCTATTCCGAGAATCTTAACTTTATATGTCCGATAAGCGAATATTTCTCTAAGAGTTGTTAACTAGTTGAGCAAGGACTTCTTAAATTTAGCGCAAGTGGTCATTTGAGTGTGTTAATAGTCCGTGGTTAACTATTGAATAGTAGAAAATCAGGTTTTTTTTTAAATGAAACACTTTTCATCAGTTACTTTTCGTTACATTTTAACTTGTAACGTTATTTTAAGAAAAACAGTTATGGCAACATTGCACAGTTGTCGCTTTTTGAGGTTTAGTGGTCAGTTGAGATTCTTTTTAGCATTTTTCGTTAAAAATACAACATCAAAAGTGATGGCATCGTAGTCCTATTAAAATGAAGTCTGTTGTGACTTATATCAGAAATCTTTTGGGGTGGGATGAAGAATTTCCCCCGGTCCGACTGAGCTTCAAACGAGACAGGTATGGTATGACATTCGTTCATGTCATGTTTACAATAAAATTTCGGGTTATGGCGGTAAAGACAGTGTAAAATCCATGTTGAGGTCCAGAATCCGGGCCTGAAAACCAACAGAAAACATGTTTTCTGTGCCCTTGAAAGTGGCTTCCAAGTTCTCGAAGTAAGAAACGTTTCCAGTTTTGTCAATAGTTTGTAAGACGCGCTTGTACATTCTCCCGTTGTTTCAGGGGTGATGAGGGTTTTTCTTCGGAAGATGACACGCCGACGCTCAAGCGACCTAAGCAGTTGTTGAAGACAGTATATCCGACTATGATGTCCGCCAACACTAACTCAAGTAAATTCAGCACTTGTTCTATATCTACTTGCGAGTCTCAAAATTAGCTAAAAATTACTATAGTAGCAAAATTACTAGCAGTAGCTGGTTTTCAAGACTTTTAGATTCGAGCATTCTTCAATACTGAAAATAACTCTTTATACCATGATTAAAAAAGGATTGATCATTTAATTACCATAATTTTTTTTTCAGATGGTTGGGGTAGTGAGGAGAGGAGATCCAATGTTCGTTACGTGCCAATACAAAAAGAAGCTGGCCACCCGAGTACATCCACTCCTATCGAGGCCCCAGCCAAGCTTGGAACTAGAGCCCGGCCGGTGCCGATACAGCTTTTAGGAGTTAAGGATAAAGGACCAACAACACCAACAAGGAAACCTAGGAAACAGGTTCCTATAGTGCATGCTGTGATAGATGAAGATGATGATGATCAGGAGGTCTGTCACTTTACCACTTTTGGTATTTTGCTGCTTAATTTATTTTGGTAGATAAAAAGAAGCTTGGGTGGGCTTAGTTAAAGAGCTAGAGAGGTCATAAATTAAGGTTTTTGTGTTTTAGGTCAGACAAATTGAAACAAAGCCAGAAGTCCAAAGGAAACCAAAATATTTTATCAACTTGGATGATTATGAAGATTACCCAAATCAAACTGACGACGATGATGTTATATTTGTCAAAAAAGTTACCACCCCGCCTCCAACTAAACCTTACAAATACTTCATCAATAATGAAAGCATAGATGTCACTGATGCTGAAGAGCCAATATACTACAAACTGACTCGCAAAGTAAATGACAAGGGCACAATGTCTCCACGATCATACAGCAAGTTCATAGCACCACCAGGAATTACCAAATCATACAAGAAACCTCCCACTCCAGTATCAAGATGGATGCAAGGACCCAAACAGCTGAATCTCTCAAGAAATAGATATCTAGGTCTCAATGGCAACACAAGGACAACACTCAATGAAGTATTCAATTTAGATGAAAAGAAAAACTATCAAGAGCTGATTAAAAAAGTAGCAGGATCGATGAAGCCAGCTTCTTTTGGGAAACCCATAGAAATATTCAATCTGGCAGAGGAGATGGCATCTTTTAGAAACACTCAGAAAGCCCAAAAGAAAGCATTGAATGAAATAAACTTGGTGCAAAAGGGGGTATTTACTGAGAAGGAGAACAGTTTGTTGTCAGAATATGATCCCCTAACGGTTGCTTCTTTGAATTCTTCAGATTCAGAAGTAGAAATAATTCCATCAGATGCATCCACTTCATCATCAGCAAAAATAGATCCAATAAACACACTGAGAGACTCATATAGAGACAAAGCCATAACATCGGGTGACTGGCTTTCAAAGTTGGACACCAGGTACAGAAAACTAAAATTAGAAACTCAAGAGAAAGTCAAAGATGCCAGACGAGAGTCTGATATAATATCCAAAGTGAACAGTGAACAGAGACTAGCACAGTTAGAGAATAAGTTGAAGTATGAGCTAAGCATTCCCGAGTGTTTACTGGAGGAGCCCCAACCAACAGTAGAGCTGCCCCCGCTAACACTTGAGCAGGAGAAAATAGTGAACAGAGCGCTGGGGCCTGGGCCTCCTGGTCAGCTACTTGTAGAGAAATTTAATTTAAGGATACACAGGTAACTAAGCTATCTCTACATTTCTATTTCTTTACTCCATTAACCTATAAAACAATATCTATTAATTTCTAAGTTACTTGTTGGTAAACCAGTTTCATCCGGTAATTTACAACAGAAAACAAATACTTTGCTTTACTTTTGCACTATCCAATTTACAGTATGCTAACTGAGCGTAGCTTATCCCATGCAATAGAATTAACAAAAAACTAAATGTGGAGATAAATAGGGGACTTGCATGAATTATTTTTTTTAGTTGTAAAGAGCTATGCCACAAAGAAACTTCTCAGAAACAAATATAAATGTTAATATATGCACAAATAATTTTAATATCGTAAGTTGAAATTTGATTTCCGAAAGTCCGCGCCAAAAATCAGCGTCACGTGAGTAGCATGACATTTATGGAGTGACTTCAATTCAGAAGAAAGTCCTACAGCCCACCCAGAGTGCAACTTTACCCTTCAAAACATCAATGTTGCACGGCGAAGTAGCTCTCTGGTGCGCTCCAGTTTATAATCTGAACCTATCTCAGCGGTCAGCCATTAAAGTCACTGTCAGATGTGGTTCTTTGTTTAACGTTTACATTTACCATGCTAGAAGATTATTTACAAGCTTTCTTGAAATGTTCTAAGGAATAAAGTTATTGTTATAATAAAACTAGCTGCGCCCTGCGGTTTCAGCCGCGTCCACAGGAACCTTTATTTTTTTCAGGATGAAAAGTAACCTATGTCCTTTTCTGTACCCCAGACATATATGCAAAATTTAAAGGCGATCGGTTGAGTAGTTGAGACGTGAAAGTGTTACAATTAAACTAACTCACTTTCTCATTTATAATATTAGTTAGGATTAGGATACCAGTATGGATTATCCGTAAACTAGTCGAGATAATACGAGTCGAGTTTTTATCCTTTAGTCTCCACACTCGAGAAATTGGAATTACCAATGAAAAAGCATTGCACCATATCCATATCAACCTTAGGAAGGTTCCGCGAATCTGCTTTTATAAAATCTTTTTCCATTTTATGTAAATTTTAGGAAAATCTTCAAATATTTCTGCTTTGTGAAATGACATCACTACGAGCTTATTGGTGGATGAAATTACGTTTCGATTGACGTAATTTGTAATTGAATATTATATTCAAAATAAATTGTTTTTAATAAACATTGGCTTAAAGTACATCTCACTACATTATTTATTGACCTATTAACTTATTTTCTCAATAAAAAATCATGCAATTTCCCTATTGAATATTTTATACAGGATCAAAGTCAGGTCCTGACCGCCACAAGTAGTGTTAAGGTGAAAAATACCAAGAGTTTAGGTATTCGTCCCGATCGCCACGAATCTGAGTCCCGACCGCCTCGCTTTTTATTAAATTTATCGATACATTTTAAAAATCGCTCATTTTAATTTCTAGTTCTGTAGAACAACTATCTAGGTATTCGTAAATAACGCAGTGCTATATCACGGCTAGAAGGGCTGAGTTTCACAGTTGTTTGATAAAATCTGGTAAAGGTAAAAGCGTGCCTGTCCCGTCCGCCGCGCTTTGCAAGGTCTAATTCAACACATTAAAATGCTAAAATTTGAGGGTTAATTTAGGTGGTGTTCATTTACAAGTATTTAACTACATTTATGTATGCTTAAAACTTAAATTACGCAAAAAAAGTAAAAGTAAAAACAATGTTACAGATAAGGTTAGGTAAAAAAATGAAGTAAATCATTCATCAGTTGTTCCATTCATATTCGAAATTCTTCGTTTTTTGCAGACGCGATCTCCAGACGCTGTCTGGCCTGAACTGGCTAAATGACGAGGTTATCAACTTCTACATGAATCTGCTAATGCAGCGCAGCCAGGAGCGCCAGGACCTTCCCAAGGTGTACGCGGCCAACACGTTCTTTTACCCCAAGCTGATGCAGAGCGGACAGACGGGCCTGCGGCGCTGGACCAGGAAGGTACTAACTCAACCACATTGTTCAGACTTAAAGCGACGAGAGCTAAAAGCCTTTAAATTGAAGACTAATAATATAAAAAGCAAAGCTTAGAAAACCGACTTCCCGTTAGGCCGACATCCATGTAAACAATATTTATTTATTTTTGTTGATACTTTAAAAACTTACCGATTTCAATAAAATTTATATGGGACCACCTCTAAAGTATAATCTACCAAGCAAAAAATAAACTCAAAATCGATTCACAATTGGCAGAGTAATCGCTTAAGAGTCCGGCGACCACTTTAGACTAACTTCGCATTGGCTTAAGGTTTTCCATAACTATTTCGTCTAGAAGAAGATGACGAGCGAAGAGAGCAAGTAAAGATACTGACGAGCCTTTAAAGTTACCTACGGAGTGACAAAGTAAAGACTTGCACTTCTCTAATAATTCTTAAATAACTAAGAATGTCCCTTGTATTATGGATTCAAAGTCAAAGTCAAAGTCAAAGTCAAAATGTTTTTATTCAATTTAGGTATCAAAGATACACTTATGAACGTCAAAGTTATTTAAATAGACTCGACCGCCTTGTTCGGATAAAAAGCCTCTACTCAGAAGAACAGGCAAGAAACTGAGGGGCATTATTTTTTCAAATAATAAATAAATTAGTCTCACAAATTTTGGCTTACAACTAGGTAATATCTATAAATATTAGTGGCTACTTGGCGGAAGTGGAAGGCTCCAGACATCTTTATCTTCTAAATAATTCTTAACCTTATAATATCCTCTTTTCATTAATGTAGTTTTTACATGTGATTTGAATTTTCCCTCGGTGAGCCCTGTTATATTTTTCGGGATTTTATTGTAAAAACTAACGCAGTTGCCTAAAAATGACTTTCTTGACTTAGTCAGTCTAAATCTCTGTACAGCTATCCTATCCTTATTTCTAGTGTTATAATTATTGATATAAAAGCTCATTGATTGATTTATTCATTTAAAAGCTAATGATATAGACAACCTCCCTATGTAAAGGGATTTTTGATTTGCTTTGTCTATCTATTGAATAAATCAGTCAAAAATGACCCCTTCCAAATGCAGAAATTTTTCATAGCTCTATTTTCGCTTGAGAACGTTTTCTAAAAAAACCAAGAACATAGGGGATATTGTTAATGTGATTGTACATGCTAAATTTCATCATAGTCTGACAAATGGTTTTCCAGAAATTTGAGAAGCGCGTTTGTATGGAAATTTCAGAGCGTCGCGGCTCTCTTAACATACATAAAAACACACAGTCGAATTGAGAACCTCCTCTTTTTTAGAAGTCGGTTAAAACTATCTCGTATCGTCAGATTCTTTTTAAAGATTTTTAAGATGACAATTAGCAAATTACTGATTTAATCCCCCTAGACTTAGACTATACTATCTGAACTATGATAAGACTGCCACTTGTGGTACTAGATTGTAATATTATCATTTTTAGAAGTTCAATTTTGCAATGTGAACAATATAATTTTATTATCTACTCCAATGAAACGTGTAAATTATCTGTTTTATTTATTTACTAGCTGCGCCCCGCGGTTTCACCCGCGGTCAAAAAGTATCCTATGTCCTATTCTAGACTATAATCTATCTCTGTGTCAAATTTCATCCAGATCTGTTCAGCCTTTCTGGCGTGAAAGAGTAACAAATATCCATCCATCCATCCATCATTCTTACAAACTTTCGCGTTTATAATATTAGTAGGATTTAGGGGTAGGAAAACAAACAGCTGTTTAACAGAAAACGAATGCACAAAACAAACAAAATAAAACAAATAAGCCTAAATAGTTTTCGCTAATTATTTATTAACCTTTCGTACATGCCGGAACGTAGCTCTGCGTGTCTATAATAATGACCTAACTGCCGAAGCGCAGATCGACGCAAGATCGTTGCATCCGAAAAATTACCTTATCTGGATATGCTACGGCTTAAAATTGTTCGGAGATGACCAATTGCGTGACCAAATCTTATATCTTTAAATGAGCAATTCTTGTATATATATATATGTATATATATATATATATAATTGGAATCTCGGAATCGGCTCCAACGATTTTCATACAATTTAGTATATAGGGGGTTTCGGGGGCGATAAATCGATCTAGCTAGGAATCATTTTTAGAAAATGTCATTTTATTCGTGTTTTATCGATAATCAACTTAAACATAAACTTGGAAGAAAAATAACAAAAATATGACTCTTCCTGACATCTATTGGCGAATAATAATACTATTTTTTGTGAGCAACTAATTGCTTTAACGACACAACAGCAGATGGCGTTGTTAAGTAACACGAAGTCAATGAGTGTTTGCTTTGAGGTTAGACTAAAATCAATTGTTTATTTTCCAAAAAACACAATAAAAAAAAAAAAAATACCGAGCAAAGCTCGGACATACAGGTACTGAATAAATAAACGCGAAACAGCCGATCAAAACTATCACTCAGTGCCAAATATGCCAATAAAATGACTAAAAGAGCAAGCGTAGATCGGCGTCCGGGACTTGAAACAAATCAAGTTATTTTTGGACTATGCAATAAAACTTGTCTTGTTTTAAATAATGGAGACACTTTAGAACCCTGACGTAATTACCAAAATAAAGTTTAGGCGTTTAACCCATGTAATGACGTTACTCATGTACACGCGCCTTTTCTTAGTAAAATTATGAATTAATGAATTGTTACGCGCGCCCTTCATTCGCGGCAGATGGGACCATTTTCAATTCAGCTCGCGCGACAAAGAAAATCTACTTTCGCTTTGCCATGTTTGACTGGTAAAGCTAAAGGTCCCTTATTTTACAACAGAACTCTAATGATTCTATTCGATGACCCTTCTAGCCCATATAGCGTCCTAGTACTCTGTTTTATACACAGGAAGTCTCTGGTTCGATTCCCATCTGTTCTGGGTCTGGGTGGTCGGTCACCTATGTCTTTGTGCGTGTTTCATGGCATCCCCGACACAGGGAAACGTAGTCGGGAGCTATGAGTGTGAAAACGTTATTATAATATGTACCAGCCGTTTACCTGCGACTTCGTTTATTCAGAACATGGTACCCAAAAACCTTCCTTGTCACATACTGTAACTAATGTGATATACTGTGACTAATTGTCAAAGTTGATCAAAATCCGTTCAGCTGTTTAGCCGTGAAAAGCTTACAAACAGACAGACAGAGTTACTTTAGATTTTGTAATACTATATAATAAAGAAGTATGGATTAGTGTAGAAGTGTAGATTATAATATTAGTGTGCTTGTTAAGTAGTTACCGAATAGTAGTAAGTAGTATAATCGTTCCGCAGGTGGACATATTCTCGCACGACCTGATGGTGGTGCCGGTGCACCTGGGCGTGCACTGGTGCGTGTCGCTGGTGGACTTCCGCGCCAAGACCATCAACTACCTGGACAGCATGGGCGGCCGCAACCAGGCCTGCCTCGACGCGCTGCTCGCCTACCTGCGGGACGAGCACCGCGACAAGAAGGGCCGCCCCTTCGACGACGCCGGCTGGAAGACTCAGTGCTTGAAGGTTCGTTTGCCACTTTAGCATTTACTAGCATTTCTCTTTAAATTGTGACTCGACAAATAACCGCCAATATTGGATCTCGACTAACTTGTAAGAGAATGTTTTTTTTTTTGTGAGCCGTTTGTGTTTTAAGATTCAATATAAGACCGCCGGCGAGTAAGCTACGAACTATCAACTGTTTGCTCGGTAAAGAAACGTACAATAGGCTATATATAGAATAGGCTATATATAATACAAGGCTGTATATAGCCTTAGAAATAAAGTTTTAATACATGTGTATACACATTGTGTAACACAAAAGCTGAAAAATAAAAATATTTTTTACTTAAACGTTGTGTACAGTTCGTGTAGAGAGGTAACAAAATCAAAGGTAAATAAACTTTCGTTACACGGCCGGGTACCACCCTTGTTTAGTGGGTGGGTCGAGATGGCGGATTTCAGCTGATATATACTCAATAACTATCATGGAATCTGTGTATTATGTTTCTCTATTGTCAAAATAAAAACGTTTGTAATTGGTAGTGTGACATTTGACACATTGTAGTGTTGGTACATATTGACATTTGACTGTTCCGTTCAGAAATTTGTTGTTAGTCTCCCACTATAACCAAAAGAAAATGTTTTCCTCTAAAATAGTTTATATCAACGAATTTTGGACAAGAGATTCAAAAAATAACACACATAGTTTGATTAATATTCCTTTCTTAAAACGTAAATTGTATGTGCAAAATTAACAATTAGTGAGCTTTCTTAAAAAAACAATTATTAAAAATTATTTGGACGAAAAAGTTTCTAAACGAATTTACCAAAAGTTACCAGGCGAAAAAGAAAAAGGTGTTAAGCAAGTGTGTAAATACCCAATGCCGATTCAAACTTTATTACTAAAAAAGAACAAAAAGCTATTGAAACGTGTAACTAACGTTTCAATAGCGCTATTTACTTGCTACTCAATGTCTAACTGAACACTGGTTTAGCAAATGTTTATGCATTTTTTTATTTCTAAGGCTGATAGTCCCCGAGTAAATAAAAAAAAACACATTTATTAGTAATTAGACGCGATATCGCTCGACTAGTTAGTCGCAATAATCGCCGAGCAAGTCTCGCTCGGCGAGTAAATAATGCTCGCTTTGCCTAAACTAGCTATAGCCCAGCAACAGATTACATAATAGTTACTAAGGCCCATCTATTCAAAACTATTCGTCGAAACTATAAACTCGCTTCTCGCTAACTCGTTTCTAGTTTTCTAGCTCTACTCGCTCACTGACTGGCTGGCTCGCTCCCGCCGGGGCCTTAAACTTTGACTATGTTCCCATAGTGTGAAATGTTTTGCCTAACACGTAGTTTCTCGATATTGCAGGACATCCCGCAGCAGATGAACGGCAGCGACTGCGGCATGTTCTCGTGCACGTTCGCCGAGTTCTTCGCTCGCGACGCGCCGTACACCTTCACGCAGGCGCACATGCCCTACCTGCGGCGCAAGGCGGCGCTGGAGATACTCCAGGGCCAGCTGCTGCTATAGGCAGGCTCGCCGCCACGCTGCTGGCGAACAACCGACTCACTAGTGACTCGCTGGCTCGATCTGGCTAAACGGTGGTTCTTGGGTCGCTGACTGGCTGCTTGTGGCTATCTCCAGCCCAGCCGCTTGTGACTCGCTGTGGTCTAGCTAACTAGCCTGGTAAACCAATGGCAAGTATTCCTTTCTTTATTGGTAAAGTACACTGTGTGATGATAATGACTAATATGTTTATCTCTAGCAAAAATGTTTGTCGGCAAGCTATGCTGTAGGCATATTACTAGCAAGTAATCATAGCAGCACACTACTGTATGCTGTTATAAACTGGCAAAGTGACGGGCAATTACAATCATTTCATACCTCTTACGGAGTGAGATAAAATAATTAAAAAAGCAACCATGAGGTCGTTCAAACACAAAGTGACACAGGAGACAGGTCAGCTCCTTGTCGCCTCGAGTGTGAACGCTTTAATTTTTTGCTTTTTTGATGTGTTATATTTTTAGCATTGTTGTAAACTTCAAATCACTTTTTTTGATATTTTTTATTACAAAAATAAATAATTTTAATATGTACTTAGGAACAACTGAATTCCAGCGCTGCAAACACGATAACTATTTTCTTCTTTAAAAAAGATATTGTTGTTCTCAAAAAAAATATGCATAATCCTCCATGGTATTCCCTCCAATAATCCATGGTATTTAATTATTTATCTGTCATATGTATTTAATCAGACTAACTTTAAAAAATGATTTGATTGATATTTCCCGACTCGAATCAATAGAAGCCAGTTTGTAGAAAGCAAGTCTGAATGTATCATTAGGTTAAGCTTTTTTATCATTCTAACGCTAAATTTCCATTGAGTTCCTCTATACATATAGAGTACCTATAGTATATAAAACACAGTACAGTGGGATAATATGACTCCTCATTCTAAGGCCTTGCACACACGGTGCAAACTGTTTTAAACTGGTTTTACACCAAGAGTTGCTTTTGGATAATACTTATTTCGGCTTGCTCCCAACGACCACCACCAAAACAGCCACCAGTGGTAGTTGTTTTAATTTTTGCCCCAACTGCTGAATTATTATTTTTAGTGTTTTGTCATTATAATGTAATTACATAGTTAAGCTGTTTTATAGTGTAAGAATTTATTGAAAATTGGTTTTCCATGTTAGAGTTCTATCGGTTTGACTGTAGTTTTCACCAGTGGTGGTCGTTGGCACAAAAAATAATTTGATGTCCAACTGTCGCCAGAACTGTCGTTAGAACGTTAGGACAATGTTCCAACAACCACCACTGGTGACCGTTTTGATGGTGATTGTTGGGAGTAAGTCCTTAGTTCCTTCTGCACGTATAAACACACGCTTTCACAAAATGGGGAGCGATTTATGATTTTCATAAAGGAGATTTGGGGTATTTGCAACCAATTTTTAAAATATGTCATGTCTAATGTTGCAGGCTTATTTTAAAGAGACAGAGTAGTATTACCCTCAATTTGATTTACTTTATAAAAATACAACAGAACGGCCACCAAGGTCGCGTTCAGAGGATAGGCCTGGAGTGCACTCTAGAGTCCAGAGTGCAACTTCACCGTTCAAAGCATCAGTGTGAAAAACAACCATGGCACAACAAGGCCATTAAGTTTAGTTGCAAACAAGGGTAACAAGGGCTGCTTGCAAATAAACTAAACAACCGTCGAATTCGATGATTAAAAACTACTGACGTTTATCTGGCATTTGTTTATGGAATGTTTTGGCGTTTTTCTTTCCATTTAGGTATTGTTATAATTTTGCCAAATGTGTAGATCTGTCTAAAAAGCAACTCAGTAGAAAGATTAGCATAATTTATCTATAAATGTGAGCTATCAAAACTAGACTCCACCTCACACCATGTGTAGATTGAGTAGAGGCCCTTTTAATGTAAATAAATAAAATTGATCAAAACGTTCTTTCAGTGTAAGATAATAAGATCCTATTACTTAAAATTTTGAGATATAAATGTGACAACTCGAGTTGTTCAAGTTGCTAGGACAATAGTTTAAAGTTATTTCTAGATATAACCTACAAACCTAATTTCTAGATATAACATGCAAACTTAATTTCTAGTTATAAACATACAAACTTAATTTCTGTTAAATTTATTTATTACAAGTCTTTTAGTAGTCGTATAAAAAAAAACAAATAGAACAAATCAAATGATCGCAACAAAAATTGCAATCTATATCTGGCAACATTTAAAATAAGTACGTTTTTTTTTCTATTTTTAAATTGAAAAGTAAAAATTGAACCATTTCAAATACTATTTTTTCACTTTCGATGATGTTATTCAATGATGAAAAGGCAGAAAATCGTAATAACCAGGATTTTTGAAATATAAAATGTTTGACTTTTCAAAATTATCATTATTAGTGTGTATTGTGCGTGTGTGTGTCTAGGGTTATGATGTATACGAAATGTGTATGTGTTAAACACATTTTGAATTTAGCAAAATAAGTTTTGGGAAAGAAACTCGAAAAGTGATTAAATGTCGTAGTAGGCTAGAATTTGCTTTATCGGTTGTACCTAAGTAAATATAATTTAGCCCATGTCTCTTTTGTCCATTCTTTAATGTAGAATTTAATCCATATAATTTAAATAACACTTCACTTTTTTATATTAAGATTTTTTTATTCTAGTTTTTTGATAGCCATACAGGGTTTTTTTGCAGCTTACATCATACTTTTAATTCATAAATGCCGAAAGTTTTTCAAGGATTAAAAGTAACTCTGTATAGAACACATTGTACGATCTTAAAATAAAAGATACCAATACCTTGTTATTTGTTCTGTAACATAATCAAAAAAAAAAAATGGATTTCTCAGAATAAAATTTATTTTCTGCCTTTTTATCAATGAATAATAAAATTAATTAGCATAAGTTATTTTGTACTGTAAAAATTTAAAGTAAGTACCTACGTATTGTAAGTTACACTATTTAATGTCTGTAACAGAGTTAGTACCTGAGAGGGTCTACGAAATTTTTTAAGTGATGGAATAATAAATAAATAAACATGAAATACAATTTGTTTCTATATTTAGTGATGCTACAAGATACTATTTAAAAAAAAAAAACAAAGACGGAAAAATAGGAGACAGAGAGACAAAGAGGGATCAGGCGCGGTGTCGCTACAAACTTAACATACAAAATGAATGAAAGCGACGTGTTTTGAATTATACACGAGCGACGCGGCGCAGGCACGCCGCCGCCGCTTCGCAGTTTTCACACGCATGAACCGTGTCCGCGCCGCATCCTCGCCTAACGTCCAGCCTGTATAATTTGTGCCTAACACTCTACAGTCAGACGTGCTTATTAGGGTTCTAAATTGGGGGGGGTAAAATTTAGGGGTTTAGGTAGGACGACAACCCAGCATTAAAAATATAAGTCCGTCCACAGCAGAATAAGGCCGGTATCCACCGAAGCGGCAAGATTATAACATGGACATGTGCTAATTACCGATTGTTTCCTGTTTGGGTCCAACAAAAACTAGAATGTGTTGTGAAATTACATAGTAAATATCAAGACTATTTTTCAATGTAAATAGCAATCTCATAATAGCATCGGGTACGTTCATGCTGATACATAAACAAAATCAGCATTTAAGTAGACTAGACTAACTTCGCAGCTAGACTAACAGGAAAATAAATTCCTCGTCCGATCAAGGAAACTAAGCTGTCGGATGTTCATAGCGTATATGTTCAACCCAGCTCCGCTTCGGTGGGGTGTCCTCTTGTGTGTAAGGTCTGCGTTACTCAGCGTTGACTCTAATGAGTCGCAGCTTGCCTCCCTCCAGCAAGGCCACTCCAGAATCGTTGGTGCCTCCACAGTAGTGGAACGAAGAAAATACAGAAATCAGCCGACCGCGTAGTTGGCACTGCAAAATATAAAATGGCTTGGCGTTTTTTGGGTAAGCTAAAACCCTGGGAAAGTTGCTACAGGATTTCAAGACGACTAGCATTTTTACCCAGCTGCCGAAGTAGGGTAATGTTTTTCAAGCGCATGTATGTACGTACTTGCGCCTAATTCTTCCGCTCTTTCTACAGTCCAAACCGGCTTAATCGGATTTTGGATATAAATTAGTATTAGTCTTAGGACTATTATAAGCTACATCTTGCAGTTGGGTTTTTATTAGGTACACAATTAAATTTGTTTGATTGACATGCACATACTGTACCTACCCCGCCTAATAGTGGGATAAACGTACATATGACTGGTTTGATCAATGGTTTCGTTCGTAGATATACCTAGTCGTATAGCATAGTGTACCATGAACCCGTGCTGGTGCAACTCGTGCGCGCGCAGCACGTGCGAGAGCTGGTTGGCGAGCAGGAAGCGGTCGAGCGCCGTCTGGTCGAACACGTGGCCCGTGCCGCGCTTGGCGTTGATATAGTCGTATAGCATAGTGTACCATGAACCCGTGCTGGTGCAACTCGTGCGCGCGCAGCACGTGCGAGAGCTGGTTGGCGAGCAGGAAGCGGTCGAGCGCCGTCTGGTCGAACACGTGGCCCGTGCCGCGCTTGGCGTTGATATAGTCGTATAGCATAGTGTACCATGAACCCGTGCTGGTGCAACTCGTGCGCGCGCAGCACGTGCGAGAGCTGGTTGGCGAGCAGGAAGCGGTCGAGCGCCGTCTGGTCGAACACGTGGCCCGTGCCGCGCTTGGCGTTGGCCGCGAACCCTTCGTTGGCGGCCAGCTCGAGCGCCAGCGTCGCTGTCATCTTGTTAGGTCTATTACAACAAATGAGTGTCAAAAGCATATTTCATCTCCTTATCCGCTTATCCTATACGAGTGATGTAGTAGTATAGAAGCTATTCTTATAGAAAAATAGGTGCCTACACAAAAATACTGAATTGGCATTCTTTCAAAATTCAAATCTAAGTAGAGGTATGTCAGCGACTAAGATATCATTGTACAAAATATCATGCTCAAACCATGGAACATATATGTATTAACTTATGCTTGCCTTCTTTGGTAAGTACAAGGTCTTCTTACATAAACTGCTGAAATTACCTACAATTAGACAACCATCTTACGTAGAAAAACAAGTACCTAACCCTATAAAGGCCTGACGCACGCTCCTATTTAAGCAGTCTTATTCAAGCAGTAGGTACTGGGCACAGTTCCTGATGTACTTACTTGACGGGGTCGTTCCACAGCAGCTCCCAGGCGATGGAGCTCTGCTCGGCCGGCCGGGCGAGCGGCACCGGCACCTTGTCGATGGCCGATATCAGCGGACACACCCACGGGGGAGGGATGCCGCCGTGGCAGCAGAACACCTGCAGACACCTTGACGTTGCTAACCACGAATGGAAATCTTAGCACAATTTTCTTTGTTTAGGTACAAACACCTACATACAGCTTTTTAAAAACTTAAAAAAGTTATCTCTAATGTTTCATCTAGAATTTTTTCGAAATTTTTCTCGTACTAGGTAGGTATGCGCGCATTAATTTACCCTCATTTTATAAATTGCTAAATTCGCATATTTTCTGAAGTTCTTGTCAATGGTTAGGAACAAAGAGCATTTTGTTATAGTTAGAGTACCTTATACCCTTATAGTAATAGTAAGTATAGATAGATATTGGTGATTAAGAAGTCATTTGAAGAGTAACCTTATCATCCACAACAGCTGCTAAGGGCAATGCGTCGAAAACGTTATTGATTGCGTTCCAAATTTTGACGCCTTCAGTTTCTCCGTATTTGGATAGGCATTCACTGGAAAAATATATACCTATTTTTATTTAACAGTGAACTTCTAAAACAACCAAATTCTTGCTACAGTTTTTTACTTAATGATCTTTACTTTGCCGTGTTGATCATGAGCTTATAATCAAAGATCATTAAATTAAACTTTGCTTCCTATCAGAGTTGATAAAAAGTAGATACCCTATGTTCTTTTCTGTATTACTATTGTGTACCTACCTATTACCTTTGACAACGTATATGCAAAATTTCATGATAATCGGTTGAGTAACAGTGTAACAAACGAACAAACTCACTTTCGCATTTATAACTTACTAGCTGCACTACGCGGTTTCACCCGCGGTTAAAAAAAGTATCCTATGTGTTATTCTAGGCTATAATCTATTGCTGTGCCAAATTTCATCCACATCTGTTCTGCCGTTCTGGCGTGAAAGAGTAACAAACAAACATCCATCCATCCATCCATCCATCCATCCATCCATCCATCCATTCGTACAAACTTTCGCTTTTATAATATTAGTAGGAAGTTAGGAATAGTAATGCTGCGTCCACATTTGTTCTTTTACCCGACCCGATCTGAAGATAACTATGCTACCATGACCGATAACCGTAGAGCGCGTCGAGGTGGACTGACTTGTAGAAGGAGAACATCTTCTGTATGTCCCTGGTCTCGTGGTTCCCGCGCAGCAGCAGCACGGCGCGCGGGCGCTGCAGCTTGGCGGCCAGCAGGTAGGCCAGCAGCTCGGCGCCGTGCGGCCCGCGGTCCACGTAGTCGCCCAGGAACAGCAGCCGCGCCGGCGCCAGCGCCGCGCCCGCGGCCCACAGCGCGCCCTCCAGCGCCAGCAGCGCCGCCAGGTTGCCGTGCAGGTCGCCTGCGCACCGCACCACTCAGCCTGCTCTCCTCCTCGGAGACCACACCCATTACAATCACCCAGCAAATGACCTCCGTGGCGGAACCAGTTTTTTTTTGGTTTTGAATGGGCTCGACTTAGCTGAGGGCAATCTGTATCAAGTTCACAAAATAACCTAAAAAACAGACATTTTCGACGGTTCACCTATAGCGTGCGAACGAAATATGTTGAGGGGGCTCCTGGATCCACTAGAGAGTGATTAGATGTGTGCCTACCTTTGGCGTAGACCGGCTAGAAAAGGCGCAGCAGACGCGGCTCGGTGGCGCAGAGCACGCGCATCAGCTCCGCCAGGCGCAGCAGCCGCCTCCTCGCCGGCGCCGCCCCACCAGTCCAGCGAGTGAGTAGATGTGTCGTACCGATGGCGTAGACCGGCGAGGAGAGGCGCAGCAGGCGCGGCTCGGCGGCGCAGAGCGCGCGCGCCGGCTCGGCCAGGCGCAGCAGCAGCGCGCCCAGCGCCGCCTCCTCGCCGGCGCCGCCCCACGCCCACGCCGGCTTGCCCACCGCCGTGCCGCCCGACGACCGCTTCTGGACGCGACACATCGCTAACTGAACTCGATTGTCGAATCCAATTTAACGCAAAACCTAATTCGGAAGACTTTTGGGCTGCTCGTGTCAGGTTGATTTTTTGTGGTGGGCCCGCACAGCCGCAGGTGCACGATAAAATTGATTTGACCCGAAGAAGAAGAAGCAAGTAGTGTGCGACGGAATGATGGAATGGAATCGATAAAATCACTACTGACCGTGGCCGCTTTCTCGATGGGCGCTGCGAAGTAATGGATGGCTGCGAGTGCTTCCACCGGCGAGGACGTCGGACCCAACACGTCCAGTGACGTCACCGCGCTAGTTATCAGGCGAGCTGCCGAGGGGCTCACAGCATCTTCTAGAAGATTATTATTGTATTTTTAAAATGTAGTGTCCTGTCCTATTTCTTTCTTCTTCTTTTTACGCTGGAGACCATTTTGATCCTAAGTGTCCAGTTCATCACTTACATGACCCCGCTTCAAAACCGCTCCCGCACAACACTGTCCTAAAACGGAGATGACTACTAGCTGTCTAACGGGCCAGCAGCTGTCAAGTCAATCAACTGACTTACGATTACATCTACCGACACCGATGCCCACCGATACTCTAGCAACAAGATTCAACCGAGCCATCTGCATGCGAAAGCACGTGGGAGGCATGCGGCAACCACAGAATGAAACAAAGGCAGTAAAAAAGTGTAGGTAATTGAAGTCATAAAATTGCAATAGACAGCATGAAACCGGGGCGTTCTCCGAAGCCAAGCTAAAGTAAGCCTACCGTCGAAGTTGTTCAGCTCGAGCATCTCGTTGGGCAGGCGTTTCTTCAGCTTGACGGTGTAGAGGGCCACGCTGTAGTCCGGTCGGGGCGCGCAGGCGCCGCGCCGGCTCGCGGACGCGCGCCCCGACACGTGCAGCTCGCCCGCGCTGCCCGGCGCCGGCGCCGGCCGCTGCGCTAGGGGGAGAACCAACAGATGACACCAACCACCGTCCTATCTCAGTGCATTTCACTGGACTCACTTTCTTACGACACTTGTCGGGTTACGCCAAAGTAGACCAGAGCCAGCGAGAACATAGATATGAACGCTTATCTTACGCAGTTTTGATCTAGAAGCTCATAAGCGAACTCCATTAGCACTTCGTGAGTAATTCATGTATGCTTGATGTCGTTGGTGAAATTCATAGAAGTGAATTTTACCTAATAGATGAGTAGGTATTAGGTACAATGTGTGAAACTTTTGAATTTAAGATTTACGTGCTGATGGTGAGACTTTTGACGTTGCAGCTACCGGAGTGCTCATCTGAGTAAGTGCCTTGTCTCGTTCTCTGCAACGAAAACACGAGTGCTGTCATAGGTGTCAGAACAAAAGGCTAGCTAGTGTACCCTACCAGCTGTTTGATTTCAAAATCGCATAGTGCGTACGAAAGCTACGCCTGCTAAAGATAAGCTACACTTTTCCACTCTAAACACAGATAGAGCCCTGCAAGCGGTAGTTCCAAAGAGGGACAAACAGAAGCTATACTCATTTTTAGGGTTTCCGCATCCAAAGGGTAAAAGGTAAACCTATTACTAAGACCCCGCTGTTTCTGTCTGTCTGTCCGTCCGTCTGTCACCAGGCTGTATCTCATGAACCGTGATACAGTTAAAATTTTCAAGATAACTATATTTCCGCTGCCGTTATAAGTCTCCATACAAAATTTGATGAAATACAACGGGACTAGTAATATTGTATGGAGACTCGACTATTTTTCTTTCGAATTTTGCAAACTGATGTTCTAGACATAGTTCAACTGGCCGGGAAGAACAACACCCCCAGAACCAGCACGTCGCATTTTCAACTTAGAAACTATACTGGAATAGAAAACGAAAGGCAAGAGTGTGTTACTGCAAGTCGACGAGGTACCCGCGCACGCCGCGCGGCGCGCGCAGCAGCGAGCCGGCGCCGCGCAGGCGCTGCTCGGCCACGCCGCGCAGGAACTCGCCCAGGGGCAGCGGCGCGTTCGGCTGCATGCCCAACTGCCTGGAGCGGAACAACATACCTACCTACTTACCTGCGTTTTCGATCGAACCCCAAAAATGACAAACTCAAATTGTTAAATTTTAAGATCGCACAGCGACACAACGTTCTGACAACAACAATACAAACAATGTCCAACAAAGCACTAGGTACACGGTAACATCACATCTCATGTAAAGTATGATCTACTCAGCCGCTGCCTGGCTGATATAGAATAGACTATGATAAAAAGTTAATTATTTCAGCCTAGGGTATTTACAATCATTCGGAAACGTTTCCTATCGGATCCCTAATTTTATAAATTTTGGAATAGGGAATCGAGTACAAATCCGATCGGTGACATGAATCACTTTTAAAAACTTACAAATACGGACTGAGATTCGAATAATTTGAGTTTACATTTTTTGTAATCCAAACGGAAACGTTTCCGAATTATTATGAATACCTTTACTGAAATAATTACCTTTTTGAAAGTCTATTCATATCAGGCAAGCAGCGGCTGAGCTGAGTAGGATCAGCTCAGTTGCCTGGCTTACCAGGTGATTCGATGTTACTGTTACTGTGTAGTGCTTTGTAATTTGTTTACGTTTGATATTGTTTGTGTTGTTGTTGTTAAAACTTTGTGTATGCCGTGCGGTCTTATAATTTTCCATGGTCGCTTATAGTGGAAATCTATGATTAGCTATCAATTACTATTACGTAGTTTGTCTTAAATTATTAATAGCTGTTGATTTTCTGTACAATAAAAAATATCCATTCTCAATAATTCTCATAAAACTTTTTTTTTTATTTAGTTCAATAAAACAGAATTATACTATAATCTAGACTATGGACTAATAACTATAAACTAATAACAGTTTGTACAATTCCTGAAGCAGTGAACCTAAAAATTAAAATACAAAAGTACTATTATCTACTACTACATTTTAAAAATAAACACTGTTAATACTATTTATACAACAAAAACAAGTTAAAAATATTTGAAATTAATTTAAGTAAACATACATAGCAACATAAAATATTAATAAGTAAATATTTGTACCAAAAAAGCTAGAAATTACTTGACACAAATAAAAATACCAATAAGTCTACTCTACTTCAATGATTTTAGAAGTTGTGATTTCACTGCGGGAAGCGAACTATAGCTAAATATGTCGAAAGACAGTCGAACATTATTTTTGTCATAGCTCTTGCACATGCGACAAATTGGTGAAAATTTCAGCATGTTTCTCCGGCACGAAATGAATTCTTCCATACCAATCTCGCATGTGGAAGAGGGACTCTGAAATTGACTTTTTCAAGGACCTCTGGACAGTCAACCACGCCATTTATGAGTTTGTGCAACATCAATATGTCTGCCATTTCGCGACGTTTATGCAACGTCATAACCTTACAATAGTCAAGTCTAGACTCATAAGAAATTAGGATCTTACATTTGTTCTGTATATATGCCAGATGATGCAAAAAACTTTTCGAGTGTTCAGATCGTAGAGCAGTTATTTGTGCGCGATACAACGCCCTGGGCCCTGCCGGTACCTGAGACAAACATCAGCGTCCCGCGCGACACTGAGCGCGTCCACGGGCAGCTGCCTGGCCGCGCGCGCCGCCGCGACCAGCTCCTTGAACTCCACGTACTCCAGCTTCGAGTCGCGGTTACCGTCGAAATATCTACACGTGCAACACAATCCTTACACTCATCTGTTATATGTATGTACGAGTATACTAGGTAATAGGTAGGTACTTAAATCTTGTCACAGATTCTAAGGCTTAAATAGATGAAATTATTGAAGTAAAACTTCTAATGCGACACCCAACAAGGTTGCGTTAAACGTTTAACGCTCTTGGGGAGGGGGAATAGAAAGAGACAGAGCGAGAGTGATTGCGAGGCACTCGAACGCATGCGCGTAGTAAGAAAGATACACAGAAGTTAAACTTCTTCCGCGCGGAGGGACTCCACGCACTATTTTTTACGAACTAGCTTTAACCCGCGACTTCGTTTGCGTTTATTTAAGAAATGTGCTAAGGAGTTTGTGTTAGAAGCGTCATAGGTTCTGGTTTGCTGAGAAATAATTATCTTACTTCATTTAAATTTAAACTGAAGTTAACGAAGCAACGGGTAGAAATTAGTGAGGGTCATCATCGTCATTGTCCTAGCTCTCTTCGCCCGTCGTATTCTTCCTCTTCGAAGATCTGAAGATAACTCGGGAATGGCTTTTTTTTTTGGATATCAATTCTTCCGAGTACCACAAGTCTAATTTCCTTTTTTGGGACTCCAGGCATCTATTCATGTCAATAGGCAGAGTCGCTATGCCAAACGACCGTTCTAAAAGTTATTTTTCTATCCTTCAGAAATGTTTTTTTTTTCGGGATAAAAATATACTATGTCTTTCTCTGTACTCCTGACCTATGTAAAATTTCATGATGATCGGTTGAGTAGATAAGGCGTGAAAGCGTTATAAACAAACACAATCACTTTCGCATTTATAATATTAGTTAGGAAGTCAGGATTAGGATTTCAGAGGTGAAAGTGATTGAAGAGGACAAAACATTGGCTAGGTAGGTATAGAAGCCGGCACCTGAAGATGTAACGGCACCGTATCTCTGCTGGCAGACCGCTGTGCTGGGTGGAGGGCTCCAAGGCTGCCGTCCACAGCATCAGCTCGAGGAACGACAGCCCTCCTCGACTGGTCACATCTGCGGCCCTGTACGTTTGCAAAAAATACTGTCAAAAGCTAGCTGGTGTTTGTTGACGAACTCATGATAAGTAGGCTTGGAAATCAGGACTAGATCCTGAAACCGGTTCCTACCAAGAAACAAGTAATAGAAAACAAGCGGCCTCACCAATACCGTACCTACCTTAATTGAGTTCTCAATATCATACTTTCATACTTTACTATGGTTATTTTTTACCTAATATGATAAAAAAATTGAAAGTGAAATTAAAATTGAAGGCACATCCTAGGATTGATTCCTATGTAAATCCGTTGAATAGCAGGAAAAAGTCCGTTGGCACCTGAAGAGGCTGGAGCACTGGGCCCGCTGCCAGCCGAGGTCGAGCATGAACTGCGTGAACACGTGCGGACTCATGTACTGAGCGGGGTACACCATCACTACGAACTCGCGGTACATGCGCATCTGATCTGAAAAACAACAGAATCTTGATTGAATTACTTAAGGTCTTGTTAGTTGACGATAGATAATCGAAATCCATAACATATCATCACGTCTTTCCCCCGAGAGGGCTGGCAGAGGTGTAATACAACACCCACACTTCGCCGAACGATATTTAGTCCCAAATATGACAGGGGGCGAGCCTGTCGCCATACACCATGACATACAATACGAACATTTGTGTTCCACAATGAACAAATTGGTGCGTGCCGTCGGCTGGGATCGATCCCGCTCCCTCTCGCTTGAGAGGCGGGCCTTCTTCCAACTAGGCTGCCATCGAATAATCGAAATCTAAAGACCAACAAACCTGGTTGCGGTTGGATGTAATGTAAACAAGTAATGACAAACGGCACCGCGGTGCCGTTTGTCATTACTTGCCTATTCTATCAGGCGCCGGCACGCGTGCCGGCGCCTGATAGAATAGGTATTCTACTTGCCATCTCTGGAGTAGCCAGCAGACTGGATGAGCTGAAAGTTGGGCGAGGCGAGCGCCACCGCTCCACCGCCGGCCACCTCGGCTCCCAGGATCACGTTCTCCTCGCAAATCTCTATCAACATTCCCGTATCCATCTCCTGGAATCAAAAGCTATCTTTCTGAATTACGGATTACTTCGTTTCTTTGTGAATTAAATCAGTCACATCTGCCAATTTGTAGATCTAGGTATATTTTGTGTCAGTTTTCGTACCTAATTATGGTTATTGTAAGTACTTAATTACTTATTTTATTTTTGGCTATTCAGGAGATAAGCGTGTTGTTTACCATGGGGTCAGCATCCTTGGGCTGGTCACCGATGGCCATAAGCGCGAACACCGCTACTTCGGGACTGCGCAGCGTAGAGTGCGCGCGCTGCCGCTCCAGTTCCACCGTGTTGAACCATTGGAGACGGTTTCTCATACCCTAAAGGATAATGCTGAATAAATTAGAAGAATATAGAGTAGGTAATTAGATATTTTATGTAAGTAGTTAGTAGTTCCAGTACCGGATTAACCACGTAGCAAGAGTAGCAAAAGCTATGAGCCCCGCGCGAAAAGGGGCCCCGCATATTTAAACCCACTCATCTGCCGCTGCCTGAGCGTAATTTTCTGAGTGAAACTTATTAAGATGTGGTATCAGTGCCGGATTAGTCACATAGCAGGACGCAGCAAATTCTACGGGCCCCGCCCGAAAAAAGAAAACTAAAAAGCCCTACACCTAATAACTATTCTCAAACTAGACGTACGGCGCAAATTTTTCAAAAATAGGGTAAGAAAGCGCTGACAATACTTGGCAAAAGTTAGGGAACGCCCATGCTCGAGCGTTTACCAATTCTTAATAGTCCCATCACCAGTTGCGCTTTTGACCCCTATAGATAAGTAGACAGGTGCGCCCTGTAATGAACTATGGTATTAGGCACTCATAGGATAATGTACCGCTTTCATCTTAGTCCGTTTCTTGACGTCGGCCTTGACTGCCACCTTGTAGACCGCGTGGAAGACGCACTGCTGCGGATACTTCGGCAACCACACCTTGTAAAGCCGCATCGGCGTGTACGTCGACCCAGCGTCCATACCGAAGAGCTGCGTAGGGAAAACACCTACGTAGGTATGGGTTTGATAATTGGTAGTAGGAAATTTAGGGGTACGTTATATACTCGTAGCTACCTACCTTATCTAATAGAGGTAATCATGTAGGTAGGTACTTATAGCTTCTATTAAGTACATATCTATTACTAAATTACTAGCTACCTATCTCACGAACTTGTAAAAAGGTAGCAAGGTACCGTAGTTCTACAATACAGTGGCGCATACCTAGTTGCGGCACAGAATACTTCCTAGGTATTACAAATTGCACTAACTTCTAATAATTATGTTTTTTTTTTATCTACAATAGGTCAACGTTTGACCACCAACTTGCCTGATGTTAAGCGACATTATGGTCTAAGATGGAGCACGACGACCTAGAAGGTCACTTTGTACAACCTACAAGGACACATTTATTCACTCTAGCCTTGAAAATACCCAGGTTGTAGTTAGTCGGGAATACAGACGATGGCAAGGTGACGTTCCATTCCCTAGCGGTTTGTATTAGAAAGGTGGAGGCAAACCGTTTAGTACGAGTTGGTGGAATGTCGGCTAAGTAGGGATGGTACGTATGTTGTTTTCCGACTTGTTCTGCTGTAAAAAGATGCTGTATGTGGTCGTATTCCTATGTAATAAGGAGTATTCTGTGGTCGTATTCTGGGATGCGCTTCTGCAGGGGGCTAAGCTCCAGGCAACCCATGCTATCACCTCACCCCTAACTCACCACATCGTTGGGGTACCTAATATATTACCTCGAAATTTATTTTATGTGCAGTAAGTTTCCAGCTATCCTTTTCCACTTTGCTCGAAGGTATCCAAAATTCCCCGTTAGCCTCTTTAGTGAGTAGGTAGGATTTCTCCGAGGGGCAGTACACGAGCAGAGAGACCACGTCGCATACATCTTTGAAGTTTTTGAACATAATTTATTTATAAGTACCTAGGTACTTAATAAGAGTTTTTGGACTCAATTTATTATAATGACGTAAAATTCAGTTATTCAGACTGAAATCAACTGTTGATGCAACGGTGGCAAGTTTGGCATAAAGACTTACAATAAAAAGTCATGCTATGTCGCTCTAAGTAACTTAGGCATAGAAAAATGACACTTATGTAAGTAGGTAGGTATACCTACAAATCAAAGGTATGTCGTTGAATTGGAATGCCATTTCATGGCAATCTGCGACTCGAGAGTAAATATTCGACAGATGTCTCCGAAAATTATTTTTTTTACTCCCCCTTCACATACTCTTTGCCCCTTCCATTCAGGGGAGTATGGCGTCGTACTAACATCAAGTGCATAAATTTACCAGTGTCAAGTAACTAATCATTCGTTTTCACAGATGATGGGATGATGATGAGGATGATGAATCCCTCCCCTTTCCCCATTCCAAAAAAGTTATGGATATTTTACTGAAACTTTAAGTGAAGTTTTCTAAAGAACACGAACAGTCGCGTTTCGCAATGTTTGTAGGTATCATTTGCCCGCACTCGTGCATATTACCAAACCGGTAAACGGTAATAATCCAAAGAGTATGTTAATTTAATAATCTACCATTATTGACCTATGTAATAGGGCATATTCTGTGCCATTATTATACACTCGAAGAAAAGTGTTCACAAGTTCTAGAAAACAGTACAAAATCACGATACCATCTTTTCGGTTCCCGCCAAAACCCTCTCATCAAACCCTAATTCAAATTAAAAACTTTATCTTGTTCCCCGGACTTTAGTTGGCTATAAATTAATAACGCCACCTATACCTATAAATTTAAATTGTTTTTGTTTGCAGTTATCAAGAGAGATGTCGCTTTAATGTGAGTAATCGAAAATAATTTGAATCCGAGAGTTGAATTAGACCAAGAAAGCTTTAAATTATTTTAGAAATTATAGAAACGTTGACAAACTCCTAATTCTTCGGTGATTTCGGGATTTATTGATGATCCATTGGGTGGTATTGATCTCTTTAAAGTTGTTGTGAATGTCTAGTTTTATATGGATATATAGTTTGTGACGTAGCGATCACGCCACCTTCGTAATGCCGGTTCGCGTGTTCTTATTGGTCGAATATTAGGGTATCCCCTCTCCACACAAAAATACGACACACATTCAACATGTTTAGGGATGTACCTACGAGTTCGCGCTACATGTCAAAGTTAGGATCGAATTCTTTCGAATGATAAATTGATCAACAAATCCCGTACTTTGTGATAAATCCTTAAAATATTAAGTAACCCCAATTATAACATTAAGCATAGTTACCGAAGTTTAAAATCGCTAAAACCAACACTAAACATTTTTTTGCAATTTCTTTATCTTGAAACTTAATTTCAGACGAACATTTTGTTATTATCGATTTTGCCGGTACAAGCTAAATAAATCGGATCAGTACTGTCAGTCAGTTTTGTTGCGTTGCATGTCAGCACAACACTATCGGAAAGAGACGTGCGGTTTGGTTTGTTAAAAGGTTTTTGCTTGTGTTTATTTAGCATTTATTTTAAAAGTAGTGATAATTTACTAGTGAAATATTATCCAAAAAACGCCGTGAGGACTGAAGGTACGCAGCTCTTTATGAATTCACACTGTAACGCTATTAATTTTATATATAAAAGGGAAACCTAACCTCCTGGAAAAATACAAATACGTTTAGTTTTCGTTTGCATTTTTAGGAGTTTCTTGTAAGAAATTAACAGTCTAAATTTTAAAAACTACCCTAGCAATATTGACCTACGATTATTAATAATTTTTAGTCGATGTCTAGTGTTCTGGAACACCCCGCATGTGAAATTGAACTTGTTATTGGCTACGTGGTTAAACTACCCTTATAAATGATTTAATATGCCGAAGTTGCGACATTCTATTAATATTTCGTATTAATTATTTATGATATTGGTATTTTACATATTCGATTAATATTAAAAACATTATTGTACTCTACATACCTACCTAACAACCTACCCTGAATTTATAAAATAAGACTAGGTTATTTGTTGGGGTTTAAGGAGATTCATAGTACCCACAGGTTCTTAGACAATTTAAATAACCATTAGATATCTGAATGTTCCCGTACCTACCACAAACTTGTAACAATTCATATTGTTGTCCAAATCCTACTCGTAGATTATAAACGCGAAAGTTTGTAAGAATAGATGGATGGATGGATGAATTTTCATTCACAATAACATTGTGAATGAAAATCACTTAAAAATCTTTTAGTATTTTGGTTACCAGATACTTACCAATATGTTTAATTGAGTAAAGTGATCACTATTATTTCAGATTTCATAAGCCATTGCTGCTGTTTTTTTTTAAGCAGGTAGGCATGACAACCCTCCTAGTCTAGTCGTGGTCTGACTGCTTTATGAGCTGATTAATTGATGAATTTAAATATCTGTTTTGGGTCTGGGTGTTAGTTTTCCATGTCTTTGTGTGCTTCACTCAACATAGGAAACCTAGTGGGAGCTATGACTGTGAAACATTATTTGTACATTCTAAAAAATGTTTGCTTTGCAAAGTCAATGTCAAAATATTTTTATTCAATTGCGTATCGAAGATACAGCTAAGAATGTCAATACTTTATAATAGACTCAACTGCCTTGTTTGGAAAAAGAGCCACTACTCAGAAGAACAGGCAAGAGCTTGAGGGGCATTTTTGCATTGGGAATAGAACCCAACCTATCAACTCTATCTGTAGATGTCATGTTAAACTTTTGTCATGGCTTCTGCAATACTACTGCAACTTAGTTACATTAAACAACTCGATTGGCTTACCTATATTTTTAAAGTTTAAAAGATAAGAATTAATTTATCTATTAATACACTTGCACAACCAATTATACTAAAAAAATAAATAGAGGAATATAGAAAGCTACATTAGAATATAAACAATTGAACATGCTTATTAGTGAAATTAAGCAATCACTTTTTGCTCACTCTTAACAATTAAACAGCATTTACATAAACAGACAGGCACCTATGCCACCTATTAGTAGCAGGACATAGTAGGTACTAAGATATAAGATACTATATTGTTCTAAAACTATGTACCAAGTCCACAGAATAAATAATAATACATCTACATTTACCTACTAAACAAAACTCTTAAACTCAAAGAAATTCTAATTAAGCTTTCATTTTTTAACACTGTCACTAGTTCCGATTCATTTTATAAATGGTGTGTAGCTTAGGAATAGTTCGGTAGGTATGTATACCGTGTTTTATATTTTTCAATCACATTAAAAATGTCACAGAAAGAAAACGATCATTGTATAACGATTTCGAGGCTATACTTACTGCATTTCTTGGTAAGAGTGATAGTATATCTACTGACTGTGTAGTGAGTGGTCACCACTCGTTTTGTTAGTGCGTAGCCACATGGTGCGTATGCGCCGCGCCGAGACACGCGTGATGCGGGTCAGGCAAGGTCGCGTACTTTGCACTTCCCGCTGCCGCGCCAATTAGCGGTCCCTCCCAAATATCACCTACCAACCTACTTAGGGAACAAAAAAAGGAAACAGGTTTTTAAACTGGCGGTTGATTTCAAACAGGCGGCGCGGCTGCGGCGTCGTAACTCGTGATCATTATTATTTTTGCGCTGAACCAGTTTTGTAGCATACTAGATACCTAGTTTGCAGTTTGCTTTACCACATAAGCATGTTAGTTTTGAATATAGGTATATCTATGTTCAACTCGAACAGTATATTGCTTCCTATATGTAAGTATAGTTGTTATTTCCTACTAAAATTTACGTCTCCTATATACCTAGTCACCCTGCTACTGACAGTCATCACCATATTTTTACCCCTATTCCCTTTACCTGGGGTTGCTACCCATAGTATGACTATTTCCTCCATTTAGCCCTCCAATGACAGTACCTGGTAGTAGCGGATGCAGTGGGTGGGACTATAGCGCTCAAGATAGCATTTAATTTCACACTCCACAATAATCTAAAGTGTCTGTTTTTCAATGCTCTTGTGTTTTTTAC
The DNA here is from genome assembly GCA_911728515.1 of Peribatodes rhomboidaria. Classification (NCBI taxonomy): domain Eukaryota; kingdom Metazoa; phylum Arthropoda; class Insecta; order Lepidoptera; family Geometridae; genus Peribatodes; species Peribatodes rhomboidaria. The sequence continues at coordinate 17,782,845 of OU452169.1, forward strand.
TTTGATAAAGCTTACCCTTAGCTATCTATGTCAAGTCCGCCCACAAAAACCAAAATCATGGATCCGCAGTGGGGTGGGTACCTGTATATGCCCAACTGCTTAGCTTTTCCTGAAACCGGCGTCGGTTTCTCTGTTTTTGTATGCGACGCCTCTACCCTAACCCCGAGGCTCTAAACCCAATTCAACAACACGCGTTAGTAAAACGAGCCAGATTACAGTAACTTTGTTAACTCGCTTCTCGTCGCAACCTACCTAATAGCTATCTATTATCTACCGACTTTTCTTTGAGAAACCCTTAAAACAAATTTTAAAAGTAAATAGGTACCCTCCAGTTACAATAGCAGCGTTACAGAAATGAATACGAGACGATCTCTTTGTTTTAACTGAAAACACGTCTAAAGTCCACTTTGAGTCACTCACCCCTTTAGCCCAGACTCGATAGTCAGAACTTCAGAAGATACAAAGTGCGTTCTTTGAGCGGTCCGCGCCCTTTTTAGCACGATCTATTGTTAGAAACAAAGTATGTTTATTTCTTTGTGTCAAGTCTCGACTCATCGCGTGATGTCTGTATCAGCCCTCGGAGGTAAAGTCCAAACGTCGTAACGCATCAGGCGATTTGTCTGCTCCACTTGTTGGAGATAACGCCCTTTGAACAACTGATAAACCACTAGCTGTGTCCTGGGGCTTTAGTTTTTATTCGAATAAAAAACTACTCATTGTGCGTAGTCCTTATAGGACTCATTTAGTTACCTCTACACTACCATTATCATCATCGTTAAAACTGAAGCACTTGTTGACCTTTACACGGCTTACTTAGTGTTTGCTCCTTCCTCCCTTTGATAATCACATTAATCCATTGCCTTCTTGATATCGTCCGTCTGCCTCTTCACACAAAGACTTTCTTCTTTCCAGCTAATTTGCCGTGATTGATTTGAGTTTCTATTACCTAAACGGCCATCGCACTTATGTATTGACTGATCGGCTTATCGAACAGTCTTTGTTAGTCTGCAGAAGACAGTGCTCTTTGGGTAACCTTTGAAGTCCGGCTCCGTTACACATCAGGCGATCCGAGTGACCCACTTGCGTAGATAAACTTACTCCGGCAACCTGCCTGTTTACGCTGATAACGCAGTAGAGGAGTCTAAAGTACAGGGCTACAATGTCGGTAGTTAGTTCCTTCAATAGCTTTTAATGATAAATAATTCTTAGCTCTACCGCTGCAGATGTAGATACTAATTTGATACTGTTATCATTAGAAACTGCCATGTAACTGCCATTTTGACCTTTTAAATTTCATAAACATAGAAACTATTTACGGAGTTTTAATAATAAACCTAACTGGTGTCTCACATACGCAATCAGAGTAATCACTATGTCACATGTCGTGTCACTGCAGGCTATCATAGATTTATCTCGATAAGTTTCAGTGTAGGTGTTTCTATCGATTTCCTAAATACACTCAATGAAATCGATACTAGCCTCCAGCTGAGTGGCGCGTTATCTGTCAAACAGAAATAGCCGCATCGAGGCTCGTCGTGATAAGCTGAGAGTGCTCTCCAAGTCCTCCAGACCTAAATCACGGTCCGATAAACAACCATAAAGAGCTGATAAAGCAAACAAGAGTGGATAAGATCGACCAAAAATAACTTTGTAATTGTTGTCTGTTTCATGTCTAAATGTCAAAGGGATCTGTGATAAAATCATCTCGTTTTGCAAAACTAGCCCCGAAAAGACTAAACAGGTTTGCTTTCAAGGATGCGTGTCTACAAGTCGGACAAGCAAGATGTATTTACGGCAAGCCGCATATTATTACAGTATATACATTTAAGAAGTATGTAGTGTATGCCTAATTTGGTCAACAGCTCTAGAAAGGCTGGCCTGCCAGGGAACACGTTTCGGGTTCGTTTGAAGGCCAAATCGAAAGTAAAAGGCTAACTTCGCGTTGGTGTCTGGAACGCTCCTTTGAAAAGTTCTGTATAATTTATGTATCATCGTTTCGTACGCACGCCTCCTGAAACATGTGTAATGGGGAATCTAGGTGGACGTCCTTTCAGTTTTCTTTGTCTCGTTCGTTATTTATTTCATTTGGGAATACTTGTATCCTTTCCACGTGATAATAGGTCCTTATTTATTGCTGTCCAAAGTGTCGGCTGTCCATCATTATGAACCTAATTTCCTGACCTCGATGAGCGTAAATTTTTGCTCGTTTGTAATTTCCTTCAACCGACTGTCGGCCAAGTCGTTGGTATACCGTATAGTGAGAACTGTGTATGTTTGTGCAACTGTGTCATGAGCTACGGTTTAGCCTAATAGGGCGATAGTTATTGACGAGTTTTACACTTTGCTCGTTCATAAATATTTATGAGATCACGGCATCGCATCGGCCAATACTTTTTTGTGACTTTTTTATATCTAGGTCATTCGATTCATAGTTTTATGTCAGTTAAGTATTTTAGTGTCTAGGACGGTTCGAAGGTTTTTGATCTGCAAGGCTTCTGCTAGTACTGTTCAAACACTCAATTACCAGTGTTCAACAAGTAATTAAACAATGGCTCGAGACATATCGATTTCTACGTCCATCCGAACGCTAATGTGCGTAATGATATTGCCAAATGCGTTAAGATTTGAAGGGCTCCGTAATGTGGCGTGATCCGAGCTCGCACATGTTTGGAGCAAATCCTGTGGGTCTGCCTGCCCTATTATCAGGAGGGCAGACGTGACGCGCGGCAGACTTCGCCCCCGGGCGGCCATTATCCCACTGCGGGCCGGTGCGCAAGCGCCGCTATCCTGCCGCGCCATCCTGCCGGGTGGCCACGCATACGGCCGACTAGGGATACACTATCACTGTTTAGAATTATCTTCGTATCTATTCTACTATTCATAAACGCGGTTTTATTTTTGAAATCGTTTTTTGTCCTAAACTTTTTACTAGTATTCGTCACCGTGTCATTTGCCTGTAAATATTTTGTTTAATGTCTAACATTCTGATATCTTTGTTGTTCAGGTATTTCTATTGTGATGTTAAACCATCGAGACGTACCGTTCCATGTTTACATTATAGATAATGTCATTTCTTTTGTCTTCGTAAGACAAAGTAGAAATCAAATTGAGGTGAACTGAGGCGAGATATTAATTGATAGCTAATTGTACCAACAAATTAGCTACCAATTAATGTCTCACCTATATCCACACTAATCTACATTAAAATTATAAAGAGGAAAGATTTGCATTTTTGTAGGTATGTTTGTAACGAATTAACCTAAGAGGGCCGCGACGCTCTGAAATTTCCATACAAACGCGCTACTCAAATTTCTTGAAAACCGTTTGTCAGATTATGATGAAATTTAGCATGTACAATTAAATTAACAATATCTCCGCCCCTATGTTCTTAGTTTTTTTAAAAAACGTTCTCAAACGAAAATAGAGCTATGAAAAATATCCGCATTTTTAAGGGTCACTTTTGACTGATTTATTCAATAGGTAGACAACGCAAATCAAAAATTCCATTACATAGGGAGGTTGTCTACATCATTAGCTGTTAAATAAATCAATAATACAAGGAAAATTCTTAGTTACTTAAGAATGATTACAGTAGTGCAAAAGTCATAAAAAAATTGAAATTGCACTTTGTCACTCTGTAGGTGTTAGCAACACATACAAAAGAATGCAGTCTATGGTCTGCTGTGTGACGTTTTGCGAGCGAACTGTCAAAGGAATGTATTGAATGAATGAATGAATGAATGTAGCGTAAGGAATGAAGGAGTAGCGCCTGAGTCGCCCGCCCCGTCCAACCGGCACTTCTCGCTGGAGCACGGAAGAGGACGGACCTAGTAGTGTTTTTCTTGGGTGTCTTTCTGTAGTATTGATCTTGGTGTCCATTAGATTCATAGTGGAATTACCTACATATTGTACATGGTTTGGATTATTAGAAGTATTAGTTGTTTACATTTACGTTAAGGTAGTTTTGAATACCGTCTCTTCAGAAATAGTTTACATAGGTAAGTTTAGAGGCTCGTCAGTATCATTACTCGCTCTCTTCACTCGTCTTCTTCTTCTAGACGAAATGGCGATAGAATACCTTAAGCCAATGCGAAGTTAGTCTAGGTCGCCTAGATCGAAATTAGTTAGGTCGCCGGACTCTTAAAAACTACTGGTCCGATTTCAAAAACTCTTTCACCATTAGAAAGCTACATGATTCCTGAGTGACAAAGGCTATAAAACGCGAGCGAACCCGGCAGCAAAATAGCTATAGTAAATCAATAAAATTGGGACATTTTTCTCACACGGGCGCCTGACCCCAAACTAAGCAAATGGTTGTTTTGTAAGAACATTACAGTAAATAGTAATGGTATCCCTATCAAAATTACATAAAATCAAAAGTATCAATTAGGTTGGTCTAGGTACCTATGCCTCATACAAGTCCAAGTCCCCACTCGCCAGATTTTATGGCCATCCCCATATGACGAGCACTTAGCTCATTTCATGTCACGTTCAGCTCATTCTCTCACGTGTAGGAGTTTTTATAGGACTTACAACAAATAACATTGTCAGTTATATCCTTTGGCACTTATAATCCTTATTGTTTAGTCGACAAAGGTCATTTTCGTACGTGAAGCGTGAATAAGAACAAAGCAGGATGCAGCAATCGCGTGTCTGTTGCCGGGGCATTATTCCATTCCATGTTAGACTTTAGACCTCCGTTACTTATTGTTTTGCTTTATTAAGATCACATCATTTTGTAATTTGCTCTTACAGTTGCCTGATTTGCCTTCCATTTAGAATTATAATGTAGAACTAATTGCTATAAACATTTTGAAATATTTCGTTTAAAGTACTGTTGACTAGATGAAAGCAGCTTTACAAAACGCCATGGTCTGTTAAGTCCAGCAACGCAAGATTGCTTAACATATTGGCACACAAAAGGTTTCCAGGTAAAAGAAATACGTCAACAGTTGTAATACGCACTACGCATAATGGGATTACCTACCCATTGCGTACATCCTCTTCCTGCGTAGCTCCTCGATCCATTGAATCGTTGCCGCGCCTCAGTATCGCGACCTTCCCTAACGAGTTTCGGTTGGTTTCAATGCTACGGAATATTGTCTTTCGATCTTCCGAAGCTCAGAGAGTGCAAACGTACTGAACGCACGAGCTATTTTGGTTTACTCGCACGCCGCTACTGGAGTGTGACGCTTTTTTCTATGGAAAGGTAGATACATCTACAGCTTTTTCGTGCTTTCAGTGACTTCTGGCAGTGAATAATACTGCACAAGTGTGCACATATTGTAGTTGTGCACGTACTGTTTTGATGCTGTAAAAATACAACGAAGAGCCATAGTACTTGTACTTAACAAGATCTTAATAACACATCATATCACATGACATGGTGTGTTGTGTTGATCGTTTGTGTGTTTTTCAATGCAAACTAGAAATCATTTTAATAGCAGGTTCACTGTTAATATTGCACTTTTTATGGAGTTAGATACGAGGAACTACTAGTTTTATCGTATCACGATGTAAAACATTTTTTTTTATGGAGAACTTACAAAGCAACCGTTTGAACCAGAAACTTGGTACGAAAGTCAAAAATTTTAACGAAATCTGATTAATTACGATTTTTTTTTATTTCTGTCAACTTGATTTTTTGACTTTGAGTCGAAAATATTGGCATGTTCACTTTGATTTTATCAATAAGCTTGTTTGTCCACACCCACGCTTCACAATCGACCCCATGAACTCATTGTCTCGTTTGACTTTACTCAAAAACATGATATCAAAATTGTTACTTGAACTAATATCTAGTGTATTTCCGCTAACGTCGCATTAAGTACATCAAGGAATATGAGTTTTGTGTTGATGATATCAAGATTGTGTAAATGTGATATTTGCAAGCCAGCAGGAGTATGGCGCGTCGAGTTGTTAGCCGGTTGTAGCGGCCCTTCACCGGGGCTGGCGCGCCGGACCGACTCTCCACGTCACAGCCTCGCCACTGTGAATTTAGAGTTGTCTGGTTCAGTTTCCGAACGCGGCCCGCGCCGGCAACACAACCGCTGACTGCGCGTACAATTTTACAATTTACTTTTTATTTTCCTGAATCGTGTGGCTGTGATAGGCAATAAGTGATATTTTCTATAGTTCTGTTCAAAGCTTTCGCGGTAAGTTTTGTTTTGTTTTAATAAATTGACAACGTGTACCGGGTCCAAAGTTTAACTTTGCACTATGCGGAAATAGCTGTCAGTCAGGTGTTCGTTTCTTTTCATCATTACGTCTTTATTTTTGTGCAATTTATCAGTTTTAGCAACATGTGGACTGTGTGCCGTGTAATGTGACTGTGTCATTTTATTTTTGTCTTCTATGCCGAGTTTGTAAATATTTCAAGCATGTGAATCGGGTTAATTTAATATTTTATTACAATATCCGTTTTTCAGATCGTTGATTTGTTTTTGTTGAGTTTAGGAATATCTAATTCAGCGAAGGGTCGAAGCTTTATTTACCTAACCTAGATAGCTTTACACGTGTACCTTCTATGCCAGGCTCCTTCCTAAATTTATTCGCACCACATCGTAGGTATCTTCCCACATAGCTGAACCTTATTGTTTGGGATGTCATTTGCCTTGATACGAGTGTACTACTAAAGGTATATGAATTGACTATTTAGCAAAAAAGTCACGTCCGGATGATAATTTAATTCATTGCGAAACTGGTGCTGTCAATAAACCGCTATATGATAATAGGGTAGGTAGCCTACAGTATTTTTGTGTTTAGCACTTTTGTATTTAACGGGCACTTAACGGTTAGTAGTTATGTAAGATGTATACCCTCAATGTGTAATTAATGATTCGTAAAGAAAATAAGGTTCTCCTAGACTTTTGTGGAAAAAAGAAATCGAATAATTTGAATGTGGCGAAATAAGATGACACAAGCAAAGGGATTAGTCCTAAAATGGTTACATAAATAGAATCAATGTCTGATTTATGATATCTCGCTATTGTTACTAAGACCACGCAAGACCTCTTTGTCTAATACTCATATGCTTTTGATTTGTGTTGATCTGCTGGATAAACGTTATGGAGATGGATATTGGTTTAGTTTATTTTTCACGTGTGGATAAATTGTGACATTCCTTTAATTTCGTGACCAATCAATTTAAGACCGCCACACCTTCGGCCGGTACGTTTCTGCGTCGTATTTATTTCTTGTCCGCTCAGTTAGATCATCGCAACTTTTTGTATACTATAGTTTCACGTCGAGAGTTCGTCGACTCGTAGCAAGCGTAAACAATCTCTCAACGGTCGACTGCCCGCCTTCTCCAGATATTGGAACGTAATAATTGCTGTTGCACATTATTGTATACGCTATTCTCTTCATTACTAACAAAGATGTGGTTTTTAAAAACTTCGTACCAACACATTTGTGTAAGAAATAATTGATATCGGTTTTGAGTAGTTGCGGTACCAGGAGATAAGAAATCACGCGGAGGTGGCGCAGGTCGCGCAATTACGACGAGTGCTTTCACACAACACTCGCTGTCAGGAAACACAGAGCTCTTGTGTTGAGGCCTCGCGAGGGTTCGTTGATCTGTGTGGGTGATCACAGTAACGACACCCGAATTACACCTTGCTCAAACTTAACGAGCGTGCTTAGAGAACGCAATGCCTCACAGCAGCAAGTACGAAACACGTGTTTCGTAGCTGATAGGATCATCGCGTGTTCTTGTAGCTTGCAGGACAACACAAAACCAGATTGCCAACACACATAACGCAACGTGTTGTAAATGCGAAAATTATGCTATGGCATGACACTGGCGATTTTGCAACGAAAGTGACCCGACGACTCACGCATCCATCGTGAACATTAAGGTTCAATTCGCATTTGCAGATATGAAAACAGGAATTTCAGATTGCTCGCCATGCGGAGCAATCTTTACGCCAATTTATTTACTGCAGCCATGGAGTTCTGGAGTACATTAGTTGTCCACATCAAAGTCATATTGTAATACTCAATCTTACATTTTGCGGCACACAAACCGAGGCTCTTCATCTACGCGTCTCCAACAGCGTTCTTTAAAGCCACTTACTCTTAAATGTAAAACTATTTATCAGCTGCACTATTATGGAATAACAGAGCGACCTTTGTAGCGGATAAGGCTAATAAGGTTATCTGGCCTGTAGGTGCTATTATCGCTGGCCCCTGCACCGATCCCTGATAAACAGCGCCTCTGGTGCCGCTGGGTCGGAGGGGACAGCGGTGGACCCACTGTCGCCTGCCGGATACTGATAACTCCATCACTCCGCTCCATGGACCATGTCGCCTGAGCATGTAATGTTTGTTTGTCTTAACGACTGATTTTATCTTATCTCGTAATTCGGCTGCGATGAATTCTTATATACCTACTTTTATTTCTATCACATGCTAAGTATGTGCTCTGACATTGTGATCGCATACAAAGGTGACATTGCTAAAGGCCTGCTGCTGCTAGTTTCACATAAACAGCAAAGTTACTTTTATTTGTTTAATTTGTTTTTTAAAGTTTATCTTGACAAGTTTAATGGTAGAGCAGAACTGTTCTCGACGGATACTTCGATATTCTTTCGATTATCCGGTCCTTTACTAGTAAGATTTGCGTCACTTAATTTTTTTTAAGTCCACTGTTAATGATTTTAACACCCACATGCAAATTATTCAAATGTTTCCCACGTGCGTTTTCGCATATCATGACTCACTCATAACAACAAAGTGTGAGGTTCGTTGACTTAACACCATTTAGGTAATTATTTAATTTAAGCAAGACATTAAACAATTGACTTTTTAAAAATAGTATTATGCGCTTTGGTTAATGAAGAAACATTAATTTACTCGTGTTAAATTAATTTATAAATATTTATTTTGTTGAAATCTTTCACGCATTCGTAATGAGGTCATTATTACGGTTTGTTACACATTTTTCCGACTGTTACTCAATCATTACATTTCTGTTATCGCAATGGCTGGTCAATCGAATTGAATTGCGATTACTTTCAATTTCGCGTCGGTGGCGACGGGCGAGCTGTAATCGTTTCTGTGCGTACGTTCATTCAATCGGCGGTATCTCATAGCCCGCTTGTAGTGGACCCCACAATGGGTGTAAAGTCCGTGTTGTTATTCGGGAGCAGTTCAGTGAAGTGGCGTCACCGGCCCCACTCGTGCGATGCCACAATTGATCTGCTGGACTTCGGACCATATTGTCCAAGATGATTGTGCTTGACATAGGCCGAGTTCAGACTGACTATAATCACTATGAAAATTTGAAATGTATGATTTTTGTTTGGTAAACCATTTTCTCGCGTTTCTATACAAGAGAACATTTCTATTTTGACAGTTTCTATTAGGTCCTTACGTATGAAATTAGCGTTTTGTCGTACTGATCAATTTGATCTGAAATATCTCCTCTTTGGTTAAGAATTCGAAATTCAAATTAATAAATTCATTTAGCTGGTTTTTTTTTCTTTGGAATACAGTCATTCATTTGTTATTTTCCTCATTATTTTTTCTTTGGCGTCGCTTATTACCGCGCAATGGAAAACATGAAATATCGGTATATTTACGAGTACGAGTTCTACCGTGGCACCAGTGCTGCAGAAACAGCTCGAAGAATTAATTATGTGTACGGCGCTGGTGTCGCTAAAGACAGCACGGTACGTTTTTGGTTTCAACGTTTTCGTTTTGGAAATTTCGACCTTAAGAACCAACCCCGTGGACGGCCGGAGATCAAAGTGAAAAACGAAGAATTAAAGGCTATTGTGGAAGCGGATCCATCACAAAGCACTTCAGAGATAGCAGCAGTCTTCGGGGTAAGTGACAAAACTGTATTAATCCACTTGAAGCAAATCGGGAAAGTAAAAAAACTCGAACGATGGGTACCTCATGAATTGAGTGAATCGAACTTGCAAACACGGGTCGCCTGCTGTGTTACTTTGCTCAACCGACACAATAATGAAGGGATTTTAAATCGAATCATTACTTGTGATGAAAAGTGGATATTGTACGATAATCGAAAGCGCTCATCGCAATGGCTGAACCCTGGAGACCCAGCCAAATCCTGCCCTAAACGAAAATTGACTCAGAAAAAGTTACTTGTAAGTGTTTGGTGGACTAGCGCCGGTGTCGTTCACTACAGCTTTCTTAAATCTGGCCAAACGATTACGGCAGATATCTATTGTCAGCAACTGCAAACCCTGAAGGAAGAACTAGCTGTTAAACAACCGAGATTGGTCAATCGCTCTAGGCCACTGCTGCTTCACGACAACGCAAGACCACACACTGCACAACAAACAACCACTAAGTTAGCTGAGCTACAATTGGAATGTCTGCGACATCCACCGTACTCCCCGGACCTTGCTCCAACAGATTACCATTTCTTCCGGAATTTGGACAACTTCTTACAAGGAAAAAAAATCCACTCCGATGCAGCAGTCCAAACCGCCTTCAAAGAGTTTATTGATTCTCGCCCCCATGGTTTTTATAGTAAAGGGATCAATGAACTACCCATAAGATGGCAAAAGTGCATAGATAACAACGGTGCATACTTTGATTAATTAAATATATTTTACAAAAAAAATCGACTTTTTATTCCTCCCGTACAAAACGCCAATTTCATACGTAAGGACCTAATATTTTGATTCCCTACACGTGGTCCCCGGGTAGTGCTAACCGGGTAGCAAACTCTGGTGGAAGGCTTCGGCCGTGGCTAGTTACCACCCACCGGACCAAGCCATGCCGTGAAATGACCTAGTCGTGTTTCGGGATGTAGTCCGATGTAACCGTTCCGAAGACGGGTCTGAGCAGTAGCGCACTTGTAGCGCCTCACTCAACTGCCGTCTTTGTACTTCTTCACTCTAGTAAACCTCAAGGCTAGAGTGAATATGTACCTTATAGGTCATCGTGCTCCATCTTAGACCACAACGTCGCTTAACATCAGGCGAGTTGGTGGTCAAACGCCGACCTATTCTACATAAAAAAAAAAGAACAGTCACGTTTATTATCCAGTTCTTACTTAGTTTACGTAGAATGTGTCATCAGATTTGGCTATCTACTCAGTTATCATAGCATTCTTTTCTGAAAGCAAAAAGTGGCATTGTAAACGATATTCAGTAGCTAGATGTTTCTAGAACGCCGATCGATAGATACCTAGTACCTACCTCTAATAATTAATATCATCATACTAATCTGACACTGCTAGACAGTGCATTGATCAGCCCCAATTACAAATTATTTCCTTTGTAGTGAGTTCAACTATATCTAGATCTGAAGTATCTATCCCTGCTAAAAGCTCGTTCGTAACAAAAGCGAAAGTTTTGCCTCTACTGTATCTAAACTCTGGTTTATATTTGAATGCAGCATTGTGTATCGGCCTCTAGTTTCAGTCGCGGATGCTTTAAACGATCACGTGCGACGTCATTCCCCTGCGGAACGCCGGTGTGCCGGTCGCTTGTTTCTGTGTTATTATTGGTTCCGCGTCCGTCGTCGTGCCTGTAGGTTTTGTGATTGTTCCTTCTAATTCCACAAGGCGACTCTCACACTAGCATTTGTGACAATGAAGTAAGTATTATCTTTTCATTCCACATTTGCTTTTTATCACTTAATCCTCTCTGTCTGTTTGAAGCTAAGTTACTCCTTTCGAGGAAAACCTCGCGTATATTACATTTTCAGTATCCTTCTTGGTAAAATGGTACGAATCGTTTATTAGAAAATTTAATAGAATGTCTTGTCATGAAACATTTACGAGACGCCAACAGGTTATTTCAGAGTTTAATTTCAGTAATGTGGACTTTGTGTGTTTTGGGCCGGTTGTTACATTATTCAGGCTGGAGTCTAGACTTATTATTGTAATGATGTTAACGAGCGGTCTTCCTTTTATGGAAAGGTTGAAGTTGAACCATTCAGCACCTAAATTCACGCCTTAAGGGTCCCGCGACGCTCTGAATTTTCCATACAAACGCGCTTGTTAAATTTCTTGGAAACCATTAGTCAGATTATGATGAAATTTGGCATGTACAATTAAATGAATTATATCTACGCTCCTATGTTCTTGTTATTAAAAAAACGTCCTAAAGAGCAAATACAGCTATGAAAAATAACGGCATTTGAAAGGATTCACTATTGACAGGTTTATTTAATAGATAGACAAAGCAAATCGAAAATCGTTTTACATAGGGAGATTCTATACATCGTTAGCTTTTAAATAAACGCACAATACAATGGAACTGTTTAGTTATTTCTGAATTATTACAGGAGTGCAAAAGTCATAAAAAGTGAATGAAATTGCACTTTGTCACTCTGTAGATAACTTTAGAGCCTCGTGAGTATAGTCTCTTCGCTCGTCGTTTTCTTCTAGACGGAATGGCAATAGCCAATGCGAAGTTAGTCTAAAGCGGTCGCCGGACTCTTAAGGCAATTTTACTAACCTTTTCGAACCAAAACTGTTCTTTAAAGCTAAGTATTATTGCAACTTGCAACATTCAACTAAGTAATAATTTATAAGAGCCTTGCTGTTATAAATTTACTTGTATTTGCCGGAGAATGCTCTCTTACGCTGTTTTTTGTACCTCTAAATGACAAAACATTCTTGGCATCATAATGTAATTCATTTAGCGCTCGGAATTGAGCTAATTGTCCCTATCAGGTTACCAGCAGTCTGGGAGTGCGGCTGACGTCATCTACGCTTGAACGACGTTGTTTTAGCCCGAACGAATTGTATACTGTTCTATACTATGATCCCAGAACAGTCCAATGAACTATTCGTCTCTAGCGGTAACTTAATTATTTCCCTATTAGTCTTCCTACTAGTACTTAGAGTTTAGTATTAAATGCCGATGTATTTCCCAATTCAGCCGGCATTGCTCTTTGGACGCAATGATTACGTAAGCGCGTCGAGTAGAATTAAGCAAGAATATCAATAACATCCCTATTTGTGTAAAAGTGGCTTGCGGTCACGGTAATATAACACTTGGGGAAATTCGTAATACATATGGAATTTCAGCTGATAATACAATTTATACCAACATTAGTCACAAATTAGCTAGGTAACTGATTAAAACAATTTTATTTCTTAAAATTTACTGTCAAATAGATCCTGTTCCTGTTCCTGATGAAATCCGAACTTTTATGGCTAATATCAGTCAATTAGATACAGCGTTTTCCATATCACCATGTCAGTGATTAACAATTGCTAATTGATCATTATCTGCGCACTTATATGTTGCAATAAAACAGCTGACGTTAATTGCACATTTAATTTTACCTAGAGCTAGTAAAATGGTGTCATTTCGCGTCACAAGTGTGCCTAATTCAATTACCTCAGTCAAGATTGCGGTCAATATATCAAGGGCAGCGCACACCAGCCGCGACGGTAATGACTAATGACCAACTAATCATTAAACTAAACACTATTATCATTCGAATCAGCCTAAACATTACATCGGTCGGTGACGCCAGACCTATTCAATTGTTCGTCCCAATTAGATTAGATTATAACATTTTAAATTAGTAATTAACGAGCGAATGGTGAAATGTCTCTCACGCGTAAGGATTAATGTTCGTGAAGGGTTTCCTTTACTTCATGCATGGTTCGTTAGCCAAGTCATTTGCACTGATCCGGATTGGATTGTACAATTATTAATCTCGCCAGAAACAGGTTCACTTTTTAACAGACTTCAAAAAGGAGGAGGATTTCGACTATACTGGTTTTTTTTCTTGTAATGAATGAAATGAATAGATTTAAGTCGATTATTTTTTTGGATTGGTAGATCATACTTCATAGGATCAGATCAGATTCAGAGAATCATACCCATATGAATTTCATAGAAATCTTCTTTCATAGAAAATTGTTGACAAAATCCAATTCGGATGACGGGAAGTCGGCTTAAGCTTTGCTTCTCAGACTAATAATCAAATAGCTGAAAATCACCATAACTGACTTCACATACCAAGAAACCACTTTGAGAAAAGACTGAATTTATGATGTTCATGCAAGCAAGGAGACACTAGTTCCATCGTACCTAGTTCTCGTATATATAGATCATATAAAATGCAAGTGCAATTTGGCGCAAGTGAGATTACGTTTCAAGGCTCCGGGAACGGAAGCTACTCGTAGAACGACTCGGTCCACTAGCATCCTTGACATCCCTGCTTGTATTACAAACAGGCAGGGATGTCAAGGATGCCAGTGGATCGAGAGTTACAAGCTTTGTAATATCAACTGGAGCTGAAATTACATTCCTTCATAAAATATTTAATAGGTAACATTATTCAACTCGTGTTTGTAAAGTCACATTTTATCGATTGTTAGCGGCAATCGACGTTAACCTTTGTGGTTAGACTGAACGAGCAGTTTCTAAACGTTATACACAGCGGGATTGGATTCCAGATCGTAGCGCCTTTCAAGGGATGTTTCTACTCGTCCAGGGCTACTTTTAAAACGTTATATTATTTTAGAAAAAATGTTTAGTTTTTGAGCAATTTAACAATTTTGAGAAAAATTTAATACAAAATTATTGCACAAAATCCTACTTCCTACTAATATTATAAACGCGAAAGTTTGTATGTATGTATGGATGGATGGATGGATGGATGGATGGATGTTTGTTACTCTTTCACGCCAGAACGGCTGAACAGATCTGGATGAAATTTGGCACAGAGATAGATTATAGTCTAGAATAGCACATAGGATTCTTTTTAACCGCGAGTGAAACCGCGGGGCGCAGCTAGTATGAAATAATTTGAAAACTTTAATGTTTTCCTGAATTTTTGTAACGCTCAAAACATATCCCAGAGTGAATAGAAACACCCCTTAGAAATAAGGAAACGGTCTGGATTACAATCACCATGTAGAATTGACAATACACCTGCGGAAGTATTTAAAAGCATAAGTCGTTAGTGGGTTCAAAGTACGATGGCAGCAGCGTCTGCGTCCGCATAACTCAGTCTGAGACCTAGATTCCTAGGTCGTGCTCACGCGTGCTATTTACTTGCAATTTTCATGAGTTCTAAATTTAACTGAGGGGCTCGACGCGGGCGTGGCTTCCCTCCCTTGCGTTATAACGGCCTAACGGGCGCATTTCTCAACCGATTCTCGTGAAATTTTGTGGCCAGGCTTGATAGAGAATTGTATTTCCATTCAGTTTTTGGAAAATTGTCTTAATTGCGAAGATTTGGGGGTTGAAAGTAAAAAAATAACTCAGCAAACTCTATGCAAACACAGACTCGCGAGGTTTTTAAATAACATAGCCACTATAGTTATTAAAAGTAATAGGCATAAATATGACGTGGCCATGTTACCTAATGTTAAAGAAAAAACAAATATTATTGTTCAAACTTTGAACAAGAGCAGTAATGGCCACGTGACCACCTCTTACAGCAATTATCGGTTTTTAACATTTCTTCAGTTTCCCTCTCAGCTGACCCTAAAGTTTTCAAAGTTTCGTAATAACGTCGTGTGATTTCCTCTGACAAAATGTAATGGTAGAAATGGTTACAGCATTGAAAACTGATAAAGAATTATATTTGTTACAGGTCGAAGCAGACAGAAATGTTTATAGACGAGAATGAAACGTGAGTATTCCATAATTTAAGAATATTTTTTTTACCCGACTGCGCAAGAAGGAGGGTTATTTTTATTCGAGTATATGTAAGTATGTATGTATGTATATACATATAATTATGGGTATGTATGGATGGATAAGGATTCTTGGGCACGCCTTAGAGTTTAAACAGCTTCATGGATTTCGACATGTGAGGTGTCATTTGAATCGTGTTTAAAGTGGCAGTGACATAGGGTGACATTTTGCCACGGGTTTTTTTGTTTTCTTTTAATAGTGTTACTTGTTTTACATACATAAAGGACATAGATATACTCGTAGAACGTCTAAGAAGGCTTCAGTAAAACGTCGAGCTTCAGTTTAGCGTCAGTAACCATTAAAGATTCAAGATTAAAAATGCAAGATCAGGGGCTTTATTCTACCGCTTTCGATAAAATCTCCGTCTATCATTTTCTTTCGAAATGTCTGGGACTCTTGCGATTGAATGTGACCGAGGTAATATCGAACGCCAGAATAAGGCGCCCGCGAACTTTGCGTTGTAAAATGTAAAGCTTCTAATAAAATCAAATCACGTACTGATTGTTTAGCCAGCGCTCGACTGAAGTGATTTGTTGGCTTTGCGATTGTTGTCGTAAATATTATCGTGGAGATAACATTGTATGCTCCGGTAGATATAGCGAGTGTAGGTTAGCTGTAGTTTTATTTTGTATGGCATAACACTAACGGCTCTCGTGATTTCTTATCGGTCAAGTTGTTTATTCGACTTTGAGACATTACGTGGTTTTTTAAAAGCTCTCTAGCTTCCGAGAAATTTAAACTTTGATTGATCATAGAACTAACTTCTTTAGAATTTTTGACATATTACTTAGCGCCACCCGGAAATATCCGATCAGATAGTCCTAGATAAATTAAAATTTGACAATAACCATTATAGCTATATTTCTTTTGCTAGTGGAACTGTGTGGGTGGTCGTGTAGCTAGTGATGCTATTTACAATCATTCGGAAACGTTTCCGATCGGATCCAACCAATTTCAAACTCATATTGTTCGAATCTCAGTCCAGTCTAATTTTGTAAAATTTGGAATAGGGAACCGAGTATAAATCCGATCGGAAGAATGAATCACATTTAAATACTAATGAATGCGGACTGAGATTCAAATAACTTGAGATTTATTTTTTGGAATCTGATCGGAAACGTTTCCGAATGAATGTGAATACCTATGCTGATAGTCCTAGATGAATTACAATTTGCCGAAATTCATCATAATATTTCTTCTGCTAGTAGAAATCTGCGTGGGTATTATACGAGCCCCGATGCAAAATAGTTCGTCTAGTGAAAAAAAAAAAAAATAAATAAAAAAAAAAAAATTGTGTGAAATTTTCTGTGAGATTTTTTCTAACCTCATTATTTTTGTATTTTTATATGAAATATTAAGCGGTTCTACCATCACATGTCGCGTTACTTATGCCATTTTTTAATTATGAACCAATAAACTATTTTAGCTTTTTAAATTTATACATATCCTGTTTTAAATTCGAAGAAGTTATACTCGTAGCGTATATCCACGGCCCTTGTCATGTGATTTGAAACGTAAGTCGTAAACTTCAGAAATTAATACCTATTTTAATTGTCCTTTATAACCTTCACCCCAACGCCTACTCTAATCAAGAATGCCTTGACGAGCGCCCAGACATTGATAGTAATTAATAATGGTTATAGACTTTATAAACACCAGGGACATATAATAAATTATTCATGAGATTATTAAAAAATATATTTATTTATTTGAAACTAGCTGCGTGCGCCCCACGCTTTTACAAAAAATATCGTTTGTGCTATTCGAACTATTATCTGTCTCTGTGTCAAATTTTATGCAGATCCGTTTAGCCGTTCTGGCGTGATTGAGTAACATTTTCTTCATGTCGTTGGAGTACCTACCTAACTGCCAAACATCCATCCAAACTGTCGTATATTTGTAATATTAGTTGTTAAGTAAGTACCTTTACTAGTGGCTCTATGTATGTACTAGTGACTAGTGCTAGCTGTAGACCTCGCGGCCGACGTCTGTCCTCCGAAACATAGACTCTTCGTTCGCTAACGCTCGGTCGGTCGATACATTTAGAACTGATAGATTTTTCCATGCTGACATTTAATTTACGAAGACAATTAATTAATGGTAATTTTATATACTACATTGTTCGCATTGTTTAGAAAATGTTACTTATTCATGTTCGTATTGTCATTTCGTACAAAAAAGGTTAATGCGTAGGAAGATTGCACTATTCATAATATCTGTGTCCGAGTTTTTCTCAAGATTCCCGAGACAGTTGGCTCTCGGCCAGTTGACGAATTGGTGTACCTAGTTCTTCTTCGCTTGAAGCTCTCTTGTATATTGTGACTGCAGTTATTTTATTCGAGGTATGACCGCAGTAATGGCATTAACGTCTCTTGAAAACAGACTTGTAAATTATCTACAAGATTATGCGAGTAATTTTGGGCTTTTTATTATAAGATAGCTACTGTTACTCCTAACAACCGAACAAAACTGTCCGCTGAATAACGTAACCAATAACCAATTGGTTAAACTAAAACTTCACAGAAAACGTTCTGGTGAACCTACAGTATATTACGAGTATAAGCTCGCAATCGAATCTGAATTGAAGGATAATAAATTAGTAATCGACCGAGCGAGAGAAGCGTCTCTGCTTTAGCTTCGACAAAAATGCTTTCTTATGTCCGAATTTTGTCAGGATTTCTGTCCGGATCTCTGTCTTCTACTATAAGTCGCATTCCTCAACCGATTCTCATAAAATTTTGTGAGCAGGTTCGATAATTATACAGAGTTTTTTTTGCCAAATCAGTTTTAGTAAATTTTAAAAATTGCAGAAATGTGTTTTTTTTAAATGGAGGACAGACGTCGGCTGCGAAGTCTACAGCTCACAGAGCCACGAGTTATCATGGATCGTACCAAGACTACTCAGACTCAATTAAAAAAAAATTTATATATGCCTCTCAGTGTCTTGCCTATTCTTCTAGGTAGTGGCTCTTTTTCTGAAAAAGGTAGTAGAGCCATTTTTATAACTTTGACGTTTATAAGTATATCTCCAATTCCCAGTTTAATAAAGACACTCGACTTTGACTAATCAGGTTCTAAACAATGCGAAAGAATTTTTTATCAATCTGCAAGCGGTTGCGCCCAGCTACGGTCTATCAACCAACCCAATTATTGGTTAACCGTTTATCCTCGAAGAACCGGACCACTGATAACGGACTCTCAATATTAATTCTCCTTTAAATATTTCAAACATTTTTGTTGAACGATTAATTGTTATTCTGCAGTCAATTGTTTAGTCAGGTGCAAAGTACAAGGTGCATTATACCCAAGGTGCAAAGTCCATATGCGACCCACTTGTGATGCTTAAGCTGCTGTTGATACAGTTGATAAAGATATTGTTCACAAATGTTTCTGAATGCCTAGAAATGAAGATACGAGTAGGTAACCTGTCTTAACTTCAAGACATTTCGTTCTATTAGAGACGCTGTTGCATTCTCGAGAAAATTGTAAGAAGATTATGATGTTTTTATTATAATTATAATATTAATGGTGTAGTCATAACATACGTGTATGTGTCATTAGTTATTTATGTAAATAGGTTTGTTATCGCCAGACGGAAATGTTTTTAGCACAATTGCGAATACTAGACTGTTATCCAGTGTTCTTATCGACGTCAGACAATGATCGGCATTCATAAGGCACAAGCCTTTCTTCGAATTAAGAAGGAAATTGGTAACACCTAAGGCTGACCGCCAAAAAGAGTCCACAGGCATGAGATAAAATGTCGCCTTTTTGGACGTAATACAATAATGATCCCTCTGAGCTTCCACGTTAACCTCAAGGACAGAATTCCGGAAATAACAGTTCCCGGGAGTCTTGGGACCGGCTGTCCAAGACGTAAGTAATTCCTAAATAAACAATCTTAAGTTTTTTTTTAAACTTAAATTCCCTGATGATGTAACAACGTAATGCTGCATTGAATCGCAATAAGTATTGACTACCGACCTTCTTACTTCAATACGAAACTGACACCTAAAGATCATGTAAACTAAAAACATGAAATATATACAATATTACTTTATTTCAACAAAAAGGTACCTATTTGAAAAACAATGTATCGCTATACTCGTAGTTCGAGCTAGGATGCTATGGAAAGATACTGAAGACGGAAGTATCATGTAAGTACATCTACAGATTGTTTTTAATTACAGTCCACCAGTCCAGCTCGTTAAGATTATGTTTAGGTACTTCAACATATTGTATTAGTTATTTATGTCCACACTCAATCTTTGATCCATGCGTGCACCTTATCAGATAGCCTATCATTAGTAATCATATCACGGATATACTCGTAATATAAACTTTATCTATTAATTTTAATGAACAGTTTTCTTCGAACTGTGTCGGTGGCAGCAGCTAGTTGTGTTCTAGTGAAGTGATTTAATTAACATGGGATTTATTGAAGAGTGAGTCTAACCTATTTTTATATCTATAGCATTTGTAAATATTTAATTAAGTGGTTTCTTTAATTCTGTTTAGTTAAATCTTTCTAATAAAAAGACGCAACATTGAATGTGATGAAATATCTCCTATTAGGGAAACCATAAAGGATTCATATCTATATATTGTTATCACTAGTTATCAGTTCCAATCATACTTTAGTTCGATGATTTGTCTTGCTTGTGCAAACATTTGCGAACGAACCGCTTTCTCTGCGTGCAACTGGTTGGTCGACTAGTCCTCTCGATGTTATACAAGCACTGATTACATTACAAGTACAACCTACTTACTCGCCACAATCGGTGCTTTGTACAGAATGTTAGGGAAAAAAATATTAATAAAAATAAAGTATATTACCTTTGCTGCTATCTACATACGTTAAATAGGAATATGATGATTTATTTCATAATTTTTTTTCGCATTTACAAATCATAGTAGGTACCTAAGTAAGTAAGTAATTATTATTTTAATTTAAAAAATCTAATAGAATTAAATAAAACAGTTACAGAACAGGTAAATAATACAGAGTTCATTAGCCGGAGGCAAACTTACTTACTTTTGTTATACATTTTTGAAATAAAATTCTGGGTTTGCGTTTGGGCGAAAACCTTTAGCCTTAAAAACCTTTAGAAAACCTTTAGCCTTAAAAACCTTTAGAAAACCTTCACGAATCCGATTCACGAGCAATGCGTCATTGGAAACGTTCGTCCATAAATTCTATTAATAGCAGCAATAATCATACATCATCAATTTCGCTACATTCCTGTCGATTATCTTATCCTCTTCATTAGATCAGGCATTTAGCTAAGCCATTATTCCGCTATAGATCATTATAAAGCCTATAGGGATGTATCGGCGAACATTTCTAGTACATATCTAAATTAGCTTCTGCCCACGGCTTCGCCCGCATGACCTACAGGCAACATGACAATCTTCACCTTCGGGTAGAATTTTGAAAAACCCATACTCAGTGGACACTTAAACACTCCATAAAGAATACACTCTCCAAATTTAAGGTTTCTAAGACAAATGGCTGGGCGTTGATTCATTAGTCAATCACTTTTGCCTTATATTCGTGAAATATGTGACATTATCATGATGTCATACACATTTTTATCATTCTGTGCTTTTCTCTGACAAGGATCGATATTCAATTATTAGACGAATTGCCTCGCGTATTGTTTTGGCTTTTCCTTTGTGTCACAGCTATTATTGTGTTATGTAGCCTTTTGTACACGTATCTATACATATTTTTTTATTATATGAAGGTGCGGGTGACATTAGACGAGTCGTTCCTTTTCACCCCTAAAAGTGGCCGCGATTTATAAATAATGATGACTTAAAGCAGCACTAAAACTTCAGTAGAATCGAACATCACCACACCACAATACGGAATTATCAATAACTGTAGTAAAACAGTGAATAGAGGATAGGATACCTACCAATATACATAGATAAATAAATAAATTCGGAACATTTTCACACACGGTCGCTTGACCGCAAACTAAGCAAAGCCAGAGACAATATACGTATTTATAAATACATATGTATGTAGATGTAAATATGTATGTAAATAGATATTTAACACCCAGCCACAGAACAGCCACAATGTTGAGTTCATCACATAAATGTTTGCCCTTAAAGTAGAAGTTAAAGTACGTAGAAGACATTGTGAAATAAATGTCTTAAAATGAATTAAGATTATGTCTGCGACTGTAGCCGTAATCAGTAAAATGAAACTATCACTGTATCGAAATGATAATATTTGAATCTGAACACAAAGTTTAATCGTTCTGTTAGGTAAGTAGGTATATCGTTGTTAATACGGACACGTCGTTCGATTTTATGTTTATTCGTTTCAAAGTGTCAAGAATAATATGACCTAATTTGGAACAACTCTAATCGCTCAATATGTGTGATTGTGTGTGTATCAGACATAATTATTTGGAATAGTCCATGGACTCATTTTTTGGATCTTTGATGTGGACACAGAATACATAACAGTATGTACGTGATGTAGATAAAAAATATGCTAGTCGAGTGGCCCAATTATCTCATCTCATATTAAATTATCTCATGTTTATCTCATACAAAACATAAAAGTCGAGGAAAGTTATTTCTATCTAAATTACCTACACTAGATAAGTCAAAGTTATTCATTGCAAATATTCGAACGTTTTAATAATTGGTTAAATTATTTATGTGGAGTTTTAAACGGGATATACACTTTTAATGATGTTGCAAGCTGTAACCAGCTGCGCCCGCGGTGTTATCAGCGGATATCAAGTCACATTATTAAAAGAAAAGAAATAAAGCTGGTTGCAAAATGTCACTCACACTATCAAGACGAGCCAAATGAAATCGAGCGAAATCCATCAAGCTGTTTAGGCTGTAAGACTTGCCAAAGAAACCTTTTACACACATGCATACCCACAAACATACGTACTTACATAGATACACTCGAAGAACATAGCCCTCCTTCTTGCGCAGTCTTGCATGGTCGAGTAAGTAAATTATGTGTTAAATCTAGGGTGTCTATCTAAGCTACGTGTATTTATATGTCTAGAGAGAGTTCCGAACTGTTTATGAACGAAAAGTGACACCCACCTTTTTATACTAGTGTGCATGACAGGTGCTTACGTCTTTTACCAGGGCTGCATCATACATTTTGTTTATTTAGAATTTTAGAACCTAACAGTTAGCTGATATTTTTTGGGCCGTGCAATGTTTTGTCAGTCTATCTGGACATATAATTAAACAAAGAGTAAAAGCTATATCCCCATACCTACTAAATTTTATCCAAATCCGTCCTCCTGTTTGAGTGTGAAGATAAAATAAACAAACACGCACATACACAGACTTTCTCATTTATAATATGTATAAGCAGTAATTATTTATTACCCTACTTAGGCGTACACAATGTAAACAGCATGTAAGTAATTAATTGTTTGCTTCTCATTTCAATATTTTTACAAGCTAAAGGTCACAGCCTTCGTTACCTGGAATTACACAGTAGCATTTAATTAAAACACTGAAGAAGATAATTTGCAGACAAAATTCTAGAGTCAGACTTACATTTTGAAATAAGTTAAATATCATTCTGACGAGTGAGCTCCCGATAGGTACCTATTATGATAATAACTATTTCGTAGGTTACATACTCATTACTTGTAATTGTGCCTGTAATCTAAAATCATGCAACTTTTCCTCGAGTGGCAATTGTTCGACTTAGGCGCCAAACACACTGCACCGGACACCGCTCCGCTGTGCGGTGATACGGATTTTAACTTTGACTGTCAAATCTCGATTTGTATACAAAAACAGCAGGGTATAACACATTGATACCGCTTCTCCGTGCGGAGAAGAGCCATGCGAATTTCCGTCGCTCCGCACACCGCAGCCTGATGCGGCGGCATTGTGTTATCCGTTATCCGCCTAAAAAAACTCAGGCACGTCTGGCATTCGACCGGGTGCAAAGTACGCCCGCCAAGGTGTCTCCCAAGGTCTCTCCATTTATCTACGTACCTATACTACTGAACTAGTAAATTGACGTGTTTTACAGCCGCCTGCTGTGCTTAACCGGGCGTTGACAGCGCTCTTATCAGTTTCATGGGCACATAATGTCCATTGTCAATGTTGGGAACATCCAATCACGGTATAAAACCATAGTAGAAACAAACCATACACCTACATCCGTGTAAATTAATTATTGATGCTTAAATTTTCCACTTTTGCAACCGGCTAGATAACTTTATCTATTTCGTAATAAAACGAGATTTCGAGACTGCCCGATAATAATGATAACACAGAACCGAGTGCAGTAATCTGTACCTAGTAATATACATATCCTTGTCATATCAGGAGCTAATATGATACAGGATTAGAAATAAACCTTTTATTGACTCACTGACTACTGACTATTAGGTCCTTACGTATGAAATTAGCGTTTTGTCGTACTGATCAATTTGATCTGAAATATCTCCTCTTTGGTTAAGAATTCCAAATTCAAATTAATAAATTCATTAAGCTGGTTTTTTTTCTTTGGAATACAGTCATTCATTTGTTATTTTCCTCATTATTTTTTCTTTGGCGTCGCTTATTACCGCGCAATGGAAAACATGAAATATCGGTATATTTACGAGTACGAGTTCTACCGTGGCACCAGTGCTGCAGAAACAGCTCGAAGAATTAAAGATGTGTACGGCGCTGGTGTCGCTAAAGACAGCACGGTATGTTTTTGGTTTCAACGTTTTCGTTCTGGAAATTTCGACATTAAGAACCAACCCCGTGGACGGCCGGAGATCAAAGTGAAAAACGAAGAATTAAAGGCTATTGTGGAAGCGGATCCATCACAAAGCACTTCAGAGATAGCAGCAGGCTTCGGGGTAAGTGACAAAACTGTATTAATCCACTTGAAGCAAATCGGGAAAGTAAGAAAACTCGAACGCTGGGTACCTCATGAATTGAGTGAATCGAACTTGCAAACACGGGTCGCCTGCTGTGTTACTTTGCTCAACCGACACAATAATGAAGGGATTTTAAATTGAATCATTACTTGTGATGAAAAGTGGGTATTGTACGATAATCGAAAGCGCTCATCGCAATGGCTGAACCCTGGAGACCCAGCCAAATCCTGCCCTAATCGAAAATTGACTCAGAAAAAGTTACTTGTAAGTGTTTGGTGGACTAGCGCCGGTGTCGTTCACTACAGCTTTCTTAAATCTGGCCAAACGATTACGGCAGATATCTATTGTCAGCAACTGCAAACCATGAAGGAAGAACTAGCTGTTAAACAACCGAGATTGGTCAATCGCTCTAGGCCACTGCTGCTTCACGACAACGCAAGACCACACACTGCACAACAAACAACCACTAAGTAAGCTGAGCTACAATTGGAATGTCTGCGACATCCACCGTACTCCCCGGACCTTGCTCCAATAGATTACCATTTCTTCCGGAATTTGGACAACTTCTTACAAGGAAAAAAATTCCACTCCGATGCAGTAGTCCAAACCGCCTTCAAAGAGTTTATTGATTCTCGCCCCCATGGTTTTTATAGTAAAGGGATCAATGAACTACCCATAAGATGGCAAAAGTGCATAGATAACAACAGTGCATACTTTGATTAATTAAATATATTTTACAAAAAAAAATCGACTTTTTATTCCTCCCGTACAAAACGCCAATTTCATACGTAAGGACCTAATAATTATCTTATCATTCTTAATTCTAGTGGAATTAATGAATGGAGACCAGGCGTGGTGTTTACGTAACTAGGCTAGAAAGGACTCAAGGAAAATTTCTGAGCAAATGTACATGGTTATCGTATTTAGAAATCAAATGCTATCGGGAATTAGAAGCGATAAGGGTAAGACGTCTGGCGGTTGTATCATAATTACAATACACACCTGTTAATTACTATTTACGAGCCTGATTTGTGATCGTGATATGGAATATTTTTACGCGAATCGATAACGTCAGTTCTAAGTGTAAAGAAACTTTCGGGAACGTTTTGTAATTTTCTATTTTTCTATCCAACTGAAATCTGTAGTACTTATCTATTTTAAAACTACCACCTAGCCTAGGGGTTATCTCACAAACAATTGCAGCACACAAAGTAAATGATTCATAGGTCCACGTATCAAGGTGCTCTTCCCTATTTGCGAAAATATGAACGAACCGTAACTGTCTAACTGTAACTATCTGTGCAATAAACTGCAATGCACGTTTGTAATTTGACTATCGCGAACAACTCGTATGTCGATCAGCAATTTTTCATTCATACTCGTATTGCGGCATACTACGAAGAATATTACAAATCGTGGGAAAATTCATTTTCATTTCGCTCGACGTATTGAGTTGAAGTGACCATTATATGTAGATACTCCAGAATCTTAGATCGCGGGAAATGGAGCGAAAGCAGAGATAAGCCGAGCGCTTATAGATTTGTGATGAATAGAGCAGGAAAATCACAACAATAGCCTGAGTACCTACAACATCAGAATGATTCACACTTCCCACATGACTGACAAATGATGAAGATAATAGTTTCATTCCAAGTACTTACTAATTTTTTATAGAGCACGTGGCGCGTTTGTATTGGATGTGGGGCAAGGTGATGTGGTCGCGCGACGCCAAGCAGATACTGTTTCCACGTCGCGCGATACTGTCAATGTTGCTAAAGTTTTATCACTATCAACCATCAGTGTAACGAGGCGTGATTCATTTAATTTTTTATCCGACTGTGCAAGAAGGAGGGTTATGTTTTTCGAGTGTATGAAGTATGTATGTGGGTGTATATGTACTATTCGTGTATGTATGAGGTTTCTTTGCCACGCCCTACAGCCTAAATAGATGTACATATTTCGACATGTGAGGAGTCATTTGAATCGTCTTGATAGTGTAAGTGACATAGGGTATAAGATTTTGCAGCCGGGTTTTTTAATTTTTCCTTTTAATAATGTTAAATGTTGACATATCTATTTTAGTAGGCCAACACCTTGGCTAATTAGGTAAGTGAGAATCTGGGGAGTAGGAAAGTATTTGTTAAACAGGTGTCGACATATCTTAGGACCTAAGTGAACTAGTCAAGTAGAAATCAATCATTGCCCGACAAGTAACGTCTCCGCGACGTAGTTTACCTCAGACAGTTTATATATAGCCGCCTTATTGTAGAGCTCCTTGGAATTATCAGTGGCAGACGTGTTAGCCTCGCAGTCATGTGGTTTATCACGGGCACTTCTTGACACACTTACTTCGCCTTTATTAACATTGGCATTTTAATTTTGTTTTTGTACTTGTGCTTATCTTTCGATATTTTTATATGTATTTAACTCTTAATTTGGCGCTAAATGATTATCGCGAAATTGAGGTTTACCGCCAATCAAATGTCTTTATTCAATTGGGTAATGAAGATACACTTCTAAACGTCAAAGTTATAAAAATTGTTCGGAAAAAAGCCAAGGCTGAATAAATACACTAATAAATATTTTTTTGTTGATAAAAAATATTATTTTCTATTAATTTCTAGTGGGCGGTATTTACTTGGTTCTGAATAACAAGAGACAAACGAGTAGCAAAAACTGGAAAAGGCCTATGTCCAGATGGACAAACAGATTCCTAATGATGTCAGCGAATGATAAATTTATAAGTTAAGTTTATTGAAAACGAATCTGAAGAAAGGCTGTTATTATAATTATTAGGAAATCTACAATCTGCATAGTTATTGGCCAGATCGTGTCATCTAGACACTCGATTTTTTATTATTAATAAGAATTACATTTTTCCTAAATTTTAATTTTGTCCCATACTCATTCGTCGTATCCTCTCATATTATTTATCTCGTTGTTTTGTTATTTCTGATTTGAACAATACAGAGTTTATATGTACATATATCTACGTAGTCTCTATGTATATGAAACCTCTGAGTCGAGAGTTCTCCAACGCTAGTCGACAAGCTAGCTCAAGATGTAGATCGGTCAAGCTCTACTAGTCAAGCTTCGCCATTTAATGACGAATGTGAACCTACCGAGCGTGGCTATAAATAGCCTCGTCCTTAATGTCAAGGTTCACGGGAGATGCGCCCGGGTGCAGCGCGTTTGCGAACGCTGTATCAATGCCAGCTTTTGCATACGGTTTTTAACATGAACCTTTTGAAAGATAGATACCTACTGGCACGTGATCGTAGAGTATGGCACGTCATAGAGAAGACTTATACTCAGCAGTGGGTGGAACATGGTTGATGATAATGATGTAGCCTTTCATTTTGGGCTGACATTTACATTCTTAATAGTTCTATAAATATGTATGTATAACAAATTGCTAGTCTTGCTAATAAGATGCTTGTATTTTAGCTGCTTTATCAGAGACAAACATCTCAAAAATGCAAGTTGGAGAGTTTTTGTCCGGCGGCGCACAGTGCGTAATTTTCATAATCTAGATGGACAAAAGTCTTGGACCCAAATTGCACAAGTTTTCTATACCATAAACTGTATTGAATGAAATTGAAAGACATTGTCAAGGTTTTAAACATATATTGCAACATTATATACATAACCAATAACACAAAAATTACAATACACAAAGAAAAAACAATTAAGCATTGGAACGTACAAAAAAACACTAAAAAATTCAGAGAATTATTAACTAGGAGGATTAGTTTTTAAGAATCCGATTACAAATGATAATTACTGACACTGAATACGAAGGAATTAGTCAGCACAATCAGATTCTTCAAAGTCTCTATGGGTATCA
The DNA here is from genome assembly GCA_911728515.1 of Peribatodes rhomboidaria. NCBI lineage: Eukaryota > Metazoa > Arthropoda > Insecta > Lepidoptera > Geometridae > Peribatodes > Peribatodes rhomboidaria. The sequence continues at coordinate 17,811,230 of OU452169.1, forward strand.
GATTCTTCAGAATCTGAAGATTGTTCTGATTGATTGATTCATGTTCAATGTCAGGAGTACTCATTACCAAAAGCTCACAGACTCAGGAGTCCTTTTGCCACGTCTAGTTTTAGGAGCAGCACGTAAGCTTGCAATGTAGGGGTCTGAAGTTATAAGTAACCTATTCAATAAGTCTGTATTCGTGTCCACTCTTGATGTTTTTCGCGTAAGCATTTCTCTGAATATCCTATTGTGCTTATTTCTAGCCTCTTGTGCTTCTTCCAAAAGTTGGCCGATTGGAAGAACACAAGAAGCAATTATATCTCTTCCGTGGAAAAGTATTTTATGGACGCTTACGGGCATTGAGTACCATGAGTACTCCTTGATATATAAGTATCTGGTCCACCACAACCCCTGTTCACAACTATATTTAGACCTTTCAAGTCAGTCATAGTTTTCAGTACCTACATCTTCTTGCACTTTACATAATCGTAAAATCGTGTGATCCATTAGACTTTGCAACTCAATTTCGGCGTACGTTTCTGTGACATTTATGCCACTAGGGTAGCACAATTGTTTTGCCGCTTTAACTTTATAGTAAGGTGGATACATTTTCCTTCCATTCCTTTAACTTGCTCTCGTATAATATGATATTGGTGTGTCGAGAGATTCGCATCGACCATTAATGCAAGAGCGTGATCTGCCGAAAGTCCTTCTGGTTTTGAGCTCTATAAACACTTCCGCGCTTTCTTCATTACAGTACCTCTCCTAGGCGAAAACAAACAAAGTTCTTTAACAATTGCTGCTGAACCCTTTTTACCTTCCTTGCGAAGATGAACTTCGGTTGCCATCGATATTTCTTCCAGACTCTATGTTTCTAGAAGATGTTGAATTCGCCGTCTTTTTGTTTTGGTGCTCGAACTTTCAAAGTCTTTTTGCGGTCTTCCGAACGAGCCCAAACTCGTTTCAGATGGTGACACACCTTTGAGTGCTTCAGTGGCAATATCTGGTAATGGTACGTTTCCTTCTAACCACGCACAATTTGTGTTTAAGAAACGATCTCGATGTCTCCCTGACTTTGACCATTTTTCTTCGATTTTTTGACAAAAACTTCTTATAGTCACTTTTAAACTTCGTATAATGTCATCCGAAAAGGACGGGCTACCAAGTTCTTGCATTATGTAATGTAGAAAAGCATCCGTTCTTATTTCTTTGGCGTTAGCAAACCAAACGTCAAAAAAATATCTACGCGAAATTTGCGAAGGCATTCTGAAAATAAAAAAAAGTTGTATGAGTGTCGCAAATATGCGCAATCAAATTAACGTTTTTCCTGTAGTTAACAAGTAGTTCTTTCGAATAAATATAGTAAAGGATCTGTATATTCCAGTGTAATGTACTAAAACTCAAACACAAATTCACTTACTAGTATTTTGATTAAAAAATAAACTATCTCTGTTCAATTGGTCCTCGTAATTAAGTTTTTTGACGTAATAAGAAAAAAACATATGGAAACTTACCTTAAAACTCCCAAGAAAACAATAACAACACACAATCACTAGTAGCACACAGACACATAGTATATTCAACGAGCAAACTTAGCCGAATGACGCGATCGCTTTGAAAGCTCGGTCGACGAAACTCAGGTATCCGCTTGTTCTGACCATTTTTCTAGTGTGTGGGGCAAGTTCTTGGAAAATAAACCGTAGTGACACGTAATACGTTTTGTGTTCTTTGAGTATAAATAACTATTTTAGATGCGCAGACTAGTGTAGAATTTGACTTTTGTCCATCTAGATTATGAAAATTACGCACTGTGCGGCGTCTGGAAAATACGTCTGAATTTGGTTTAGCAGTACCTATATACGTAGTAGCTATAAGTCATCTCTTGCCTGTTCAGTGTGTGGACCACATAGTTCTAACAAGTTCGAGTTGACAAATATTTGAAAAATATAATTATACCCTCAGTTTCTTGCCTGTTCTGTTGGCTTTCAGTTTCTTTTGGCTCTTTTTCCGAAGAAAGAGTTATATTTAAAACTTTTACGCTCCTAAGTGCATCTTCGATACCCGTCGAAGACATTTTGACGCAAAGAGTTTGACTGTAACACTTGCAAGTCAGCTTGAAGAAAAAGTTGGTGGTTAATCGAGCCCAAAGTTAATAACAGTGACCGTATCGTGGGATTGCAGCCGGAAGTTTGTACCGGCGCATGCGTGCCCTTCGCCGGGTCATGGCCGTGGCCGCCCGGGCTGCTATCGTACCTATCGCGTGCTATCAACAGATGCATCCGTTCCCGACGTCGCTCGCTATCGACACCGTCGCCGTCGCAGACCTTTCACTAACCCATTTCAACAAAGGACACATCCAGGGGGCCTACCATGATATTGCCATCTTATTGCCTTGATTATTACGTTTTGTTTGTCTCGAAGTTATTAGTCTAAATATTATGAATTTTGTTTCCAAAAACCAGTACATAGTGACCTCTACTTCTGATAAACATGTGTCAGTAACAATAGTGATGATGCATAAAATTGTTTGTTACCACACGTTTTCTTTGTGGTGCCTGAACAAAGAACGCGGCGACTGCATCGTGCTTCCTAAACGCATTATCTGTAGGAATATTGTAGTATTATGCTGCATTATTTTTTATCACTCGTATCTTACCTCGGGTGTCGATGTCGTTGCCGGGTCTATAGATAGACAGACCAATAAACTTTTATCGAAGAAATAAGTCGCAGATCTTAGTCTTTTATCTAAATAAATATTTAATTATTTTTCTATTTTCTACCCTATCTATCCTAACAAATATTATAAATGCTAGTTTGTTTGTAACGCTTTCACGCCCTAACTACTCAATAGATCATCATGAAATTTTGCACAAACATTGTCTGGGATACTGAAAAGGACATGGGGTACTTTTTATCCCGAAAAAAATAACGGTTCCTTTGGGACCGCGGGTGAAACCGCGGGGCGCAGCTAGTTTCAATATAATTAGATTTATCTCTAGCACGTAATATAATGTTCAGCTAGAACTACTTTTACTGGAGAGTTCTCGGTAAGAAACCTTTCATCATAATTAATCAGAGTATAACAAGATTCCCTGTATTTATCACATTTTCTCCGTAACCCAATATCATTACAAGATTAGAGCGATATATCCACCTTCGCTCGAGTCGTTAGTTAGTTCGGTAATTCTAGCTCCACTTAACAAGAAACGGTGAACGGTGCTCAGGTTCTAAAGGTCGTAAAATCTGTCGTTATTACGTAAGGCCTAAAGAAACCCAATTAAGATTATGTACTTTGGCCAAAAGGATCTACAATTCTACATATAGCTGAGAAGTATCCGAAGCTTTTAGCCATGTTATCAAGTCGAACCTGTAGGTGTACCTTAATAAGATACCTACTCCTTATATCCCCTTCTGCATGTAATTTTGTATGTATATTGTCTATGTTCTCCCTCTCTCTTTCTTCGACTTAAAATCCCTAAAGCATTAGGCCTCTGTGAGTGATCGACTAAGCCGTCGAATGTAACCACAACGCTTGCCGAAGGTCGACTTTGATCTGAATTTCTTATTAGTCTTGGTACTCTTGAGATTTGACCCTATTGGGTGGCCGTTAAATTTTATGTTTGGATTGAAGTTAGATTATTTCTCGTACTCAAAGGATATGCTTGTCGATCGGCGCTTAAATTGGAAAAGTTTTTTAGGCATATGCCATTAAACATTTGTAAACCTAGAAGAATTAAATACTCCGCTTGTAAAGTTTCTTATTACCAGTGAGACCAATTTTAAAATCAACATTTCTGGACTCTGGATCAATGGACTGTATTAGATAGTGTTTAAAATAAACGTGATAGAGCCGCTAATGGCTGTGAATTTATTGTTAAGATCATAAAATTACAAACTATTGATAGAGGATAATGCATTTGATGTTACCAAGTGTTATTATTTATGTTACGGTCCGAATGAATGTTTTGAATTGAAATATTTTTTCGAAGAAAAGTTGCACACTGTATTTATGCCACACATACTGTTTAAATATAATTGATTCCATGATGCAAACAGTATGCACAGAATATGTTCTGTGCATACTGTTTGCATCATGGAATCAAACCTCTTTTAATGTTATTGAGATGTGTAAGGGCGCTCAATTAATACAGAATGTTAAGTTACTGAGAAGAGGCTCTATTAAACGTACATAATCGTTAAACAATGTTATATTAATACATATTCCATCCAATCTTTATTTAAATCTTGCTAAAGTGCCTACTCAGAATACAGAAAGAGATCATTACGCGATTTCTGGAGCCCTGTCTATTGTGTCCTGCCTGTACCAGGGAGGTCGTAACCTCCCGATTTTGGGACCCTGACTCCTCGTGTCTTGTTACACTAAGCTGTACATGCGGGCAGGGTCCGATGAAGCGCGTAATGTAATAGTGCTTTAATTTAATTTTTAACTAACGTTCGTCGTTGTTTCTTTCCAGGCCGCAGTCGTGGTGGGTGTCGGTGGTGCTAAAGGTGGTCCGCGCGGTCGCGCTGGTGTGCGATGTGATCACCTTCCCCGTCCACCTGCTCATTCAGCGACCGTGGCGGAAACGCGCGCTATCCAGGCGGATTAAGGTACGACAGCCACGACCCACAAACTGTAAGGCGATACGTGTACGGACTGATGATCCCTCTTCTTGGCTCCACTAATGGGTCCTCTAGGATTTTCAAATGATAATGGTTCCACCGCTTGTCATTGGTGGATCTATAAGGATTTTTGATTACTGTTAACCTGTTGGATCTCAACACAGTCAGCCTGGGTAGAAGTAAAGTGGAATCTTTTTTGGAATAAAATTAAAGGAAGCACATCAAAGCTTGGATCTTACTTGATTCTAAACGCTTTAATTGCTTGCTGAAACTGTCTAACTGACCTTAAGAGGGCCATCCCATTCTGTCAAGAACTCAAACGAAACTAACATCCACAATATTTTTAAAACTCTCCTCGCCGCCTCATGAACAGCATTCAAACAGCTAGTGGTTTCGAACAGTTCCGTACCCTATATTGTGAACACGTTAGTCTGCTAGTGTCGTTATTTTCGGTTGACCTGTTTAAATTCCCTAATGCTCATGCTGATTGCTCGGATTCACCCACGTGGATGATGTGGCTATCTGAACTGGTAACAGTGAACATAGATTTCACTAGATACACGTGCCAGTTTGCTGTTTGAAAATTGTCTGATAGCATTATGTGAAAATGAACGTGTTTCAGTTTAAGGGCTTAGTCCATCACACTATCTGTGGTATGCGATTGATACGAGGGTCATTCCATAAATACTTAGCCTACAAAAAGTAAACGAAAATTTTGGAAAAGTGGCAATTTATTTTTCAACAAAGTCTCCTTTTAGTTCGATACACTTAGCGCAGCGATGCTCCAACTTTTTTAACCCGTCCGAAAAATAGTTTTTGTCAAACTCTACAAAATAGGCCTCCGTGGCGGCGATGACCTCCTCATTCGATCCATATCTATTCCTGGCGAGTGATTTTTTCAGATTAGGAAACAGAAAGAAGTCACAAATTGGATGGGGCAACAATTCGTAGCGTAATTCGACCAATTTGGCCATGGCAACGGCAGACGTGTGAACCGGTGCGTTGTCGTGGTGAAACAGCACTTTTTTCTTCGCCAGATGGGGTCGTTTTTTCTTTAATTCGGCGTCGAATCGGCCCAATAAATCGGCATAGTAAAGCCCTGTAATTGTTTTACCCTTCTCGAGGTAATCGATGTAGATCACACCTTGTGAATCCCAGAAAACGGTGGCCATAACTTTTCCGGCCGATTTTACAGTTTTCGCCTTCTTTGGAGCACGTTCCCCGGTCTGGATCCATTGTTTTGATTGCTCCTTGGTCTCTGGTGTGTACCAGTGCGCCGACAGCTTTCTCATGCCGAGTTCCTCGTGAAGAATATGATGCACTGTTCCTTCTGAAATGCCTACAGTCTCAGCTAGCTCCCGAACCTTCAATCGGCGATCTGCCAATATGAAATCATGGATTTTTTGAATGCTTTCCTCCGTAGCAGCTGTTTTCGGTGCACCTGGACGTGGTTCATCAAAAACCGACGTACGGCCACGTGCAAACTCGTTGAACCAATTCTTGACGGTGGCCATCGATGGAGAAGAGTCACCGTACACAGCATCCAAGCGCTCTTTGATTTCGATGCGCGTTTTCCCTTCCAAAAATAGGAATGGAATCACCGAACGATATTGCTCTTTTTCCATTTTTGTAAAACCGATCGACACGTTCGCTTCCATATGTTGTTAAATTAAAACAAATGGAGGGATTGGAATGAAAATTTGAAAAAAGAATTAAAAAAGAATGTGCTACACTGTGGTAAAATTCTTTTGAAACTACAGCGCCCTCTGGCGATGAGGCTAGGTACTTATTGAATGCACCTCGTAGTCTGGCTGTTTGGTCTCTATTCTTGCGCGTGAGATGTTTTCTGGTTCTTGTTTCTCTCGTTTGAAAAATTTGTCACTCCTATGAGTGTAAGTTTAGAATAAGTTTATTTTTAGAACAATAACACAAGATATTACAAAAGATGAGAATCGATGACACCTGCAGAAGTTTAAAACTGAGTCGCAGTTGTCAACGCCCTCGTCCGATAAGTGACGGAGATAACATCTCACGCGTTAGATTATATATAGGGGCCGGTATAGTGACTATAATATTATATCTCTCTTATAACACTACGGTTCTAGTGGATAGCCAGACTACAGATCGCATGCGGTGTGATAAGACCTCTAGAGATACTTATATCGAAATAATAGTAAACAGTAGCGAAGTTCGTAACGAGTTTTCTATTTTTATTTCATAGACTTTATTTTCAATCCCAATATTAGGCTGGGAATCACACTGGATTATTTTTCATTTCTAAATAACACGAACAGGCAAATTCGATACTGTGATTGATGACCCGTTTGTTCCAGTTTCACTGTTTCAGTCCTAGTTATTACTCCTTTTCAATGTCGGCCAATTTATCCTTTGTTCCATTTACCTACTATTATACGTGTAGTCGATCAGCCTTCGCCTGTCGACACATGAAGGTCTGGCGGTTCTGCGCGTACAAAAGACAAAGCTAAACAATAATAGATAGTTTCGAGTAAATGTGTTAGCGGAATTTCTTTGTAACATCTGATTTCAACGGTTGACACTGGTTGTATGTCATCTGCTACATAACTGGAGCCCAGTGTATGGCGACAGGCTCGCCCCCTGTCACATTTGGGACTGAATATCGTCTGGCGAAGTGTGGGAGTTATATGCTCGCCCCCTGTCAAATTTGGGACTGAATATCGTCCGGCGAAGTGTGGGAGTTATATTAAACCTCTTCCAGCCCCCTCGGGAAAAGGCGTGATGATATGTTTGCATGAAATACTGAGTAGAACTTGTTTGGAATTATATATTTCGGCTAAGTACAATCATGCTTATTAACCCTCTATACATGACAGTATTGGCAGTCTAACTCGGCCTTCTTCTTACTGTTCAGATCAGTCTATAGGTCTTCTTGCATTCTTCGTTGAAAGAGTTGGAAAACTGCCTCAAGAAGATGTCTCGCGTTAGGAATGCTCGTTTACGTTTCCCAAATATTTACCCTGTTTTAAGTGCATTGAGCACGTCGTAACCTCATTCACGTGTTCCCCGCAGGCTCGCATAATCAACACAATGCCGGACAGCGTGACCGTGCGGTCGGTGTCGGAGCCGTGCGCGCTGCACCTGCGGCTGGTGCGCGACGGCGTCACCTCCATGGAGTCCATGCTGCGCGCGGCCGCGGCGCGGTGGGGCGCGCGCGCCTGCCTCGGCACGCGCGCCGTGCTCGGGGAGGAGGACGAGCCGCAGCCCAACGGAAGAGTCTTCAAGAAGGTACCGACGATAACGACAAATTAGGTCGACTTTTAACGAGCAACTGGCCTTATGTAAAGCGGCGTTGTGGCTTAGGATAGAGCACGAAGACCCAAAAGGTTCTCATTCATTTTGGCCTTAAGATACCCAGATTGTAGTAGACAGGTATAGCGACAGCAATATAAGTGACTTTTCTCTCCGATGTTCCGTTTTCTGAGTAACCGAATCTTCCCCAGTTCAACATGGGCGAGTACGAGTGGCGTTCGTACGCGGACGTGGAGCGCGAGGCGGGCCACTTCGGCGCCGGGCTGCGCGAGCTGGGCTGCGCGCCGCGCCGGAACGTCGTCATGTTCGCCGAGACGCGCGCCGAGTGGATCGTCGCCGCCCACGGCTGCTTCAAGCAGAGCATACCAGGTATATACTGCCCTCCTACCACTTGCCTTTACACGCTAATGGAGTCAATATAACAGGTATATTAGCCTACCTTCCTTTGCCCGCTAAGAGAGTCAAAGTATACCAGGTGCACTAGTTTCCTATCACCTTCTTTTACACACTAAGAGAATCAGTGTATACCAGGTATCTATCTTCATTAACATGAAAAAAGTATCACGTAGTCAGGGAAACTTTCTATTATCGGACATTCTTAAACGTTTGCCTTCACTTCTATCGTTTACAATCAGGGATTTTTTCTCAAACTATTTTCGGGTTATTGTCGAATGATTGCTTTTTCTTTTCGTGCATATCGGTGCACCTGACGTTACTATCAAACAATGGATTGCACTTTTATTATGTTGCACAGTTATCTCGAGTTTCTTTAATTCATTTTGAGATTTTTTTGTATGAGATATAGCATCGGTGACGTAAATGAAGAAAAATGCAGTAACTGCATTTGTTTCTATCTTTAAAAATATCTTCTCACAAACAATGCGCTAGGTATCTGATATATCTTTCATTATCCAACAGTGGTAACAATATACGCAACGCTCGGCGACGAGGCTATAGCGCACGGCATCAACGAGACCGAAGTGTCCACTGTCATCACCTCTCACGACCTCCTGCCCAAGTTCAAGAAGATCCTCGCGAAGACTCCTCGCGTCGAGACCATCATCTACATGGAGGACCAGCTCAAGCCCACGGAGAAGACAGACTTCAAGCCGGGCACCAAGATCGTCAGCTACAAGGAAGTCGTGCAGATGGGAATCAGCTCCAAAATTGGTAAGTTGAAGTTTTCATATTAGAGTCTGTTTGTATATTGCTCAATATCTATCGGATATCAATACCTAACGAGTTTATTATTCACTATTAATATTATAAATGCGAAAGTTTGAATGGGTGTATGGATAATTGTTACTCAATCACGCCAGAACGGTTGATCGGATCTGCATCCGCAACAAATTTGGAATAGGGATAGATTATAATCTAGATTAGCACATAGGATACTTTTAAACGCGGTTCAATCCGCGCAAACACACAATTATCACAAATATATCACAAATTGTGTAAATATTGAGCTATACTTTTATTGTCAATATCTAGATTCAGATTCAGATTATTTATTGCCATAAGCCGAACAGTACACATGATGTTTCAAAACACAATATTGCATTAGGGACATAGTTCAACGGACCCCGTCGGGCACAGCAACTTAGAAGAGAGGAGGATGGTTATTACATTTTGAAATTTTATTCTTATTATCGTCGTAGTCGATATAATTTATTTATGTTAATTATCTCAGTATTGCGCGCCATACTGAGAAATTTGTCTAAAAGACTTTCAAAAACAGATTACATATGTTTTCGAATAAGGGAGAAATGTAATGTGAAACAAATGAAATGAACAGTTAAGACCGTTGAACGGGCGTTATTGCTTTCTTGCTTAAACAATTCAGCGTTTTTAATAATAAAAATGATTGGGTGAGCAAGGACCAGAAAAGTAAGAAAAGCACTTTAAAAAACCTTTATTATTGTTAACTAAATTGTTATCCAAAATAACGATTTCTAATTGTTCACCCAATATTATTTTATTATTTTGAATCGTGTGAGCACGAAAGCAAGCCTGTAGCCCGTCAACAAAGAGTAAGAGCGGTTTCCCCGCAGAGTCGGTCCCGCCGACGCCCGCGGACACGGCCATCGTGATGTACACGTCCGGCTCGACGGGCGTGCCGAAGGGCGTGGTGCTCTCGCACCGCAACATGCTGGCGACGCTGAAGGCCTTCGCGGACGCCATGCCCATCTACGACGGGGACGTGCTCATGGGCTTCCTGCCGCTCGCGCACGTGTTCGAGCTGCTCGCCGAGAGCCTGTGCCTGTTCGGAGGTGAGCGCCGCGACCTGCTGCCTACTTCACGCTGAACTCTTATGCTTACCTAACAATTTCATAAAAACTATCTGTTCGTTTTATGATGAAATAAATAACATCTTATTTCAAAAATTGTACATGGTAAAAACAAAACTAACACAAACGGCGAGGCGAATGACGAACGTTCGTTTGCATGTTCGCGCTCGTGCATCCACTCGCATCCCACCTCATCACTTGCTCGAATGTGGTAATGCGGCCTGAAACATAAATTGCCAAAAACGCAAACAGAAAAAGTTATTCTTCTTTCATATAATTGAATGTGGTCTGTAATTATCTAGGCGTGCCGATCGGCTACTCGACGCCGCTGACGATGCTGGACTCGTCCAGTAAGATCATGAAGGGAACGAGCGGCGACGCCACCATCCTGCAGCCCACCTGCATCACCACCGTGCCGGTCAGTGCCTAGCCTTTGTACTCACTAATATAATTATCTCCAAAGGTGCCCCGACAGGCCATGTTTTTACTGGAATACTGGCCCGGCCATACTGACAATGTTGCCGACTGTACGGTCATCATCCATGCTAGAAATGCTATGACTCCACACTCAAAATATTATCGTAATATTGTCCTAAGCGTAGTCCCATTTCAATTTAAAAGTTCCACCGCCAAGGGTAGAAAATTAGGGGGATGATCTCACAATTTACACTAATATTAAATGCGAAAGTTAAGAGTTTATTTGTATTGGTTTCATAATATGCTCTATTTATGCTCAAGCGGCTGAACGGATTGGCTTGCTTTCAACCACCACCACCAAAGCGGCCACCAGTGGTGGTCATTAGAAGAATATTTTAATTTCTGTCCTAACTGACGCCAGTGGGGCTCGTTCGGACCTAAAATTATTTTTTGTGCCAACGACCACCACTAAACTGTTACCACTGGTGAAAACTATAGTCTAGTCTAGGAACTATAATTCCAACATGAATTTAATTCTATAAAATTACATTATAATGACAAAACTCATAATGATAATTCTTTATGACCCAACAAGCCCCACTGGCGTCAGGTGGAACAATAATAATTAAAGCTGTCCTAACGACCACCACTGGTGAAGATTTGTTGGTGCTCGTTGGGAGCAAGCCAATGGATTCGGATGAAATTTTCGGTTCACATCGGAACACCTCAGCGTTTTAGCCTAAGTAGTCGCACGCGCCAAACGCTGAGGTGTTCGATGTGAACAGACAAGGTAACTTCAGGGTAATAAACCTTGAATAACGACAACATTGAAACATAAGCTACTTTTTATTTAAAAAAAAATCGGTTCCTGTAGAATTGCGGGTACAACCACGGATTGTGTTAGAAACGAACAAAGGCTGGTTAGGAAATAAAAGTTTGAGTTAAAAAACATTTAGGAAAAGTTTCGAAGGTTTTATTCGAATTGAATTCTTGCTTTGATTCAGGTGCACAGTGATGAAACCAAATTTCATTTCCAGAGAAAATTCAGTTCAATACATCATCCTTGTCTCCACCACAAAAGTCCAAAAACCCTCAAGTACATTCAACACTCAACTCACCGCGCGTTGAACTTAATCATACCAAGATATTCGTGCATAATTTTAAGAATGGTTGTATCGGATACTGCAACTATTACTGCAAGCTGTTTCTTTTTTAATCGACTATCTTCCAATACTACTTTTCGACTTTTTCAACACGTTTCGGAGTAGTGACCTCAATAGAGCGTCCTGGCCGTGGGTCAACATCGAAGGATTCCCTGCCTCCAACCCTGCCATTCCGCAAACTTAAAAACGCATCCTCGTACAATGTCTGATCCAGCCATCGCCGTTCTTTTATAATTGTACCAGGCGCACCAGTAAAAGACACCCTCTTATGGTGCAAATTCCGCTAAAACGCACTAAGCGTTTCAGGTCAACTTTTCTTGTAAGAACTGCAAAGGTGTGGAACTCGTTGCCTATGTCTGTCTTTCCACCTAAATACAATCCGGGGGTGTTTAAGAGTAAAGTGAATAGGTATCTCCTAGGCAAGCGTGTTACACCTTCGATCACGTCGACGCTTCCCATCAGGCGAGTCAGTGGTCAAACGCATGCCTAGTTTGTTGTAAAAAAAAAAATGTTCGGGATTGGAAGTTTTTAAAAGAGCATCCAAAATTGATTTTGATCTCTTGGGATCAAGGAGCTATTTTGGTCCCTGTTTACGATAAGTAAACTGGCTGTTTTCGAATGGGTGTGATAAAAATGTTATTAAATTTGCAGCTGATAATGGACCGCATCAGCAAGGGCATCACGGAGCGCGTGTCCCGCAGCGGCGCGTTCGCGAGCGCGCTGTTCAAGTGGGCCTACGCCTACAAGCAGACCTGGATGCGCCGCGGGTACGACACGCCCGTGCTCAACAGAATTGTAATTATACTTACTTACTATACTACTACTATTTCTAATAATAATAATAAAATACCCCACTTGTATCTCGCTTGTTCGCGGCTCTATTTTTTAGATAATATATTGTATTTTTTTGATAAATCTGCCATCTTCGATGCAATGAAAACAGAATTACTAAGTCTCCAGAATATTTTTCTTATTAATACTCGTATTTATAGGGCATACTTAGAGATCCAGAAACACGTTAATTTCTTTTGTGTTTAAAGATCTCCAAGTACCGTTCACCTTAAGTATTATATGTAAGAGCATATACACACGACGACGACGTATAGCACTAGTAACAAGGTGTTCCCCCGCAGATGTTCACGCGCGTGCGCGCGCTGCTGGGCGGGCGCGTGCGCATGATGATCGCGGGCGGCGCGCCGCTGTCGCCCGACACGCACGCGCAGGTACCGCCGCGCCACACACATCCACACACATCTTATACAAACATACATTAAAGCAACCAACTTCGTATAGGGCGAGTGGCAAGTCCTGATGTCGGGAGTTTCGGGCCGAGAAAGTTCATAGAAAAATTTCATTGAACCTTGACAAAATGTATGGTTATGATTTTGTTTTAAAGATTTACTAGAAAATGTCCGTTGTATATAGAAACATTTAAAACATACCTACTTTATTTATTGTTCACACTATACTTTTGATATTGATAGACGGTGCTCGTAACTTGATTCTCGTTAGTAACATGTAAAAAAGGTTTTTAAAAATGTACCTAGTGTAATAAGCGTGGTTACACGCTTGAGTTCGCAAATGGACGAACTGATGACGTTTGCTCGCGTCGTCATTACATGCTGGGGTCCGTACTATTAGTTTTTTCAAGTTTTAGCACTTTAAATTGAATAAGGTTTTATCAGTACATAGTTCATTTCTCACTGATTACATATGACAACGAATTGGGGTAGTCAAAGTGCTACCAGAGTACTGTTAGTGTAGTCAGAGTGCGCAACTACTGCTAGTGTACTCATAGTTCGCAGCTCCTGCTAGTGTAGTCAGAGTCAGTGCAGAGTAACATTGCATCTTGTGTCCGCAGGTGCGCATCTGCCTGTGCTGCGACGTGGTGGCGGGCTACGGGCTGACGGAGACCACGTCGTGCGCCACCGTCATGGACGTGCACGACCGCAGCACGGGCCGCGTCGGCGCGCCCACCTCCGGCACCGACATCCGCCTGCTCAACTGGGAGGAGGGCAACTACCGCGTCACCAACAAGCCCTTCCCGCAGGTACACTACACTACTCGCGCACGACCGCACCACGCCGCGGGGCGCGGGCGCTCTTTACACTGTACCCACGACGAGTAGCCACGAGCTACACAGCCACCAAACTGCTAGATAATAGAGACAATTATTTTTTTAAACTCTTAGTAAAGTTGATCATCAAAAATTCGCTTACCTTCATTATAATTGGCATGTGCGATTGTGTTGGTCCTAAAACGGACTGGTGAACTTTCTACTCTGTTCACTTGTCTTCATCAATTTAAAATTTGAAATTTTTCTTAAAATTTGGCCATCTGCTCTGACCTTGGCAAGATGTAAAAGAAATTGGTCTGATTTATTATTTTATTTTTCATTTCCAGGGTGAAATAGTAATCGGCGGCGACTGCGTGGCGGAGGGCTACTACAAAAACCCGGAGAAGACTCGCGAGGAGTTCGTCGACGTCGAGGGACGCCGCTGGTTCCGCTCGGGGGACATCGGGGAGTTGCACCACGACGGATGTATTAAGATCATTGGTAGGCCCTCACTACTACTCATAATTTCAACATCACATACACCATTTTATCATCATTCGTTATTTACACATACTCTCGGTAGTCTCTTTGACACGCCAGATTTAATCATTTTACTTTTCTCTGCAGTCGAATATTGATTTTGGCCACCTGTATTTTAAATTAAAAAAAAAAAACAGAGTTATGCGGCAACAAACATTACAACTGAATTGAGAACCTCTGTTTCGAAGTCAGTTAAAATTTGATAGGTTCAAACAGAAGCTGCAAGGTGACGGCGCGATTGTTCAATCTCCCCTACAAATGAAAGTTTGTCAATCCCCAGACCGCAAAAAGGACCTGGTGAAGCTCCAAGCGGGCGAGTACGTGTCCCTGGGCAAGGTGGAGGCGGAGCTGAAGACGTGCCCCATCGTGGAGAACATCTGCGTGTACGGAGACAGCACGCAGAGCTTCACGGTGGCGCTGGTGGTGCCCAACCCCGCGCGCCTCGCCGAGCTGGCGCAGCGCATCGGCCTGCCCGAGCGGGACTTCGACGCGCTCTGCGCCAACAGGAGCGTCGAGAAGGCGGTCGTCAAGGAGCTGGCCGACCATTCCAAGAAGTGTGAGTACTGACTGGCTTTGCTTCATCGGATCGTGCTCCACGCGAGGACACTCCTTGTGGCTCTGGGTGGTGCGACATCAACAGTGTATTACTTTTATAAAATTTGGCTATCCTTGGCTTTTTTTGTTCAATTTGAATATGAAAACTAACGACGTGAATGAAACTGAAATGGTTTCGTAGTGAAAATAAGGGTGCTTCCTCGTAATAACAGTTAATAAATACTAGTTTGTTATCTCGATATTATTTGATAAAGCCTCATTCGAACTAAATGCCCTCATTCGAACATACGAGTAGATTTGATCAGGTACCTAGGCACCACCAGCTATAAAGTTAGGCATGCGCAATTATGAATTATGTTTGATTGATAATAATTATAGAGCATCTAGTAGAGATAATTATAACCAGTAACCACTTTCCTGAACTGGTGTAGCCTTACTACACCAGTTCAGGAAAGCCTGAACTGGTGTAGTCTTACTACACCAGTTCAGGAAAGCGGTTCTAGCGGTATCTAGTGGAGATAATTATAACCAGTAACCGCTTTCCTGAACTGGTGTAGTCTTACTACACACTGGTGTAGTCTTACTACACACTGGTGTAGTCTTACTACACACTGGTGTAGTCTTACTACACCAGTTCAGGAAAGCGGTTACTGGTTATAATTATCTCGACTAGATGCTCTATAATTATTATCATGTCACTACAAAATAGCTGTCTGAAATAATTTATTTACTAGTAGAAAATCAAACGGCTAACAAACATTAATTAGTAAGAAAAGTCAGAAAGTAAGAACAATAAGTCTAAAAGTTTGCTAGTGTTTTAATGTTCTCCGTTTGTCCTATCCCAGGCGGTCTGGAGAAGTTCGAGATCCCGGCCGCGGTGAAGCTGTGCACGGAGGTGTGGTCGCCCGATATGGGGCTGGTGACGGCCGCCTTCAAGATCAAGAGGAAAGATATCCAGGAGCGGTACAAGGAGGACATCAAGCGCATGTACGCCTCGTGAGCCGGAGTCGAGCGAGCCGCGCCACTGGACGGAAGGAGCTTGCACTAGGGGACCCCGCTTGAACGGACGAACAATCAGCTGTTTTCAAATATCGCTCTTTGAGCAAAGTGCATGGAACAGCTGGTTTTGTGTTTTGTGGTTTTAGTGTTGGTCCCGTAGCGAGTTGTTATAATGATTAGTACATTGAGCTCGTCCCGGTGCAGTGCTGCGGTCGCGCGTGCATGAGACGGCCGGCGCCGGCGCCGGTCGCGAGGTCCCGACTGTCTCTAATGATTTCGTTAAGTCCTGTACATATTTATTAATTTCCTCCGGTCGATGTAGTTTATGATTGTGTCGGTCCTCTGCGTGCAGAGGGATGCTCGTTATGTACGTTTAAAAATTCAAATTTTAATGAGATTCTCGTGTAAAAATGATAGATCTGACTTTTGAATGTATTTGCGAATGAACGGTTCGTGTGACTGACAATATACTTTCGGAAGTCGTGTAGGTGTCGGCCTAGCGTCGCTCGCGCGGCTCGAGCTATGCGAGGTGCCGGTTCGTATCGTGAGGTACCGGTTCGTGTCGTGAGGTACCGGTTCGTGTCGTGAGGTGGTAGCTCGCATTTCGTGAGGTGCCGGTTCGTGTCGTGAGGTTGTAGCTCGCATTTCGTGAGGTGCCGGTTCGCGTCGTGAGGTGGTAGCTCGTATTTGTGAGGTGCCGGTTCGTGTCGTGAGGTGGTAGCTCGCATTTCGTGAGGTGCCGGTTCGTGTCGTGAGGTGGTAGCTCGCATTTCGTGAGGTGCCGGTTCGCTTCGTGAAGTGCAGTTTCGTGTCGTAGGGTGACGGCCCACGTGTCGTGAGGTGCCGGCTCGTAGTTTCCAGCGTCGCGAGACGCGCAACTCGTTGTGAAACGCAAACTCGATAGGATAAGTTAACGTTTAGTACTTAGAGGGTATGGGGTAGAGTTTGCCAATGTTTTAATATTTTTTTTTGCAATAATTTAGCGTCTTTAGTTATTTGTGTAATGTAAATGCGATAGGAGCGTGTGATGAGGTCACTGCATAATCTTTAGCCAAATGGTTTGTTTTAATTTGTTCGTATTAGACATGACAGCGTCGCCGCTGCGTGGCCGGCCGCCGGACGCTCGACAGCTCTAGATCGACTTAATATTACTTTTCTGTGATAATATTTATACGTTTCTCGCTCACGCCCGGGGCTCCAGCGGCGACGCTTCCCGCGAGTTAAATTGTTGATTAGTTTTATTTGTAAATCATGGGCTATTCTATCTTATAGTAATTACTAGTGTCTCCGTGAACAGGACCGCAGGCTAGTCAGTGTTACTTCGAATGTTACTTCCATCATGTTAGGCAATTCTTACTTCGAGCCGCATTTTGCTGAGCATTTACACCCTTGAATTATCAATTTTTAATGTAATTCAATTGATGAATGTTTAATGTATAAATTCCATAGATGTATTTAATGTTGTAATATAATATATTGTATGTTAGTTACTATGTCGAGTAGCAACATATTTTTGATGTAATAGTTTTGGAACATAGTGTAATTAACCGATTACAGTTGTGTATTAGTGTGCGTAGGCGTTCTTTGCTCAGTTTATGTGACTGTATTTTGTTTTACTTTTGTTTTCTTAAAATTGCAATTGAAAACCATTTTGTATTATTTATTCAATAAATGTTAATAAAATCAGCATTTTGACTTATTTCTTTACATGCATTGACTAATTCAGCCCGTCAGGTGAGGCCTATAGGATTGTGAATACCTATATGCTGGAATATGAATGGTATTACCGTCACACACCTACCTGCCTTTAGCCCAAATAGAATATAAATACGGAGGATATAGCCCTAAAACACCATGTCTTCCTTGAGCTGAAGAAACCTGGATGTGACGCATTTTAGAACCAGATAAAAGCTGAAGAAATTTTAAGTTCGCGACGCGACGAGAGTAAGTTAGGTACTACAATTTAGGCATAAAAAAGATCCACATACAAAATTGCATTTATTTGATCACTTACTCGTAAGAGCCCAAACATACTATCTGCTGTTAGTTGCTGAGAAGGTGGGTATCGAGCAGACGTTGCAGCGTCAGCTCAAGGTCAAAATACCACCGAAGTAACAGTTGACCTAATTTATAAGTCTGCGACCTGTGAAAGTTGGTACGACCTTGTGAAGTAGGAACAGAGTTGATGATCTTATAACGCCTGGATAGATCTTACAGCTAAGAACCATCTCTGTCACATCAGATTTCAAATGGAAAAAAGCGCATCAAAATTGGTTCGTTGGCGAGTTACGATGCTACAAACAGACACAAACACGTTCTAAAGAAAACTAAAACTGGGTATAGAGTTCTTTATTTTTCATGTGCTATTATTAATATACTTCCGCGGTACACTTTACAAGTAGGCAACATAATATTTATGAATACGAAGTTTATTCTTACAATTTCATACGAATATACATACATGTATACTTCACATACCACAATAATAAGTCTACGAGGAGGTCGAGGAGGTACATAATCAGGAGCTTACGGGTCACCGTTACAAATATAGAATCAAAAGGATGTCGTCAAAGCGCAGAGCACACTCGATCGCTCGCATCGTTCCCTCGAGCCCGGGCCGAAGGGCGCTCAGGCGGTGGTCATCTTGCAGAGGTGGCGCAGCTGCATGATCTTGATGTCGTCGGTGCCGAACTTGACGACGCCCTCCTGGTTCTCGATGGAGATGAGGTGGCCGACCTGCTCGCGGTCCTCGCCCGCGATCACCTTGACGCGGTCCCCCGCGGCCGGCACGGCGGGCTCCAGCAGCTCGTGCGGCACCGACACCACGCGCTCCTCCGCCGGCACGTACAGCGCCACGGAGCCCGCCGACACGCCGCGCACCACGCCCGCCTGGCCGCCCGCCTCGCCCGCGCCGCCCGCGCCGCCGCGCACGCGCACCTCCAGCTCCGCGCTCGCCCACTCGCCCTCCGCCGCCGCGGGCGAGCGCGGCGAGTACCCGCCCGGCGACGGCGTGCCCGGGTACCCGGCCGCGCCGTACCCCGCGGGCGACGGCGACACGCGGTACGGGCTGTACGTGTGGTCCGAGCCGTACATGGTGCCCGGCGTGGCGGGCGTGAACGGGCCCGCGCCGTACCCGGCCGCCTCGTAACCCGGGCTGCGCTCGGCCGAGTACTCGAAGTCGGGCGCGCGCGCCGGCGTGGCCGACGCGGAGGGGTCCCAGGCGCCGTGCGCCGGCGTGCGCCCGCCCTCGTGCGACGGCGTGGCCGAGCCGTAGTGCGGCGTGCGGTTGCCCACGTCGTAGATGGGCGTCTGCGAGCCGTGCATGGGCGTCTTGATGCCCGTGTCGCGGTACGTGGGCGTCTGCGCGCCCAGCGTGGGCGTGCGGCCCGGCGTGCGCGAGTAGAACGAGGAGCCGCCGCCCGGCGCCGCGCCGCCCGCGCCCGCGATGTGCCCGCGGTCCACGGAGATGGTCTGGCACGCCGAGTGCAGCTCCACGCGCGCCGTGCTGCCCGTCGCGTCCTTCACGATGCCCACGTTGCCCTTGTACGGGCCGCCGGTGATCTTGATCGTCTGGCCGATGAGGTCGCGGTCCCGCGCCGCGCCCCCGCCGCGGCCGGCGCCGCGCCCCCCGCGGCCCCGCGGCGTCGCGCCCCCGCGGCCGCCGTGCGCCGGCGACTGTATGCGCGGCGACATGAAGCCGAGCGCCAGGCCGGCGCCGGCGGCCGGCGCGCGGCCGCCTCCCGCCAGCTGCAGGTGGCGCGTCTTGCACACGAACACGCCGCCGTTGTCGAGGTACATGCGCGACTGCAGGAAGGCGAAGTTCCGGTACAGGTGCTTGATCTCGCCGCTGCGGCCGGCGTGAGGCCCGTCGATCACCTTCACGATGTCGCGCTTCTGGATCGTGTTCTGCTCGGAGTCGAGCGCCATGGTGAAGCGGTGCTCGCGGCGCTTCTGCAGCGCCTGCGGCTTGCACTCGATGACCTTGCCCTGCATGCCCAGGACGTGGAAGTTCTCCTTCTCGAGGCGCACGATGACGCCCACGGTCTGCGGGTCGAGCTGCACCATGTCGCCCCACTGGAAGTGTCCCAGGGAGTCGACGCCCGTGGCCATGTCGGAGCAGAGCTGCAGGTCGCGCGGCAACACCTCCAGCTCGTGCATGGTGAGGTCGGACACCAGCACGGCGCGGTGCGGCTCCACGCGCACCACCAGCCCCGTGTCGCCCTCGTAGCGCCCCGCCACCACCTTCACGTGGTCGCCCTGCTTGAAGTACTTGCGCAGCTCGTTGGGCTTGAACACCAGCGGGTCCTTGAGCGCGTCGTGCTTCGGCATCACCGTGATCATGGAGCCGTCGATGGCGATGATACGCGCCTGCAGATTGGCCAGGTCGCCCGAGCTGACCTCCACGTTGTCCCCCATGGAGAAGGAGTGCAGCGCGGCCGGGTCGTCGCGCGCCGGCGCCGCCAGCTCGATGTCGATGCCCTCGGGCTGCTCCTCGAACCGCTCCAGCTCCGTCAGCGTCGGCTTCACTCCCTCGGCCAGGATGGCCGACATCGTGAAGTTCTTGTACAGGAAGCCCTTTCGCGAGTATCGATTGCCCTCGAAGATTAGAAAGTCTCCATCGGAGGTCACCTCGCCCCCGATGGCTCGAATCGCCTCCGGGTCGAAGGGCTTGGCGGCCGGCCGCCGCTTTTTTTTCCTTTTGGCTGCTTCACTCTCACTCTGTACCGTTCTCAAGGCACCTCTCAGCCTCGTGTAGTCTATTCTGGGGAGAAGCTTCAGGTGAACCTGATTTTGAGCTAAGTCTACATAGTCCACTTGAGCAATATCATCCTTGTATAGACCTCTCTTAAGCCTAACCCACTGTTTTGGTTTCAATCCAGACTGCTCCTTGACCACTCGCAGAACATCTGTCATTTCTTTTATAGGGACCATCTCCTGTTTCCAGATTCCCATTCTTAAGGTGCCTACATTAGTAATGATAGCTTTTACATGTGTCTGTTTGTAAGCCTCAATGTAAATGTAGCCCTTGACACCTTCCGGTGCCACTATGGATTTAATTTGGAATGGTTCTTCTGAGAATTGGTATGCTATAAACTTTCTCATGAGAAGAAGAACTGTTGCTTTCTCTTCTCCTATTCGGCATTTGACCATCCATAAATTAGGATCCTTAATTCCAGGCAGTAAAGTCTGCTGAGTGATCTCATCAGACATTTCTTCGCCACCTTCACCAAAGTGTCTGAGTGCAGCAGACTCATCGGCATATTTGTTTCTAAGATACTCCTCTATTTCTTCCTCCTTCTGAGAGTCCCACAGGTTGGTGCCACGCCTTCTTCCTTCTATTTCTCTAGCAGTGGGACCTATTTCATCTACTTCATTGCCCACAATGCCCATCTCCTGAGCTCCCTCCTCCCATTCGTCATCTTCATCCACTTCATCATCAACCTGTAGAATAATGATTTAATTACTTGACAGTTTTTCATGAGAGTCCTCAAACTTGTTAAAATTTACAATAATAATTACATGTTTGTATGTTGTATGCAATAACTACAGATAGTTTAAATTGTTTTTTTTTTTTTAATGTAATACCGACTTTGTCTTGTAAACATTTTTTTTAAGCTAAAGTGGCTGCCTTATTTTCACACCTGAAAAACAGAACTACTTAGTTGAGGTAAAATTGTTTTAGAGTTCCTAAAAGTTTTTGTATCTGATAGTTTTGTAACAATAAGTGGTACAACAACAACAAGTAAACAGACACTACTCAGCTCTGTTGACAGTATTATGTTACATGTATCAATAACAAAGATAGAGAGACATACATTAGATTGTAGGGAGAATGAAATGAGACAGTTATCACTGTTGTATTTTTTTGTGACTACAGTGAATTGTATGCATGCACCTAATTTAATGGTTCATGATTAGGTTTTCATATTTGCATCTCTCATAGGTATTATTATGATTGTAGTTTTAAAATTAATTTTTAAATAATTGCTTTTGTTTCTGTTTAAAATAATTCTTAAAATGTATAAAGGGACATTTACTCCATTCTGTGTTTTGTAGGTAAAGATAATATTCTTTCTGCACACTTAGTAGTCTTTGTCGGCAAGACCGGTCATCAACCGAACAGCTGTTTGTGAGCTTTTTAGGGTTGCTGCAAGTCAAATTTACGTAAAAGTTTAAGTTGTGATAACTTAAAATCTATCGTGTTTAGGATAAGGAGACCTTGCAGGTTTAATTCTCAGTATTACTACACCCAAAACCAGCACATTGTATATTAATTTTTCAGATCAAAACATGAAAAATTACATACCTCAGCTTCATCAATGATGAAGCCACCATAACGGCTGTCTTTTTTCCTCTTCTTTCTCAGTCTTTCTTCTTCCTCATCTTCTTCATACTCTTCAGAGTCAACCAAATCTTCGCCTTCAGGTTCTTGCTCATCCTGCAAGCAAAAAATATGTTAAGCTTAGAGATCACATCAACTGTGAACAATAGATAAAAATGTAATCAGTTTCCACACACCTCCACTTCTTCATCACCCGAGGCTTCCTTCGCTTCATCATCTTTGTTGCGGCTAGCATCCGATGCGGCAGAGCGGCTCCTGCCACGAAACAAATCAAAACATTAGCACAAAGTCTGAGACTTATAAAAATAAGTTTAGGTCAAAATCCTACCGGGATCGGGATCGGGACCGTGACCGGCGGCGCGTGCGTGTTCTGGATCGGCTCCGAGAACGGCTCCGCGAGCGCGAGGCGCTGTGACTGCCGGAGCGGGACCGAGAGCCAGAACGCGAGCGGGCCGAGCGGGAGCCCGAACGCGACCTCGCAGACCTATTGGAAGCAGCGCTTCGCCGAGAACGCTTCGAAGCTACACTGCCAGCTTCTGAACCACTCCCCGAGTAATTACTCGCTTCCGAGTCAGACATAGTCACAATTCACTTGATTTCATTGGCAAAATTCATGAGAAAAGCAATTCTGATTTTTAACAGCACGTAGCAAACGCCAAAGTCGCCAAACTCCAAGACGAGACCAAATGTCCAAATGTCAGAAACGTCAACTTTTTTTTTACAAGTTGTTTACATTTGTACCACAGGTAGAATATTTTACCATAGATAAATATACAAGAAAAAAACTCAAACATCGACTTAGAAGAAAAATTGAGAAGGCGCGGCACTAAATGATGCATATTAGTCTACATTGTCGTTGACATAAGAAAAAAAAATTGTCTATTGATTCATCGTTTTTGCCCCACCGAATAGTGAAATTTCTACGAAAAATCATTAGATTGTAATGAAACTGTCTCAAATTCCTTAAAAATAATTAATAAATAAGCTGATGCTACTTTTAATAAAAGTTAAAATAGGTGAACGGATATTTTTATCCATCCGGAGTGGCCGATAGTCGAGGAGCTCGAGCTAGCTTTCGTTGAGGGTTTCGCATTTACACAATAAACAGATCGGTGCAGCTGATCGATCGCGCGAGTGCATTGCGGTGCAGTGAGTGGGCGGACGTGATGTGCCAGTGAAGGCGCTAGGCGAGCCCGGGGCAGCGGCGAGGGGTGACCGAGGGTGTCCCTTGCTTGGGGGTGTCATGCTGGAGACGCGGTCGGCGCGCGCCGCTGACTCGGTGTGGGCGAACAAGCCGCTGCCGGCGCCGCACGCCATGGCTAACACCAGGCACGGGAAGAACGCCCAGGTGAGAGGACTTCATCTCTGCCTTCACCTTCCTGTGCCTTCACTACCCACCCTCCCGATAGTATCTAATAAAACGGCACCTTCCCCTTCGAGTTGAGTTGGTGTACCCTGACAAACCTGATCAGAGTGACTGCTTCATTATAAATGCTGTGGATTCTAATTAGGATTTCCTGTAGAAACTTCCTATTTACTAACTTTTAACAACTGTGGAATTTCAATTCACTATTAATTTAGCTGCATGGTTTCACATTTACCTATTAGTGTTGTGATGATCAATGAACACTATTTCATTTATTCATTTCCTACTGTTTTCCATACCTATCCAAATTTAAATCAATGTATGGGATAAAAGTTGTTTTGATTATGAATAATGCAAAAAACAACATTGGTTTATTTAGTAACCTACTAAAGATTTTGCTGTTCATCATTAATTTAAAATCTTTACATAGATAAGTTAGAAAAGCTGCATAATTAAGTAAATTTACACAACTTTAGCAATAAATGCTTAGCCTCAGAATATTTAAACCTTTTTTTTCCAGTTAATTATGAAAAGCATTTTTTTTTAAGGTAAACCAATACAAAAAAGCCAATGCAAAGTTAGTCTAAAGTGGTTGTCGGACTCTTAAGTAATATAACACTTTCTCATGGAAAGTTTCTGTTGCTAAACCTGTGGTATGCTCCAAGCTAACAAAATATCTAAAATAGAAATCTACATATTGTAGGATGATGTGTGCTACGTAGTGGCGAAATACGACTATGCGGCACAAGGTGGGCAGGAGTTGGACCTGCGCAAGAATGAGCGTTACCTGCTGCTGGATGATTCTAAGCACTGGTGGAGGGTGCAAAACGCACGCAGCCAGTCCGGCTATGTACCAAGCAACTATGTCAAGAAAGAGAAACCATCCTTGTTTGACAGGTGAGATTGAGGCAAACAATTCATATTCGTTTTCATCTTCATTAAGTGGCAAGCAAACTCATTATTTATCATTTATTTTATATTAATACAATATGAATAATGAATAAGTTCATTTATATTCTGCAAAAAAT
Organism: Peribatodes rhomboidaria; assembly: GCA_911728515.1. Lineage (NCBI taxonomy): Eukaryota > Metazoa > Arthropoda > Insecta > Lepidoptera > Geometridae > Peribatodes > Peribatodes rhomboidaria. Next base: position 17,835,878 of record OU452169.1, read on the forward strand.
ATATCACTAAGGAAAAATAACACTGAATTTGCTGAACTAGTAATGAAACAACAAGCTAGTTGCACTGTCTTTCAGTTGTTTTGATAGGTGCCATCCCTGCTCTGGGAAGGGATGAGTAATGCGTGTTTAGTACAACTTAATATACTCACTGACTTCTGATGAATAGTCTAAAAATAGAATAAGTACCTTCCCTACCTAGTATCTGGGAAGGAACTTACTTTGACTTTATTTCTGCTTTAATTTTGTATTTAAAATTCTAGACTGCAGTATTAAATCAAAGAATAATAATTTAAACCTGGGAGACTAAAATATCAAGTTCAGTTCATGCATGTATTAATGTTGTTTATTTTTTTAACTTGCCTTTTTTTGTCTTAATAATAAAAAAGGCGAAAGTTTTTTATGTGTGTGTTTGTTATTTCTTACCGCTTCAACTAATGGAGAAGGATTTTGACGAAAATTAGTATGGAGGCTTCTAACCTAGATTTACACATAGGCTACTTTTTAACCACAGGTAACGCCGCGGGGCGCAGCTAGTAAAATATATATTTTTCCTGAACAGTATCAAGAAGAAGGTGAAGAAAGGCTCGGGCTCGAAGACGCTCCCGTCGAACAGCTCCCCGGTCCGCGGCGCGCCGGAGTCGCCGGGCGCGCGGCGCGGGCCGGCCGACCCCTCGGAGGCGCTCGGCACCGCCGTCGTCAAGTACAACTACCAGGCGCAGCAGCCGGACGAGCTCTCGCTCACCAAAGGCACCCGGATACTCATCCTGGAGAAGAGCAACGACGGCTGGTGGCGGGGGCAGTACCAGGGACACGCGGGCTGGTGAGTACCCACTCCTGGGGTTGCAACTGACATAGCTACCCCGTGTGTAGTATGTGTGCGTAGCGTGCAGACTTAGCATGCCCGCCGTGACAGTTTTTATTATTTTTATTGAGACACATATATTTACACATTAGCCTTGTCACATTCTCACATAATAAAAATTGATGAGAAGATTTGTTCCCGCCGCGCTAGGCCTGCAGGACAAAAATATAATTGTTAAGCTTATCACATAAATGTTAAGTTATGCAATCGTAAGACTTACCTTCTTACCAATTGTTAATTAATTAACAGTTTTAAGTTGTGTGGTTTGATAGTTTGTCTTCTCAGGTTACATTACTTGAAAGAGATTGATTGCAATCATCAGTATGCACTGCTAAACCTCATAATTTTAGTAAAGGTGAAAGCTGAAAAGCAAATCATAGAGTTTCTGTAAGAATATTAAACTGTATTTATCTCTCTGAAGCAAAGGTTTTTTTTTTTGTAGGTTTCCTTCTAATTACACCAGTGAAGAAGGCGACGCCGAGGACAATGTCCACACGTACGCCATGGCTGAAAATGTCCTAGACATTGTGGTAAGTCACATACCATAATTTATTTTAATCATTTGCATGAATTTTAAGCATTATTAAAATTATTTGTGCATATTTTTATTTAATGATTGGGGCACTTCCTCTTCGCCACTGATTGGCGTTTTTGCTAGGTTTTACTTTTGCACTTTTAAACTGTTCTTTCGTAATACTGCTCCATTTACTGATCTTTATTTATTTACTAATATTACCAAATAAACATTTTGGACTAATCTTAATTTTTAAGCACTGCATCTTTAAAATTGTAGAAAGAACAACTAATGTTAGAACTATAATATACACACACTGCGTATCTCTACACGATGGACATATTGTAGGATATTTTACTGTTCACAAAGACTAACTTTTGCTCTGGGGCTAACCATAAAAAAAACAGCTTTTCTCAGCAATACATTTTGTCAACAATCAATGAACTTTGGCTTGAAACAGCTGTTTGTTTTCGCGATTTCGCCCCTTAGTAAGAGTCGGCCATAATGATGTGTACAATGATATCCGAGAATATGTCCGTCGTTCAGAGATACACCCCATATACCATAACGTAGACATGTACCACACTTATAAATCAGACAGTGACGGGCCGTCCTGGGGCTCAGACTCCACTCTCGTTCCAGGTGGCGCTGTACTCGTTCACGTCGAGCAACGAGCAGGAGCTGTCGTTCGAGAAGGGCGACCGGCTCGAGATCATCGAGCGGCCGCCCTCCGACCCCGAGTGGTTCCGCGCCCGCGACGCGCGCGGCGCCGTCGGCCTCGTGCCGCGGAACTACCTGCAGGAGCTCGCGGACTATCTCACCATGCCGTGAGTATCCGTCGGCCCGGGGGCGGCTGCTCGTGCCACTGTGTTCTTTCTGCTTTCATCGCACGCGAATGGGGTCGGAACAGGGTGGACGCTTCCTTCATTCCTCTATTTTTCAGAATTTATTGATAATTCAAATAGACGTTACTGTTCAAGGAATGTCAAAACAATAATTACAAGATGTCAAATCTCCATCACTCGTCTTCAGGAAATTCACTACCATCTCATCGATCTCGTGTTCTTCCGTACAAGAGCCGTATATACCCTCGCGGCAGCGTGTTAAGCTCGTGTGTCCGCAGGGGCGGCGCGGGCGGCGCGACGGGTGCGGGCGCGCCGGCGCCGGGCGTGGCGGGGCGCGCGTGGTACTTCGGCGCCATCACGCGCACGCACTGCGACACGCTGCTCAACCAGCACGGACACGACGGGGACTTCCTCATCCGGGACTCCGAGACCAACGTCGGGGACTTCTCCGTCTCGCTCAAGGTCACTCCGTTACTCACCTGTTACCTGCGACTTTGTTCGCGTATATTCAGACGATAGTATCCGAGGACCTTCTTTGTGAAATACTGTAATTAATTGTCAAGTCTCATCGAGATCCGTTTAGCCGCTTAGCCGCGAAAAGCTTCCAAACAGACAGACAAAGTCACTTTCGATTTTATAATATTAGTAAGGATGGAGACTCGAGTATTTTTCTTTCAAATTTTGCAAACTTAAGTTTCAAAACTTGTTCACTTGATGTCGAAAGTCAAAGTCGAAATGTTTTTATTCAGTTTAGATATCAAACATACACTTATGAACGTGATTACGATGGGTAGAACAACACCCCTAAGTATTACCACGCCCAAAACCAGCGCTTGTATTTGTGGCTGATGTTCGTGTCCACTCCGGCAGGCGCCCGGCAGGAACAAGCACTTCCGCGTGCACGTGGAGGGCGCGCTGTACTGCATCGGGCAGCGCAAGTTCACGTCGCTCGACCAGCTCGTCTCGCACTACCAGCGCGCGCCCATCTACACCAACAAGCAGGTCGGCCTCACTCTACCTCGCGCACCCGCCCGACTGCTCTAGCAGCCGCCACACATAGTCGCAGTTCGTACAGCGTACAGCGGTACATCGTCATATGTCCCAGATTTAAAAAACGACGCAAAAAGTTTTGCAGCGTGAGCTTCGATATATTTTATCTGATTGAAGAGCGCGAGTCACAATTTTTTTCGTACGATTACATTTTGTATTTACTGTAAGTTGTTTCATAACTGGAGCCCGGTGTATGGCGTTTGGCTCGCCCCCTGTCACATTTGGGATTGAATATCGTTCGGCGTAGTGTGGAAAGGCATGACCATAAATGTTGTTATGTTATGTAAGTCGTGTGTGTCTCTCCCTAGGGCGAGAAGTTATACCTGGTCCGGCCGCTGCCGCGCCACGAGCCGCCCTGCTGAGGCATCCCCCCGCCCGCCGCCCCCCGCCCCGCCGCGCCGCCCCCGCCGCGCCGCCGCCGCGATGACGCCGCGACGGGACCGTGCTGACGCTGCGCCGACGCTCCGCTGGCTCTGCATCGACGCTCCGCTGGCTCCGCGTCGACGCAGCGCTGGCTCCGCGCTGACGCCGCGTCGACGCTACGTTGGCTCCACGCTGACGTCGCTTCGACGCTCCGCTGGTTCTGTGCTGACGCCAGCTCGAGCCCGACACGTCGCACAACTTCTAGTGCTCACTTATCTACTAAACTCACTGCCGGGGTGTACTAAATGTAAAATAATGCGTGGCACACTCCCATCACTCCGTACTCAACTTATGTACGAATTAATAACAAACATGACTTTGATTTCATACATCGTAAATTATGTGGTCACTAGATATCCTGTCAGTGAGTTAAGTCGCAGTGTGAATTCTGATCCGCCATCCTTAGTTTTCTCCTTCAGTAATAACCGACTAACGAGTCTCCCGTGACTCTGTTTCAAATAATAAGTGTTAACCTACAGCGTGAGTCTATGAAACTATACGCTAAAGAAACATTGTAACAGCTGCAATAGGATTGTAAAAAAACTTAATTTAATCCAGAAACTGTCTCGAACTTGGCGGCTTTAGGTGATAAATATAATGACACAAGTGACTTGTCAATCGATTATTTTTTTCGAAGTATTCTTTATTTTACCTACATGAACTCAATTGATATCGGCAGTAAGAGTTATAGTCGAATGACTTATATAATACTGCAGCTGATCAAGAATACAGTAGGTAATGTTAGGTCAAAAATGAGTTTGAAATGGACAGATTCCGTAAGTACTGAACTGTAAGAGGTCAGATTTATTTCATACAACTTAGGAATCTGTCCATTTTCAAGGCAACCCCTAAAATATACTCTTATGTCTAGTAGGTATAATTCAGCATTGATGCAATGCCCGATTTATTATAATTAATTACTAAACAATAATAATAAACCAAAAATTGGCTTCTTCGATGCATCTCTAATCATATAAGAGCAATTTCTACATATTATTTTAGGTAAGAACCCAGTAAGTAGTGTAATTTTTTAATGAGTTTATAGTTAAACGTATAGATATCCATAATTATATCAGTAAAGTTGACCATGTTTCCTATGTGAGGTATAAAACATAAGGAAATGGTTATATTTTAGTTTGAATGCTTTTTCTCACCGTATGATGGATGTTAGAATATTGAATACGGCTTGTTAATTGGAAATGCGATCGAAAGCTCTCCTTGATTGGGTTTTTGTGTACTGAACTTATATTAATTCTTTTATTTTAGAGTTCACATTAATTCTGTGGTACCTTTTTCAAAATTATATTTGACAGCTCTAAAAGTGAAGCCATCCTTCTCTTACATATTGTAAGGAAAAGAGAAGCAGATAATTTTTGGTGTTGTCGGCAAAAGATGGTGAGGATAGCTATAAACTATTTTTTTTTATTAAACGAGTGGTCTGAACATTTTGGGCAGATCGTATTTTCGATTAACGAGCGTTATCGGCCATCGACCGACCCCGGTCGGTCACACCCATATAGATAAACGTACACCGATATGCATAAGTTGTGATGTTTGGCTATGTAAGTTAATATAAGTCATTTTCATGGATTATCGTGGATCGTCTAAAAAGGAATGAGGTCGAAGTGGGATTTTTTACATTTTTATACATAGTCGCGGACATCACGGTTTTTATATTATCATAATATTAAGCGTGATACCTTTTTTACATGTTTAAAGTCTGACTAGTGTGAGAGCGTGTAGTCTTTTTTATTGTTTGTGGAAACTACGAGTATCTTCCTAAGAGTTTAGTCTGTGTGACAACGAATTAGGTATCCCAGGTAGGGAAGGGATACGGCTAAGGGACAAATGGCTTCGCTTCACTCGGTAATCTGATATCATGATCTGACCTCAATCTGTACAAAAATATTAAAATAATTGTCACCAATGTTGGAGTTGGTATTCTATTTTCTCTTTCGTGTTTATTTAATATTCACGAGGGTAAAAGAGAGGATGGAGTCCATATTTCTTTGAACGGTCTGTGTAAGGATTTCTATCAAAGTTGGCATTTGAGCTTTAGCCGTGGGTTTGGAATCTCATTGGTCGATTTCCACTGATGTGACAATCGCTAGTCATGTACGCCGGCATCACAAGAGCTTTCGCTTCATTATCTATCAGCATACTCTCAATTATTTACGTATTTACCCAGTGGTAGGGGACAATCTTAAAATACTAATTTATCTGTTATTCGAAGTGCAATCTTAATTTGAATTAGCCACCACGACTTGGTCAAATTAGAATGTAGAAAGTGAAAGTTTTGAGTAAAAGATAGATGCAGTATTGGGAACGGCCGCTATTGAGACGTATAATTTACATAAATGTCTCCATAATCAGCTGTATCTTTGGCATTTGTGTAAATTATACGAAAGTAAAAATAATTATCATAGTTGTGAAATAATAACAGCGGCAGCTAAGAAGTTGTTATTTTTACCATATTTATTTTGTTTTTCTTGTACATAATAAAAACAATATAAAATTAAATGCGAATCACATCGATTTTACGTTACTTTAATTTTTAAGTTTATATAACATTGCGAACAAATACTATCTCATTTTTATGTATTTTTTAACTTGAAATGTAGCAAAGTGTAGACATCGTCCAGGCGTTTTAGTTACGAGAATAAGACACTCCATACGAAAAGTATTAAATAGCTTTTATATTGAAACAATTTATTTTTGTATGAACATTTTTGGTTTTACAGCGACGCAGCAGTCAGGTTTGATGCACCAAATGTAGGTTTTTGTATGCGAAACGTAGCCTCCTATGCATAAACGCTCGGTAAGCCAATCTATGCTACAAAATTGTTTATCAACTTCTCACTGGCGTAAAAAGTCAGTCGTGAATATGAACTAAAATATTTATAACAGATTAGCATAACGAGCCTTTATGCATGATATTATAAGAGGCATAGTTTATAAGGTTTAGGATACAGATACACTGTGTATTGAGGGTGTTTTCCGTGTAAACGAGTTTATTGTATTCTTTCTTGCATTTATCTGTTACATTTTATAACTATAACCATGTATATTATAAACACAACTTTTTACTTCCAAAACCTTGTTTGTGTAGGTATTTTGTGTGATTTTCTTTTTAAATGAACAAATGTTTTATGGGCGACACATTCAATTAAATGTGATAATTTAGGGATATGACTTCTGTTTTAAGAAATATCCTAATATGCGCTCGGAAACTAGTTATATCTTAGCAAAATTAAATATGTATTAAAACTGTAGATTTATCAAAGCACCAGTCATATCCCGGGCCCGACGCCGGTTGAGGGGAGCCGGAGGCTCCTAAATAGCGTGAACCTTATCTCGTGTGATACATATACTTACTTAATTGATTTACCGATTTTATATACCATAATAATATTACGTTACTGTTAGAGCGACGCTAAAGCGGACTGTCACCCTATTAAGTCCACACGGTTTAAGGTTCACATTTCGATGCTTTTCGCTTCCGCTACCCCAATCGGCGAAGCGCCACAGAGCGCATTCGTAAATAACTAGATCTTTTCGATGTATTTAATACGTTTTATACTCATGTTATAGGTATAATGCGAGGCAGAGTCCGTGTAGTGTAGTCGAAATTTAGGTAAAATGCCGGCCCTCTGTGTACACGAGGTTAGGTACTATCTGTACGCCGTAGTTAGATCTCTCATAGTGCTGGAAATACACAACGCTTTTTGCTTGTGCAATGGACATGACAACGTTTCTTCTGCACGTCTCCTGAGATTGGAACGATAGAGGAAGCAATACGAGAATGCACAAATCAGAGCGCTAGTATAACGAAGTATGGACTTATTGAATGTGAAAATTACCTTTTTAAGTTGGCTGGCAAATATATCGGTTTGAAATTGTAATAAGGTATTGTAATAGATTTAAAATGTGTGAATATACTTGGCGCATGTCTCGACCATTGGCTGCGAAAGTGACATATTCTGCAAAGAATATCAAAAAAATTCTAAATTATGTTCAATTACTGAACCAGTTTAGGTGTCATAAATTGTAAAAACTAATTGAATTGGAGTGTCTATAGTGAACTTTGTGTTCACTTTGATTGGAGAGGGAATTATAAGTGTGTGAATGCACTAATTTTAATGTGAAAGCTTTACTTATCAAATTAAACATTGCCAAACTTAGGAAAGGAACAAAGCAGATTTACATTCCTCGGCTTAACAGAAACCTGGCTAACGTAGCTTGAAGTAACGGGTACCAAAGTACCGACCTACAAGCTTCCTAACTGACTAAACTGCATTGTATTTATATGACTGTATTTCGTTTGATAGAATAGGTTTAGATTTAGAGTGATTCGGTTTTTTATTTTTATATTGCTCAAAGTATAATAATTTTATTATTTGTAACCATGTGTTTGTACGTTTTCGTGTATATTCTCTGATGTAACGAGCATTATATGATGCCATTGTAAGTGCAGTGTATAATATTTAACAATACAATTTATTTATTAATTTGCTGTGAGCATTTTTATTTTGTACACACACCTAATACCTACAAGTTAAGGGTTCCGCGACGGTCTGAATTTTCCATACAAACGCAAATTTCTTGGAAACTATTCGTCAGATTATGATGAAATTTGGCATGTACTTACAATTCATTGAACTATATCTCCGCCCTTATGTTCCTGTTTTTACAAACGTCTTCAAGATAAAATGGAGCTTTGAAAAATATCCGCATTTGTAAGGGGTCACTTTTTACTGACTTATTTAATAGATAGTACCTGGATGGCCGAGCTTTGCTCGGTATTTTTTTAAATTTTTTAATTGTGTTTTTTGGATAATAAACAATTGATTTTAGTCTAACCTCAAAGCAAACACTCATTGACTTCGTGTTACTTAACAACGCCATCTGCTGTTGTGTCGTTAAAGCAATTAGTTGCTCACAAAAAATAGTAGTATTATTATTCGCCAATAGATGTCAGGAAGAGTCATATTTTTCAGTTGAGATTGATTATCCATAAAACACGAATAAAATGATATTTTCTAAAAATGATTCCTAGCTAGATCGATTTATCGCCCCCGAAACCCCCTATATACTAATTTGTATGAAAATCGTTGGAGCCGATTCCGAGATTCCAATTATATATATATATATATACAAGAATTGCTCATATAAAGATATAAGATACAAAGCAAATAAAAAATCCCTTTACATAGGTAGGTTGCTTACATCATTCGCTTTTAAATTAATCAATAATACAAGGGAAATTCTTACTAATTTAAGAATGATTAGAGAAGTGCGAGTCAGTCAGTAGAAAGCTCATCAGTGTCTTTATTTGCTCTTCGCTTTTCGTCTCCTAGACGAAATGGCAATCGAACACCTTTAGCCAATGCGATGTAAGTCTAAAGTGTTCGTCGGGCCCTTAAGTCCTTCTATCCGATCAACGATATACATAGGGTTTTGAGGACGTGTCGACTGTTTAGGTAATTATTTTTATGAAATGAAACGATGGTGGTAAGTATATTAAAATTGTATTACACGGGATAGGTATAACAGGGCTTTTTTGTGACAGATAACGAACAGAACACTAGTAAAAAACAAAAGCTAAAACAAAAAAATGACATCTGCCTTTCAAAACATAATATTACTTTTAAAATTTATTGATTGATTTTATTGATTGTCCCTCAGTTTTGAACGATATCTCCTTGCGTGTTCCTTGCAACTATCCACGGCAAAGAATAACAAAAGTCTTCCATGTTCCTTATTCTAGGACTAACTTAGCTCATAACTCTCCTATATTGAGAATATGTCGAATGTATAACGAAATTAATGGTTCCTTAAGTGATCTTGATATTTTTCATGACTCTTTGAACGTGTTTAAGAGTAAATTGACGAATTATTTGAATGGCATTTCTAATAAGTAAAATGTGTTTTGTCATCTTCGGTGTAAATTTAATTAAGTATTTCATTTGTTACTTAAATTTATTTTTTAATATTGTTTCTCCAACTTCTTTCCCAAAATTGTGAAAAAAATAATTACCTAGTTAAAGTATTTTAAAAAGAATGTTGTAAATACCTATAATAGGTTTTCACTTCAGAACTTTGTTATTTAGTGTTTTCTTTTTTTTTAATATCTAAAGTGTAAACTGTTGGTATTTCTATCTAAATAAATAAAAATAAATAAATAAAATATAAAGGAGGCCGTTCTTCAACTAGTGGAAGAAGGCCGACCTCCAGCCAGTCGTTAATATAGGGGTAGTGTTAATTATCCTTTGCCGTCTACAAAACTGGCGGCGGAATTGAGTAAACTTTCTAATAAATATGTCTTAACAAGTAGACGTTAGAATCCACTTTTTTATTGTAATGGAATACCAAAGCAAGCCAATAGCACAGGAATGAAATGATAGTAACGTAGCAACACAATGTATTGATCAAACAGATTAATGTAGTGCTATTTTATTGAAGGTGAAGCGTTCGTGATATTTGCGATTTAAAAATTGATTTGCAATGTTGTCGCGCCGCGACAAGTTGTTAGTTCAGCCTTGGGAAGACCGGAGGTTCAAGGACCATCGCTCCAAGGTAATAATCATTACCATATTACATAGGAATCTCGATAAGGTTTGTAAAGAGATTTCTTGATTAGTCGGTGACTTAATAAATTGGATTAGACCATTTGTTTCTTTGAACTTGAAGTTGCTTCAGAACTAGGACCATGTAGATACTCGTGAGTGCAACATTCAAATGAATCCTAATACTTAGATAGGCAGAATAACGTCTTCCTTTTCTGGTTGGCCACTGAGTCCATTCAAACTTAGGTATATAAGCAACTGAACCTCTATATACTGTTTTTTCTTAGACTAGTGAATTTTATTGACTCTTCTAAATATATAGTTATACTAGCTGCGCCCCGCGGTTTCACCTGCGGTTAAAAAGTATCCTATGTGCTATTCTAGACTATAATCTATCTCTGTATCAAATTTCATCCAGATCTGTTTAGCCGTTCTGCCGTGGAAGAGTAACAAATATCCATCCATCCATACATACAAACTTTCGCATTTATAATATTAGTAGGATAATCGCGTGGATTATATACTAGGTTAGTTCAGCGCTGCCGGCCATCGACGACCGCACGCCGGCGGCTCGACCGCACGTGGCGCTGAAGCTCAAGAAGTGCCAGCGCGAGCTCGACCGCAAGCACAAGATCCAGAGAGACAACTACAGCCTGCTGCAGCGACTCAACGCCATCATGAAGGTCAACCGACTGGACAACTATTGGGACAAGCCGCTGCCCAAGTAAGACTTTTATTTACTTGTTAAAAGTTGTCGCTTCGTTTGACTTACGGGTGCTCCTCCGGACATATTTATCCGAACTCTAGTTCTCTAGGGGCCTGCCATGACATTTTATTGCCGTGATGATAAAAAAAATAAAAAGGTATTTATTGCCAAAACTAAAAAAATAAAATAGACAAATTATGTAAGTAATAAACAAAAATAAAATAGCAACAATTTTAGTTTGGCAATTGGGATCTCTCAGCAATTTCAGAGCAGAGATTTTACCTATCCCAATGCTCGAACTAAGATGTTAGTCGAGTATAACGAGTGAGTACGGATTTAACAAACACAGAAAAAAAATAAAAATAGTAGGCAACATTATATGTATCTTACTTTGATAATATTTTAAACAAATTGTATACCTACGAGTGATTAACGACCTACCTAATGATTACGTTTTGTTGTCGATGCTACGCGACTGCTAATCATATCGCGGCGCAATAAGGTCCATGGTCGCGCGGCATCGAAAACAAAACTTAACCATCATGGCAATACGATGTCATGGGTAGGGCCCCGTACTGGTGTTACGGATCAGTGAAAATGGTTGCTTTAATACCATAACAGTGTGGGAATAGATGAAACTAAGAACGTAATTTATCGTAATTCACTTTTAAACTAATAAAAACAAATAAAAATATCGATTTAAAAAATAACTTAACTCTGGTAGGTACATTTTTTTAATATAGTCTGAATTTTTAATAATAAATAAGTAGTCTTAGTTTCGTCTCTATCCACCCCGTTTTACGATACCTACCTATTTTTGTAAAATTCAAGTTCGCAGTCAGCGAGATGAGTAGATTGAAATGCTCAATGATAATGTATGACAAATGACCAAAATGATGTTTTAATGATTGCAGCTTCCAGCACAAGGTGGGTCTGTTCTACGACGTGGCGTCTCTGAACAGCAAGCTGTCGGCGCGCGCCACTCTCGACGAGACGCGCGACGAGACCTACTCCAACGTCAAGTGCTACGCTTGCGATCTCAAGAAAGTAAGCAGCTCTATGTACAAGTACATTTATTCATCATTGTATGTGACACAATGACATGGTATTTCGAAAAAAGTTTTGAATCCGAATAATTTGAACACAAGGATTCGTTTTGTTGTTCGACAATCTACATACAGTTTGACCACAAAAAATGTATACAGGGTTATCAGGAAAGGAAAAAGCCGAAAATTATTATTAACAACTTTTGCTGGTGCCAGTGATGAGTTACAAATTCATATTTTTCCTCGTTCTAATTTTGTTCACATTCTTAATTTTCCAAATTCATTTGTATGGGAGCCAACCGATTATCGACATAATGTACTGCAAAGTTGTTTTTCTTCTCGATTTGTGGGTTCGTCCCAACAGTTAGTTGTTTATACAATGACCTCCTTTCGGCGTAGTATACCCTTTAAAATATTGCCGCCCTTTGTGCAATAGCACTGTTCCACCTTTGTGATTAATTATTGTACAATCAATTTTATCATCTAAAATTGCGTTTTGGAAAAAACAGAAGGGTATAGAACTGTCTGTGAAATTCCACTTTCGTCAGAAGCCTTTTTTTGTTAATTTCAGTTCAGTGTCGTCATGAATGACTTTACTTACAACATAAAAAAGGTGCTTACATCATCTATACTCGTCACAAAATAATAAAAGTAGAAGTAGTAATATCAAAAGATGTCATCTGATGGAAGCGAAATTTGACGGACAAACAGTGTGAGAAATGCTGTTCCGTCACCAGTTTAAAATCTATACCGAAAAATAAGTGATGTGACGAAAGTGGAATTTGACAGTAGTTTTCTAAATCAACAGGAACTGTGTCACAATAATTGAAAACTATTTTATCTTATATCTTTAAATGAGCAATTCTTGTTTATATATATATAATTGGAATCTCGGAATCGGCTCCAACGATTTTCATACAATTTAGTATATAGGGGGTTTCGGGGGCGGGGTATAGCGAGGAATCATTTTTAGAAAATGTCATTTTATTCGTGTTTTATCGATAATCAACTTAAACATAAACTTGGAAGAAAAATAACAAAAAGGGGGCGTTTGAGTAGTCTCAACTGAAAAATATGACTCTTCCTGACATCTATTGGCGAATAATAATACTATTTTTTGTGAGCAACTAATTGCTTTAACGACACAACAGCAGATGGCGTTGTTAAGTAACACGAAGTCAATGAGTGTTTGCTTTGAGGTTAGACTAAAATCAATTGTTTATTTTCCAAAAAACACAAATTAAAAAAAAAAATACCGAGCAAAGCTCGGTCATCCAGGTACTTAATTACTGTACGGAATGACAAAGTATTTTGAAAATAATTTTGAATCGAAGCAATTTGACCACAAGGATTTTCTTTCCCTGTTGGCCACGAGGAACCACCGTTCCTGACAATTGGTTTTGGTATTTCTTTCATGACTATCTGATTTTGATAGCTTGTAAACAACAATTTGGACCTGTATTGGTAAAATTATTTCTTGTCAAGAGGTTCTACGATTCTCCGAGACACTTCTCGTCAGCGACACATACTAGAATTTATAACTTCCCTAATGTAGTTATTATTTTATATAGGTATGTAATGTAGTGTACTTGGATAAATCAAACTATAGTCTTGTTGCTAATCTTTTTACTTTCAGAAAAAATACGAGCTGAACTTAAAGCTGTACGGGCCCAAGTCGTACCAGGGCTCGCTGCCGTCGCTGCACTCGAGCGGCTCGGCGTAGCCGCCGGCAGATCGCAATGAAACAACCACTGTAATATCGGATTGAATTTATTGGTATATAGATACAAACGGGTTCGTCGTCAGAACATAATTCCATCGACCGGAACGCGGCCGCCCACGGCGGCGCGCGGCTTCACATTACACTCGAGTTAACACGAAACATAAATACTATGTTATATCAAAAGCGTCGATCTGTAAGCGGAGCGATATCGCATACGTCCCGTACGCGGCACTTACGTTAAAGCTACCCCACATCGTCCTTCGTCTATTATAATTACATTACGAAAGGAAATATGAAAAGACAGCGAGCACGTCTCGTCGGCTGGCGGCTGGCGGCTGGCGGCTGCGCTAGAAGCGGAAGGCCTCGTGCGGCGCGCCGCCCGCCGAGAACGAGAAGCCGTCCGCCGCCGCCGCCGGCGCCAGCCCCGCGTCCTCCTCCTGCGACAACACGAGCCTCACTGCACCGCGCCGGCACTGACGCGGACTGGATCTCAGCGGTGCATTCATTCACCCATCACAAAAACAAAGGCCCGTTTCGAGCATTGTGACTGGACAATTTATGCACAGCTTAGCTCCACTCCACTCTCCACTCTCCGCTCAAAATCAATGAACAATAAACATCTATATCGTAGGAACATTTGCAATAACGATACTAAAGACTATTTTCTTCTCACTCAATTTCCAATTGCAGGGATTTTTTAAAATACTTTCTGATCCAAATTTTACTTTTCTCAAAATCTGTATACCAATCGAAACATGTGATGATTCCATTTCTACTTTTCTAAGCCAACACTTTTGTACATGACTATAGTAGTTGCCTTCTGAATAAACTTTGATCACACAAAAAGTTGTTTTATTTGACTAGTGCCCAGTCCCATTGTTGTCTCCACAATTATATTAATTGGCCATAATGGAACGAAACTAGGTCAGTCTCGAATGCCGATGTCGTTTATTCATGTATTGTGTCTAATAACCGTCATTCTAACATTCTAGCCCCTACATATATTGTAAACATGTCCTTGTACTCACAAAACATTTTAACTACAAGATCAATTTAACGTTAACTTGGAAATGCTGAATGGTTATCAAAAAACATGGAGAATGAAATGGAATTTATTTAGATATTTAGACACTAATTTCTCGGGGTATTTCTTAACAGTGGGCAGAGGTCAGGCTGCTCCAGAAGAATCCAATGCTTGCGACAAGCAGTGGACCGTTTTTGTGGATGCAGTTCTACGGAAGTTGGCTTTAACCCTCATTTTGGCTTTTCTATGTACTAGATTTCATCATCCGAACATTGACTTTCGTTGACGGCCCTGTACTGCAATTTGTATTTATTACAATAGTATGGCTTCGACACGCATGCAGCGAGAAAATTAGCGCTGCATGTTTTAATAGTTTGGTTAGATGAGAACTAATGTTTTACTGCTGAAGCAAACTTACAGTGAGTCCACAGTGGCAGGCCTCTCTTTATCAAGTTGCGTGACTTTTTTGTTAGGAAACTCTCTAGTACATAGTACTTATATACCACGTAATCTGTAACCTCAGCTAACCCAAAAAACTGTTAAGAAATACTGTTTGAAAATATAGTGTTGTTGCGTACTGACCTCTCCGGCGAAGTACTGCTCGATGATGTCGTAGGCCATCTTGTATATCTCGACCTTCTCGTGGCTCTGCAGCGCCTCGATCTTGTCGATGCCTCCGCACTCCTCGATCATGTTGGCCACCGTCTCCACGCTGTCGCCGGCCATCTTCAGCATATTGCTCAGACCGTCTAGCACAACCTGCAATACGATATTGACATATTGTGTAACTATTACTTACTAGCAGTTACCCTCGACTTCGTTCGCGTTTATTTTAGAAAATAGTACCCAAAAACCTTCCTCGAGATATACTGTAATAACTAATTATAAAATTTCATCAAGAGCCATACAGCCCTTAGCTGTGAAAATCCTACGAACAGACAGACAGACAGAGTTACCTTCGATTTTATAATATTAGTATGAACATAATTACTTTTCTCTTGCTGCTATGTTATCTCTGATGTGAACATTATAGTTCATCTATCTTTAATTTTAGACATTCCAGCATATTGGATTGATGATGTAAACATTGTGGGTAGAAAGAAGCTGGACATGATTGGCACACGACCGGGATAAGTAGCGTACGATAAGAGAGGCCTTTGCTTAGCAGCGATTATGCGTTGATGATTTTGTCAAAGGTTTTAAAAACAAGCTTTTACAATTTCATCATGACATAATTTTACTATTGTGAAACTACTCGTTAAGACCAACGTAATGACCCTGACATGGCCCGGCTTCGTTGCAGTTTCTATGGCCACCACCTTGACTTCATCAAATATCATAAGACCAGCTCCATGCTGCCATATTATTGCATTATTAATGAAGTTACGTTACGAAAATTCAGCTTCATTGGACACTGAGTAGTGGTTAAAATCTTGCTCGCAAGAATTGATTACAGACACTGGACAAGAGACACTAAAAAAAGATTGTAAAACGCCACTGCAAAATGTAGCCTACGATGATCACATAAATTTTACCAACATTGAAAACTTGCGTGACCGGTTGTATGTTAGGAGAAAGAAACTAAGATAACTCCAGTTTGAACTGGTACTTCCTTG
Source organism: Peribatodes rhomboidaria (assembly GCA_911728515.1). NCBI lineage: Eukaryota > Metazoa > Arthropoda > Insecta > Lepidoptera > Geometridae > Peribatodes > Peribatodes rhomboidaria. The sequence continues at coordinate 17,852,253 of OU452169.1, forward strand.
TGCCATGCAAAATATCATTTTACCACGACAAAAGGTGAAGGTCAAATACACGCCCAATGATAGTGCTTTCATCTGAACATAGAACTTCGATCATAGATGTATGTATCCATAGATGTCATGTCATGTGATGTGTCATTAAAAATTAGGCCTCGATAGTAGCACCACATCAACACTTATATTTGTTTATGTATGAAAAGTTCTATTGAAAATTATCATACATGTAAAACTACATTTGAATCCAAGCCTTAACATTCTGCAATAGCGTTGATGACATTTGCTGAAGGGTTTTAGCACATTTAGGGTCGTGACACCGACGCAATCACAGAGCGACTGACCGCGAAGCAAGGCATAGCTTGCCTTGCTGGGGCCTACCAAATGCTTAAATTTCGTCACACTTTTAACTGTGCGGAAACGATAGGCTCAGTTAAGGGCTTGAATACTTAACGCCCACACGCACCAACGAGTACGCGCCGCGCTGCGTGGGCAAGTCTATATCGCGGCCGCCTTGCCGTGGGGTTGGCGCGGGGTGCAGACAATCTTTCACAATTACTCAACCGATCATTATGAAATTAGCATACACATTATTAAGGATACAGAAAAGGACATACCTTCTATCCCGAAAAAAAAAATAACAAGACCGCTGGTGAATTCGCAAGGTGTAACTAGCATAGAATGAAGCGAGCGTCACTCACCGTGATGACCTGCGTGTCCTTGCAGGCCAGCAGGCTGCAGAAGGGCGGGATGACGCCGCAGGTGATGAGCGCGCCGACCTGCTCCTTGGAGCCGCTGATGCTGAGGTTGGACACGGCCCAGGCCGCCTCCTTCTGCGTCTGGAAGTCTCCGCGGCTCAGGTTCTCCACGATCTTGGGCAGCAGCCCCGCGTCGATCACCGCCTGCACCTGGTGCTTGTTGCCCGCCGTGATGTTCGACAGGAACCACACCGCCTCCTTGCAGATCTTCTCTTTCTGGAACGGTCAACGGGGGCCATCACAGGATTTGCTCCTGATATTGTTTGGTTTTGAATTTAGATGTAAGATAATTAATTTTCTTGACACGCAATATGCAACATAATATTGATACAATACAATTAATTTTCAATAAAAAAAATTACAAGAGGTATAAACAGTTAGGAGTTATTTATACTGCTACTGCAGGATACCCTGAGCTAGTGGTCTCTGCGCCTGCGCCGCACGCGCGAGCGAGCGAGGCAGGCGAGCCTGCGCCGCACGCGCGAGCGAGCGAGGCAGGCGAGCCTGCGCCGCACGCGCGAGCGAGCGAGGCAGGCGAGCCTGCGCCGCACGCGCGAGCGAGCGAGGCAGGCGAGCCTGCGCCGCACGCGCGAGCGAGCGAGGCAGGCGAGCCTGCGCCGCACGCGCGAGCGAGCGAGGCAGGCGAGCCTGCGCCGCACGCGCGCCCGCTAACCGCCGGGTTGGCCTCTGATGTATAGACACCTTTATACATCATTTGTAAAAGACCATAAGGGGAGAGGAAAACTATACCAAGGATCGCAATATGCCGACGATAATTATTCTCTTTTCCGTTTTTACATTAGCTAAAAAAGAAGTGTCAACGGGTTATTTATACCAGATTATGGTAATGCACAAATGTTCAATGATTTGCATTCTAATTATTATCTCGAGATAATATTAGGGCCACACCCTAGCTGCAAGATAAAAAAGTAAACTAAACAAACAGTATTGCAAGTTGGTGAGTCATGCACGACATATTATTTCCTTGTTACATTCTGCGTATTTAGCAGACATGTTAACGCTATTCTTACTTCAAAAATAGAGCATGCGGAGACCTTTCAAATCATAATTTGGTCAGGTACTAACTTTTTTTATGAAAGAATAATCCTGCTCGAAACAACTCTAGTAGTACACCTTCATATATCCACAACCGCTCGTCAGATTTAGCTCAAAAACGAACTTAAAAAATCCAATCTATCCAATCTGATTCATCCATTATTTCATAACTACAAAACTTAATGAAGATTGGACCATCAATAGTATGGTTGGTACTGAAGTTATCGTCGGACAAACAATCCCCGAGTCGTCCCAGTAGCCTGAGAGTGAGAGCTGGGTCCTGGGGCCACTCACCGGATGCGACAATAAGTCGGGGAAGTGTGAGAGAGCGTCGCAGTTGAGCACGACCTGCGTCTGGTCGTCGGTGCCGGTCACGATGTTCCCGACCGCGCGCAGCGCCGCCGTCTGCACCTTCACCTCCTTGTGCGACAGCAGCGGGATCAGCTTGGGCACGATGCCCGACTCTATCACCATCTGGATCTGCTCGTTGCCGCCGTCCGTCAGGTAGCTGATGGCCCACACTGTGTCCACTAGCACCTGCACATGCATATAAAGATATTTGACGGTGAATGTGAGGATTGTTTCCTCACATTCACCGTCAAATATCTTTACTCAATTGGGTATCTAAGATACATTTATAAACATCAAAGTTTTAAAAATAACTACCACTTTCTTCACCATCTCTTATCCAGAAAAAGAGCTACTATAGAAGAACAGACAAGACACTGAGGGTCATTTTTTTTCATGAATCATAGGCAGATAGATAATTGTATACATGGAACCCTTCAGAATAATAATTGAAAACAAATGAGCTCTGAGCAGCGCTAATTTTATAAGCGTCAAGTAAGTACCTACCTACTTATTTAAATTTATCAGTTACACATGTGCTTGGGTACATGACTCAAGGACACTCACTCTAGTCCCGAGTGTAACTAGTAATAATTTACATTTTATACATAATATTACTGAAGGGAAGAACAAAGCAAGCCTATTATGATACAGGTTTATAAAAACTTGTACCTATTTTGATTTCAATACAAGTAGAATCATGCACTATGATATCAAAACTTGATTGTTTAAAAGTAAGTTGATCTTTAAAAGGCATGATAATTAAATCTAGATATCTAGTTCCAAACCACAAGAAGATCTTGACATAGATTCCGAATTAACCAACTGCTTCGGGTTTAGTTTGACATTTAAAGATTTTACAATCTCTTTAGATTTAATACCCAAAATATTGCAAGAATCAATTTGTTGAAATATTTACAATTCGGTTAAATGATTAACAAATTCAAAATAATAATGGTTATTTAGGTCTTTGCCTGATAGCATCCATGACTTTGCTTAGAAGTTAGCCAAATAAATATTTGTTATCTCTTATCAATGAGACATTCATGCTATAATAAAATAATGGAAGTTTTACTGGTTTTTACTAGGTAGACAATGTAGTTACCTAGCCTCCATTGTAAACAAGTTAAATTTCAGGTTTACAGTGAAACCCTTTTGTGGACTGTATACAAGATCTTGAGGAGTTGAGATCTCAACACTTCAAGGGGGCTATTCTTACTCGTGAGATGAGATGAGATTTTATTTTGGTCACTCTAACACTTATGACGTTTCAAACGAGAGCAACAAGGACGAAAAAAGGTGAGATGAAAATTTCAAATCTCTGAATAGGACCCCAGATGGGTGTTGGTTCAAGCAGAAAAAATTTTGCGCATTTTTTGATGTCATTGAAAAATGAACCATATATTACCATCACCATCATCACCATGTGTTAAAATACAAAATCGCATAATGTTGAGGTGACGCTGACTTCTTTGTTGACATTATACGATTTTGTATTAGACTATGGTGTTATTAGTTCACTTGTCAATGACGTCAAAAATTACTCAAGCATTTTTCCATTTGGTCTGTGCGGACCCTTATTTACTTCATGGGTATCTACTCTTTACTACCCAATTCTATTCATAAAGTGGATACCATGTTTCCAGGGGCTTGCATGTATTTGTATTGAACAAAGAATATTTGTGATATATCCACAATAAAAATGTGTCAAAACTGAATGAAATAAAGAACTAGCTGCTCAGATGCAAGCTATAAACTTTATGTTAATAATAGAACAGAACAGATACTTTTTTTATTCAGGTTTTTAGAACCTAATTGCAGCTGTCAGTGTAATCCTTTTTCTAATTCTATTGTAATTAGCAGCTACAAGTAAAGAAAATTTTACAAAGTGATAAAAATGATAAGTACTTACATTCATATCTACATGTGTGATGAGCACATTGAGTGCAGGGAGTATTTCTTGAATAGTCTTGACGGGGGGCGGTGGATCCTTACTCCGGCACAGGTTCACGATCACCCAAGTAACGTTGCGGAGGAAAGAGATGGGGATATCTGGCTTGATAAAGCTTAATAGAGGTTTGACAACTCCCAGTTCAATGACAAGGTCTCGTAAAACGGGTCCATCTCCAATTATATTGCCAAGTGCCCACACTGCTTGTTCGCAAACATTTTCGTGAGGTGACATGAGGAGTTGCAGGAAGACTGGCACGGCGCCCGCATGGACTACTTTGTTGGTCTGTGCAGATGTGCCGGATGCTATGTTGGTGAGAGCCCACGCTGTTTCAAACTGTAGAGAGAAAACATTAACATAATAAATCAACCAGTGCCAGTGATGCTATGAAAAATATACAAAAACAATGAGCCCAGACAAAACATTTTAAACATCTTTACAGCAGACTTATCAAATGAAAGATTCATAAGTAATCAACTCATTTGTTGTATTCAATACAATACATGCAGTTTTTATGTAACTGCAAGATGGCTGGACAGAAATAAAAGCTTACTCTCCAATGATGCCACCAAGTTTAACTCCTGTCTCCTAAGTAAAATGTTGTTATGACATTTTTAAATATGAATTGCCTACCTGTTTTTGTTTTAAAAGTAATTACTTAAGCTTAAGCACAATATTGTTACATGTTTGACAATGTATACAATGTTTGACTTCATCTGGAACCTTTTTTGATGTGTTTTTGTGATAAAACTTACATTACTAATTTTTTGTATAAGGCCATTTGACCATCTGATCTCACCATAATAGTTATTTTTTAACTGAAGCAAGCATACACTTCCTCAATTTGGGCTAATAACTACATTTTAACTTGGAAAATATTGTTTAAAAATTATGATAAACAGGTACAGGGGGCTTACCACAACCTCTTAAAACATCATTAATTAAGCCTTACTTCGTAATTTCGTACCATGACCACCCTAAAAGTATTCCTGTTAAGTTTTGATATCGCTTAGCAGTTTTGTTGACGTCACTCGATTTCGTTCATTCAATCCAAGGAACATTTGTTTAAAAACCGTACCATGACCTTTAAAGTATTCCTGCCGAGCTGTCAAAATAGCAGGAATGATACAAATGACAACGATTGTTAAAAAGTTGCTCTCCGTGTAACTTTTTCTATTTATAAGTGAGTTTTTGCTGTGTTTCTGAGGTTCTATTTGTAATATTTAGCAAGATGGCCGATGATTTGGAAACTTTCGAGTTTCTCGAAGCAGATAATGGAAGCTCCGTACTACGAAGGACGCCTTCGGACGGGCTCCAGAATAAATTTCAACCCATTTTCACATAGATTTTTTGTTGGCTAAGTCAGCTCCTTTTGATGCACTTGCTTCTTCTTAGAGTGAGCCTTCGCCTGCAGACTCCTATTAAAGCCCGCAGCGATTTCACTGTGGGTTTTTAAAAAGTCTCAGACTGAGACTCTGCGGCCGCTGTGACAAATTATTCTAAGCATTAAATTCTAGATATCACCAAAATAATTTTCACAAACTTTAATTGGATACAGCAATTGAATTTTAATTTACCTTCATGATCATAGGTAGATTTAATTTACGGTTTTGAGGGGAACCGAAAAGATGGTGTCATGATTTTGCATTATTTTCTAAAACGAAAACTCGCCTTTACTGAAAGAGGGAAAGAGGAGCGAGATTTATCTCATTTATCATCATCTTCATCAGAGATTTAATGAAAATGTTATGACAAACATACGGAAGACTATGGTGGTATGGCTATGTTGCCTCTAGCCTGCCCTATGAGTCAAAACAAAAAAAAAAAACGTTTTTGACATTGTTCATACAACCAAGTGTCGCCAGATGTTTCTTAGGAGAGATTGTACGCGAGTGAGGAAAATAAAAATTCTTAGGGAAGAAACTAATAATAAATCATAGTGTTTTTACTTGCAACTTGTAAAAACCGTAAGTGTAATTTCCCTGTATCGATAGGATATTGTAGGCACGATTTCGCTATGCGGTCGTACTATTGTACGACCCCGATTGTACGATTTTTACATGGCAAAAATCGTATAATTACGATTGACATCGTACATCTGGCAACACCCCACTCCAAAATACGCAAAAGTACCACAGAGTGTATAAAAGCACTTGTATCGTACATTCTTTTGACATCACTGTAGCATGAGTAATAACGTTTTAAAACATTATTGTTTTCAATGCTTGTGGTAGGGTACAAAACAATACTTATTAAGGAATGTAACAAAACGTTCCTGCGCAATGATGTTTTTGTAAAAGTTCATGGTAAGCCCCCAGGTCTGAGGGCAGGTTATCGACACTGGACTGACCTGCAGCGTGGGGTTGTCCGCGCGCGCCAGGCACCCAACGAGGATGGGCAGGATGCCGGTGGCGATGAGCTCGTCGATGGGCGGGTTCTTGTCGGAGGAGAGCAGTTTACGGCACTGCTGCACGGCCAGCAGTTGCCCCGCGGGGTCAGCTGCGTTGGCCGCTGACGCCACCAGCTGCTTCAGATCAGTGCTGGCCAGCGTCCGTTCCGTCTCCTCCTCGTCCGTTGAATACGCCGCTGGTACATTACGCCGCTTCTGGAGAGTCTCTTCCCTTTTATTTTTTCTCAGTTCCACTGTCACTTCGTTCCTCCGTCTGCGCATTTCCTGAAAATAGCGGACGTTACCGGTCAGCCGGCCATTTCTGGCTATGACAGCATCGGCCCGAAGATCGGGTCGTGGGCTGTGGTGTTTTTAATACTTACGTCTGCATCTTTGCCTGTATTTTTGAAGACATGCATGCGGTTTTTCGCTTGATCAGTCGCCATTTTATTTTCGTTCTGCCCGTGGAAGTTCAGACGTAGTAATTACGTTACGAAATAAAGAATTAACATAAAATAAGGAATGGGCGCACTAATCGAACATGATTTAACGACACTGCGAACGTTGCTGATTCATTAACCTCGTTTTTCACTGAATTTAACACCAAAATTGTCCGTTTCCTCCTTGAACTCGAATTTTCTTTTCTATCTTTTATTTTTTTTTATTCAAGAGATCCATAGACAATTTTGGTGTTGCCACTTTGTAACTAATTCACATATGTCACTAGCGATTTCCATAGTGAAGTGTAGTGAATAATCGACTACAAAATTAATCGATGCTGTAATTTTGCCATGTCAAAAAATGTCTTTTATTTTAATGTTTGGCAACTTTAGAATTTATTGATGAGCTTTTCCTACTTTTCTCACAAGTCCGCATTCGTCGCAGAATTTCTGCAGTTTAGAGATTGTTGAAAAATAAACAATTTAACTAAACTAAGATATAGTGCGTTAGTGTTTAAACGATAATCATGACTTTCTTGACAAAACCAAAGCTTATCGTGAAGAAAACACCGCTTATCCAAGCGAAATGCGACGAGGTACGCAGATTTTTTTTGCTAAAATTATTGATTTTATTTTCTAATTATAGCACATCAATATTAATTAAAATGATTGCTACAGAAATGTGTAAAATATGCTTATTTAATCTGTGTGTGTTGTTTGCCCAAAGTAACATTATATTGGCTTAAAATAGGTACCTACTTACGTAGTCATACACCTGCCTGCCATAATGGATTTGAGGATTGAATATATAAGGCTAACAATATTATTATTCCCACTTAGGTAGTTGTATATCTACCTGTTAAAAAATATTAAAATCACAAATAAATTTCGTAAGTAGTTATTAATAATAAGAACCTAACTATACATAGGATACCTAAACACTTACATTAATAACAGAATTTTAAATAAGTGCTTGTGCTGCCCCCTTTTTCCTTGACTGTCCGAGAAGAGGTGACTTGGTGTTTTTGGGTATGCGCAAATGATGTACCTTCCTGAGCACATATGTTACCCATGGTTTTAATGTTACCTACAAAAGACAGTAAGTTGTCACCATAACCTGTCACACGGCTATAGCAACCGTTTAAAGCTCTTCAGCGAGATTTGAGTGTCCGAATATTTTCCCACACTGGCGATTTGATCAGCGATTTCTCAGCGGAGCGAGACGCGCATGGAATAACCCTAACCTCTATATGATACTTCTTAGGAGGCGGTGGAGGTGCACGGCGAGAGCGGGCACTGGTCGGGGGAGCCGCGGCTCTCGCTGACCTCCCTGCTTTGCATGACCATCGCGGCGCTCATCGTGACGCTGTCCGGCATCCTGACCGGCTTCATGCTGTACCGCCAGTACCTTCGCGCTGGCACCCCGCACCGCTACCAGGGCTACTGCACCATTCCCATTAAGGTATTTAACTGCTAAACTTTTCATTTTTTACCTCCAGCTGTTGTAGAGCTCCTGCCTTTAAGAGTCCGGCGACCACTTTAGACTAACTTCGCATTGGCTTAAGGTTTTTAATAGCCATTTCGTCTAGAAGAAGACTACGAGCGAAGAGAGCAAGTAATGATACTGACGAGCCTCTAAAGTTACCTACAGAGTGACAAAGTGCAATTTCATTTTTTTATATTTGTACTTCTGTAATCATTCTTAAATAACTAAGAATTTCTCTTGTTTTATGGATTCATCTAAAAGCTAAGTATGTAGACAGCCTCCCTATGTAAAGGGATTTTTGATTTGCTTTGTCTATCTATTGAATAAATCAGTCAAAAGTGAGCCCTTACAAATGCGGATATTTTTCATAGCTCTATTTTCTCTTTAGGACTTTAAAAAAAAGAACATAGGGGCGTAGGTATAAGTTATTTAATTGCACATGCCAAATTTCATCATAATCTGACAAACGGTTTCCAAGAAATTTGACAAGCGCGTTTGTATGGAAATTTCAGAGCGTCGCGGGACTCTTAAGCGAAGTCTTGGAGTCTACTGAGACATCTTGACATTAGTTTCTTCGACGGTAACTTTAATATACTTTAACTTTAGTTGATTATCATGAAATTTTACAAGCAAGTAGCTCAAGCAAATACAATTTTTTTAAGTTCGAATATGAGCGAAATAGGACTAGAAGTTATGCGAGTCGAACTACTAGCTAGTATAGAAAAATTGGTCATCGCAATCAGGCTCGTCCGAAAACCACTTCGAAGGTGCCTGACATAGTGCAGCTTATCTCTTCATTGTTACGTTCTACATTAAACAAAAAATTAAATCATTTGACTGTAATACTTTGCAGTCGTTATGTAGGTACCTTATCCTAATCCAAACTAGGTAATACTTACTCGTAATTATAAATGCGAAAGTGAGTTTTCTCGTTTGTTTCTTTCTGTACTTGTACTTTTGTACTTGTTACAGAAAAAGACGTAGGGTACTTTTTAACCCGAAAAAAAAATAACGATTGCTGTGGGACTGCGGGGAAACCGCGGGGCGAAGCTAGTAATTTAAAATAGTGTATCTACTTACAGGAATATTCCCACAAAATTATGGCGTTTAAAGAATAACTAAGATCCTTACTTAAGTTGACCAACATGTCGAGAAGTTTAACTTTTTGAATGCAAAAAAAAAAATCCAAAATAAAAGGGTTGCTACGTAAGGCGATCATCACACTGCTTCGTGACGTCTGCGACACGCGCTACGACGGCGGCGGCGACGCGGACGCGGGAGTCTTCCCGCGTCCGCGTCGCAAGCAAAGAAAAAAGAAAGACAATGTTGTTTACATAAATTCCTTTGTCAAGTGAACTCCTACGCCACTTTTGCACTTGCTAAACTTATTATTAATTAGTTAGGTTTTGCTATCATGTTGCACTGTCCTATTTGCCCTTTAATGTGGCAAGTGTACCTATTGAGACAGAATCATTTGGACAAGACACGAAAAATACGTGTACAGTCTTTATGCACCTTAGGGCTCCTATAAACTGGCATTGACTAAAATTTTTCTATGACCATTTCATCTCGATGTAGACACCGAGCGAAGAGAGCAAGATACAATACTGTTATGCCTCTAAACTTACCTACAGACTGAGAAATTGCAATTTTAACAATTTTTTAAGACTAATGTTATTCGCTAGGAATTTCCCTTGTACCTATTTTGGTTTAATATGGGAATAAACGATTTCTTATGGGGTCGTTTTAAAAAAAAAAACCGGCCAAGTGCGAGTCGGACTCGCGCACAAAGGGTTCTGTACTATTCTGTATCTATAAAAACGGCAAAAAAAACACGTGTGTTGTTGTATGTTATTCTATTGTTTTTTAGCAATTGTTGTTATAGCGGCAACAGAAATAGGTAGATAATCTGTGAAAATTTCAACTGTCTCTATCACGGTTCATGAGATACAGCCTGATGACAGACGGACAGACAGACAGAAGGACGGACAGCGGAGTCTTCGTAATAGGGTCCTGTTTTACTCCTTGGGTACGGAACCCTAAAAAACTAAGACATTGCGGAACGAGATATAGCTCATTTAATTACACTTCTTTGGCTTCTAAACTTTGTGATATACCTATCCACCCGCCGCCATTTTGATTTTTTTAGAATTTCCGCGCACGAGGAAAGTAGTATCTAGGTAGGTATATTATATATGAGTTAGAGACACTTAGACAAACAGAAATTATTATGTACTTACTATTAAAGCGTAAAATACTTACTACTAAAGCGGCATGTTCTCAAGATATTTGGATGCAATGATCGCCATACGAGATTTATAAAAATCCCAAAAAATACCGTAAACATGTTTTGCGTGCATCCACATTCCATTGAATTCAAATAATAATTCCCAGGTTGAATAATCAAATATTTGCCAAATACTCGTAACATCGTTACAAATAAAATGCATAGCACTCAAAGGGGATTACGTCGAAAAATAAAACCGTTTTTTTTTTTGTTAAAAATATGCATTTTTCTACAAAAAGTCATGGACATATTGACCCAACCTCGTATCATCATTACAAATTAAAAAATCAATGTTTCAAATTAGCGGATAAATGAAAAAAAAATTGTATCTCAGCCATTTTGGAAAAAAATCTAAAAACTGACTCGGCAAAAAAAAAGTGTAATAAGCGAACCTGCTCACAAAATTTCACGAGAATCGGTTGAGGAATTCGACCTGTAGGGGAGACAGAGGTCGGCCGCGAGGCCTACAGCGCACAGAACCACTAGTATTATTACTGTGATGTGCATCGTAGGTAGGATAGTAGGAAAGTAGGTAGGATTTAAAAAAGTAAGTAGGTAAGTACCTATAAAGATCGTACATTACTCTTGAAATTGCGTTATTCGTTAGATCCGCGAGTCGCGCGTCCTCCGCGCCCCTCGCTCCGATTACGAGGCGCGTATCCGCTAGCGAGGGGCCGGTCGATGCAGCGCTGTTCCTAGGCGACCCGGCCCGTTACACTATGACTTATGCCTAGATACTAGAAATAGACTGACCTGACCTACAAAATTGACCTGACATGCTGCGGACAGAACGTTCAATCGATTGCTATGCATTTTTTGTTGAGTTGACGTAGTTACAGGCTTTTTAGGTATCTACCTGAATCAAACTTGTGACTAATAAGTACTGTTTTATCATGGAAACCGACGTGGTTTTCACACATTATGATTTATGAAACGGGAATTACTGGTATGACTATTAGTGTTCTCAATAAATGATTTTTTTAATTACTCGTAATTTAATCGAACAAGGGTGAAAGTCTGCTTCCGGTTGAAACGTTATGAACGTCAGAAATAATCTTCAATATACATAGTCTAGCCATAAATATTGTTACAATACTTATTCCTTTATTTTTTTTTCTGTGTTTAAATTTGGAATCCGTTTATTATGTTGAAAACTACAATCAATTTCCCGCCATTTCACATATATTTTTCGTGATTATTACTAAATTTACAACATGGAATGGGGTGTCAAAGATAACAGGATTGCAGTGATTGCGTTGCACGAAAGGGGTATGGAACTGTCGGTCATTTTCAAGACTCTTCAAAATCTTGGTATCAGCCGTATGTTCGTATATCGTAGTATTGACAGATATACCGACTCTTCCTCTGTTGAAAACCACAAAAGATCGGGGCGGCCGCGTGCGATGAGAACTACTAAGGCTGTTAATGCTGTTAAAGCCAGAATTCCCAAAAAACCCAATGAGGAAACAAAAAATCTTATCGCGAGAAATGAAGATACCCGCTAGGACTCTATCACGTATAATAAAACAAGACCAGAAGCTTGGTGCTTATCATCGAAATACAGGACATGCCCTTAATCAATGCTGCAGTTAAAGAGAGTGGATAGATCAAAACGTCATCTATCCCGTTACGCAGGTGAAAGTTACAGAAATATTATTTTTACCGACGAAAAAATTTTCACGATAGAAGAGCACTACAACAAGCAAAACGACAAAGTGTACGCTCAGAGCTCTAAAGAATCTACGGAAGTGGTTGGAAAGGTACAGCGTGGTCATCATCCTGTGTCAGTCATGGTTTGGTAGAGGGTTTCCTTTCACGGCGTCACAAAGCTTCATTTTTGTGAAAAAGGGGTGAAAACTTTAGCCAAAGTGTATCAAGAGACCGTCTTAGATGGTGTTGTAAAACCCCTTAGCAATACACTTTTTAAAAATCCACCGTGGAGTTTCCAAAAAGACTCTGCACCCGGTCACAAGGCGCGAACTACCCAAGTCTGGCTGGAAGCCAATGTTCCGGACTTTATAAGGGCTGAAGACTGGCCCTCCTCTAGCCCAGATCTAAACCCCCTGAACTACAAATTATGGTCAGTTTTAGAGGGCATGGGCATGGTCTGCTCTAAACGACACGCCGACATAGAGTCACTTAAGAAATCTTTGAAGCAGGCTAAAGGCCTGTATCAAAGCCAAAGGTGGTAATTTTGAATAAAATAATAGTTATATTTTTGTTAAGACTTCAATACATGTGTACATATAATTTTTATTAACATTACATTACTGTATAAAAAAATAAATGCATTTTCATTTGTAACAGAACTTATGGCTAGACTAGGTACATACACACACACATACCTACATATCGCCACGTCTTTCCCCCGAGGGGGCTGGCAGAGGTGTAATACCACACCCACACTTCGCCGGACGATATTCAGTCCCAAGTGTGACATGGGGCGAGCCAGTCGCTATACACCGGGCTCCAGTCATGTAGCAGATGACAATAATAGATATAATTATGTTCACACAATTAACGAATTGGTGCGTGCCGGCTGGGTTTGAACTCGCTCCCTCTGGTTTGAGAGGCGGGCCTTCTCCAACTAGGTTTTCATCTTCCAATTGACATATTATTTAAAATGAACCTTACTAGATAGTAGAGGTTCAAGGTTACTTTAATAGATACATAAATAATGAAATTATCATCAATAAACAAGTATCACACATACGCAATGTTCGGATCTCTAGATGTTTACCTCTACGCATTGCCCATTTGATTGGCTTTCTTTGCGTTTTTGTGAACATAGGAAGCAAGAAATCGATTCAAACTGAAAAATAAATAAGTAAGTAAAAAAAAAAGCGAGGTAGCTGACTACTAGACCTCCCTACCTGGTTACTACTCCTAGCCTACTCCCTACCTACTACCACCCTTTTTATTTCACCTTGGGAAAATCCTTTATGGATACCACCAACAGCCCGGGTGCGGGCACAGAGTGGTTATGTGGGAATCCCACCACTGACGGCCTACCCACTAAAAACCCAAGGGTGTTCCACCTCGGCGCAAAATGTCGGGGCTACGGGGACGCTTTGGAACTCTTCCGCAGCCCGGACAGCGCCAGCCCCTTCGGGCACCTCCTCGAAGCTTGCGCTCTCTCCCTCTCGATGACGATGTGTCGAACACCAGACGCATCGTCATCATCCACCTTCTCGGAGACCAATTTTGCCCGTGGGCGCCAGCCAGCACCCGTGCCTAGGCGCCCATGGTCCCCATGTGACGGGTCAGATGAGGGGCCCGCGGCCTGCCACTTCGGCCGCAGAAGATAGGGAGAGCGGCAACGATACACCGACACGCCTCTTCCTCTGCGGCCCCACCGCGTCCACCTTCGAACGGTAGCGACCCCGTTTGGGCCGCGGAAGGTAGGGAAAGTGGCAACGATATACCAACAGTCCTCTCCCGCCGTGGCCCCCAGCCTTCGGCTGCAGTCTCGCCCATGCGGCACTGCACCTCGCCTCAGTTGTGGGTCTGCTCATACAGACCCACACCCTACTTCCATATGGGCTTTGGGCTAAAAGCACCAAGAAGCGGCCCCCTCTCGGATTCCTCTTGGCTTACCGTGGTTGCCGAGGTCACGGGCTACTGAGCCCCCTCCCGCCACGACAAGGCAGGAACCCTCGGGGGAGACCTAATACCACCTTGGATTAACACACGGATTAACGGCGAGAAGCTATAGTCTATAGATAAATGTGTTTCCAGGAGACGGCGCTGTACGAGCCCAACAACTACTTGGTGATGCCGCTGCGCTGGTCTTCGGAGCCCGAGCTGCAGGTGTTCAGCGCGGCCGACGACCCCGGCGAGGAGCTGGCGCGCGCGCTGCAGGAGGAGCTGGACATCGGAGACACGCTCGAGAAGATTTCCGTCGTCGACAACGGCCGCCAGGTCAGCTTCATACACGACTTCGAGGCTAACATCACCGGTGAGTTTACCTACATTTCAGAAACTCTTCTTTTAAAATGATGCCCTACCGATAATGATCGGTTTTCACTTATAAACACTTAAATAGTTGCAAGTAAAAATATACAAATTTTATAATCAATACAAATTTGGAACCAGAATCGAAAACCGAGTACCTCTATCAACATCAGAATTGTTCACCCAGTAACCCCGTACACTCGTGCGCAGGCATAGTGGACCCGGAGCGCTGCTTCTTCATGGACCTGGACCCGGAGCTGGTGCTGGCGCCCGAGGTGTTCGTGCTGAGCATCGAGGGCGGCGGACAGTTCGACGTGTCGCACGTGCGCTCCACGCTGCGCGCCGCGCTGCCCGCGCTCGACCAGCTGGCCGCCGCGCGCGCGCTGCCCGCCGCCTGCGCCGAGCGACCCACCTACAAGCTGCACAAGGAGGACGGACCAGTCAGTGAGTATCTCGTCGCTAGCTCGCTCGCTCGGCCGCGCGCGCGCTGCCCGCCGCCTGCGCCGAGCGACCCACCTACAAGCTGCACAAGGAGGACGGACCAGTCAGTGAGTATCTCGTCGCTAGCTCGCTCGCTCGGCCGCGCGCGCGCTGCCCGCCGCCTGCGCCGAGCGACCCACCTACAAGCTGCACAAGGAGGACGGACCAGTCAGTGAGTATCTCGTCGCTAGCTCGCTCGCTCGGCCGCGCGCGCGCTGCCCGCCGCCTGCGCCGAGCGACCCACCTACAAGCTGCACAAGGAGGACGGACCAGTCAGTGAGTATCTCGTCGCTAGCTCGCTCGCTCGGCCGCGCGCGCGCTGCCCGCCGCCTGCGCCGAGCGACCCACCTACAAGCTGCACAAGGAGGACGGACCAGTCAGTGAGTATCTCGTCGCTAGCTCGCTCGCTCGGCCGCGCGCGCGCTGCCCGCCGCCTGCGCCGAGCGACCCACCTACAAGCTGCACAAGGAGGACGGGCCAGTCAGTGAGTATCAAAGTCAAAGTCAAAGTGTTTTTATTCAATTTGGGTGTCAAAGATACACTTATGAACGAATAATCTTGTCACTAGCTCGCTCGCTCGGCCGCGTAGCAACCAAGCCGCGTCGGAAACCTCCGGCTGGTTTAGGGACGCTGACGCTATGGCTAGCCACTCCGCTTTAGGAACTTACTTACTTACTTTTATTTTATCGACTAACACTTCCCGGAGACTACCCATCTGATGAAACAACCATCGTCGCAAAGAACGTACCGATTGTCCCTATCCGTAAACCGCAATTCAAATTACCCTGAAAAAGATTTTAGCTGCCTAATAGTATATCTGTTCTACACTATTCTTGTTGTTATTCTGTTCTTTTTGTAGTGACATTACGAAATATATTAAACACACGATTTCATTTCTTAAATTTAAGGGTCCGGCGATCACTTTAAGACTAACTTCGCATTGGTTTTCTATTTCCATTTCGTCTTGACAAAGACGACGAGCGAAGAGAGCAACTAAAGATACTGACAAACCTCTAAAGTTATTTACAGAGTGACATTGGTAGTGCAATTTCAATATTTTTTTAAGACTTTTGCACTTCTCTAATCATTCTCAATAACTAAAAATTTCCCTTGTTTTATGGATTTTTTTGGAGGCTGAGCTACCCACGTCTGTAGGAGTGTACTCTATTCTGATTCCCTACACGTGGCCCCCGGGTAGTGCTCACCCGGTCGCAAACTCTGGTGGAAGGCTTCGGCCGTGGCTAGTTACCACCCACCGGACCAAGCCATGTTTCGGGATGTAGTCCGGTGTAACCGTTCCGAAGACGGGTCTGAGCAGTAGCGCTCTTGTAGCGCCTCTGCCGTCTGAGAACTGCCGTCTTTGTACTTCTTCACTCTACAAAACTGCAAGGTTAGAGTGAATAAGTACCTTATAGGTCGTCGTGCTCCATCTTAGACCACAACGTCGCTTAAATTCAGGGGAGTTGGTGGTCAAACGCCGACCTATTCTACATAAAAAAAAGATTAATTTAAAAGTTGATTGGCTTTGTCTATCTATTAAATAAATCAGTCCGCGAGCCGCGAGCCGATAGCATTCACACGAAGATTCGTCCGCGGATTTGTCGCCAGCGATAAATGACGACGCCGGATTGGTACGCGTGTGAATGGAAGGTTTAAAAGATATCGTCGGTTGTGCTAGCCAAAATCGATTCGAAAACCTTTGTCAGACAAACCCGATTTTAGCGGTTAAAAGATAAATCGATGAAAACAAATGGCATAATACCAGCATGCCGGTTGTTGCCATGTAAGTATATATATTATTATTGTGTCATTGTCACGAACAATATGATCAGTAGATAGGGACATGGTTCCAATGTCGTAATTCAAAACCACAGACAAGGTGACTCTTTGTGTTAGGTATGTATGCTGACAGATAGTAATAATGGTAAACGATTGTAAACAGGAAAAATGTTGAATTGTTAAAGGAAAATCTGGGACTCGGTAGACACTATGAGACAAGGTCGGACTGAGCTGGAAGCGCCCGGGTGGCTCCCTACAAGCCAGGGGCCCGAGACAGGGTGTAGCCCCCAACCTGTTTGGCTTGCGCGCAAGCCAAGGCCGAGGGGGGACCGTGTCGGCTGGGGCCCGGCCGGCAAATGCCACCTTGACTGTATGGCCAGTCCGACCCTGCTACGAGACACACTATTGGGCAACGGCCAAAGGAACAACACATTTTTAAATATATTTGCATGATGTTTTTGAGTAACCTACTTCTTGCCAGACATAGAATATAATTAAAAAAAAAATCTTCATAAAATCTTTTAAGCACATAAGTATTACAGCAGGGTTTAAATAATAATAATAAATTTAACATAGTTAATTTTCCGTCTGAAACGTTAACGTACTTACATTTATAAAATTTCATCCAAATTCTTTCAGCCGTTTTTCGTTATTTAGGTAACAATATCCAAACATACAATCGTTTTATTACCTCAGCCGGAAGACGTTCACTGCTGGACAAAGGCCGCCTCAAATTCGACTGCCTTGGTGGCTCAGTTGGTAGTGTACTTGCCTTCTGAGCTTGGTTCGATTCCCACTTTAGCGCACACATTCATGTTATGAACATTTATGTTTGTTCTATGTCTAGGTGATAATATTTGTTTAAGTGGGTATGTTTTAAAAATATAAATGTATAAAATATCTGTGTATGTATCTCAGTGTGTGGCAGTCATAATACAAGTTTTGCTTAGTTTGGGGTCAGACTAAAAATGTTTCGAATATTCCGAAAATTGTTTTATTGATCTTCACATCGACCGGTTTCGCGCTGCTCGTATTCAGCTGCTTCCGGCAAACCCTCACCAGATCGTCGTCGTAGAACAATATTTGACATTTATCGGCCGAGCGAAGCGAGAGCTCCGAGTCTACTACGATAAACCGGCATTTGATCGTCCGACTTGAGCACCGATGATCCGATGTTCATAAAATTTTGCGGGCAAATAGTTCGCGCAAATACAATATTTGTTAGAATACGTTAGTCGTATACGTGTTTGAGTTACGAGAGTTGTTCGAGTGCGAAATAAGATTAATAATAGTGCAACAATAATGAATGTATTTCGAATAACAACGTTGTGTTGTGTTCCCGCAGTCCGCAAGCGCGGCGTGGACGCGCCGCCGCACGACTACATCCAGTTCGCCGGACGACACGTGCAGGAGATACAGATCTCCAACCTCGCCGACCTGCTGCAGCACGAGCAGGCCGCCCGGGGGGAGTAGGGCCGCGGGGCGCGGGGGAGCGGGGGCGCGGGGGGGGGGGGGGGGGCTCGCTGGCCTGTTCCATCAGAGCAAGCCGCGCGGAAGCAGTAGGGGGCTAGAAAGACGGGATAGAGAGCTCTGACCGCCGACAGAACGAGCGCCCGCCCGGGACTGCGGGACATCTGCGCCCAGCCCAGCATGGGAGGTAAACACTTGCAGGGGGAGAAGGAAGGGAATCACACATCAAATCAGATCTCAATCAAACTGTCATAAAAAAAGAGAAACAAGAAAAACCTATCTTGCTGACTTTCAATGCAAATGACTTGGGTGCCTACATCGAATAAGATACAATAGCCTCCCCCTCACACCGTAGGGTTATCAATTAAATGAATGTTAAATTTAGTCCAGATTAATAATCGTTAAGCACTTTAAAATTAGATATGATCTTCATACTCACTAGATAATAAAATGTTCACCATAGATTCTTACTTGAGGAAAAAGACAGTGATGAAAAGTAGAGGGTTTCTTAGGTTAAGTTTTAACGCCATCTACTGGCTAACCTTTCACAAATGTTTTAATTTTTATTTAAAGAAACTACCGTTACGTACAGTAAAGGGTATAATGAACATGGAAATGCCAAATTATCACTTGTCTTGCTCTGTCTAGTGATTAAGAGAGAGAGACAGATTTAATTTTGCAATACATGTTTGCTTAGATGCTTGTAAAGGGCCCCCGAGACGGTCAAACGGTTTGTTTCAAACGTTCCGTGTTAGATGTCGGTTTGAAGGTCCATCAAACGGCAATACTTAATTTGTGTCAGTTCGCCGCCGTAGACAGTTGTTCAGACTTGTGTAGTGGTACCAGGGGGTATCACTCCGCAGTTTAGGTACGTTTGTCCAGCGCACCTCCCGGGTAGGAGCGTGACAGGAGGTTGCCGCTCGGCTCTCGGCAGTGTGCTAGCCGCGTCGCGCTAAGTACTAGTTGCGTGGGTTTATAGTTACCTAACGATACAAGTATTGTCATTGTTGGTCAGAAACAATAATGGTAGGAACAGACAGACATGTTACGTATGCCAATATAAAAATCGGTAAAAGGTAGACGAGTATGTTAGGTAAGGTTAGAGTGCTTTTACTTACTAAACTAAATTGTTAAGTAAATGTGGTTTTTTGAATTAAAACACACAGTGGTGTCAAGCAGATTGTGAGCGCTCGTGTCACACGATAAGTTTAAATTTCGCGTAACGGTCAAAAGAGTAAGTGATATTTTATACCTGAATTTGAGTATTGATCTAGAGTGAACCTTCTGTACATAGTACTATTATTTATTCTATGGTGATACATCAATTGTATACATCTACAGATAATGCTATAAACGCACCACCACCACCACCACCAGCATGATTACCGCACCAGATGATTATAAAAACTATTTTTCCTATTCTTCTGTTGTTGCGTACAGAAAATAATATGCTATGATAAAAAACTACAAAAACCAGCGCAAAACTGAAAAATAAAACCAGAAAAATACCTCTCCAACTAACCGTGTAAAATCAAAATGGTTTGATTCAAATCGTTTGACCGTCTCGGGGGCACTTAAAACTGTATTTAGAGGAGAAAAAACAACTTAGTCATTATTCTTAATTAAAATAGGTACGTATTGATATTAAAATATCTCTTTTCTAGTTATAGTTTAGTTCGTCTGTTAGTTTATTTCCTAGTGCCATTTTCAAGCATTTACATTAATGTTAGTCAGACTTTACTGTTTTCACTTGATGTAATCAATGTATGTGCCACACTATTGCACATTATTCTTAGTAGGTATAGGTACACAAATAATATTGGTGTTTCAAATACAGAGTTATAGTTACAATAGAACCTATAAGTAATTAAGATGTCTTGGCAAATTTAACAAATCTAATAAGGAATTAAAATGTATTATCATTCTGTTTTTTTTAATAATTTTTGTAACTTGTTCATAAGCAATTAAACAAATAGAAACACGATAATATAAAACCAAGTAATTGTATGAATAATACGTCATCAGTTGATAAATATAATATTAATTTTAAGAATAATTTGTTTATACTTATGGGCGAGTTAGGCTTAGTTTAATTATTTGCGTATTTACGAGTATTATTTGGATGAAATTGATTGATCTTACTTGCTACGAAACTGTTTGAATACCTTTTTTTGTTTGTGTGTTTTTCCTTGTTAGTTTTCCTGTATTTATGCTCATCTTTAATTATAATTATGTAGGTATGTATGTAGACATTGCAAGTTTCTGTAATTTATTTGTTTAAGAGTTTCTTTTACCACGAATAAAGTGTCTAATGTCAATGGCCTTTTACTGGTCCCAGTCCAGTTCCAGAATAGTAAAATAATATAGACCCTGTTCAGTACGCTAAATTACTCAAAGTCAAAATGTTTTTATTCAATTTAGGTATCAAAGATACACTTATGAACGTCAAAGTACGTAAGTACTACCTAAATCTGAAGTGATTCGCGTTTCACAGCATGCCCGCTAAAACCCTGGCTGGGTTTTTCCTCTTCCCGGCGCTCATGTGTCGGGGCTGTAGGGACGCTCCTGTCGTGATTGCACTTAAGAAAGTCAAAGTTCAAAAAGAAACTTGAAAGTGAAGTGGAAAGCTCCAGACATTTTTGTCTTTTAAATAATTTCTTTTTGGAACATAACTTGTTCACAGAATGAAACTGCCGCGTTCTACGATCTTTCGCATCTGAGCATTGATCTAACCACTGCTGGCATCGTTTCTTACCACTGCGACGAGTTTCCATCGCTCACCGGCCCATGCAGGGCACTCCTTCAGGGTGTGCGCTGCACCGTATCTTCGTCGCAGCCGCAGTGGTGGCTCTCGGTCGTAGTACTTTCCAAAGCATCTATGTTCAGAAAGTACTTGCACAAGCCGGAAGGTAAGCGACCCGTGCGCCCTGTCATGCACGCTGGACCGTCGAGGCTGTCCTCGACGGTCCAGCGTGCATGAATTCAGATTCCAGATTCCAGCCCTAGGCTGGGCTAACTGTTCCTTCCCCTCTTCCAGCATGGACCGACGAGCGTAGATCTTCCACACTTCGACCTCCCTCGGTGCCGGACTTTGCACACGGTAGCGGAGTTCCATGCGCCTTGCGTACATGTTTGCTTGTACCTCCGCTTCCAAGTCCCAGGGAGGTGAGCCGACAAAAAGACATGCCGCCTCATTGGATATCGTGCGGTATCCCCTCATCACCCCAGTGGCCATCGCCCGCTGCGGTCGCCTTAAAAGAGCAACTACCCTGTTGTCGAGAAGTTAGCCTTCTAACCTAACCAAGTGGGATTTGCCCTGATAAAGGAGTCTGGCATTAAAGGTTTTAGGTTATTATAATGTTATGTCTATCAGAATTGCGGTTCGTTTTACAGATATTCGGATTTTATTAAGCTATTGCATAGCTTCTATCGCGGGCCTCGAGCGTGGAGACCGAATCCAGAAATTCCGTAACGAAAATAACCTAACACCCCCACTGCGACCGGCACAGCGGTGATAGTGATACTTTGACTTGGGTGACGCGAGAGGCTCGACGGGAACACGGACTCCTCTCACCGCTAGATGGCGTTGTAAAATATGTTCTTTAGAAGAACGACATACATAGAGTTGTATGACCTACATAATTTTATTTGTTCATTAAAAGATATAAAATAATATTTATAAATATAAATAGAAGTTTTTTTACATTTTGATATATTTTAATATGCAAGTATAGCAATTTTTGTCAAATTTGAGTATTATTTCGAAAGAGAAATTACTTACGGCATACATTTTCAAAACTAAAACTAAATAAAAGCAAATTTTTGGTCAGCTGGCTTTTATTTTAGTCACTTCAGATTTGGATGCCAACGACTGTATTTACATAGAAAATGACTTATTTTATTATTAATAAATTTTTAGGAGTATGATAAAATAAAAATATTATGAAGCAAAAGTGTTTTTTGTTTGCACGTTTGTGTTCTTTTTCGTTCAACGTGCTAACTAAACTACTGGTTCGGTTTGAAAAAATATTCCAAAATATTTAGCATTAACCTATTCCACTTATCGAAGAAAAAGGCTTTTCCGACAAATATTATAAATAATCGCTTACACGCTTAACTTATAAATAATAACCTGTAAATCACATAATATAATAAATATTTCATTAGTATTATTTGCAAATTGTGTATTTTGAAAAGTAAAACATATCACACGCGGATGAAGTCGTGGGCAAAGCTAATCCCAAAATAATTTGAATAATACACTCGCGATCTAATTCAGCTTGGCTATTTAATAAATTTAATAATTTATTCCCTAGATCCGTCCCTGTTTATTTAGTTTTGCCATCTATCGATGCATAGCAGAACTTTTAATGACTTTTTGAAATATCACGCTTGTCTCTTTAGTTCGGCAACTCGCCTCTAGGTGGCATTGGTTGTATCGGCGTTACTGCGCATGCGTAATCCCCTCTTCACCCCGCAATCTGGTGACTCGTGCCTGCTTAGAGTTTCGGCGTTAGGGCACCTCCTCTTTGTATTTACTTCATAGTATTATAATTGCATAAGTTGATAAAAAATGCTATGCAATAGCTTTACCGCGGCAGTCCCCGAGTGCCACACGTCTTTTTTTATTATAATTAATTCAAATCACATCTTTTCGGTCAAAAATAGTAATTTTGGCAAATAATCACCCTATTGAATGGCCTGAGCATCAGCCAGCCAGTTTATTAAATGTTGTATTAGACCTTACGGCTGAATATAATTCAGGAAGCTAGCTGAACGGCGCCATTTACTGAAATGGCTAGACTGTTAATTGAACGGCTGATTAGGCAAGTTGGCTGCGACATCCACAAGGGCACATTGTCTTAGCTTGTTTAGATTTTAACAATTTTGAGTTCTGTGTTATAATATTAATCCCATTACGTTTATAATATACTTGACATACTCGTAAACAATTAGAAACAAATTTAGCTGTTGTTATTTTTTTATTGTTCACAATTAGAGCGAGACCTGCCGGGCTATTCACAATTTCAAAAATTTTAAACCTCAATTATTTGACTCTCAGTCTATATTTATAAGTTTTTAAAGGTGATTAATTCTTTCGATCGGATTTATGCTTGATTCCCTATTCCATTCCAAAATGTATAAAAGTAGACTGAGATTCGAACAATTTGAGTTTGAAATTTCTGGGATCCGATCGGAAACGTTTCCGAATGATTGTACATAGCACCGCGGCTATTGGTAGGTATCTATATAGCTTACCTTATACCTAGGTATGGTTCAAAATTGTGTATATAGCCGTCAGTTTCTGATCGAAATGTAGTTGTTATACTTACCTAATGTAGTTAAACTAAGGAATCATTTCGAACGGACAAATACATATTACCTTACTGATGGTTTAACTATAAATAATAAATAAATAAATTCGGGACACTTCCACACACGGTCACCTGACACCAAACTAAGCAAAGCTTGTACTATGGTTGCCAGAGACTGATATACCTACATACTTAGATATTTTTAAATACATACTTAAATAGATATTAACACCCAGACATAGAACAAACACAAATATTCATCACATAAATGTTTGCCCTAGGTGGGAATCGAACCCACACCCCCACGCTCAGAAGGCAGGTTCACTACCAACTGAGCCACCGAGGCAGTCAAAACTGTAGATATAATGTTTCTGTTTCTTCCATAAAGATTCGGTTTCAAATACTCGACTGCTATTACAGTATTTACAGTCACGCTCAACCGTAAAGCGGGGCACTTACCTAAACATGTTGCACGCAACGTATCAGGGGGGCTATTCCTGCGCGTGAGATGAGATGAGATTTTATCTTGGTCACTCTCACACCTATGACGTTTCAAACGGGAGCAACAAGGACGAAAAAAGATGAGATGAAAATCTCAAATCTCCGAATAGGGCCACAAATACTGTACAATCCACTTGCAAGAACATGGTTACCGCGCGTCGAGCACACTGTCAGCGCCTTTGTTTTTTTTTTTTTTTTATTATGTAGAATAGGTCGGCGTTTGACCACCAACTCGCCTGATGATAAGCGACGTTGTGATCTAAGATGGAGCACGACGACCTATAAGGTACTTATTCACGCTAGTCTTGAAGTTTTGTAGAGTGAAGAAGTACAAAGACGGCAGTTGAGTGAGGCGCTACAAGTGCGCCACTGCTCAGACCCGTCTTCGGAACGGTTACACCGGACTACATCCCGAAACACGACTAGGTCATTTCACGGCAAGGCTTGGTCCGGTGGGTGGTAACTAGCCACGGCCGAAGCCTCCCACCAGAGTTTGCTACCCGGTTAGCACTACCCGGGGACCACGTGTAGAGAATCAGAATAGAGTACACTCCTACGGACGTGGGTAGCTCAGCCCCCAAAAATTTGTGCTCGCGTAACAACCGCCACCCGGCGGATCGCTGCGAGCACGCTACGCCAGGCTCACGCCTACCTACCTAAAAGTCCGGCGACCACTTTAGACTAACTTCGCATTGGCTTAAGATTTTCTATAGCCATTTCGTCTAGAAGAAGACTACGAGCGAAGAGAGCAAGTAATGATACTGACGAGCCTCTAAAGTAAAGTAAAGCCTGTAAAGTAAAGTGTACCTATAGAGTGAAAAAGTGCAATTTTAATATTTTTTATGACTTTTGTACTTCTGTAATAATTCTTAAAAAAATAAGAATTTCCCTTGTATTATGAATTTATTTAAAAGGTAATGATATAGACAACCTCCCTATGTAAAGGAATTTTTCATTTGCTTTGTCTATCTATTGAATAAATCAGTCAACTTTGACCTCTTACAAATGCGGATATTTTTCATAGTTACAGACATAGTTCGCGACAGACAGCGAAACAAGGCTTACTCTTGTTTCGCTGTCATCTCTGTGATCACGACGCCTAAATGTGCCAAAAACACTTTAGCAAATGTTATCAATGTTATTGTGGAATGATAAGGCTTGGATTCAAATGAAGTTATATTCATCTGATATTTTGAATAGAACGCTAAATGTCGGTGCGTGCCGAGCGGAACTATTGGACCTGATTTTTAATGAGACACGACATATACTCGTACATACGCTTGAAACAGTATCTAATACATTGTGTGCTACACGTCAACTATACCCGCTCTACAGACTAGAATCTGATACATGGATAATCTGTAGTTATCGACAGCTTTACATTAATTTCATATCGGAAGAAATTATAAATTCTGAGTAGGGTGTGGCTGTCATAATATCATCATACGATTAACTAATTTTACAACTCTGGATTAAAATTGTTACTAGAATAGATTTCCGTTTTAAAATCAGATTACTAGGTGTTTCGTATTTTGTAAAAACTTAGGTTTTTTATTTGTGTTTTTGTATCAAAGTGCTGGTTTTAGGATGTTGTAAAATTTAAGGGTATTATTCTACCCGGTAAAGTGAACAACTGTTTAAGAAAAAGTTTGCAAAATTCTATAAAAAGAAAAACTAGAGTCTCCATACAAAATTGATCACGTGTCTAGTTGTTTTGTACGATTGTTTTTCTTCCGAATTTTGCAAACGGATGTTCTAAAAGTTGTTCTGTTTGCTAGAACAACACCCTTAAGTATTACTACATCTTAAACCTGCATCTTGTTTACGTGTAGGCCTACCTACTTACAGTATTGCTACGGCACCCGGCGGCTGATTGAAGTCGCTAGTATCGAGTAAATGAGAGCCCCGCCCGCAACAGAACGGCTTAATCGCACGGCTCAGCCTCAATTTAGATAAATTAATGTAGGTCCTTCTTTATGGCACCGTAATCGGTATCTAAACAGTCCGATGGACCCGACACACGTTAGGAACGGTACAGTTCACGACAAACTTTATGTTCGCTTCGCTTATCATTATCATTACTTAGCGGTCAAGAAGTAAGTGTTCGATGACTAACTAAAGAACTTTGTAGGCGCTGATATGATTTGATGAACTTGTAGCGAACGGTTAGATTTATATAGTACAGAAGATGACCGCTAGTGTGGTTTTTGGTTTCACATCAGAAATAACAATACAAAGAGAAATAATCTCGCTTAAATAGTTGATTGAATCAGGCGTTACTTTGCAGAAGTTCATCTTCAAACTTGTTACTTGGACAATATCTAGTGTAATTCCGCTTTAACGTCGCATTAAGTACATTTTTTATTGCTTTGGATTTTTTATTGCTTTTTTATTGTATAATTTTTTAATTTGTATTGTACTATTTTAATTTTATTGTATTCATTGTTCGAAAATTATTTCTGTTAAATTCCTTTCTAAATAAGCTTCATATATCAAATTGT
Organism: Peribatodes rhomboidaria; assembly: GCA_911728515.1. NCBI lineage: Eukaryota > Metazoa > Arthropoda > Insecta > Lepidoptera > Geometridae > Peribatodes > Peribatodes rhomboidaria. Next base: position 17,878,959 of record OU452169.1, read on the forward strand.
ATAAAGTTTTTAGTAGATTCCATTAAATTATGTCTGTTAAATTCGTTAGTTGAAATATCAAAATTAGATCACGTTTAAAATTAGATTCAAATATCAATTTCTATAATTTTTCTAGTAAATTTCATTAAATTCATAATAATAAAAAAAAAAAATTAAAAATAGAATAAAAAATTCGTATTCCTTGATGTACTTAATGCGACGTTAAAGCGGAATTACACTAGATATTGTCCAAGTAACAAATCTCACTTAAACTTTAGTGTTCCAGCTGACGACCTTTTCACTGAAAGCAATCTTTAGGCTTTTTCCTTCAACCTTGCTTCTATCTATATCATTGCACCTGCACGATATACCTATACGAGTAGTAGTGGATCTACGTGGGCTACGTGGACTACTACCATGTTGACTACGTGCGCGCACCTACTACGGCGGCTTCTTCTGTGAGCGCGACGCTCGGTGGCCACGTATAGCAACCGCAAAGTTTGGCACATGCTATAGCCATCCGGTATTTATCGGGCCGGAACGTCGGACAGAATGTAATAAAATGCGCGTTCGCTCTCAGAATTAGGAATCCGATTAATTCGAAACCTCGATTCGAGTTCAGTAATATGGATCAGAATAGCGCTCGCATGGAACCCATCTACCTACGTTTTGTTTATTATGTTTATACCTACGACGAGTAGGGGCACTCGACCAACAATTACTTAAATAACACATATTGCATATACACTTACAGTATATTAACTAAGCAAGTATTATATTCAGGTATCATCGAAATCATTTCCCGCACACTAATTTGAACTTAACGATCTAATTAATTACTTATTCAAACTTACCTATATATATCGTCTGCTTGAAATACGTACTCTGCAGTCCTTACTACTTATACGAAAATAGTGTCCTTTATTATGTACAAAGACATCGTACCTAGCGTCTTTTGTATTCAATATCGTTGTCGTCCTTTAGATTAATATAATAAAACATGCACAAAAGACTCCGGGTCGTACGTTCCATTTTAATAAAGCAGAACAATTTCTATACTCCAGGAACCTTCCAGAACTTTCTGGAGTACGAAAACCTGAGCATTTTATAAAGGGCTGCAGCACACTTAAGCATATCAGCTATCGGCGATTTTGGTAGTGCGTCGTTACTTCGTTGCGATTTGTGACTCGCTACGATTGAGCGTGGTTGCTAAATTGAAGGACAGTGGAGTGCAGCATTCAGTGACAGTATTAAGATTCCAGAATTACCTGCCTATCAGATACGCGAGATTCAAAATTCTGCCACTGTATCGTGCAAAAAGCCCGCTTCCAAAAACAGGCTTCCGTCAACTCTCCTACATTTATTAACATAACTTTTTAAGATAAAAAAACGACTGTGTAAGAATTTTACAAGGAATGAGCAATGAAAATGGTTCTACATAGAAGTATAGCATCGTTTAGCGCTCACGCTAAAAGTATAGTGTGTGCGATGGTCTTTAGGTTTTCGAAAAAAAATCGCCATAGCGGCCGTGCGCGGCGGCGCGGCGGCGGGCGGAGGCGTGCCATTCACTCGCATGCACCTGTACGCTGCATGCTTCATTCTGCTGGAAGCCATTGTACGCGACGTGAATGGGACTCTTTTGATGTTTCCTCCAGAATTTCCCAATGCACAGTTTTTGTGGTGAATTTAATCATGAATAGAACCAACCGGCGCCAGCGGTTGAGAGGTCGATATTTATAGCCTTCCTTAAAATTATAGCCATAAATAGTTGAAGTATTTAATCATTAGTAGGTACTTAATGAGGCATAGGTTGTAGTCAAGTAGGTGTCTAAACACAATACATGACGGTATTGCCACGGCAAGCAAATAAGTAGTTGTTAGACGAATGAATGTGTCGTTAGCCAAAGGCTAAAGCGGAAGCGAGAACGGTAAATTAATCAATGCAGAATGCCTTTAAATCCATTATTATTATTATTATGTAAAATAGTGTGAGTAACATAACATTTAATAAATAAGACCCGTTACAAATTAATGTGGTTATGTAGACATTCATCTGTTAATCGTCCCCGGCCACGGAGGCCCGCCCTATCTCCTCGATACATTGCTCCGTATTCGTCCCGGATCAAGCTTCAAATCCTCGCAGTAAACACTAACAGCCCGCTAAGAGGCGCTCCATTTACATATTTCAACAATTACACAGCTCCGGATCCATTATAATTAATCTGTAATTGCGATTCGCGTCCTTATCCCTGGTTTGTTTGGCTAAAGCGGCGGACAGGTTGCTGCAACGCCTCTAGGAACAGTTGTCAAGTTTTAAATAGGAAGCCAAGCTGCAAGTCCCGGTTGTTTCTTTTAGAATCTAGAACGATCAGTAGACTAATTTGTAGACAATTAAGTTCACGTAGCTAGCTTTCCAGTGTACACTTATTAAATCCCTTAAGAGACTGTATAATTTGATGAGAAATCGTAACGGAAAATTTGAAAGAAGATGATTATAGACAACCAAAATAAACTAAAAAACAAAGTTGTAAATGCTATTAAATCGACTGAGTGCGTTAAAAATTGTTAAACATCAGTCGTGACCAGCTAGTCTGTGCCATCATCCTACGTTGAGTTCAGACAGGCTAAATAAATAATCTGCTCCGAGCCTAACAATCCAGCTGTACACCAAAACGCGTTGTTTATTCTGCCAATATTAGTAGGTATCGGAAGTTCGGTTAGTCGTATACAAGGCGGAGTGCTCCGCATTAAGATATGCAAATGTTATTAGAGTCTGTATTATCTTTTAACTGGGGCTGCGATACGATGTTTTCGCGTTTATAAGCCGTCGTATCGGAGATCATTGGAGATAATGCCGTCATTAACGTTCGGAGACGTGCGACACGGCCTCCTTACCTGCTAACTACTGTCGTCAATGTCACAGTGGCTTGCGAAATCTCTTCTTAGCCAAGTCTAATTAATTCATCTACAGGTACTTGTTAGGTTTTAGCTACAAAATTTGATTTACCTATATATGTTATTGTAGCACAAATGACTCCCGTACACATTACTTGTTGCATTAGATTTTAATGAAAAAAGATTCCTAGCTTTTCTTCTCACTTATTTGTAATGCAATTTTATAGTTTTATACTCATAGAATTAAAACAAGTCTGCTCTGTTCTCAAGCGTCTAGTGTTGTGCCATCCATGCGACCTGCAGTTCTGATCTCATTCTGGCTTGATGACTTGGTGAGCCTCAGTACTGGCCCCAAGATCGGTCAATTACTGCTCCAATTTGGCGAGTGTGTGCCGTCCTGATAATATCGTACGCTAATTAACATGGAGCTAACAGTATCTCTTGAGACTTGGGGCCATATTCTCGCGCATGCGATTTTATCTCGATCACTGTCACTCGCATGACTTTTCTTACGAGAGAGACATTGACCGTGTTAACATCGTATGCGCCAGAATAGAGCCTCTGGAGATGCGTAGTGCGTATTTTTTCTTTGAGGTTTAAATAAACTGAACTGAGTTGGCCCTCACCTGGCTGTCTATTTTAATAAATTTTATTTATTTTAATTAATTTTCACCTTCTTAAATGCTCGTAAACTGATCGTAGAGAAACTTTGTTGTGTTTTAAAATGTTAATTAGACTTTAGTGACAAATTTGTATAACAGACACTAGACCGCGAATTCCCTAAGCATGCAAGCAACTTAATGCAAGTAATATTCACGTAAATTGTACCTTCGTAATGTGTATACTGTATAACCAGAGGACGAGTAGCAGTGGTGCAGACGTGCCCATCTAACCGAGCAGCGAGCGGCCGACGTCCTAACTTCAGGTGTCTAGCTAATCTTGGCCAACACTGGGAGCAGTATCTTAGCTTAATTCAACTAAGCTCAGGTGTTTGTGCTTAACTTCCCAAGCATAACTTACCTGCTACGTACACTATGAAAATTTACTTTGCTTCAAGTGCATTTCTATGTCATGTACATGATGTGTTTTTATATTGTTTGGTACAAAATAAATAAGGTTACATTTGAAAATAGTTTTTAAAACATGCTTTTGCATCTCCTATCGCCACCTTACGACTGCATCATAAATATAAGATCATCTCCATAGTACCATATTGTTGCGTTGTTATCATAGATTCGAGTACCTACCTATATAAAATTTCAGGTCAATCGAACACCGAGAAGTGGTTCAAATCTTGCTTGCAAGGTTTTTAGTAAATATTAAATTAATTCGGGACGTTGTTTCCCGCGTGGTCGTCTGACCTCAAACTAAGCAAATCTTGTTACAACTCACATTATTAGGTACATGTGTGTTACAAATGTGAAGTTACTGGAAAGCTTATAAAAACACAAATGATTGCATTAAAATATTGTCTATATTAGTTAACAGATCGAAGAGATATAAGTCTATCAAAGGAAACTAATTTTATTTAAATTTTAATCTTACCTTCGACAAAGCATTTTATGGACATAAATATTGTTGTCTACATCGCAATTATGATAATTTTTAAATTAAATTTAACTATTATTATGTTTTTGACGTTACCAAATGTCATCATTTATCAAAATCAAATAACCTGAATAAAACCAAATAAAAATTGAATAAAAAATAGAACAACGATTGAAACTACCCTATATTATAAACATAGGAAAACAGAGCCAGCCAGCTCGTATTGTGTACCTCAATTATGTATCCGAAATTTGTTCCATTTCTCGACAAAACGAAAAAACTCTTCAGAAAAATAACCTCGTATTCGGCAACCTTGTGACTAGATAAGTAAGTATTGTGCTCAGTAGGGCTGTCTGCAATCTAATTTCTCGAGGCCAGTAGGGTTGGCATCAAAGGGCGGCCCAATCAGATCTAAGTTATGCAAATCCGCTGATCGCCGGGCCCTTCGGCCAGCCCTGCCAGGGACTGCAGGCCTAAACGGCTAGTTGTTTTGATGGACGGGATGAAAGCTAGCGGCTTATGAATAAGAAACCAGAGTCCACTTCTTAGAAGATACCTACTTTGGTGTATTTTTGTTAAATACAAGTATTTTTTTCTTGGAAAGGCAGTGCTACTTATATGATCTGTGGTTGCTACGGAGTTTTCAGTACTGCCAGACGTAACTATGATGTACCTAATACGAACATGAGAAAATACTTATCTACACTGGTTTTGTATAAAAATAAGAAGATCTTATTTTTAAAAGACTTTTATTTTTCAAATAGGTTTCTTTACGTATCTATCCATTGGTAAATGCTCTTGTTTAAAACGAGATTGAGATATTTTTATTCATCAGAATTCCCAGTAGGTATTGCAGACGTCTTACATTGAATCATCATCCTTCTTTCGATTTGCAATTGATACACTCGTACCTACTTACTTAATGTTGACTCATACAATACAATACCATACAATTATAAGCATATCAATACTGATGTGTAGACGTGATTGATATCCTTGCAAGGAAATCCTCCTATCACCACATGCTATAACTATAGCAACTATGTATACTCTGTATACAACATTATTATGTTTGATCTCCGCCGCCCGCACGATTACACGTTCCCTACAACAGCTACTAATCCTGCAGGCAGCGCATTTAGCAAAACTAATCAGCTCCGTGTTCCGTGCAAACATTTGCTGGAGGTGCTTATTACGTGCAAACATCGTGCAAACATTCGGTGCGGCACGGAAGTGATAAACATGAACAATGTGTCCTGCACAGCTGCTGGCTGGTCTGAACACCGCTCCCGTCACGGTTTGGTACACTGGTTGTGACACCAATTATCGCATTCGAAATGAATGTGAATGTATGATTAATTTATTATTATATTGATGAAAAAAACTATGATTGTTTGTTTTCAAAGTTCGCAGTTCTAAATTTTTGATTTACTTGCCTTGCTCTAATGATCAATGCCCGTTTAATTCATGATCAATGTAGCGCGAGCGCTACACCACTACTACGACGTAACCTCTACGACAACACTATGAAAAATTAAATTCTTTAGTTTAATTATCTTGATGTGTCAAATGTCAATCCAACTCTGCTAAATAAACTCTGCTGCTGATAAATTAACTACTTATGTCCCACTTAGAGCTGTGATACCTGTGTATTCGTATTTACCTACTATATACTCGTTGGCACATAGTTTCCTTGCCAAGTTCTTGTGATTGCGATCTGCTGTCGCCAAGTCTTGGTTGTTTAAGCGCTAAGCTGTCAGGCATTCGGCTGTTTAGCAGCTCAAATTTTCGCTAGTGTTTAAGTAGGAAGTAACTGTCTTCTTAGATACAAAGAAACACTAGAAAGGTAGTAGGTTAGCGAATTCATATGAATTTAAAAACATTTCCTTCAAACGAAACGCACGAACAAGTGTTGTCAGAAATTACATCTAAGAAGATCATTGTTGTGATATAAATATAAGTTGACGGTGTCAAAAGAAATGCTTACTTTGGGTACATTTAAATTTGTCTTACTTTCACGGGAACAATGACTCCCATTCCTTCCTCAAAGTGGGAGAATGACTCACGATTTATTTTCGAGTACAGGTTCTGCGTCGCGGGTCCGTGCTGTCTACGAACATGTGTGGGTGTAGAGTGTACGTATACTGTGTGGTGTAGTCCCAGGTTGACGCGGCACGTGCTGCCACCTACTCGGAGCTACTCACACTGCTGGGCGGTCGTGTGTCGATTTCATTTACATATCTTAATCCGGCGATGTCGGCCTCCTCCCACGGGTTTGCTCAGTAATACAGCCAGATTACTGACGTACCACTGTGTGCAGCGGAGATAATGAAATCAAAATACACACAACATGGCTTGTGGAGCTTGACTTGATGAGTAAATGTAGAAACCGTTAGATGTTGTCCGAAGTTTTACTCACTTCAAAAATTTGTAAGAAGCCGTAGGACATTAAGAAACCAAACCAAAGTAAACCTTTATTTATTAGTATAAAATTATCCTTTTCATCAAAAGCAAAACGGCTTTTTCTAAACCTCGAATAAAAATAATAATTTTAATTTAAAAAATAAAGACGTTTGATTATTTGACCGTTGTCCTTAAATTTATTGCCTATGTACCGAAAGTACCGAAACCAAGTCATATTGAGGTCCAACATTTACTCGAGATGCTGACTACACTGCACTATCAACTCGCCAGTCCCTCCACGTATGGTTACTACATATCGTCCTATTTCCCCCGTGAGGGTCTCGGAAGAGCTAAATGCTCCACAAGTTTCCACAGGGCTAATAAACATGCCCGCTACGCTGTGTCATACGGAACCCGACGAGGCGCAACTATTTTAATCTAACTTGCCCTTTCGGCCCTCTTGTAAAATTCGCGACGAGCTCGCTTTAACGTTTCTTAATAAATAACCAAGTTTATCCTCACTAAAAACCTTTATCTTTGAGATGTAGGGCCTATTTTCGTTTGAACTTTGGCCAACTGGAAGTCTGGAGGTTGTCGTTATTGAATTTTGCTACTTGAAAATAAGCTCTGATGATCGAAGTAGTACGCGGGAGGTGGTGTTTGAAAGCGTGTTACCTAAAGTTGGGCTAAGCAGGTAGAGTGGAAAAGTTAGTATAAGTTCTAAAAGGCGGCACGGAAGGCTTACCTTCTCTACAAGATATTCGTTAAAAGTGGGCTTACGAATTTATTTTGTAAAATATATTAAACCCAGTTTTATGACGTTAAGAATTTTCTGTTTGAAACTAATTTTACTTCTGCTGGCTTAGTGAGTACCTCAATATCCACTATTTTTGATGATGAAAGCAATTCATTAGCACTTTGCTAATGATTTGAACTAAATAATAATGTACTTAGCTAACAAAACAACTAACTAAGCTTGTGTACATTACGTGGCGTGGGTCAACGTTTCTGTAACAAATTGCAATTTGTATTTTCCTCCGTTCCTCTACAGTCTCTCACATATCTGTTTAGGAAGTGTATACCGTACACAATTAAACTTTACCTACGAGAGCATTCTACCTACTTATAAACCACTTGTGAGGTTACTGCGATACCCACAGCCTGCGGCCACGGCCAGCGAAGATAAACTCGAATAGGAGCACAGATGCGGCGTACAGCTGTAAGCTACCAGCATTGTTACCAGTTACAATGCAAAGGTGAACATAAATCTAGATTTTAATCTCTGTACCTAACCAGCTTTTAGCAGATTCTTAGAGTTAGGGAAACAAATTGTACACAACAGTCCACTTTTGGGTTTTTTAAAGGCTTAAATAAAAATGTTCTAAAAAGAGAAAAATCTTTGAATAGAAAAACACCTGGTTATTTCATTCCCAATTCGTGTTAATCCGATCTATAGGTAGGCATAGTGTTTGACTTACGCCGCGTCCGAACACTCTGAAACGGGCCCCTGATTTCACACATCAGGGCCTTCGCAAATTCTTGGGTCGCCGCCTCTGGCCCTCCCACGGCCCTCCCGCGCCCCCTCGGCCCTCTGCGATTGATATGTGATGTACTTATTGAGTGGACTAAGCATTTTGATTACACTGCTCAACGGCCCTTCACGGTCAAACGCTTCTAATCCTCAGCTCGTAATTTGAACAGAAATATTTGTCAAAATCGAAATACCTACCCCTTGCTCGCTGAAATTGCTTTATAGCATGAGCAGCGAAAATTGAAATACAATTCTTTGGGTTCTCTTAAAATTTCAATCCATAGAAACATACAAACCATTTACTTCGATATCACAGAGTATTTTTATATGCCTAATTTTTAACAACGTTTTGACAGCTTGCACCAGTACTTTTCATAAAGTACCAGGTGACGCGGATATAAAATGTTCAATAGCCTAAGGCTATATCCGTAAAAGTATACTGTGATCATACTTCGAGTGCGCGACGCTACAATCATAAACAGAAATGTTTTACGGAGAGCGGAACAAGAGCCGACCGAGGGAGAAATATGGTACAAAGTTCTTGGAGAGCGTCGTAAGTGGCAGTCATGTCTCTGCAACCCCTTAAAATTGCATTCTGAGCTGTTCCGGCGTTCAAGTTTTAATGACATCCGATGCAACATGCGCACATCTCCGCACGGCCTGCGTCGCCACCGCTGCCCGTGCCTTGCCCTGCGCTGCCCCGTATTGAATTTATTAAATTCCTTTTTACTCTTCATGCTCGACAGAAACACGTCCTGAATATTCGGACTCGCAGTTTCGAGTGCTCGCAAAATATGAACTCTATGAAATGCGGATAGTATTAAAATGTTCAGAAGATAGGAGGGAAATATGTAAATTGTATCGAGCCGTCGGTCCCCCGGCGTTGTTATATCATCTACGTCTTCGAGTTTAATGTAGTTAGGGGTTTTGAAATTGTGCGAGAGGGTTGCCGTTCGATTATGCAAGCAATTTGAAATGTTCGGGGATCATTTTTATGTACCTATAAAATATTTTATGTAAGTAGACGACGCGTTATTGAAACGTCGCCTAGGAATGCGCTCGTCGCTTTTCACGATTTCCCAAACGACGATCATCACAATACAACACAATAATATTTATAAAAGCTTCCGATGGCCGGCTTTATTCCCGACACGAACGGAGCGCTCGTGTACAGACGTGATGCTGGGGAACACTGCGATCCATCACGGCGACGGGCTTAAAATTCTCCGAGAGCGTATTATAATTTTCCTCGTAGCTTTGTAAACATTTAGCTGATAATATTTTAAACAAAGTGTGTATGGCGGCGGCGGTGCGGCGGTGGCGTGCAGCGCTGCGGTGCAGCCGAGCGGCCATGCGTGCGCCGAGCCGGGAGGCTATTGTTAATTCTGTAAGACAGGCGGCCACGCGAGCCATGCACTGCGCTCTGAGGAAGCATAAAAATAATTTATATGTCGCGCGCTGTCGCCGTTCCGCTACGTTTGTTCTCCCTACAGCTTTATTTGTTTGGTTGCAATTAGTCGGAGTACATGTGTACGTGGGCCGAGCGCGGACGTGGACCCATTCTACGAGCGCATCCGCCTCGCCTCCAGCTCAGATCTTTTAAATTGATGAGCTTTCTTGGAAAACAAAGAGTAGGTACGTTATTGTGAATCGCAAAACGAATACAACTAGAATATAACATTTCTTACAAACCGATTTTAAGCTTGAGAGCGTTTCGCGAGCCAAGGGTTCCGTAAACATGCCGGAATTTGGCTCCTTAGGAAAATGATTTCTTTGAAAAGGTCAGGAATTATTTGGCTTTTTATGAAAATTACGTGAAGCAGATAATATTGCAGGGCGATGTGTTTTTCGAAATATTGTTTGGGATTTTTTGGGGTTTTACAAGGGCGGGTTCCCTTTGTTTGGATAATATACAGTTGAGAAGGTCGGCCCAGTCATGTTGCGAGGCTGCCGGACAATGCTTTATCTACAACATCATCATTTGCTACAGGCTAAGAACTTGAGCAAGGTCAAACTTACGTTACTCGAATTTGGACAAATGTAGTTATTATGCAAATGTGTAAAAGGAAAGATATCAAGGTTATATATTTAAACTAGCTGCGCCCCGTGGCTTCACCCGCGGTTGAAAAGTATCCTATGTGCTATTCTAGACTATACTCTACCTCTGTGCCAAATTTCATCCAGATCTGTTCAGCCGTTCTGGCGTGAAAGAGTAACAAACATCCATCCATCCATCTAAACATAACATTTATACAAACGTTTCGCGTTTATAATATTAGTAAGAGGATTAAAAAAAACCAAAAGAAATGTTGAATGCAAGTTCTAGTCAAGAACATAATGAAGAAAGGTTTTATTTAAGATTGAAGATTTAAGAAGTACCAAGAAATATTCCATATAAATTAACAGCGCTGGTTACATTACGTATTCCGTCATCTCGCAAGTTCCCGCCAGATCCCGGGATAATTAAACTAAGATCCCGTCACGCGCCCATCCAGGGCAAGTTTTTACGAGCGATTACTTCGACAAGTTTAGTGCGTACTGCGTAGTCGTGCTGCTAAAGATGTTACGACTCAACTGCGTCATTTTAACACACGCCTTATATACAGCTGCAGGATACATTGAATACAATTAATTTAAGATTAAAAAACCCCAACACCGATTTTCACCAAACATAGCTAAGAATACTCTCGACTAATTCACCTTCAAACAAAAAATAAAATAAAAATCGTCAAGTTCATCCGTATGGGAGCTAAGATGCCACAGATAGACACACGCATGCACAGACACTTTAATCTTACACAAAAATTACGGTTTTTGTTTTGGCGTCGGAAAGGATAAATACCAAACATTTTTTACTCTCTACGCTCCGCTGTTACTGTTGTTGTTTATACGAGTACTAGCGACCCGCCCCGGCTTCGCACGGGTGCAATGCTGATACTAAATACACCACAGAAAAACTGTGAACGTTGTATATAAAAACATAGCGGCCCGCTCTGGCTTCGCACGGGTATAAACAAAAAAATGTTATTGTGGGATATCCATAAGAGATAGACATATACCATCGCGGAGTTTTCTGTAGACCTTTTCAATGTGTACAAATAATTAGTACATTATTTTGATAAATCTCGTAGGGTTCAGCCTGCGTTTGCAATGTAAGCGGAAAAAAACTGATAATTAACGACACCACATTAGAAACCTCAAAAATAACAGTGTTTCTCCACTATTTAATGGATGTTATTATACATATATACCTTATTTTTGAATCACTCTATCTATTAAAAAAACCGCATCAAAATCTGTTACGTAGTTTTAAAGATTTAAGCATACAAAGGGACATAGGGACAGAGAAAGCGACTTTGTTTTATACTATGTAGTGATGATTCGATATTACTTGCTTACTATAGTGAGCTGTAACTGTATCTGTAACCGTTGCACGTTCCTGTTCTCAGAAAACATAGTCTGTACGTAGTTTGCGAGCCTACTGCGAGCCGACGACTTTCCTCGTTACTGTCTCTGCCTAGCCACGGTCACGGTATAATAATATACTCCGCCGCATTCCGAGTCAAAAATGGTCACGTGGGCAGCACGTAGTGATGTCAATCGATGCTAAAGCAAGACTGAAATATGTCATTTACAAATAGTTCGAAAGTGTTAGAGACGATGACGAGTGACGTCATTACGTGTTAGTGCTGTTTTTTTAGATCATGGTTACAGTTACGGTACGCTAGTGAAGTGAGTACCCCGCTTTACAGGTACTGTGAATTTTTTCATGGTAATAAGAAGCCTTCATTTCATATTTTCCTCAAAGCTGCTTAACCATAAAGAAGTAACAAATATAGGTACGTACACCTTCACTCACTCAAAAACCTTCGCATTTCATCAGACTAAACTGTTTTTAATGAGCGTCCAGTATTTTTTGGCTCTTAAGTGAATACGCAACTGCTAATCAAACACAGCACACACATTACCTAATGTGTTCAATTATGTATATGTCACATATCTGCATTCATACCAGCACGATCTCGTACTGGGTAATTGGCGAGCGTTAATTGGTAGGCCGCTGACATCGGATCAAGATACCGTCGATATCTAACTGCCACGGCTAGACGCCGCGCCAATCTTTATAGCCGCCTCTGATGTCAGCTCATACACTCTGTATCTGCTCATGTTTCACCTCTGTACTTTATCGGACAATTGATCGACTGCTGCTTTATCGTACAACTGATTGCTCGATTACCAATCAACAATAAAGCCGCAATACTCTTCATTTCAATATTTGGAACTTACTTTTAGGCCTAGTACTAAAACGACGCTCAGTCATGAGTCTCAATTCAAACCTGGTTGATCCATACATAAAACCAGTTTTAATTCGAGATTAATGGCTGAGTGTGGTTTTTGCATTAGGGTCTTAGGTCCGTATTCAAAAACGACGCTCAGTTTTGAATCTTGCTTTAAACATATCGTCCGTCAGATCTGAAGGGGCTGGCAGAGTTGTACAATACCCACACTTCGTCGAGCAATATTCAGTCCCAAACGTGACATAGGACGAGCCTGTCGTCATACACTCTCTCTAGTAATGTAGCAGATGACATTAAATATGCACTTAAGTATGTACACAATGAACAAATTGGTGCGTTCCTTCGGCTGGGTCTAAACTGTTTAAATAAAACTGTTTAGAAATATGGTAACCAGTTTTAAATCGAGATTCAAGACTGAGCGTCGTTTTGGCATGCGGGCCTTCGTGTTAAAAATTAAGCTGAATCTGATTATCATTATTTCGTGCCGTTGACTTCCTTGAACAGTTCTAAAATTCTGCCATTGATGACGTGACTATGTTCAGAGCGACCATACAGATTGTGGCGGACTCTACTTCCTCCCAGCGCACTGTAGGTGCCGTAATTAATGACTGGAACCACGACTGTCGATTGTCGCTGATTGCAGGACGAGAGTGGAGTCACTTTGATTGCGAGCCGGTGGCTTGGAAATACCCTTAAGTGGAGATTTAGTATTGAAACAAACAATCAAAGACAACCGACTTCCGGAACTAATTGTTGCTCCTCCGACGTCTATGTAAATTGTATGGTAATTTTATAGATTCTGTGCTGAAGTATTTCAAGGTCAAGCTACATGGTTGCTAAGGAAATTACTTGATTGAAAAGTAAATAGTTTTGCTTTGAAGAAAACTAAAACCTCTAGCACTAACTAGCCCCTATACTGATTTCTGATTGACTTTTGTCTTTTGTAAATCTAGCTCTAAATTAAAAAACATTTGCTCTACTTGATCTGATAACAAATTATAATCTACCGTAATTTTATTTATTTAAATTTCACAAAACTTACAGTTCTATAACCAGAAAAACGTTTTGAGTTAATTTTGCTATGGGTAGGTTTTAAGTATTTTTAGACATATCGCTAAAGTAATAATTACATTTTTAATTATATTAAACTGGAAAACAACAAGTCAACATCGATATGTCTAGCGTGTGTTACAGATACAGATACAGATCATAAATACTTTTTTTTAATGTAGTATTCTACATAAAAAAAGTATTTATAATCTGGTCGGCGTTTTACCACCAACTCGTCTGATGTTAAGCGACGTTGTGGTCTAAGATGGAGCACGACGACTTATAAGCTACTTATTCACTATAGCCTTGAAGTTTTGTAGAGTGACGTACAAAGACGGCAGTTGAATGAGGCGCTACAAGTGCGCTACTGCTCAGACCCGTCTTCGGAACGGTTACAACGTTACTCGTCTTCTTTTCTATTAAATATAATACAATGCTTGTTAATTGCATATTATTTTGTTTGTATGCTTGTTAATCCTTGAGTTTGATCGACCGAGCGAGCGAGTGAGCGAACCGTCTATGCTTCGGCTTCGACAAAAATGCTTTCCTGTAGAGAGTAGACCTGTAGAGGAAGACAAACGTCGGCTGCGAGATCTGCAGCTCACAGAGCCACAAGTATCAGAGTTTTAAACTTTGAGTTAGGATCCAAGCAGTGCAAGACTGTGTGTAATCATAACACCGCCAGGTTATAATTGAGTGTACAGTTTCCGAGGTAATCCTCAAACTGCTGTAATACAATGATCGGTTCCCGGCTCGGATTACAGACAGCCACCGGAGCGATGCACTAAGCCACTTAGCCGAAGATACGCTATCACAACATCGCTGATGCAATGCGAGTAAATAGCTTATGAAGCTGTGATTATATGAGTAACAATAATACACACTTGTTCTCACAGTCTACTTGCTTTAATGCCAAAGTCAAGAAGGGGTTTTTTAATTAAGCAAAAGATTGAACGCAAACATAATAAATAGTATTTAATAAATAGCTGCGCCCTGCGGTTTTACCCGCGGTTAAAAAGTAGCCTGTGTATCAATCCAGGGTATAAGCTTCGTCCATCCGTTTGAGCGTGAAGAAGTAACAAACATACACACTTACACACTCACAAACTTTCGCCTTTATAATATTTAGTGTGATGATTCCCTGCAATTACATTTTACAATGAACTGACTGTAAAATGATGAAACGCGTAGCTGTTCTTTACAAGTGTGCTACAAAAAGTGCGCCAAAATGAACTACATGGATGATTCTTTACAGTAATATGTCTCCATTAGAAGTAGGCAAGTACTACAACTCAGCGGCGGAGCGCGGCGCTCGGTAAGTGAAATAACTAGCCGGTTATAATATAACCAGCCACTCCAGCCAGCTCATAAGCAGTAATGAACGCTCGTTATCACGTAGGTGAGCTAACTCAGAGCCACCGAGCGGGATATTGTTTTATAAGTAATCGTGGGACTGCGGGTACCAGCTCTATGCAGCGATTGAAAATAAAATTGAGCTTGTTGGGTCTAAGGGACAGTTCTCAAATCGGAGACCACTAGATGCGTGTATGTATATGTATGTATGTTATGTTTATGCATTTTTCCCTTACTAACAAACGTCGTAATATAATCTGGAAGAAATTTTGGTCATTCAAAGAAATCTTAAAAGGAGACTACTCGATAAATATGAAAAAAATTGTAACAGATGCCTGCATACTGCCCTGCCTGCTGTATGGTTGCCAAACATGGGTATTCACGACAAGAGCTAAACAAAAGATGGGCGGCCACAAATTACGATACAAAGATGATAGGTGGACAGCCAAAACAACAGAGTGGAAAGGGAAAAGGAAAAAGAAGAGTAGGGAGACCAAAGAAAAGGTGGGCTGACGACTTAACGGATACAGCAGGAAATAACTGGCAGAATATTGCAAATGACAGGGACAAATGGAAGAAACTGGAGGAGACCTTCACCCGTGGAGAGGCCCATATCCCAAAGAACGTACTAACCTAGATTAAAACATCAATGTATGTACTAACAAACAAGAATTAACCTTTACATTCACAATGTTGTTTAAGGGAAATGGGAAATAAAGGCTTTTTATTTTTTGTATATTCATTTAAATAATAAAAAACATAATTTGTTTAATAAAATAATAATATTTTGTATATTTATTTATAATAATATTTATTTGCAATAATATAACAATATACGTCGTATAACTTAGTAATAGTTATACAGTGTTTTGTCTTTGTCTTTCTTTTAAATTTCTAGCTTGATCGAGAAAGACAAAAAACTGTTGAACTATTCCGAGGCTGTAGGTACAATGTTTATTAGTAAGGGGGTTTCTGTTGTTCTGTTGTATGAGGTTTCAATATCAGTTATGAAAGAAAAATCCACCCAAGGCATACTTAGACCACTTAGGCCCGGATGCTAAAACGACGCTCAGTCATGAATCTCGATTCAAAACTGGTTTTACCACACATACAGCTTTAAATCGAGATTCATGACTGAGACTCGTTTTAGCATTCGGGCCTTAGGGTCTCTATTTATAAGACGTGTGTTTTTTTTTTTAATTTTGTACACCTACAAAGTTAAATCAATTCCCTCACAAACCAAGCCACCTAAAGTACCACAGGTCCCTCGACGTTCTACCAAAGGTTCTCATCCAACCGACATTAGGTCCGCTCTCCGCACACAATGGTGAAAGTTAGCCCAAACAGTTTGTCCAGGCTCGCCTCAAGCCCCAAGCCTCCGGAATGCGAGACAATGCGGCCAAGGCATGTGATACTCCTCGATCCCAATCGATTGGATTCCGAATACACTTGCGGAGGTCGACGCCTCAGCATCAATTTGATCTGTGCGAGCCGACGATAATTGCCATGTAGGTGTTAGTACGAATAGGTACGTAGGTGAATATACGGTAACACAAATACTGGATACGAAAAGTTATTTTTAGTCTCTCAGTAACCTTAGTAGTTTAAGGTTTTTGGATTCTTGTTATGATTTTACACGTCACAATACACAATTTGAGGATTGTAGGGTGTTTCAAAACGCAATATTTATTCCGCGATCAGTTTCTGCTTCCACGAATCTATGCTTAATTAACTCTAACCTCATCTAATTGCAAGTATGATTTAGTAAGCTAGGTATGTAAAACAATTTACTTACGAACTAGTTACGTTTGAGATCACTTTAAGCTGACAACCTAACTAAAGACCGCTAACTAGCAGTCCAGATCTCTAGACCAAGGATAAAGCTTTGTATTTCAGTGTGTTCATGGTGGTGTTTTTTTAAAAGCAAATAGTTATCTATCTACCTATCTAAATGCCGCCGGTAGCACCCGGAAATCAGCCCCAAAATTATCATGTTAATGAACACGTTACGTACACAATTACGACGGGATTTAGTGAGCAGATAGAAGGAGATAGCGCGTATTGTTGTACTTGCAGGCTTAACTCGAAACTGTGCAATTATTGCGTACAGGCGCGTGTCGTGACCGGAATACACGTTCATATTCATTTGCCATTAAAAGCTGAGTATGTACATGTACACTGTACATGAACCCACCTGTGATATTCGTACGCGACAGTTGCTGTGAACATTGGCAATAAATGTTACACCACAGCGTGAAGACCTAAGTTGTTTTGGCGACATTTTGATAGGCGAATACCTACAGAATATCGTTATCAAATTGTTATTTGTTAGTTATTTCCTCTTCTTAGCGATAAATAAAAACATTTTGAATTTTGTTAATATGTTTTGAACAAAGTGAAGTAGCTCTAAAAATTTGAAAATCTGTGCCTGCGAACAAATACCATAGAATTGTACGGAAGTAAACAGCTGAACATATATTTTGTTCCAAAGAGTGGACCTCTCCAGTTTCCTCCGTCTGTAGAGTGAAGAGTCCTGTAGTGGTCAATAATTATATCGCCGGTTGCCATTGTGCGGCCACAATGTAATAATTACATTGGCACCGGCGGCGGGCGGCGCGGCGGCGGCCGGCGCGCCGCTGCCGGCTCGGCTCGCATTGTGCCCAGGAATCTAATTTATTTCTATGAATAGAGTGAGCCCTTTTATGTAATATGCTCATTATGAACCCCCCGAGTACATTTAATAGGGTTGCTAACAATGAAACGCG
Source organism: Peribatodes rhomboidaria (assembly GCA_911728515.1). Taxonomy (NCBI): domain Eukaryota; kingdom Metazoa; phylum Arthropoda; class Insecta; order Lepidoptera; family Geometridae; genus Peribatodes; species Peribatodes rhomboidaria. The sequence goes on from OU452169.1 coordinate 17,896,781, forward strand.
AGATGGATACGATTCTCCTTTAACGACACACCGCACCTTTTTGCGTATTTCGTCCTGAATTATTCACGTCAATATTCCTCACAAAAACGAATGATTCAGGTCGTTTGTTTCATGGATGTATCACGAGGATGACGATTATAATGAGATCGGGAGAACTGGGATAGAAGTTCATCTGAGCGTCGTAATACGCTACAAATTAACCGCCGGGAAGTCGAGCTTGTGAGTCCAATATATTAACAAGGAAAAAGAGGAAGGCTCTCGGCGGAGATGATAGTCTCATTAGTGGGGGTATTCAGGTGGTCGCAGCCCTGCCCCGCAGGCCCCAGCCCGCGGGGGGCCATCCGAGCATTAGCGGCGCGATGTGTGGGGCCCCGGCCCACAATGCGCGCCCTACGCGAGATTATTCAACTAATGTTGCTTTTGTTTAATAACGAGCGAGCAAATTGTTTCGGAGCTTCCCTTTGTGTGCGGAGGAACTTTAGTTTGACAGCGGATTTCAATATATGCGAGGTGGTTATTAAAGCTCGCGAGCGGAAATGTTCAGAGTTGAGTGGGTTTCTATCCTTCTAATTTGATAATTATCTTGAGAACTGCTCGATATTTAGTTTTACCAAACAGAGAAATAAGAACACAAAAATGATAACGGTGTCAGTAATACCTCCTCAATGCTATGATTTCACTTACTTAGTACAAAAGTTCCCCGAGTGAACGTCATCGTCATTAAACTTCAAAGAAACAATTTCCCGCTCCCACTGCGAAGCTCCGTCATCAATCACAATTTGACAGAACCAGGTAAAATGGCGGCCAATTAAATACCCGGATCGCAAGTCCGCATACTGACACCGTTGCATACAAAATAAGGAATGATCAGAGACTCAACTACGAGAATGAAATGTTACTTGTTAACTGTCGTGACAGGCGTTCTAATTTCAACAGCACTAACAAAAGCGAAACTATAAGGTCCGTATTATATAGTGTTCCTTCATATAATTACTGTCAAGTTCCTTCGCAGACTTGGTGTATGCGCAGTGTCGCTTTAAAACTTGTTCATAAAGTCGTTGAAAGCGATTCGCGCCGTGCGCCGTGCACTTACGTCACAGCAGCTGTGAATTCAGACCTATACTGTATTAAATAAAAGTGCAAAAATATTTTATTTAAAAATATTTTTTTTGCGCCTCAATTCAAGGGGAAATTGGCGTAGCACGTCTTGCCTATTTGCCAGCGTCAAGTAATACAATTTTTTACAGATACGAGTAGATGATGGAGTGATGATGATAAGATGATGATGAATCTATCCCCTTTCCCCATTTTCGTAAAGTGATGGATACTGAAACTTTATTGGAGTTTTGTAGAGCACACGAAAAGTCACGTTACGCAATGTTTAAATCATTTGCTTACACTCGTGCACGTTAACGAACCGATATAGGCTAGCAATCCACCATTATTGCACTGTAACGCTCGTAGAATCACAAGATTTAGAAAATAATACAAAACCACAACAACGCGATGACGGTACCTGCCAAAAACTTGAAATAATTATGTTTCAGTAACTGTAAAAGATGCCACAAACGACAACTTCAATTTTTGGCATTGTCAAACACTTATTAGTTTTACTTTCATCGCATCATTTTAGTAGTCAGAAATCAGAAATCAGAATTTATTGAAAACTCCTATAGTTACACGCCACGTTAGTCTGCATGTCCTTGGTCTGTCCGTTGATTGATCCGCCGGAGACGCCTCGTCTTAGCAAGATTAATGAATGGTTGACAATCACGCGGAAAAACAGAAGGTGCGCTTTAATTTGATTACCTCTGAGCCTAAGGAATTAGGGATGTGGGAAACGGTTGTTTTAAGATTTATTATTCAGTAACGACATGTTTGTGTTTTAAACAGAAGCACACACATATCGTCACGCCTTTCCCACGAAGGAGTTGGCAGAGGTGTATTATAACACCCACACTCCGCCGCGGATGATATTTAGTCCCAAATGTGTCAGAAAATGTGCCTCTAAATTATCTTAGCTTTAAACATCAAATCGTTTTTTGACGATAAATTAGTGTAGGAAGAAGCTGGGATAAGGCCCGGCCAGGGTACAACTGTTGTATGTATGAAATTGGTTCCTTTGTTGATTCAAAGCAAGCAACTTGAGTCGCTCGTGGACACAGCGCCTGCGAGTTTCCCTCGACAACCTCTTTTACAATAAATCCTCATTCTTGTGAGTAATAGCAATTATTCGAACAAACGACACCATTTGTATGCTGGCCAACCAATAACTTGTAAGACGAGTAATCACATTATACAGCATGTTGTATGCTGACCGGGCCGCATCTTCATAATGTTTTTATTATGAGTGTAGTACGTAATACGTGTGTACAGGATGCTGTCCCGGCCGGCCGTTAAAGCTGGAACGGGCGCCATTATACCGCAAACTACTTCACTAAATAATAGGCTCTGCCGGCCACTACACCACCCTGTATATAGTGTTTAACACTAATAGTAATGTATGGAGGAATAAAAATGCTGGTTCACATTAAAGTGGAACAAAGGTGTCTCGCAAACTACTCTGTCTATGAAAATATTTTATTTATTGTGAATAATTTCATAACACATTCAATATTAGTAAGATATTTATATCCATTTCGTAGCGTTGAATAAAAAGGCTAAAGCAAACAGGAGTACGTACGTACTAGGTACGAAATGTCAAGCGTAGAAGATGTTGTAAATCAAACCCTTAGAATAATAATTTAGTTATTATTCTGAGATCAAACCCACGCAATACCTATTCGATGTTACCATGATTTTCCAAACTTATTTCTCGTACGAGACAAATGGAAATAATAACCGAATGAGAAAAAATCACCAGAATATAACCATTACCTTTCCACGAAAATACTCGAATCTCTAGCCTCTACATATAAAAGATACATTTTTATTAGATGTAACACAAAATAAATTGGAGAGTGAGCTTAACGGCCGCCGTGTAAACGGGCCCTGTTCTATTTAGTTTTAAAAGTAGCAATTTATTAAAGGAATCGCCTCTCCGGTGGGCACCTGCGCCTCTACTCCGTCTCTACCTACATTACGTCTCTATCTTCTGGCGCTATATAAAACTGTCGTCCGACTGCCGTGACTAATGCTAACATTTAAACACACACTCCACATTTAGTTATATTAGTACTCATGACAAGACAAAGGGAATCTGATAAATCATGCTGTATTATTAACCAACTTCAAAATAGGAGGAGGTTCTCAATTCGTCTGTTTGTTTTTTTCGCATGTATGTTACGCGATAATTCCGCCAATATTATGAATCGATTTTGATATTTTTTTGCTTGGTAGACTATACTTCAGAGGTAGTCTCATTCAATGTTTATTGAAATCCTTGAAGTGGTTTTCAAAATATCAACAAAAGTCTAAAAATTGTTTACAAAAATCAATTCGGATGACGGGGAGTCGATTTTTGAAGGTTGGCTTTTTACATTATGTACCTACCTTGCATTCATATCAATTAATTACTTAAATTATTGCGGTTCAAGCCATGGGATCGAGTTAGTATGTTCTATATAATTAATAGTATTAGTATAGTATACGTGTTCAGGTCTTTGTTATTATATCGTGTGTATATTATAATATGTGGTTCTAGGCTTTGAAGTATTATCTTACGAAGCCTCGAAGGTAAGAGCTCTATAGATAAAGATCACAAAGATTATTATTACTGATGTATGTTTGAAACGTGCTACTTTGATATCGTAGAATGAAGGAGTTGTTCTTGGCGAAGATCTTTTTTTAACTTTTGACAAAGAAATACATCTTTAAATTTCGGAGAGAATATGATTTACATTCATAAGAATTAATATAAATAAAATATATCGATTTCTGATCTCAATTTCTCCAAAATATCATTGCCTGAATTATCTTTGCAACAGTGTTAAGTTCAATATTTAATTTTTCGTTCCATGATGCCCAAGTATTCTGTGATGAAGCCTGTCTACCTGTCAGTCTGTCCGTGTTTCGTTTACAATATGTTTACCATTGTAAATACTCAGACTCCATACTCAGACTCTTTGACTAGAAGTCAAAATAACCACATCCATTCTTTGAATGCATTAATGTTTAACATAGTTTCCCGTCATAGTGATAAGCTGCTATTTTTTGATAGTAATCAATTTATTTATAATTTTAAGTTAACACAGGACAGCATGTATTGTCCTAAGAAATGCAGACACTTGATTGCTACAATAGCCTACAATATTGATTCAGTTATAGGAAATATAACGAAGTACAAAGATAAGGTCACAGTTTTTAGTAAATGTACTAATAACATAACTGTGACCAATAGTTTAAACTTTTAAGTGAGACAACAGAGAAGTGTGTGGACATTTCACTTTTTTATCAAAACATAAACCGCTTCTCTGGCAAAATTTTAGAAATAGAACTTTTATTAGATAAGTATAATTTTGATATTTTATGTTTCACTGAAACTTGGTTAAAATCAAATAAAATGCTATTTAATGTTACAAATTTTCAGGTGGCCAGTGCGTTTAACAGAGTATCCGCTGAAGGAGGAGGCTGTATTATTCTTTTTAAAAATAACATGAAATATAAGGAACGCTCTGACATAAGGGGCTATTCTGTTGAACGTGTCTGTGAAATTGCTTGTGCGGAAATGGACAGGCACATAATATTATGTGTTTATCGACCACCAGCATCTAACTTCAATCATTTTATGTCAACAATGGAGTGCGTACTAAAGAAACTTTCTAAATCAAATAGATCTATTTTGGTTTGCGGAGACTTCAATATAGATATTTTAGTCAATTCTACGGATAAAATTAATCTAATTTCTTTATTTAAAGCATTTAATTTAAACTATCTTTTCTGCGAGCCAACTAGAGTAACGGAGACCTCATCTACTTGCATAGACAATATTTTCTCAAGTTGTAAAACAAAAGATTTATCACTTTTTAACGGAGTCAGGTCAGATCACAAGGGCCTTGCAATTAAATTTGAAATTGATAAAATAAAGAAACCATCTTTAGTTGAGTGTAGACCATTAACGAAAGGTAGGTTAAAACGACTAAATAATTGCATAGAGTCGAAACTTATTTTAACTGATTTTTCTGTCAATAACCCTAATGACAGTTATGAAAAATTATTTAAAATAGTTAGCAATGAATTTAATGAAATTTGTCCAAAGAAGAAGATTCAATTCAACCAAAAAATACAGTTTAGTGACTGGGCGACCAGAGGTATACGAAAAAGTAGAGATGTTATGTATGATTTATATAACAAGAAATCTCTGACATCTAGTAAGGATTTTCATGACTATGTTAGAAAATACTCGAAAACTTTTAAGTCGGTTTGCATTCGCGCTAAAGCTTTGTTTATAAAAGATAAAATTCAAAAATCCGATAATAAAATAAAAGCTGTCTGGAAGACCATCAACACAGAGACGGGAAAAAGTAAGTCGAGGGATTCAGAATTTACGCTGGTAGTTGAGAATCAGCCGGTTTCTGATGCAAAATCGGTAGCCAACTCTTTTGAACATTTCTTCTCTAGCATACCCTTTGATGCCACCAAAACGCTTAACTCGTCTCCAGATGATGCAGGTGCTTTTCTAAAAGAACACTTCTCGCGGGATATACCAGACTTTCGGTTCAGATACACTTCCATCTCTGAAATTATCAAAACTTTCAAAAGCTTAAGAGTTAAATCTAGTGAAGATTTATGGGGATTATCAGTAAAAGTGTTAGAGTCTTTAATAGAAACTATTGCACCACACCTCATGGTCATATTTAACATGTGTATTGACAGAGGCACATTTCCCGATTTAATGAAAAACAGCAAAATTACCCCTATCTTCAAATCGGGTAGTAAGTCAGATCCCTCGAATTACAGACCCATCTCTGTGCTTCCGGCTTTGAGTAAAATATTTGAAAAGATTATACTTAATCAACTGTTGTGTCACTTTAACATACACAGTATATTAAACGAAAATCAGTTCGGTTTCACGAAAAGTAGATCAACAACAGATGCGGGAGTTCGATTAGTTACGCATGTGATGGAAGCTTGGGAGAGTTCACAGGATGCCATCGGTGTCTTTTGTGATCTTTCCAAAGCGTTTGATTGTGTAGAACACCGCACCTTGATCCGTAAATTACACCACTACGGAATTCGTGGAATCGCTCTAGATCTTGTCGAGTCATATTTAACTGATAGACAACAAAAAGTAGGAATTAATGGCGTCACATCTTCCGGATCTTTAGTTACAATGGGAGTACCACAAGGTTCTATCTTAGGCCCGTTCTTATTTTTGGCGTATATAAATGATTTGCCGTATATGGTTAAGGACCTTACAGACATAGTTCTATTTGCTGATGATACATCTCTTATTTTTAGAACAGATAGGAAAGATAGTGAACTTGTGCATGTGAACAACGTACTGACTATTATTTCGAGATGGTTCGCTGCGAACAATTTGTTACTAAATGCAAAAAAAACTAAGTGTTTAAAGTTTTCCATGCCTAATGTTAGATATATAGAACCAAACGTAATGCTTGAGGGCGATAAACTTAACATAGACAAGGCGACGGTGTTCCTGGGTATAAGCATTGATTCCAAACTGCAATGGGGTCCACATATAAGTGCTCTGTCTGGGAGACTTAGTTCTGCTGCTTATGCGGTTCGCAAGATTAGGCAACTGACGGATATAGCTACAGCTCGGATGGTTTACTTTGCTTACTTCCACAGCATAATGTCATATGGCATTTTGCTGTGGGGATCAGCTGCTGAAGTGGAGGCCATTTTTATTTTGCAAAAGCGAGCGGTCCGCGCTATCTACGGAATGGGTCCCCGTGAATCATTGAGAGATTTATTTAAAGAAATAAATATTTTAACTTTACCTTCTTTATATATCTTTGAAAATATTATGCACGTTCGCAAAAATCTACATAAATTTAAATTGAACAGTGACTATCACAATTATAACACTAGAAATAAGGATAGGATAGCTGTACAGAGATTTAGACTGACTAAGTCAAGAAAGTCATTTTTAGGCAACTGCGTTAGTTTTTACAATAAAATCCCGAAAAATATAACAGGGCTCACCGAGGGAAAATTCAAATCACATGTAAAAACTACATTAATGAAAAGAGGATATTATAAGGTTAAGAATTATTTAGAAGATAAAGATGTCTGGAGCCTTCCACTTCCGCCAAGTAGCCACAAATATTTATAGATATTACCTAGTTGTAAGCCAAAATTTGTGAGACTAATTTATTTATTATTTGAAAAAATAATGCCCCTCAGTTTCTTGCCTGTTCTTCTGAGTAGAGGCTTTTTATTCGAACAAGGCGGTCGAGTCTATTTAAATAACTTTGACGTTCATAAGTGTATCTTTGATACCTAAATTGAATAAAAACATTTTGACTTTGACTTTGACTTTGTACGAAATTGGATGTTTAATTTTTTATTTGTATCAAGATCGACAAATGATTTTATAAATCTATTGTTAATTATTGAAATTATAAGTTGCAACCAGTGTTTATTTTGGTTGCTAATCGCGGAAGTGTTTTTATTGGTTGCTAATAGGAATGGCGTATCGGCACTTACGCGGTGTTCGCGGTAATAGTCTGGTTCCGGCTTTAGAATTTGAAAAAGAGAGAGAGAAAACTAGAGCAGGAAAATATTATTTTAGTAATAATTGAGCCCTTTAAATGTTAAATCTACTACATCATTTTGTTCTTTAACTTGCAGGTGATGAGATAAATAAAAATACTCAAAGAAAACTCCTTACTAGAAAAAAATCTGAAGAGACGATTTGGGTATGGCTTAAAATGTATTTATTTTCCTGCAAGTGGAAATATACATGAACTCCTGAAATCCATTTACAAGCGGCCGAACACAACAAAAGGACCTCATCATTTATTCAACCTTTCATATTTTATCCGCGGCATCGAACTGAATATTTAAAAGTTTTAAACTTGGACTAGAGACGTACAGAACCATCATTCTTGCAATATGGCAGAAATTGAAAGATGGCTCTTAGCCATCGTTTACCCGAGAAATAAATTCATTAACTTCAGAAAATAATGTGATAGACGTTCTAGAATGTTTTCGTAAAGTCTGTTTGGAATGTATCTTTTATAAATAGCCAAATAATAAATAATTCAAAATAATATTGAATGAGAACAGTAGTTTATGGAAATACAATTTTGTGATTTCGAAAACATTAAATTGCAGTCTAAAAGTTAATCTTTATAAAGGTCGCAGGTCAGGCAAACAACTTATAAATTAATCGCAATGTAGTTGTACAAGATCAAGTTTTCAAAATCATTTTACGTTCGGGAAAATACAATAATTTGTGCAGCTAACTAGGTGTATTAACATTAGTATTTTGGTTGGTAGCCTTCCCATCGTGTTATACATTTATACAAATGCCTCCTTAGCAATAAACTTTATATAGCCTCGGAATAGTTGTACAGTGTTTGTTTTCGGTCAAGTTCTAAAATTGAAAAGAAAGAGCGAGACAAAACTGTATAACTATTCCGAGGCTGTACAACGTTTATTGCAAAAGCGGATTATGTGTAAACAAGGAGCTACGCATACCTTGCTGTATCCGTGAGGTGTGCATGCAGTATCGACTAAGGGATACGATTATGCTACTTTAAATTGAGTTACTTTTCTATTAGGTTCAACTTAGGGCAAATGCGTCTTTCGAAAATTACTGACAAACCCTCCACAAATTAGGCGCCACCTACATCTTCTGTCCATCTTTAGTTACAATAATCTGTACTAGTTGGCGTTAGTTGCCTTATTTGTAAACGGTTTGCCTGTATTTCTCGAAAGACGCAATTGCATGGCAAACTAGCCTGCCTGGCAAAATTGCCCTTTGCATTTGTACCAGTGGACCCTATACATAAATTATAACAAGTTGTCCATCTCCGTGTCCCTAGTGCGTGGTATAAGCGGCTCGCTTTAAATTCGTAAAAGAGAATAAAAGGCAGCAAGTCGCTGCACACCGAGGCGGGCGCGGTCGTTAGCGCACACCAAATATAATTATGGCCGCATAATTGATGCGAGTGTTCGATCAATTAATTCTCTGCATTAATATTCACGGAAAAATCACAAGTTACAAATCAGGGGTTAAAAGCTTTCACCACTACTCTAGCGGTCCGTCTAAATATTATAGTTTAAATTAATAGAGGTTGTCATTAATTTCAAATGATTATATTTATCCGATTTTGTAAAATAGATGAAATTCTTGCTCGCCTCTTGGATGCTTTAGTTTGCAAAGAAGTACCTAACATAACTTGTAAAGATTAAAATTTGCACTAGTGTATAGATAACCTGATTGCTCATCAGAATTACTTAATATACTTAAAAAAAAGATTCTGAACAATTTGATTTAAAAAAAAAACGTCGTATTTGTTTAAGGTATAAAGCGTAAACGGTTGTTCACACTACATTTAAGTTTCAAGTTGTTTAACATTTAAGTTCTTTACACTACATTTAACCGTTTACACTTAATATGTAAAAAAAAAACATTATATGTTATATATACTCCGAATTTGGTACCAAAATATAGCGTCAATCTAACCAGCTACGAGTATTATTTCGTAACATATTGCAGAGTACGTAGCGGCGCTACACAGCTACATCTCCTAGCAGTGCTACGCGCCACATTACGTAGGGCAATCGTTTCGCTGTGTTTGTACGGCGCAGTACAAAATGTTGGTATTACTGGAACTCTAGTCTCGGGGGACCGACCAAGACCCTGTACACAATACTGGGCTAGAATACACTAGACAAAATTGCATGTACATCAATGTAAACGTACTTTCATTCCATTGATTGCACTTGTTGTAAAATCTGAACGTAAAAAAAACGTCGACGTTAAAAGTTTTTTTTGTTAAATTTTGATGACAGAAAAAGAGCATCAAAAAATCAGGCGATATCCGGTATAGACGGTAACAAGCGTACGCTCTGACGTACGTACGTGACTACGTCAGAGGCCTGCGAGCGCCCGACGGGGGGGCAGCCTATTTGGCATGTCCGTCCATATTTCTCAGCTGAGTGTAAAGTCCCCGCAGCCGGCAGCGTGCAACCCAAGTCAGAAACTACCCGAAGCTATGTCTCCATCGGGCGCCGTGTTTGGTTAGGCCGCGCGCTCCGCAAATATCATTTGCCACCGCATTCTGCTCTAATAGATTTTTATTGGACCATTCTAAACTAACCACCCCTGCCAGTGTTATTGTAGAGTAGAGAGTTGACCGCCATTTGTGAGGTTATCTTCCTTTTTGTTTTTTTTTTGGTATGAAATCAATTTTCTTTAGGCTTGTAATTAGTTGGTTTGGATAATTGAAGTATTTGTGACAACTGCTTTAATTTTTTAAACAGTTTCGACAAAAAATATTCGTATGTTCGATTCCTATGATCTCCATCCGGATCTCTGTCCAGGGGGGCTATTCCTGCGCGTGAGATGAGATGAGATTTTATCTTGGTCACTCTCATACTTATGACGTTTCAAACGAAAGCAACAAGGACGGAAAAAGGTGAGATGAAAATCTCAAATCTCCGAATAGGGTCACTGATATCTATACGGATCTTTGTTGGAAATTTTTTGTAAAATTATCGAACCTGCTCACAAAATTGAATAGAATCGGTTCGGGAATGCGACCTGTAGAGAAAGACAACTGTCAGCCGCGAGGTCTACAACTCACAAAGCCACTAGTTGATTAATAGTATTTATAGTCATCTCTTTTTGAATAAAGTGTCTTAACTAACATCTTTATAGTGTTAGTTAAGAAAAAGTGTGTTTGTTACACTTTAACTACTCAATGGATCAACATGAACTTTATCATACACGTTGTACAGAAAAGAACATAAGGTACTTTTTTTTTCCGAAATAATTAACAGTCCTTGTGAGGTCCCATATGGACTGTAAAACAGCTTAATATAATACATTGGTGGAATTTCTAACAATATAAGTTTTTTTTAAACTTTAAAGCCAGTTATTTTTGTATTGTGTTAAAAACGTTGCTGTACATTTAAAGTTTCTTCTAACGAAAAGTGAATAGACGCTACATTACAAAGTAAAACAAAGAATGATGGAGCTATCACCCGAGTCTCGGCCCGAGGGTGACTTCTTTACAAGTTGGAGCCAGTACTGGAGTTAGTAACAAGACGGAGCCGAGCTGTATAGCCACGCGTACCTAGCTCCACTGCTATTTAGCTCTAAACTTTAATTAGAAAGGCTCGTTTCGTCTTCATCAAAATGTCTATACGTCAGCCGTTTTGATGGGCTAAAGTAATTTTGCGTGCTAATCTTATTTTAATTTGGAAACTTTTACTTTGACTTTTGGGTTTTGTTGTAAAAGTCAATTTAACCACGACATTTCTTCGTTAACCCTTCCATTTAGGGGCAATTAACAAAGTATCGATATTAGGGTAGGAGGCGAAGTTCCGGTGTCCTAAGCACACAGGGCCCGCCAACAATAGCGTATAACTGTCGAATAGTCAATAATGTTGTGTTTGACTATAAATAAAACTTGTGTGTGCGTTCGGCCGGACTCTGCGTTTTTGGAGCGAGTTTGCTTGGGACAACTTGAACTTGAAGCAAACATTCCAAGTTCGAATAATTACAAGCTGCCAGTATGTGGATACGTTATTAATCACACATGTGATCAACGAGGTGGGTACATACCTAACAAAGAGGTGACAATAAAAGAGCAGTTAAATGTAGTAAGAAATCTTGTATTGTTGTATGTGTCTATGTAATAGAAACCTTTAATGAAGTTTTAAAATATGATTGTGAGTTTTAAGATACGCCTCAACTGGGTTGGAATCGGAGCGTACGCAGCGTGCGGGTGGTTGCTTTGGTGGAGATTTGCCGATCCAGTGCACGCAGTACAAAAAAATCAATGCAAAGCAACAAATCCGTACGCTGCCTACGGTCCGATTTGAATGTAGTGGACGAGTACCTTAATAAGCATAATAAAATTACCACAAAGCTCTAAAATACACCCAGACTAGTGAACAATGATGTATAAATGAGCCTTACGTAAAAAAATAGCTCAGGAAAACGATTGCAAATCTGTTTCTACCTAACATTTTGCTTATACAATAAAATAAATTCAATGTTACGCAAAAAAATAGATATTTTGTAATCTAACTAACTACTAACCCAGATACAAGGGAATCAAATCTCTGTGATTGTTTCTCAAAAAAGGTTTCGGCTCAGATTGGTCGAGCCAGGGTCAGATTGTGCGTCCTAAATAAGCAGGCTCTGAAGAAAAGCCAACATAGTGACAGCGAGCTGAAATAACTACCGCTTGTGTATGGTAATTGAACCAAAATTGAATTTTGTTAAAAAAAATTGCTTTCATTAAGAAAAAAAAAAATTGTGTGATTTTTGCACTAAGATTTGTTTTCCAAAAATTTCATGTGATAATTTAGTCAAACATGTTTTTTTAATGCCTTAGTGCTCAGAGGAGCCAGACAAACCCATTAAGTAAGTGCAAAAAAATAGAAGAAACGACAAATTCAGTTCTTTCGAGTATGAATTTTAAAATACCCTCAGGTACCTATTAAAAATTGGATAAAAATCGTTTTTCAACCACCAATGGCATTGTAACTAAACTCTGTTTAAGTAGATATTACATTTACGTCTACCCCCTTATTAATAAAAGTTGTATAGCCTCAGAAAAATTTTACTTACACTTGACTATTATAAAATTATATACTAAAATAGGGAACTTGCATCAAAATTTTAATGACAAATTAGGTTAATAATTCACTTAAGAATATAGTAAAATGTACTACAGTGACATGTCTAATGAAAAACTATTGTTTTCCTACAAAATATTGTTACCACAAATTATGTAAAACGGAACGTAATTTAAACCACCAATAAGCTCGTAGTGACGTCACTCCATACGATAAGGGCCGGCACACACTGAAGGTGTGGCACGGCACGCTTCGGCATGTCGAAGGATCCTGTGTTGCGGCATCCCGAAATTCAGTTGCTTTTGTGACGACGGTCACAAAAGCAACCGAATTTCGCTCACTTATTCAGATTAGCGCTGTGCTAGATAAGCCCATTGTAGGACCCGACGATGAAGCGACGTGCCGCGGCATCACGTTAGACGTTTTAATCTATTCATGTAAATTCAAAGAAATTACAGTGCACACTTCATTGAAACAAGGTAAAAAAAAACGCGATAAACGTCCTTAGCCGCGTCGTCCCGTGCCTCGCCATTGTGAGCCAGCCCTAAATGTTGACAATGCAAGGACTGACGTCATGCCATAGATATTGTGCTCGTCACGTGACCCTGCTTTTTGGCGCGGACTCTAGAAATTCAAATTTCAAATCAGGATCGTAAAATTGTTTTTGCATATTTTAATGTTTTTGTTTTTGATAGGTTTATTTTAGATATTATTCTTTACAATAAGCTAAAAAAAATAATTCATGTAAGTTCCCTATTGGTTTGTCTTTTCCTTTCTTTTACATTTTTAACTCTATCGAAAAAGACAAAACACGTTGTTACTATTCCTCGTTTATTACTTAGTCGTATAGTCTTCTTGTGCGATAACCTGCTTGAACCCACTATAGCTACTGCCTTGCTTTGTTTTATCAACAAAAGCTTTTAAAGAGATAAATAACCGTTTTCAAGTCGATTTAATTTTTGGCTTCGTTAAATGAAAATTACAGCGGTGAGCGCGAGACAGGACAATAACAGCCACCATAAACAACGACGTTCATTCGCAGGCTAACCGCATGCCGCATGGAGCAGCCGCCCGAAGCCAAGCAGTTAAAACATGTTCGGGCTTTCGGAGACGACGCGATAGATGGCGCTAGTAGGCTGTCACTCATCTGACTCTATCATAATCTTCTTAAAATATATAAATTACGTGTCATGTTGTTTGTCCGCTATATACTCCTAAACTACTTAACCGATTTCAATCAAATTTGCACACTGTTGTGCAGTTCGATCTAACTTAATAGATAGGATAGCTCACATATATATATATAATTAATAAACGCTAACGAAGTCGCGGGGTGACAGCTAGTTACAGATATTTATTAAATTGACGCAATTGTTTTGCACTTTTTATTATTTATTTGATATATTCGACCGAGCGAACTTTAACGAGCGAAGCGTCTACGTTTCGGGTTCGAGAAAAATGCTTTCGTATGTCCGAAATCGCTCTGGATCTCTGTCTTCCTCTACAGGTTGCATTTCTTAACCGATTCTCTTAAATCATATATATATTTTATATATCTTATGTTATTATATTTTTTATATTATATAAATGTTTTATATTTTTTTTGTCGAGTCTGTATTTGATTTGTTTTCAAAACGGCGGTTGTATGATTTTTTTTAATGCGACCCGTGAAGGAGGACAGACGTCGGCTGCGAGACCTGCAGCTCGCAGAGCTACTAGTATTTATTTATTTTATCTTTAGGTAATTTATTGAAACAATATAAGCCTAAAATAAACCAAACAAAAATAACAAGTTACAAATAATAAACAGAGCTCAGGTCAGTATCCGCGGGTAAAGTACCCAAAAGGCTGGCAACGTTACCTCGCTGAATATTTTTCAGGACTTCAAAAGAAATTAACCTGATGATGTGCGATTTCATGTCTATCAAAACAAAGCTGCGACATCAACGCAACATAAAAAATAACAAAATACAGGTCATGGTATACTCGTATCTCGGCAGCTTTAAATCTTCGGAAGCTGTTGCCGACTTAAATGTGTAGACTTCCTTAAAATGCCATAATTATACATTTTAGTGAAAGCTTTCATAGGCTTGTGACATTCTTGTATCTGAAATGAAAGAATTTTCACAATAGATTTTAATTCGATCCATATTTGTCTATTTAGAAAATTGGGTTGATAGCCTATCCAGGTACGTTGCATCAGTGTTCTAGTGTAAGTGATATCAGGCTCGTTGGCAATCAAATAGCGAGCTAGGTTTTACCTCGCACCGTAACAAAATGGACCAGCGCGCGTAACGAAATGGACTGAAATAGATGATGGCGGCACACCTATCAATCACTATGGATGAATTGACTCACCGCGCAGTAGTTACCACTACTATTTATTCTGTTGCTTCGAACTACGTTGTGCCTACAGGGAAACATACTTTATTCAGCTATTTATCAACACCTACTTAGCCTTTGAAGTCTATTTACTGGGAAGGGTTCCGTAGTTTTTTTTATTTAGAATTTTATTGTTTTAGGTGTGGGAGGAGGCTTTTCTTTTTATCCTTTGTAGCCTTTGCTACGTAACCAATTCAAATATTTACTATTACCTGTGTCACTTTACTATAATAATACTAGCTGCGCCCCGCAGTTTCACCCGCGGTCCTACAGGAATCGTAAATTTTTTAGGGAAATAAAGTATCCTATGTCCTTTTCTGTAACTCAGACAACGTGTATGCAAAATTGTATGACGATCGGCTTAGTAGTTACGGCGTGAAAGCGTTACAAACAAACAAACAAAGAAAAAAAACTTATTTTCGCATTTATAATATTAGTTAGGATAGTTTATCGTACAACAATCTTAGCACAAGCTAAGCGTTCAAATGATTTATGGAAGGAACTAACTCCAAGTCAGGTTTCTGATACCCAGTTTGGCGGTTACTGCCGGTAACTTCATGGATGTGCCCATTCTTGAACAAACAATCTTGAATTCGAATTTTGAATTAAAACAATTTTGTAGCGTTCTTTTAAACCACATGATCCGCACAGAGGCCTTCGTTTCTAAAGAAATGAAAATAGTCATCGCATGTTATCCTGCTCGCTCCGACTACTCGCGTTATAAGAACGAGCGTGATAGCACACGATGACCATTGTCACTAGTACAGACTATGCTTACAAAAGAAGAGGTCAGGTAGGTCCCTGATCATCTTTCAGCCACTGCTTTAAAACTCGTTTTATGGGCACTGAATTTTTATGCGACAGCTCCATAAAACTGTCATCTAAACTTTCATAATTTATTTGTCGCATGCCTATCAAACGCAGACGCGCACGCCATCAAATATATATGTTTTTTATTCGACAATCGCCATAACTCTCGAAATGCACCGAGCTGCCGATGACGGACTCGTAAAGCTTCGACGGCTTCTGTGGCTTCGACGGCGTACTAATATACTTGGACTAATGGAACGAACGAACTTTCGAGCAAATAGAAAATTCTCGAACTCTCTCTGCCTTAAGAGATAAAATATAGCACACTATATCTTATCTTCTAAGGCAGAGACTGACTAATAACGTTCCTCACAACGTATCGTGTTCGCGTATCAATACAACGAGCGAAGCCGTTCGCCGCTCGCGACGCCTCGCACGCGAGACTAGTTGGCTTTTTCGTGAACACTTTTAAAGTGCGCTTGCTGGGAGCCTCGAGTTAATTGGAGTTTTCTCTATAACACTGTCATTATCTGAGTGAATGATATTTATTATCCATCAGTGACCTACTTACTTCTATTATTTACTTTGGCAATAAATATTTTTTCGTTAAATTTTTCGTTTTCATTGGTACGACGAACTGTGACGTCGCATATACTCGATACATTACGAAGTACGGCTTGAGTCAGTCTCTGTCTTAAATATTTAAGTGAATGGGTAACTCGTCTATAGTCGTCAATACCTACTTTAGTAATAGCGAGGGCGCAATGTGGTGGAGAATTAATCTGGATGTATCTTAGCCACTTGCACTAAATATAAGAATTACCTAAGTCCTTACTTAACTAGTTTTGAACTATTCCTAGCGAAATATTCGATTTTCGGGCACATTCAGTTTAAATTCTCCTAAGAAATAGCTTAATGGTCGTGTCAAAAAATGTAGGTAAGAGCTAGCTAGGAGTAGATTAAACTAGTTAAGCAACCACTTAGGCACAAGTAGAGCTAAGGACTTCTGCTTAAATTACGATTGAATCAGTTTCTCTCATACTAGGCAAGCTTGTTACATTGATTGTAGTTCGCATCAGGCGAGATTACGGTCTGACGCAAGCCTATTTATTCTTCAATAACAATATTGTAAATCAATCCAAATCTTAAGTCCGTATGTGTCTGTAATGTTGATTAAAATGTGATATGGGAATATTTTTTACTATTATTTAATATTTTTTTGTTGACATTTTATGTAGGTATGCCTATTATATTTTATGTTAGTAATTAATTTATTCTATTATAAATGTTGTGATATGGATATTAGGTACCTAACAATTTGAATGTAATCGGTTTATTTATTAAATAGTTTCTAGAATAAAAAGCTTTTTTCTGTCTTTCAAATATTTATTACAATGAGTTTACCGAGCAGAATGCTGAAAAGCTACGATCGGCGACACAACGAACAATAAAGTGGTCAATACACTGAGATTCAGTCAATACGTATTCTAATAAAATTCACATAAATAAAAAAGTACTAGTACAGTACTGAGTCAGCAGATTCTGGAAATAAACTGCATCTCGCGCGTTCTTGACAGGAATTGCGCAAAAGTTTGTCGTAAGCGGAAATAGGAAATAAGTTGGCGTGGTACGAACAGACGAACACGGTGCATTACGCTGCGGAATGCAGGACTACATGACGAAACTGATGGAAGTACTTACTTATTTATTTTAAAAAACGAACTGCTTTCAACTGACTTTAAAAAGGAGAAGGTTCTAAATCAGACTTTTTGTGTGACTTTTACGCGATGTCATCACCTATACTGATTTTCCGATATGCGTCCGGTATGTAGATATACATAGGTATATCTAAGCAATTAATATTCACTGCTTTATTATTGAGTTAATAAGTCACTACATTTGATTTCAAATTTGTTCATCTACAAATTTTTGACATGGATCATAACAATCGTACAAAAATAGTAATTCGGTGTACTCGTAGGAGTGAAGGTAACGCCGATGGAATTGGCAGGAGTCAGGGCTCGCTCCGTGTGAAGCATGCATTATGTATGCGTTTCGAATGCACACCGCCGCTGGTACACTGGGAGCTTGTATTTACTATTTAAAAGACATTATTTATATTCATAACATTTATTAATAATCATAAGCATTTTAACAACATTTTTGACTCCTAACCCAATGTCTAAATTAGGGCGGCCAAAGAATTCTAAAGCATACCGGTGCAAAACGAGTAATTGCAGCTGAGTTTTTGTATAGAAAATTCCGTTTGTCACAAATGGGTTAAACGCCAGAGTAATCTAATTAAGGCACTGCAGCGCTAAAAGAGTCTTTTATCGCTCCCGGTGTGCGCAGGTCCTTGTTGCGTCGTGCACGGCGATAGAGCGGCATCTCCAGCAGTTAACCCTTTAACTATGCATGCTTTAATCTTGCCTGCGTTTTGCAATATTGTAGCCGCTTTGTTTCTTTCATGTCAGGCACGGTTTGTTTATGCTATTGTGTTTTTAAAGGGTTAAGATTCAATTTAAAAAACGGCCAAGTGTGAGACTGAGCCGGACTCGGGCAGGAAGGGTTCCGTACCAGTATCTACAAAAACGGCAAAACTATCACGGTTCATGAGATACAGCCTGGTGACAGACGGACAGGCAGACAGACGGACGGACAGCGGAGTCTCAGTAATAGGGTCCCGTTTTACGTTTTGGGTATTGGTTTGAGTACCCTAAAAAGCAGCATGATGTTTAATTTTGCATTGTATACAAGTAAATGTGAATTTGTAATAAATGCTATTTCCTAAGTCAAATGTTCAACAAAGCAACGAAACGGTCAGGAGCAAAAAATCAACAGAAAAACTACTCACCCAAAACATAACTTATGTTATTACCAACTCGTACCAAAGTTACCAAGACCAATAAAACAAAGCAACTAGTTATTAGTTGACATCGAGACCAACTGTCGGCAAACAACAGTGTGTCGTTGACAGCAGTTGACAACTATGTTGTGATACCGTCGCCATGGGAGCGCAACTTTTTGTGAGACGACAACTTTGCCGATGAAGATGTCTGACGTGATGCGATGGAAGGAACAGTGCTCGGGACGTCGATGTGTTAGTTTGATTGATGATTTTCCTGTTTCTGGGGAAACTGCTGGCTGTTGAGAGATTATTTCTTTTTACATACGCATGTCGGCAATTTTTACCTTTACCTACTTACATTAGCAAGTAAAATTGATGCCCTACAAAAGTGTTTTCTTTTCCGTTATACTTTTGTGAGATGACAATGTCAATTTTTTTATTTTTGTGACGTAAGTAGGTATAATGCGAGATACACATGTTGCTTTTGCAGATTTGATCAGATGAGTGTGTAAAACTTATACTATACTAAAACAATTAAATCATACCTAATATAATGCGCATTAGTATGCCGTTTTTTTTATCTAAAATAAATAAATAAAAATTAAAACAATATTTATTACCCAAAACGGAAAATTTGAAAAACAAATTACTCAACACACACACATACACGTCAAATGCATATTTTTAGTTTGGCAATTGGGATATTCTCAGCGATGTAATGCGTAAGCTGGAGCCTACGTACAGCTGGTTTTCAGAATGATGTACAAACTTCAAGCGTTCATTAGACCAAGAAATCGTGTAATAAAGCTAGCAAACTAAAATATTACATCATAAAACGTCGGCAAACCAATAAAACCGATATTAATCTTGAAAACTTCGCGAGCAGGTCCGATTGCAGCTGTTTACAGCTCACTCGAGACGAGTCGAAACTACGAGAGACAAGGCGAGGCGACTCGTTCAGAATTATGATTGCTGGCGCCGACGGCCGCCGGCGGCTCGCTACTTGGACAACTATGCTCTTCCAAGACAAGAGTCCGCGAACTAGCTCTGAAGTCTAGTACTACATGTGGTATTCTTTATTGCTGCTGGTTACAGTTTGATCTATTTTCGCAGTTGTTTGTCGCCGCCAACTAGCTTACTCAGGCGTTCAATTAACAACCTAGCTTTTTTACCAAACGGCGCCGTTCAACTAGCTTTCCGAATTATATCTAGCCGTAGAGTCTAATACAACATTTAATAAAGTAGCTGGCTAAAGCTCAGGCCATTCATACACTGGAGGGTGATTATTTGACAAAAATACTTCAAATATACCGCAGAAATGTGTTTTTAATTAATTATGATATCAAAATGAAATTTAGAAAATCCGTGAAACGAACCGCAATTCTGAAAGACATGAAATTATAATAACCTTCCTTTCATTGTAGTTACATCGATACATATTATGCGCACTTGTAGTTTTAAGAATTTCCGCAAACGGATGATTTCTAGTCAAATTGTGTGCGAGCAATTTTTATTCATAAAATTGCTGAAAGTGTGCTATATAAAATAGGAAATGTTCAATCAATAAGGCAACAAATCTCAAAAATGGCAAAGCCCCAGCTTATTTCGAAGAGCACTGAATTTATTCAAGCCGTATCGGTATACAAAGTCTCTCAGCCTCAATTTCCACTAAAACGTTTCTCTATAAATCCTTACGAGAAAATCAGGAAAAGGCGCGGAATCCATAATAAAGTCTCATCCAGACTACCCAAAGAAACGAGCCATTACAAGGTCTGAAAGGCAACAATTCAATGTCGGTTCGATTTATTTTAATTCGCTCTGTACTCTCGAAATTTCCTGCATTTTTTCGTCGGTCGCTCATTGTGCCGGCGGCGAGAGCGACAAGGTCGCCCGCGGGCGCGCCGCGCCGCGCAGATGGGACTCTGTGTGAACGAAGTGCCGGAAGTGCATTACTTAGGCTCCTTCCTTAGCAGATTTTAATGTAATATTCCGAGTTTCCCTGGAATGTTGTGTTTGAGCATTTTCTCCGTCGTGTTTAATTATGTCCCGCGCTCCGCTCGCGCTCCTTCGGTTAAAGTTGAAGGCGTTTAATGCGCTCTCGCTTTAACGTTTCTTTTAACTAGTGCGACTTCGGGAAACTGAAAATATTTTGTGCATAATTAAAAGGCTAACATCGCCCGGAAAGAGTTGCTGGGTCCCTAATCTGAATAAAAAGAGCGGCGGTACCTCTCGCCGTAAAGTGGGGGCTACTCATAGCATAATAATTGCGGCGGAGAAGCGAATTCAAGTTAGAAAGCTCACGAATATTCTGGTGCTTTTATTTATAATGGAAGAGAGTAATTTAATTATGAAACTCGGCTAAGGTTTCGTCGAAAGAGACTCGTTCTTTATATATTTAAATGAATACTGTGTGTGTGTGCCCTCACCGAGCGTTGTGCTCTGGGTTCCGCCGTGTTTAGAAACATGTATTAATTAGGTTTACGACAACATACTCGTGAATTTTTGAAGTACTTGTGAGTAAGAATTAATGCGAAACGGGTTGTCGTGTCTTGGTTTATTTTTAATAATACATTTAAATCGGAATATTAACTCGGAAAATTGACTAGGAATATTACATTAAAATCACGAAACGAGTTGTCGTGCCTTGGCTTATTTTAGGACGTAAAAATCTAATGGCCACTTGCACTAAATATAAGAATTGCCTAAGTCGTTGCTTAACTAGTTAAGTAGCTAGCTCCTACTTAATTTATTTTACACGAGTTTTGAGCCATTCCTAAGTTTATGTGCCCGATGAGCAAATGTTTCGCAAGAAGTAGTTTAATATTAGTTAGCAAGCAAGTTAGTTTAAAATTACTTACCAAGGACTAAGGCAATTTTATTTTATTTTTTAATTAATTAATTTAAACACAAAACAGAGTACAGTCAATTACAAAGTAATATATAGAAGAAAAAGCCAGAGCTAGACCATACTCCAAAACATGTGAAAATACATAATTAATAGCAGACAAAAAGAAAATATAAAATAAACTATAATAGGTAGGTAATAATAACATGTTTGAAAACGATAATAAAAAACAAAAGAGAAACAAAAAAGAAAAAAATCTTATATTTAGTGCCAGTGGCCGTAAGTGTACTTAGTCAATTAAGAAAATAAGTGTAAAAATAATATGTTTTAAGTAGCTAATCATACCTACCTATAAGTAGTAGTAGTACAATTTGATGCCTAATATATATATTTATGTTATTAAAATTCTAATCAAACAGGTTCATTGATATAAAATAATATTCCAGTCGTTTCATTCTTTCACTATGAGATACTTGAATGCCTTACGTTGAGATGCAAATCCAAGTATATTTTAATGTAACTATACTGTGAACATAAAAAGAGCTGTTTGTTTGCAAGCGCTGCATGTAAATCATTGTGGTAAGACGGGCTGGCAGCCAGGCGCCTGCAGCCGGCTGGCTGGCTGGCTAGCTGGCTGCATTCCGGCTGGCTGCCTTCCGCCAGGTTGCATCTCGCTAGGAAATTATTAAAGCTTATTTTAAAATGGCCGCGCTAATTAAGATGCACTTTAATGTGGAAGAAACGGCTGTGATTTATGACCGGATCGTTTGGGAGCGTAGATAAACTATTGCGCTTTACTATTCTCAAGTCATTTTAAAAGATAATTATAGAATGCAGCATAATTTTCGTAAGCTTTATTCACTTTGAGATCAAATGAGCTGCTGCATGGATTCACCGAGAGCGCTCCGTGTAATAATTAACTCTTGCGCAGGTCGTGTAACATCTACTGTCGTGCTTCTAATATCCTAATTCATGAACGCAAAGTCTGTAATTAGTGTTCTTTAGTACAATAAAGTAACACTTACGAAATCACCGTGAACCGATGTCAGGGGAGAGTTTCATATTTTTATTTTTTATTGTAGGCTGGAAAAAGAATGTTTAAAAGTGTTTAAGTAGCCTAAAAAATATTTACAGAGCTACTATAAAAACTTTGTATATTACACGAATGAAAGTATTATATAATTTAGGGCTTTTATAAACATAGTGACAGAAAAGCTCGATTTAAAATGTAGAGCAGCAACTATCCACCAACTTCCAACATTAACGACTATTTGTAATGCTAATTTAATAAACTCATAAATTCCCTTTAACGATAACGTATCCTTTCCGAGTCCAAACGGCACCATTAGAACTTTAAAAAACGTTGAAAAAGCAGCATTAAAGTGGTAGCGTAGAACGCTACGGCTAATTGCCGTTTTTTGACCGTTTTTTGCCTACGAAATAATACTTTCGGCGAAAACTCGTTGCTTTTTGCTGGAAATCTGCGACCTTTGTGTTTGTGGATTTATTATGATCATACACGCTCAGAGCGGGTGTAATAAGAAAAAACTAGTGGAAGTTTTAAATATATGAGTGCCGGAAACAATGAATGCCGCCGTTACGCTGGCTGTACCGCGCGATGCGCCGCAAATACTGTATTCTGTTAGAGGATCGTAGGCATATTCTTCAGAACTTCGAACAAATTCCGTCTACTTAGCCATTCCAAGCCTAATTTAAACCTTCGCTTATTTTAGCCTACAAAGAAGCTAACGTATTACTTAGTAGCGTTGGAGGTAAAGTTTCAAACAAAATCATGCAGAATATCGCTAGCGCGGGCCGAGGGGTGGAGCGTGTTCAACTAAAATTGAATTCTTTCTGGCGTCGATAAAGCAGTTTATAGGCCCCGTGAGCCGGTTATGGCTTTACGACAGCTTCAATGACGTTCAGACGATTCGGAGGTATTGTAAGTCTATGTAAAACTACTTACATTGTGGTGGAGTGGAGGAGTATTAATTTAGGGCTTGCTGAGGTCACAGAGCGTGATTCAGTTCATTTCTTAACATGATCGTGTGAAGGTTTAGTACCCAACGTCATGAATGTTGCTACAATGTTGGTGGGTTTTCAAATTAGCCGATGTACTTGTAAATAAATGAACCTTTATCTGTACTACAGACTCTACAATCACTCAACAGAAATTATAATTATGTAAATAGAGTAGTACGTTCAAACCGTATCAATACTTCATTTCCGAAGACTAACATAAAGAGTTAAAGATACTAGCTCGAACATCCAAACAGTTCCCCAATTTCAGAAGTGTGTATATAGTACACAACTTCATTATTTACAAACAAGGTTTTATGTTTTGATTTTTCTGAGGAAATAAGTCCCATGCTCCAGTGAGTTTGAGGCTTGGTATGGTTTTCACAAACGTAGGTAGGTTCTCCGGAGAATCGTGTACGGGTACTACCGTACCGACTGAGCTCGATACAGCTAACCGAAGGGGGCTTTGAGCGGAATTTA
The DNA here is from genome assembly GCA_911728515.1 of Peribatodes rhomboidaria. Taxonomy (NCBI): domain Eukaryota; kingdom Metazoa; phylum Arthropoda; class Insecta; order Lepidoptera; family Geometridae; genus Peribatodes; species Peribatodes rhomboidaria. The sequence goes on from OU452169.1 coordinate 17,920,891, forward strand.
TCGCAAATTTTATTGGACCATAACTGGTTTAATGGCTGAGCTGTATCGCCTAATGAGAGATAAGCGAGACTTTACTGCCGACTGATTGGAGATAAACCCTTGTGCTTAGCTGCCGTTACTTGCTAGCTTTATTTTCTGAAGATATTGCAATCATAACTGCGGATTGGAGCTGTGATAGAGACGGGCTGCTCTCTTAGAGGCTTGGATTGACTCGCTGACTAAGATTAATGTACCTTCAGGACTCTTGGTATGATTTCTTCTGGGTCTTTGCATGATTTTTTAAACCTTTTTTTAAATCTTTATTTACGTATTATTTAGACACTTGAGGATTTTTAATACCAAATGTGTGTTAAAACATGTTTGTGCCACTTTTCGCTTTGTGTGTGTAGAAAGTACTCGGAACACTTCGCTGCATTAAAACAGCGTATAATTGACGTTAGAAAAAATATTAAATTAATAAAAATAAATAATAAATTTTAATTCAAAAACTACATGGTAAAGATAAAAACTATCAGATACAAACATTTTTTTAGGAACAATAAAAGAATTTTGCCTGAATTAGGTAGTCCTGTTTGTCAGGCGATAAATACGGCAAAAACTTAACTTAAAATAATCATTGCACACTTACATATTTTAATTCAATAAAATTCTAATTAATTTTAAACTATTAAATAAACTTACTGTAAATTTAAAATTAAACACAAACAAATAACAACTTCTCTGTATCTTCGTAGGACACATTTTGGATTTGGATTTGGCTTCTTTAACAGTTTGCTAACATTTTATATAAGTAAGGGAAAATAATTGCCCGAGAGAATTAAGTCTATTGTAAAGAAGCGGACCTGAAATAATGAAAAAAATTCTTTTAAAAGCATGCTTTGTTGCTTTTTGAGGGCACACAATATCTTTCCGTCTTTTGTTAGTAATGTCAGTGTTGTAAGGAGTAGCTGCGTGCTGCTTTAGTACTATCTTCATTATGAAAAGCTGGCGAACGGTTAATACTTCACAAGATTTGTAGAGAAGGTTAGTAGGAAATAGGGAGGGAACGGAAAGTTGACACCTTGAGGATTGCACGTTGAGCTCTCTCGATGGTCAGTAACAACGTTTTCCCTGCTCCACCCCATGCAGTTATACAATAAGATAATATTGATTGAATAATTGGATACAGATCTATTTCAATACAGAGCTAGGCATATAAACTGGTGTAAAGCAATAGGGTGCTTGCACTAACGTTTTGACACACGGACTGACTGCACTGCATAACGCTAGGGTTGTCGCTCCCAGTGTCAGAATGCAGAAAATCCCAGAAAGCAGTGAATAAAACAACAATAAAAACAAATAGTGTTAAATTGGAACAAGCTAGTAATGTTATTCTATGAAATAAGTAAGTGGGTACAGTAATTTATTTATGTGTCCATTAAATGAATTGCAAATTCATGCAATATTAAAATTCTGTCAGAAAATTTCGAGAGACAAACAGGTAGGTGTAATTTAAACATTTTTGCATTAAGGTCCTTACGAAAATAAAGTTTATGTTTCTGACATAAATAATACGCTTTTAAAAAGCATTTTTGTTCTCAAAACTTGGAATTAAAAATACTTTTCAAAGGTATTTTATTTATTTGTAAATTTTGGATATGAAAAATAGTTTATAGGTGCCTTTGTCGTTTAACCGCCCATGTGCCTTTGGTAGATGAGATGAACTTTGCCTTTTTCATGAAAAATTTGACAATCTTTTTAAATTGCTTTGAAAAATGCTGAAAGGGTAGAATTATTTACGATTAATTTTACAGCGAGTAGGTATTCTTTGTTAATTTTAAATTCATTGTTGGAAAATACAAATATAATAGGTATCTATATTTTTAACCTGAATCTTTAGAAAATTATGCAAAAGTCGGTCTTTAGTCAAATAAACCGCCACAAACCGTGTCATCTCTTTCGCACTATTGCACAATATTGCTAATGCACTTGAGACAGAGCACAATTTATGATTATCACAGTTTCTCTTAGATTCGTTTCTTTTTGATGTGGCGTAAAACCGCCGTTCCCTGACAATACGGATGGTATTGTGAAATAAATGGAGGTTTACATCACTCCATTAAAATGGACCACACAGATACATTAAATACTAGAGACCAACGCGTCTACAGAATCAAGAAAGTTACTATGATAATTTTATTGTGCTGTCTATCTAAAAATTTCTTGTGGAAAATGAAAATTCACACCTTTATCTACACTTCTGTCGCTAATTCGGTGTTACTGCCCGCAGGTTGCGACAGCCCTACTGTAATCCGTGGAGCTAAGCCCGTCGCCGCGCGCTGGGATTCGCATCTGACTGGCTACTGGTAACGCGGGGATATATCCAGGCGTCCACATATAAACAGTAGCTATTCAATACATGCGCTATTATGAAGATATTGGAGCTCTACCGCGATTTGTGAGTTCAATGCTCTGATGCGCTTGCTAGTTTTGATACACATTTCATATGTTTTAGGAGGAATTTTTTTACTTACTAGTTGCACTCCGCGATTTCGACCCACATTCCCACAGAAACCGTTCAATTTTTCGAAATAAAAAGTCAAAGTCAAAGTTGTCTAGTGATAAATATTGATTTACACGTCAAATTGCATAGTAAAACGCTGTTGTATAAGTTCGTATACAATAGTAGTATACACAATCAAAATAATGTTCTTTCCTTAGTCTGAGAAAAAATAACATAATTATGATATTCATTGAGTAGGTAGATACATACATATTAAATGCGAATTATAAAATTACAATGTCAAAACATCAAAACTTATAAATACTATTAAACAGTGTTTAGAATTGTGGCATTTATTTTGTGTTCAGAATGCTGGCATTTATTTCGGCCAGAAATTGATCATTGCCATCCAGCGTGGCAATGCTGCAAGCATTCTGGGCACCGTTCCCTCTGCCAACGGCCTTTTAGATTAAAATATGTTTTTATGTTTATGTATGTAAAAATAGTATTATAAGAAACATAGATTAGTAGTCAAAAATGTATTTTCTGACAACGTGTATGCGAAGTTTCACGATGATCGGATGAGTAGTTAAGGTGTGAAAGCGTAACAAATAAAGAAGTTAGGATTATGAAGTTAGGAAGTTGCTGCGACATAGTCAATATAAATAATAAAGTCAAAGTCAAAATGTTTTTATTCAATTTGGGTATCAAAGATAAACGTATGAAAGTCAAAGTTGTTTAACAGACTCTACCGCCTTGTTCGGATAAAGAGCCACTACTCAGAAGAACGCAGGCAAGAAACTGAGAGGCATTATTAAAATATATATATATATATATATTACAGGCTCACAAATTTTCGCTTACACCTAGGTAATATCTGTTGTACTAGTGGCTAGACATCTTTTTCTTCTAAATAATTGTTAACTTTATAATATTCTTATTTCATTAATGTAGTTTTAACATGGGATTTGAATTAATGAAGGTCAAGTAGTAATAAATTAGAATCGCTGCTTGAAAAATAAATTTCGAGTTTTTGCCCATTACATACCTACCTAATTAACTTATTTCACAAAAAATCTAGCAGCAATTTGTAATGACAACTAAAAGCAAAATTCTTAGGCATTTTACCGTACCTAATCTTTTTTTGCATACGTCGCCGTATAGTCAAAACTTTGGGAATGAATATATCGTCAAAAATGTTTTTTTTTAACCGACGAAAAGGAAGAGGTTTACAAGTCGACGCGTAAATTTTTACATCATAAGATAGAAAAGCTCCTAACATGCAATCTGAGCCTCATCCTACTATGCAGTTGTATTAAAATTGTCAATGAATTGTCTAATTTTGACACTTGTGGCATGCAAAAAGTGTCGATTTGAGGCAATTCATTAACAATTTGGAACAATTGGTTAGTAGAATTAAGGAGCTAATTTCGGTACCATCATTTAGAATGGGTACCATGGACTTGAGTGTCAAATCGTTAATACAACTTTTTTGGCTTTACTATCGCTATATACGACAATTTTCGCTTTTGGCATAACAATTTTACCAAATCCCGATGAGATTCTGTGTGGGAGCGCCATTCGTTACCACATTTAGTTTCAAATTGTAATCTAGGCTGCTATCCGGCCAGATTCCACCTGCAAGTAGGTAGGTACTAATTCCACATTTGTTAGTTCCATTTAGCGCGGTATTAGTTCGCTCGCCATTAATTAAAATTTGCATTATGTTGGATTCTATCCGGTTTAGGAACCGTATGTTATTTTAGGAATGGCTTTCCATTGAATTCTCTAAGCTGGTTCTTGTTTGGAACGCTCGTTTCAGAGCTCATAACTGTTGCTTATACATTTTAAGTTAAATAGTTAACTAGCTGCGCCCCGCGGTTTCACCCGCGGTCCCACAGGTACGTTTATTTTTTCGGGATAAAATATACCCTATGTCCTTTTTTGTACCCCAGACAACGTTTATGCAAAATTTCATGTTGATCGGTTGATTAGTTAGGGCGTGAAAGCGTTACAAACAAACATCAGGCGAGTTGGTGGTCAAACGCCGACCTATTCTACATAAAAAATAAAAAAAAAACTCACTTTCGCATTCATAATATAAGTTAGAATTAGGAATATTAGGATGCCTAACTCTGTTTAAAGTTAAAGTCAATATATTTAATTAACTGAAATAGGATAGTTAGTTCTAAAATATTTATTTTCGTTCTGCCTTTTTGTCAGATAACCTAGCGTGTGTGATTGTTAAACTGAATATTTTTATTAAAACTCAAATATTAGAAAAATATACTCATTAGGTATATTCGTTTAAAAGTCTTTTAAATAAAATTTTCATAAAATAGTAAATTTATATTTCCTAAAAACTAGCAAAAAGAGATGCATCGGCCGGGAATCGAACCCGGGCCGCCCGCGTGGCAGGCGAGCATTCTACCACTGAACCACCGATGCTACGGTGTATACATCGAAATAACCGTGTTATATTCTTTATTGCCAATCCTATTCATAACTATCGTTGTATAATGTGTGTAATATGATGAATAACACGTATACGCACATGGAAATAGAACGTGCCTCATTACGTGTTTGATTTTGGAGTTTGCAATATATTTGATAACGTAATAATTAACTTAATGTTCACATAATTTAATAATTAACGGTTTTACCAATTTTGATTACTTTGATACTAGCTGTGCTGTGCCCTGCGGTTTCACTCGCGATTATAAAGTATCCTATGTGCTACTTTAGACTATATCTATCTCTGTGACAAATTTCATCTAGATCCCTTCAGCCGTTTTGGCGTGATTGAGTAACAAACATCCATACATCCATCCAGCCATCCATCCAACTTTCTCATGTGTATTATTTGTGTGTTAATGTCTAACTTTAAAAAATATTGTCAGTAATTTGTAATAATTACCCTAAAATGAGTAGGTATATTCGTTTGGGAGTTAGGATGTCACAGACAGATACATAGATTAACAATTACATAGGTATCGTCGAACTTATAAAACCCCTCTGTATCTTTTGCGTCGGTCGAGGGTTAAAAATGGTTTCAACGTAGAAAGCACTTAATACCTACTACTGATGACTAATCTACATAAAGTTTTTATTCCCAGTTGCTCCAGAAATGAAAGAATTCAGCTTATGGTGCTTTAAATAACATTCGTCTGATGAAAACTCGATTCACAAAACGGTTACGATCCGAAGTAATAAAATCGCAGAACAGATACCATGAAGGAGCATCAAGACTTCAATATCGAGGAGAAAATGTTCAGAGAAGCATCTCAACATTGAAGAAGTAAAGTCGTATATGTCATGTAGCTAGACGATGATGCCCAAGGTCAACACTGTAGTTTCTATAAACTTTCCCGATTTCTCCCTTTTACAAACTCTTTCCATTCAAATTTCCATCAAAGAAACAAATTAATATTTAACCCACTGATCCTAGGATCTGTGGCTACCACATCCAGCCAATACAGAATGTACTAGATTGTTTCTGAAAACCAAAAAAAGCGTATGTACTTTAATATAGGTAGTGGAAATAAATCGTAAATTAGGTCGATCCCAGCCGACGGCACGCACCAATTTGTTCATTGTGTGCGCATTGTATGTCATCTGCTACATGACTGGAGCCCGGTGAATAGCGACAGGCTCGTCCCTGTCTCTATTGGGACTGAATATCGTCCGGAGAAGTGTGGGTGTTGTATTACACCTCTGACAGCCCCTTAGGGGAAAACGCGTGACGATATCTTATATCTTTAAATGAGCAATTCTTGTATATATATATATATATATATATATATATATATATATATATATAATTGGAATCTCGGAATCGGCTCCAACGATTTTCATACAAATTAGTATATAGGGGGTTTCGGGGGCGATAAATCGATCTAGCTAGGAATCATTTTTAGAAAATGTCATTTTATTCGTGTTTTATCGATAATCAACTTAAACATAAACTTGGAAGAAAAATAACAAAAAGGAGGCGTTGACTCTTCCTGACATCTATTGGCGAATAATAATATTTTTTTGTGAGCAACTAATTGCTTTAACGACACAACAGCAGATGGCGTTGTTAAGTAACACGAAGTCAATGAGTGTTTGCTCTGAGGTTAGACTATAATAAAATCAAAGGTACTACATATAATATGAAAAAGTGAGTCTTTGTTCATTTTCTTTGTTTCTTTGTAACGCTTTCACGTCTGAACTACTCAACCGATCGTCTTAAAATTTTGCATATATGTTGTTTAGGGTACAGAAAAGGACATAGGGTACTTTTTATCCCGGAAAAATCAACAGTTCCTGTGGGACCGTGGGTGAAACCACGGGTCGCAGCTAGTGTTATCTTATGTTATGATTACATGAAGTTAAACATCTAACTACTAAAGCTTTGAGATCTTAGTAAGAATTGTTTTTCTGTTAATGTTCTACCCAGTAACTTAACTATCGAGTAGATAACAAACTATCAAAAACTTGGAATGTATTGTTCGCTCTGAACTCAGGTCCATTGGAGAATGGAGTTAGTGGAACAATTTATGGCTCGCTTTGAGTTGCCAGCGCGGCCGGAGATTCCTCATAACGATGATCGGTGGGTGACGTGGGAGATACATGAAGGTACGGAATGCCCTATTTTGGACCTTACTGTATCAAAGGCAATCGAAAAAAACTTTATATTTGTTTATAATTTTTCCGTCATTCTGCGATCGGCTGGGCCCATGAGCAGAGATGTGTAGTGGTTTGATCACTACACACATTCGAAAAAAACTGATTGTAATCTAGTTTTGATTAAACACCTTTTTAAACGAATGCTCAAAATAAGTCAAGTAAACAAGTTTAGAATACCTACTACACTTATTTTTTGTGAAAAATATACACCTACCTACTTTATAGAGCTTTAAATTTACCATCGACAGCAATAAAATGCTAAGATTTAGGAATTTCGTTAGAGCGAAATAATCATCATGAAAACAGTAAATAAGCAGGTGACTCAACTTAATTAAGTAACTCAACTTTAATTTTGTTTAATTTATTAAGTAACATTACTTAATTTGTATTTATATAGCTAGAAAGCAAGTTATATTGTAAAAAGGTTCTGGCAACACTTTTTTACTCTGAAGAGTAGAGTCGTAATAGAAGCAGATCTACTTTGTTGAATTTCCACTCAAATATTGATAGGTACTGCAGATACAAAGGTTCAGAAGCTCTGTGATAAATAATATAAATAGTCTTTCAAGCTTTCGATAAGACGACGATTATGCTATATAGTATACGTTTTATTCTTATAAAATTAAGTAAGTTTACGATTTTTAGGAACGATACTTTCATGGATCCTTTGACTTAGTTCCTGTCTACAAGGTGCTGGTTTTGGGTGTAGCAATAAAGTCAAAGTCAAAGTCAAAATGTTTCCATTCATGAACGTCAAAATTTTAAATAGACACGACTGCCTTGTTCGGAAAAAGAGCAGCCATTACTCAGAAGAACAGGCAAGAAACTGAGAGGCATTATTATTATTTAAATGTAATATGGATGATTTAGGATGATAATGATTATTCACAACTTTCACAAGAACTAGTAGAAAAAGGTTAATGATGGATACATATTTTTAAATTTATAATTTTTTTTTACATAAACCTTTTTTAATTTAATATAATACTGACTCGGAACTACGGAGTAATCAATAAAAAATGTCTACATTTATTTACAAGTAATAAACATTAAGTTTGTTTACTAAGTAAATGACTATCGAGTCTCGGGCTCCGTACCGAGCTGCCCCACTCAGCTGTCCCGCAGTAGCCGGCTGTCCCGGCTAGCGTCCCAGAATTATTTATGTCCCACAAACAGACCGTTCGGGCCGGATCCCGTCTTCTAAACACACTGCAGTGACCTCACTAGTATTGTTAATTTGAACTACTGGTATTGTTAATACTCTACTTATATACTAACATAGGTATACAGCAAGCAGGGGTATTGGGTGAGGTAAACTTCAGTTGCTTCTTCTTCTGAATTGTGGAATAATTATAAGTCAGAATATTTTTGGTTAGGAAAACGAATTTTCCTTGAATGAAGGTAAAAAAAAGAATTCGATGATGTTTTGAAAATGTTCCCCCTTTTTTTTTACGCGTATATATCTTACTCATTCTAAAGTTCAACGTTAGAGATGCTTGAAAGACACTGAATAATGTTTTTTTAGAAATTTCCGTACCGTCTTGTAAGCTGTGCAGATACTATTTGACTAGATTTGTAATTACCGACTTATTTCTTGCTTGTTTGTCATAGCTTGAGAGGCCACATCTAGAATGACTAGGTATATAGCTAGCAGTGCATGTGTTTTACGTCATCTATAGCCTACGACATGGCCGCCTACGTCGCTAGAACAATAAACCAGGCCTATCGCATCCTACCTTACCTCAGCTTTATTAAGGCAGTTTCATAACAGCACCGGTGATAAGTTACCCATATTAACGCCTCTGATATGTAAATCTGGCATTAACCGAATTATGTTAAGCCGGTCCGCGGCGGCTTCATTATTTCAGTTTATTCCTGAGACTGCGCGCTCCTTGCATAAAATATTTTAATTTCCTCCGAATGCAGGCCCGCTTGCGCTGCTAATAGATTGTTTTGACTTTTTTAATGTAATGGACTTTTAATTGGACTTTGTGGGGTTTTGTTCTAATCGGTTTAGTGTGCCATTTGCAAGTAGGTTAACAGATTAAAGCGAAACTCCGTATAGTTTATAAATAGTCTAAACTCTAAGTTGTTTTGACATTCAATTCTGCACTATCAGAAACATTAATACGTATTTCTTTATTTTACTTTTGTTACTCAAGCATTTGCAATTTTTATAGACAGCTACGAGACGAGATGAGTTTTATTTGAGCACATATTCAAGTCTCAGGTCTCGAGAAATAACGAAATAAATTAAAACTGTAATTGAGCGTCGCAGTAATCTGTGACAGTAGGCTGACTGTTATCCTTTTTGACTTCACCGCATAAGCAACTGAATTTGGTATATACCATATACATACCTATACCTATAAGTTTAGTTATTGTAATATATTTTTTTTATATTTAAACTAGCTGCGCCGGCGTTTTCACCCGCGGATGAAAATGTATTCTATGTACTATTCTAGACTATAATCTATTTCTGTGCCAAATTTCATCCAGATCTGTTCAGCCGTTCTGGCGTGAAAGAGTAAACATCCATCCATCCATTCTTACAAACTTTCGCGTTTATAATATTAGTAGGAAGTAGGATACCTACATATATCGTGTACCTTTAAGTTTTACTGTATCTATTGTAAAAGTATGGTGTAAGTCAAATAAATATTTTTCTTTCTTTCTTTCCAAATCTAATCTTTTCCGTAACACATTCACAGATTATTTTCTCCCAAATAAACCAGTCAAAGCAGTTCCAATAAATCGGCGGCAGCGAGATGGCGACCGCAGTCCTTTAATTAAATTTATCGCAAAACAGCTCTCGGCCAATTTTTAATTAACAATATCTAGAGAGGCTTCCCGTTGACAGTTTTAAGGACCGTCTTTCTGATGACGAAGAGCGAAGAGTGCCATTTGAAATGGGTACGCGGAAGTCCTCACCGTAAATAGATCAATTATTATGTTTATGAACGTTCTTGACTTAAATTAGGCTTGCTTTTGTTACGTCAGATTTTTGATTTCCATCTTATAAGAAGTCGAAAGAAGGTTGGATAATTTGGAATAATTCATATTTGTCGCAGTTACGAGTAATTACAGTGTTCGAATCAAGTTTGGAATTCAAGGAAGTCAAGTCCCAATTGATAATGATGTTATACTATGTATATTTAAGTAATACATATACTATGCATAATGCATATATAAGTAATATACTAAGATAATAAAATTGATATAAGTAATAAATATTGTATAAGTAATGGACTTTGTCTGAAATAAATCATTTTTATTTGATTCTGATTTGAATATATTTATTACCTTCAAAATTAAGCTTGTACCTACAGTTCTCGTAAATAGTTAGGTGAGTGCAACCGACAGACCTGCAGTTTTAATGAACTCCAACAGCTTGCAACCTGTTCAAGGAACACTTTATTCAAATGAAATAGAGTCCCGAGGAGTTATTATCCCGCGCCAGTCAGACAAGGCGCCGCCCAAAGCGATGCGTATCAAAGACGACATTAGAGCTAGCGGAAGCTCATTGCACCCGCTTCCGGGAGCTAATCACTTCCGGTTCCCCCGCGGCTGAATACTTATTACTGGAAACCAGACGTTTTTACCTGTTAATAGCTCGCAGACGGAGGAAGTTAAGTGTTTTGTTCGGATATCTTTGTGTAGGTTAAGATTTTAACAGTTTAGTTGATTTTTAGGCGTTTTCTAAGTTTTTTAGGTTCTTAATGTAAAGTGTGTGAGGGTTTTCAGGTTTTTGGAAAAAAAATCGCAGAATCTAGACCTCTGATTTTTATGATGCTCTACCAAACTTTTATCCACGGCGATATTAATATAGGCAGGTAGGTTAGGGGTAGGTATATTTATAGTCGCTATAGATGGATTATTTTGCCTAAAATTCGTATTAAACACACCTGCTCTCAAAATTTGCGACTCGAAGCTATCCTTATAGACGCGGATTTGTCTAGGAATGCTCGAAACTTTGCATATTTATTAGTTAACCCGCGGGAGGCCACTCGGGGTCAGGGCGACCGGGCATTTGTCTTGCGCTCATAGTTGGACGAGTGGGGCTTATGGTGAAATATGGCGGCGTGTAAGCTTTCCGTCTTGATGCCGGCAATACACGACCTCTTATACGCTATCTTCCTTACTAGAACTTTGTTATTTCAATAGAAAAAATGTTGCACTTACAATGCTTTAACAGTGGCACGATTTTTGTTATAAGAACGTGAATCATGTCTCATGATTTTATAAAAAAATATATTGAAAGTAGTTTAATATTTAAGCCTAACAAAAATATGTCGTTAGTCTAAAACCAATACTTATTTTTTGTTATAGATTTTAGAATGAAGTTCATTAAGCATTTGCACTTCAAATTCGTGACTGCATAAAACTGTATAATATTTATTAAATGACTCATTTTATAAATAAACAACAGATTTCGTAAATGAACAAAACGAAAATCTGTCATCGTTAGAAATACAGAAACTCAAAAAAGAATTAATTAAATCCTTATAAATTATTTCATAACTTTTTCTCGGCCATTGATATTTTTTTTTTGTATTTAAACCCGGACGGCGAGCGTCGGGTGCTGCCAGTCGGGCCCCGGCGACCTACGCTCGCCGTTTGCATATTCAAGAGTGCCGCGAGCGTTGGAGGGTTGATCGTCGTAACTAGCGTAAAGGGAACTTTACTCTAAATTAATTAATTTGCGTCGGTCGCAGCGAATGGCTCGTACGACGCGATACCCTGATGCTAGTTTCGTCTAGTTTCACAACAACATGGACGGTTCACCACGTCTTCGCACTAGAAACTGTGTCCTACACGTGTATCAACGGTTTAACTAGAATTTGCGAGGAAAATCCTTGTTATGCTAAAGTTATTTATGACATCGAGAAACCGCGCTCACTGAAACATCCAAGATTTATAACGCCATAAAAAGCCTTCAGCACTCAATCATTTGCGATGTGTTACGCCAGCGGCGGGTCCTTTTTTCCAAAATCAATAGACGGACGACCAAAATGTACACTATTACGCGTCGCACAATATTTCACCGTGTGTTTAGTCGAGGTACCTAAATCAACATTTGTTCTCGTGAATTTAACGCCCCTCCCGCCGAGCAGCGCCCATAGCTCGGAATTAATTAACAGATTGTGTGTCATTACCTGGAGTATTGTACGGCCCGCAGATACCGGCCCATTTAAATAAGCATCGCTTTACGATTGTGCAATGCAAATGCGGCCAGCATTAACGAAATAAAACAAGCGCTCACCCATGACTGGCCGTGCACGTATTTTAGAACATTTATACGTAAATTATTCTATTTATTCGAGCTGATTTAACACCCACGCCTGCAAATTGATGAAAACTAATTTGAATTTGTGAAATGATACGCGTTCTCGGAATTAATTAGCTTCAGCACACCCAAGTTATCAAATCGAGCCATCTGTGTTTTAGGTTTATTTTATACGTGCTTCGCTACATTTATGACCTCTATTTTATCAACGGAACGAGTAAAAAAGCAGTATGTTCAGATTGTTCAGTCACCCTGACTGGCACTATGACGTCACGCCATAATGTCAGTAATAACATATAGTGCGGGGTTACCGAAGCTGTAACGTTAGCTTTATCTTTCCGGTACATTTGTCGGGAGCCGGTCGGCGGCTCGCTGATCCGACAAAAATGTCCCCCGATGTGCCGCCGGCGGGCCAAGTCTCCCGATTTGCGCTCATTGTCCCGGCACGAATGACTCTGGTCGGATTGTCCCGCCCAGAGCGACCGTCATTGCCATCCGCGCGCCCACAAACTAATTCAACGGGTTATTCAATAGTTTAGGGTTTTCCAATTTCATAAATTGAAAAATAGGTCCTTCCAGATTTTTCTCTTTCTCCATTGTTAAACTAGTTAAACATTAAATTGCCGAGCCAGCTATCTTTTTAATAGATAAAAAATATATACGAGAAAACTAGACACATTATACCCATTCCACCGCAGACAGTTTCCATTTTCTTTAAAATAGTAAATTCGGAATCGAATACGTCAGGTGCTCCATCCATAAAATGGACGGACGATGTACCAAAATAAGCTTTTTTATTTTCGTCGTTACTCAAAACGAATATTGTAAAATCGTGGCCATCAATAAGTGAATATTCTCTTTACTATAGCAGTAAGTACTCGCAGACTTTTATAGGTTTACTTTATAGATTTTTTTTACGATTCCATTACGTTTTGATGAATGTTGTTTATAAGTTTCTGAAAGCCTATTGACGCAGTAATAACAAACCTATAACACTCTATTTACTCGTACCGTAGAATATAAAAATGCTTTGATGACAAAGAGAAGCTCCACATTTTCTATTGTGCCACAAATTATCTGCATTTAGAGCATAAAGGCGACGGAGCGCTGAACGTTGTTGCTAACAAAGAAACAGTAAAAACAATCGAATCCTAATTCGCATTAAAAACTTGCGAACAAAACATGGGATACAAACGTGTTCGGGCGCAATAAAACGAACGAGTGCGAATAAAAGAAACAAGCGAGCGCGCAGAGCGTTACTTGAACACTGGAGCGCCGCCTCGTGTAGACGCGACCTTATTCTAGACCACGAATAATCGACGAAACACAGCTGTGTCGTGCCTACTTTTTCACTAGCTGGAAATATTATCGGTTCGTATTAAAAATGTTCCTCTGATAGATATATTTAGTACTTAGATGGGAAATATTAGTTAATGTAGAAGTAGATTTGCGAAAAGATCGCATGTTTTTATCCGACTGCGCAGAAAGAAAACTAATAAGTAAAATTGTGTGTGTTCTTTTCCTATGAAAATTGACCTCGTATGCTGTCGGAACAGTTTGACCGAATTTAGATTCTAAGGTTCTGTTAGTATGTTGTCAATCCGGAATCTCATAGACTAGGTTCAATTGATATTCGGAAGTTTGATTTTAAAATTTTACTTACTTTCCTGAAAAATACCGAATGAATTGCAAGATCATCTATATCCATCCATATAATAAACGATAATGGCTCCGGCAGATATTTATAGCAATCAGATGCCGATAGATCAGAATAAGCGCGAGTTGCCGTGCGAGCGGCTCGGCGGCGGCGGCGGCGAGCGCGTCCAGCGCCCGGTTTTGTTCGTCGGACATTTATTGTTTTAATGGCGCACTCCACTCATATTTCTCCAGGCTCTTTTGTTAGTTTTTACTTATTACCACGTCGCTGCAGTGGCCGTATGAATAAATTCCGTAGTACCGCCGGCGGTGTTAGCGCCGCGATCATTTCAGATTAAATTTTCATTTGGCTTTTGGCTAGGATGTGTCCTGTTGCGGCCGCCAGGACAGGAGGGGCGCGGGCGGGCGCGGGAGATGCAATATTCATTTTACAGCCGGGCCAGATCTGCAATAATGTCTATCTTCTAGGTTTGATAGTGCTCGTGCATGCTGGGTATTGTTTTAAAATCTTATAAGCTCGAAGTTTACTTGCGCTCCGCGGTTTTCTGTCGCTTTCTTGTAGTTTTTTCAGGAAAATATTGAATCTCATTATATTTATGTCATGTAAATGCACAAACTTCTGCTTTCTTATTATTAGTTTAGGAAAACTAGTTCTCCTCTGCGGTTGTAAGGACTTGCTATTTTAAAGGAACAGTCAATTTTCACTTGTTTAACAGCCTAGTTAAAGAGACTCGCCTCTCAAGCTAGAGGGAGCTGGTTCGGACCCAGCCGAAGGCACGCATCAAAGTCAAAATGTTTTTATTTAATTTGGGTATCAAAGATACACTTATGAACGTCAAAGTTTTTTAAATAGACTCAACCACCTTGTACGGATAAAGAGCCTCTACTCAGAAGAACAGGCAAGAAACTGAGGGGCATTATTTTTTCAAATAACAAATAAATTACAGTCTCACAAATTTTGGCTTACAACTAGGTAATATCTATAAATACTAGTGGCTACTTGGCGGAAGTGGAAGGCTCCAGACATCTTTGTCTTCTAAATAATTCTTAACCTTAACCATCGATTTGTTTATTGTGTAAATATATGTGTGTATTTGATGTCAATCAATTGTGACAGGCTCACCCCCTGTCACATTTGAGACTGAATATCGTCCGGCGAAGTGTGGGTGTTGTACGCCTCTAGCAGCACCTTCGGGGGAAAGGCGTGACGATATGTTTTGTTAAAAATAACCTATGTTTGAACTAAAAGGAAGTAAGTATGTATCTCTACCTATAAGCTAAGTACTTATTTAAATTCCAAACATCACTGAAATCCATTAAACTTTTTCAGCGCGTAGAAGCAACAAACACGGACTCACTTACCCTCAACTTTCTCATATAATAATATTAGTTAGGCATATTCCTTTTTGCTCTCCAGTGAAAAAGCTCACAGAGGTGAGTGTTCCAAAAGGTGTGCAGTTTTTGCCAAACGTTTGTTGTAGAAGTATAATACGGAGGTTATAATACGCACGGCGCTAAAGGATAATCGGCAAAAAGTAGCAGCAACTCGCCCCGGGAGCCGCGGGGCAGGGACGAGGCGCACAAGGAGATTGCATCCACATCCATACTCATTATTATAAAACTAAAAGTAACTCTGTCTGCCTGTTTGTAAGCTTTTCACGGCTAAACGGCTGAGCGGATCTTAATGTTTGATCAATAGGTGCATTATATCACGTGGCAGGTTTTTGGAATATTTTCTCAATAAAAGTGAACGAAGTCGCGGGGAACATAAAATAACATACCACCACGCCTTTCCCCTGAAGGGGCTGGCAGAGATGTGCAACACCCACACTTCGCTTTAAGATATTCAGTACCAAATATGACAGGGGTGAGCCTGTTGCCATACACCGGGCTCCAGTTACGTAGCAGATGACATTAAAAACGCTTTTATAAATGTTCACACAATGAACAAATTGGTGCGGGCCTTCGGGTGGGTCCGAACCAGCTCCCTCTTGCTTGAGAGGCGGGCCTTCTCCGACTAGGCTATCATCGCTTTAATCACCTAATTATGTAGGTAAATTTATGTTTAAGATTAAAATCTATTTAGTTCCAGACTTGATCTGAATAATAATATTCAGATCAAGTCTGGAACTAGCTTGCTACGAGTAGCTTGTAATTATATAAAGAGACTGTATGTGCTTCAAGTAAAAATGTAGCCATTATTGTCACATTAATGTAGGTACTCTAAGTAGACAGACACATCTTTAAAATCATACAAGTAAACCGAAGTCGAGCGTCAATATGCTATCTACTTACAAGCTTTTATATTCTAGTTTTAATCCTTCTAACGAACTTTATCTTACTCTCTGCTCCTAAAGCAAACTGAGAATAAAGTAAGCCGTAAGATTAAAATTAGATCGCTCTAAGAGGCTAGGCTACTGTGAAACTGGTTCTAACCTACATAATCTTCTTCGGCATAATCTTAGCCTCAGCTTTTAGCTAATTACCGATTGCTCTCAGTGTGCCCCGGGCCGATATGATCCCTAATTACCTACCGCCATTTATAACGCGCGGACGGTCCGCGGCGATTTCACACTTTTTGCTACATGTTTTAAAGAAAAACTCATATTACACGAGCTTTGTGCCTCCCTACCTGCGCCGGAAATTTAATGATGGCGGAAAAAAGGGAGGTTGCGGTTTTGGGGTGTCTTTGTCTTGTTTGGGATGTGACGGTACTGTGCGCTGTTGGGTCGGAGAGTTAGGAAGGAAATTTTGTCAGTGCTATTAGTGAGACGCGAATGTTGTAGATATAGGGTCAACTGGGGCAAATGCGTCTGTGGGGCAATTGCGTCTTCCGAGAATTACTGAAAAACCCTTCACAAATTAGGCAACTAACGCCATCATGTACAGATTATTGCAACTAAAGATAGAAAAAGAATTGGGTGGTGCCTAATTTGTGAAGGGTTTGTCAGTAACTTTATGCTCTTAAGACGGAATTGCCCCACTAGCGCATTTGCCCCAATTGAACCTATATTGTTAATTCCAAAGTCGTAGCTTTGCTTGACAATTTTGCGGACCATTGTAAATTCACCCTGGTTTGCTCGCAATAACGAAATACACGAATATCTAAATATGCCAACCATAAAGGGGGAAATAAAAGAGCACACAAGACGTTATGCGGAACGTTTAGCCATACATCCAAATCCTTTGGCTATTAACTTGCTTGACACCTCCCAAGCCGTGAAAACAAAAGAAAATCTTGCTAAAATAATGGTTGGTTGAGGCAATGGCCTCCAAAACCCAAATCCCTATTGAAGCTCCACTGAACTGATTATAGTCGATACCGACTGATGGCAGTTTTAAAGAGAAAAAAAAAAAAGCTTTGCTTGAATCGTATAGGTACTTAAGTACCCTCACAATTGAGGCCAATGATCCAAGTCAAAAACCTACCAACGCAGAATTTGCCAACGAGTGTTATTCAAACCTTAACAAAGCAACCTTTGTCACAGCAATAATGAAGGCAAATCTAGCGCTGACAGTAGGAAAATCCTACGATAAAATTATAATGTTTAGCGCTGTATTTCATCGAGCTGACGCGACGAGGCAGCGGATCAGCGACCGTCGCGGCGCTCAGCGTACCAACTATTAGTTAATCTCTACCTCTGCGCCAACTTTGCCAATTTCCCAGCTTCTTAGCCGAAATTCCGACTCAGCTCCTTTCTAATCCGGAGTTTTTGCTAATTATAATTTCGGTGGCCCTCAGTTGGAGCTTAGTTTTTGCTGATTTCTTGTAATTAACTCAGGTTTGCTTAGGATGATTCAGGTGAAATTTTTCTGGTTCCATTTAGTCAGCATGGTTTACTTCATCTAGGCGTTGGTAGGGGTGGTGATCATTTGTTTAGGGACCTGCTGATAAATGAGTATGTTGACAAGAGTTGACTGCCTCGGTGCCTCAGTTGGTACTGATACTGCCTTCTGGGCTAGGGCGCGTGGTTTTGACTCATTCCAAATACAAATAGAATAACAATTGAAGTGATGAACATTTCGTGTTTAGGAGTTAAAGGTATTATGATTTAAAACACGGGAATTACTCACGTACGATTCAATCGATTATTCCGTCGTCGATTATTAGTCGGAATAATCGACTGAATCGTACGTGAGTAATTCCCGTGTTTTAAATCATAATGTGTGAAAACCACGTCAGTTTCCATAATAAAAGTTAAAGGTAAGTATGTTTAAAAATATATAAATCAGTCTCTGGCAGCCATAGTACAAGCTTTGCTTAGTTTGGGGTCAGGCGACCGTGTGTGGAAGTGTCCCGAATTCATTAATATTAACATTAATGTTAACATTACTAAAAAAACAAACAACCCGGCTGCAAAATGTTGTACCTAATGTCACTTCCACTGTCAAGACGATTTAAATGACACCTCACATGTCGAACTCCATCAAGCCGTTTAGTCTGTAGAGCGTGCCAAAGAAACCTCATACATACATATTACATACACACATACAAACACACATACTTACATACATACATATTTACACTCGAAAAAAAACTCTCCTAGCGCAATCGGCTAAACATGACGAACAAAAGAGTTTGCTATAACTTATTTATACAGTCGGCAGCTAATTGGTGCACGTAATAAAAATATGTTGAGGTGGAAATATGTTGTGAGCATGGTATTTGAAACTGTAACAAGCTACAGTAGCTTGTTACAGTTTCAAATACATGCTCGCTCTCGCTCCCGTGAGTACCAACCGACATACACGTGGCTGCGTATTGCTCAGCGTGGCGTGCTGTCGCTACGTATTATCGCCACCGCTTATCACATTAGACGGATTACGTCGTAAGCACCGCTTTTAAGCTGGATCCTAGATGACAATAACATAAAAACAAACACAGTAAGCTGAATCACTCAGCGGCTTTAATTTTCGCTGAATACACGAGAACATCGCATTTTCATGAAGAGAAAAGTTGAAATTGTTAAGTGAAAGTTTGTGCGCGTATTTAAATGGAGTAGTTTACTTGTTAATTTTCGTAATGGAGAACATTTAACACCACTGTATGATTTTGGTAACCAACTCGTTTAAAATGTTTAACGTTAAAAAATATAAACCTACCGACTTACATAAGCTTTGTGGAAAATGGCAAGGAGTTTTCTGCTCTAGTATTGTTAGGCAAGAAATTTCATTATTTAGTGGCTTGAATTTCATTCCTAAATAAACTCACGTCAAAGCCACAACTACTCTCAAACTTAATTTGTCTAATTTTGAAGAACCGCTGGAGATATAATGACAAGTCGAAATACTTCAACTGAGGGCTCAATTTTATTAGCCGATGAGAGCCGCATTCGGTCCCGACTGCCATACCGTCCGCACGCGAGAGCCCGTTTTCATTAGTCGACGGGGCCCGCAAGCGGCGTGCGAGAGGTTTTATGTACTCAATTGCCATTGGTCAAGACCACTTTCGAGCAAAACCCGCATGCTGTATATTAAGCGAGGTATAGGTGACTAACTTTCATCCCCTTTCCGAACAAGGCGGTCTAGTCATTGTTAATAATAATTAATTTTGTTTTTAACCTTAACTTCAACCGTCCCCGTTAGGGCCCTAGAGCAAGCCCCTTCTGGGCTGCCAGAGCAATTCGACACCCCTCCCTCGGCGACAGCCCAAGCCGAGGCCGTACCTCAGAGGTGCCCTTGCGCTCGTCGCTCATAGTTTGTAAGCATTTTTGAGGCCCTGCGCCATCTGCGCTTGCCTAATGCCCGGTACGCTGTCGAGGCCTCACTGGCCAACAGCATAGAGTCATCAAAAAAAAAAACTAACTTTCATTAGTCGTAACGTCGCATGCAAGGAGTCCCCCGAATGCGGGCTAACGACAGAAATATCGCCTAATGAAATTGAGCCTTTAGTCAAACAAGTATCAAAGTAACGCCCTTATCATTCAGTCAGTTTAATACAACTGTCAGAGGTCCGCGACGGACCGGGAACGTCCCCTCGATATACAGTCGCTTCATTTCCCTCAGAAAACAATTTAAGGGGTTAAGATGCGCCAATGACATTTGGCATTCGGCGCTCAGCTGGTTTTAGCGCCTCTAGTGATCAACGCTCGAAGCTTTTGAACATTGAGCTAGCATTTCTCAAAGACAAACAAATTCAGACGAAACACCGTGAAAAAAATATTTTTGCCTAAAAATGAAAGCCCTCTGTGATGTTATGCTTTATTGTAATGTTTTTTTACTAAATTATTTGAAGCCAACGGCGTTTTAAAGTTGAGCCTTATAAGCAGCATGAGCGCGGTAGTTTGTTTATAAGTATAGGTAGATTAAGTATGTACTCACAAATATCCCGCATCTAAAGGTTTTGATTCCCTTTGGTCGTGCGTGTAAAATCTAAAAAAACAATCGTAGACCACGGACTCTCTGAAGTGTGAGATATTATCTTGGTCCCTCTCACTTTTATGATTTTTCAAACGAGAGAGAGACATTGACCAAAAAATATCTCGTGCGTAGGAATAGGGGAAATAATATAATATCGTAAGAATGGCCCTGGAGGGCTATTCTTGACGCGTGAGATGTTTCTTGGTCACTCTCACTATGACTTTTAAAACGAGAGAGACATTGATCAGAAAATATCTTTCGTAAGAATAGGGCTCCTGATGGGCATCCTAAGAACTCCGGTACCAGGGATAAATTACTCAACCTATCCTAAACCAATGCTTACAACATTTCAAAAATCTCATAACAAAAAACATATTTACTAGGACTAGCAGAGCTGTTCAATCGACGGCCCGCTTAAAAAATGTATTCTACGAGTTGGTAGTACTAATCTGTTTTACATAATCAGCAGGTAGTATAAAAATGACTAAAATAATTGAAAACATAGTGGACCTAGAACTTACAACCTCATTATTATCTCGATAGTTTCTTGCCTGATTTTGCTGATAATTATGTTCCTACTCGAAGTTAAAAACGCGTTTGTGTTTAATATCTTTTTCATCACTCTCACTCGTAAAAAGGACTTTATTACATCAGTTTTAGATCATAATCCGAGCTATTAAGCACGTGTGCTGTTACTTTACCATTATCGCACTAGTAACTAAACTAGACTTTTTTTTAAATAAATCAACAAGAGTTTTTTTTTACTTTTCTTAAATTCTTGATTTAAAGTATCATAACTACGTAATAACAGTAAATAAACATTATTTTTTTTATCAAAATATTGACAATTAATTAGGTATGATAATTTAAACAAAGTACTCGCTTTATTATTATGCCTAGTAAAATTTTGATAAGTGGAAAAGCAGCAAAATGCGCATACATTTTCAGAAAAATGTATTGACTAATGCAAGTCTGTGTTTTTTCCCCTCGCATGTGTGATGAAAAACGTCACATGAAACGCGTGTGCGTTAATAATTTACACTATTGGCTCCATTAGTGTGCTCGCATACGGCTCGCGCTATAATACCGCCTCGAGTGTAATGATCTTAGCACAAAAGTGTCATAATTTACGATATAAAAAACTACACTTTGACTTAATTTTGTTTACTTAATTTTTTTAGTAAACTGATTTTCAATAAAAGTCAAGTTAGAAGATGTTTTAAGTGATAATTGTAACAAAATTAAAGCGACTTCCAAACCACAAATAAGCACTAATATTAATTAATATAATTATTATAAGCGCTACCCATCTATTTGAAGTCGGTGCCAGCCAAGTCTTATAGGTAGAAGAAGAAGGATACTACTTACAAGTATCTACCTAATTACTACATATACATAGTATCTATATACTGCCTACTTGGCTTGGCTGGTTCCGAGTAGTAGGTAATTCCTACTAAACATTCAGACTGAAATATTTGGCATAGTACGAGTAACTCCTAGTACTTCTACCTATTACCAACAAGTATATAACCTACTTACTACACAAATTGTAACTATCTACTCCATATTAGACTTGGCTACCTATTAGATTTAGCTTGGAGGCCGAGTTAACGGCTTACCTACCCGCTACCCTTGCCATAGACACCTGTCTGAGCGTGACGTTTTAATCGGACAGTGCCAGCCAAACCCAGTATAAAGACAATTGCCAATGCCAACTAGATAACTGTTGCCCGTACCATGGTCTGGCAATATGATGATGGTAGAGAGAAGGGTGCAGGTTCGGAGTCGGACCTGTGAATGACAAATACAAGAAACTAACGGAACGAGCTTTTTTTATCTACGCGTACGAAATCGTGAGCAACAGCTAGTAGTTAATATAGTAAAAAAATCCTCTCTAGCTGGACTAAAGGGGTCTTAGATTGGATATTGAAAAACCTTTTGTAGCTGAAATACATGGATAGTGCTTAGATTTTAGCAAACACCAAAAAAATAATCAAAATAAACCGAGAATCAAAAATAACAATAAATCAAATGCTTTGAAGGCAGTAATCGCTCAGATTAACACATCCTTAATCTAACACATGAAAATCAAATGTTGGTTTTATAGATGAAACATAAATTCGAGCGAAGCTTGCAGTTGGGAGTTTCCAAGCAAAGAGATTAACATTGAATGAAAACTCAGAATAAGCACTGTAAGAAGAGTTTATTTGAAAATTGAACTAGCTACCAAGAAAAAAATACGAGCACGTGCTCCTCGAGCTGCACGAAATTTAAAATAAAAGACTGTACCTTACTAGTACCGTTTTATTAGTTATGAGAGAGTATAATATTAGACAGTATTTTTAGAAGAGGATTCGCTTCTAGGATAAAGCAGTGTTTTTGTCTTGGGCGGCTTGAACCCCTCGCTGCCCTCAGGACTCATCTTCCCTTGCTGCGCTCGGGAGTTAACTCTAGATTCCCTCGTTACGCTCAAGGTACAATAAGCCGCCCGCGACGTAAGGCACTGCTTTGTGTCCTAGCTACATAATTTACTATTGTTACTCTTTATTCACAAAAAGGTGAATTTAGAAGCAAGACCTGTTTGCTTTTCTCCAATCAAGTCTATCGATTGTTTGGCGCAACCAAATCCATTGTGTCTTGATATTTCCTTAAATTTTACGAAGAAGAAGCTAATGTTATAATACGCCAATAACTTTTGTCTTTCTGTTCTTGTTCTGCTTCTTCTTCGACGATGAGATTCGGCAATGAAGACTGATATTGTTGTTCCTAAAAACAATATTAAATAATAATTAATTTGCAACCATACTAAGTCCCAACGCTCGTATCAATAATTTATTTATGTACATTGTGTACACAAAAAAAAAATGATTACCAGTTTATTCGAAGGTGAAAAAGTCCCTGTTCCTCGGATGCTCTGATAACTTTCGGATGATTTTGAACTAGGCATCTGTAGATAAAAATATAGGATAAGTTTTTAGTACTGAAACGGAAGTTTTTCACTCGCGCTTCGCGCTCGCTAAGTGAATGGTTGTACTGGCGTCACGCATGCCCATAGCAGTTCAGCGCCACTCTGATTATAAGTAGTGGCTCTATGAGCAACGTCTCACAAATTACATATCTCCGCTATTTTAAATAAAACCTAAATTTACAAAATTTCACAAATATCGGTTGAGAAATGCGATCTGTAGTGGAAAACAATCGGACATCCGTGCAATCAGACGCTGGACGCCGGACATACGATAACTTTAGCAATAGCATTTCCACTTGGCATAGCTCTGACTATGCACTATGCTTGTCACCCTAATAATATAAGATGTTAAATGTCTTTTAACTCACCTTAGTTCAGTACTCGCATTTTTTGTTGGCTGAACGCTTGTGTTTAAACTTTGATAATTTCGTTGATCTCTGTTTCTGAAAAAATGAAATAGAGCAATTTAAAGATATTAATTACACAATATTCATATTACTCAAAGCGTCTCGTTTGTCTCTTTCCATGATACCATAAAATATAAAACAATTACCAATTTATAATCCCAGTTTAAAATATATTACTATTCTAGTCTTCATGCATAGAGACTAGATTAAAATAACTATTAAGACTAGATGCAGGTTGGTATCAGTTACCAAAGAAATTGTTGTATTTAATAAATATAAATAAATAACAATACATACAATAGTGACTCTGTGAGCTGGAGATCTCGTGACCGATGTCTGTCCGATTTGAAATTGTCACATGTATTTTATACCCAAATAAATTATTTGTATTTGTCCTCCTCTACAGGTCACACTCCTCAACCGATTCTCGTGAAATTTTGTGAGCAGGTTTGACAATTATATAAATTTTTGTTTTGACTCGGATCAAAAAGTTTTTTGGAAATTTTCCAATTATGCAGATATATCCTTTTTTAAATCACATCTCTGCCATATTGAAAAATTTCCAATAACCGCCTAGACACGAAAATTCTTTTTAAATATCGGACTTACTCACAAAGTTTCAAGAGAATAGGTTAAGAAATGCGACCTGTAGATTAAGACAGGTCTGGGCAAAGATCCGGACAGAAATCCAGACGGAATTCGGAAATATGAAAGCATTTTCGTCGAATCTGAAGCATAGACGCTTCGCTCGCTAACGATCTCTCCCTCGGTTATTGTTGTAAGAAAATGTAATAACTTTTCTTTCGAATTCAATGGCCATAACTCGGAACACTACTTTCTGAATGCAAATGCTTGAATTTTTGTATTAAATACTATTTTTTACAAAAAAATACTTTATTTTGATCAAAGTGACTGATCAGAGTGTTAGTAAGCATATTCTTTCAAATAAAAAATAAATGACGAAGTTATGCTGCAACAAACATTTAGTAAAATTTATACAATGTAATTGAGTGCGTCCTAATTTTTGAAGTCGGTTAACAAACCAGGATAAGTTAGAAAAATATGCTCACTACACTGCTAAAAATAATAATGTATTGCGGACCGTGGTTGGTCAGCTATAACATAAAAATGTGATTGTTTCTAGTTTAGGTAGGTTAGTTTAGGAAATGTGCTATACCAAAAACAAAAATTAGTATTAGTCATTTACACCGTTCGCAGTTCGCACGCAACGACCGCTTTCCGATATTGACATCGTAAGTACACATAATAATTATCATTATTTTATTTTTACCCGATTGTTCAAGAAGGATTATTTATTATTATTAACTATAGAATACTCCCCATTTCTATGTTATTAACTAGGTGTTGGGGCATCAGCAAGTATGCCACAGCTTCAATTTGAAATGGCTTAGGTATATTGACCTTAGTATAATTTTTGTGAATAATTGAATCAAATGAAATCACGAGAAAAAAAACAGCTGTTAAATACAAAAAGCTCATCGATCGTCGACAAAATGTAAGCAGATGCTTTTTTCCCCGATTTATATTACAAATAAAAAAGTTTAAAAAGTAATCGTTGTTTATAATGAAGAGTACAATGACCCCCGTTTGGCTTAGTACACCCTATACCGATAACCCTGTGCAATGTACTAATATGACACATATAGGTACATTTGTACATAACAAGAAAAAAAACACAGTTCTGACAAGTCTTGCACTTGGATAATTATCATGAGCAACATGTACAATGGGGCCCGTGCCGTGGCGTGATGATTGTAGTACAGCACGACGCTGCGCGACCGCGGCTCGTATCACAGCAAAATAAGCTTAGGTTCATGGTCGCACAGCGTCGGCGGGTAAATCCAACAATCATCGCTATAAGGTGTAATGGACGGTGAAGCCCTGAGAGTTAACATAGGTCGGAGGACACGTCTGTAGTTTTCTATTAAGTATTTTTATCAGGAAAACAAACGTCAGACCGAATCATATGCCACTAAAAACTCAGACACTAGGGTTAGTCACTTCAGTCTACACAATAAGAACAAACGGGTAAAAATATTTATCTGGTAATTAAATATTAATAGGTAGGTAGGTACTTACCACTTAGCTACCTAGTTGGAGTCCAATTTTTTTGTTACGCCTAGCTGCCTTGGTGACATCTCCCATTTTCATCGGATCAACCTTCTGTACCCTCTACTCACAACGCGATCAATTATTGTCCAAATATTTTCTCTAGTAGTAAAGTCACTAAAAACTTATCAAATGTCTTGAAAAACTACTTTTTTTGATTGTCTCTGGATAATTAAGCACTGTTTAATTGATGATTTACGTACAAATAGAAAAAAAATGCGAAAATATTTTTCGGCAAGGCGAGTACGTCCTTCCTTCGTGAGGCGCTGGCGCCGACTGGCCCGTCCCCCGCAAAGGAGCTCGCGGGTGTCAGTGGTCACGTGATCTGACGAAATACTTCAAAATAACACAAAATATTACTAAACTAACTCAATTTTAGCTCTAAAAATATGGTAAAAGGACGATCAATCATATTTTTAATTTCCTATCCGAAGGTGTAAAAATATAAAGTAACGTAATCTCCGTAAGCACGGTATTGCACGCCATGAGAACGAAAACAACGTTCATTTAATATTTTTTTACTCGCAATCTAGTAAGTAATATAATATTTTAATCAGGCTAATTAATAGGTAACAGAATGATCTTATTGGTGATATTTTTTTCATATCGGTAGGGTCCGTAGCTTCTTCACTATTACGAGTTGAATAGACGCATTTGGCGAATATTCAAGGCTTAAGCGGCAAACATCATAAACAAAATAACGTTACCGGAAAAAATGCACTTTTCCCGCCAAGAAAATAAACCGTCGCCTGTTCATGGTTCCCTAAAAGGGCAGATGTCAGCTTTAAAACCATTAGTGAGATAAATTATAGCGGGCCTCGTGCCCCCGTGCCCTCGCCGCGCCGGCTCCGCGCGCCGGGACACGGCCAGAGGCACAACTCAACACATGCGAAACATTTTTTGACCAAGTCTTTTGACGGAAGTATTCGGAAGTACTCGACATCGGCCCTTGTCTAAGCTATTAATGTCTATAAAATCTTGGCGTGACTCTTGATTCTAAACTACTCTTCAGACAACATGTTGAGAACATCTCGACCAAAGCCATGAAAACCTTGGGCTTTATTCTTCGAATTACGAAAGACTTTAAAATGATCAACACTTTAAAGATTCTCTATTGTTCATTAGTACGTAGTCAACTAGAATATGCTTCCCAAGTTTGAAACCCCTGTTACGATAAATATATACACATCCTTGAAAGGCCCCAAAATAAATTTCTACGTTTTATAAATTTCAAAGCTTAAATTTAATATTGTGTCCTGACTATGAGTATGAGGAGGTTTGCTTCCACCATCATCTGTTGCCTGTTCGAATCACAAGGGAGGTAGCTGATTTGACCTTTTTGAACAATATTTTATCTGGTAGGATCGACTGCCCTTCGATATTGTGTCGGATAGGTCTAAAATGGCAAATAAACGTTTTAATAATAAAAAATAATTTTGTAAATATAAGTATTTGTAGGTACTTAATTAGGTAATTATGTATTTTTTGAGGGTTTTTTTACTTGCAACTATTTACGAGTAAGTGTTTATAAGTGAAAACTACTTTGGCTTTTGTGTTAACACTTATCGTTTATCTACTGTGTAAAATTAGCAGCCGTCTGTTTTCCCTGTACAATAAAATAAAATAAAATAACAAATAACCTTATTTATTAATCAATTAGGCTGAATTTATCCGAGTGATATTACTGGCCTTACGATCGTCGCTATTTTTGACACTTGCTGTTACCGCCCTACCCGGGATGTTTTATGCAGATGGTACTATGCAAATAAATAAGTCCAGATTTTGTAGGTGTATCAATGATTTGAAAAATGTTACTTCTTTTTTTGGGCTTTTATTACTAACAGAACGACGGACTTTAGACCCAATCGTGAGCAAAATATAGAAAAAACAGAGGAAGCCCAATTTGCAATAGGCTATTCTATCTATTATATGAAGGATTAGTCAGTAATTCTTGAAAGACGCAATTGCCCCACAGACGCATTTGCCCCAGTTGACCCAATTAATTAAAAAAAAAAGATGTTAAAAGGATGCTTTTTTCAACCCATTTCACTCAGATGTTTGATTTTAGGCCTTATGACAATTGGACTCAAGGTACGAGTATCGTCGGATAAACATGTCGATTTGTCCGATCTAAAGTAAGTGTACTATAATAACTGTGAAGAAGGTTAGGTGACTGGTCAAGCTCAGCCGCTTAGTTTTAAAGTTGTACATCTGTATGTCTGTAGTTTGTGTCCAGCGCCCCTCCGCGGGACTCCGGGTCTTTCTAATCCCCGGATAAAGATTTTATTTTTGGTGTAAAATGAAGAGACATCTTTTTGCGCGTGGGCTGAGAGACGAGGGTTGTTTGATTGTAATTTGGAATACCTAGCTCGTAAATAGGGTTCAAATGGCGAACATCAAAGATGCTAACTATTCTTTACCACACCGTCACCACAAGGTGAAACGAAAAGCTGAAACGTTTTAAGATTAACCAAAAATCTTGATGCACAGTGATGGTCACATCAGGCGAGTTTGTGGTGAAACTTTGACCGTTATTGGTGAAATTGCTGTTAAGGGTCCTTAGCAAACTTCGACCTATATAAAAAAGGAAAGAAAAAAAAAACTCGCTCGCGCCTGACGTTGAGACCAGCGGCCAAGTCTCGAGCGGGTTGCTCCAAAGCCGGCTCGTATCGATATGATTTACCACTGCTGTGCCAGCCGGAGACCTGATTACCTGTTTCTAGATTATACAGCTCTTTTACGGCTGATGCTAAGCTTTACTTATTAAAGGCGAAAAAATGCTATCTACATCTGACCAAGCATTTTTGTTTTGTTACGGCTTCAAATTTCGACGGAAGTGCTTTTTATTAAATAAATGTTTAAAACAAAAATGCAAAACTTTTTTTAAATCCTCGTAATATAATAATGCTAAGGACTTTTTAAACACATTAGTTAATGTGAAGTTTAATTCATTCTTGTTTAATTTTTGACACATACTTTAGTACACATGCTAATTTTCGTATAACTTACTTAGTTTAGTAGTTGTTAGTTCTAATGTCAGTTTTTAAGCCATCCAAAGGCCCTTGAAAAGACTTGACATTTTGTTACAGGACAAACTACCTTACGTGCTCAGTTGTACTGTAACCAATCCAAAGACTTTCAGGTTTATCTATTGCTTAATTTTTTTATTAGGAATTACAAGTATATCACAGCTCAGAAACAATAGAGCTATTATCATGAAAACCATAAAGGCCATCCCATAACCATTACAAATCTTAACAAGATAGATAACAAGGATGCCGCTCGATTATAAAGGCTTCCGTCATTACAGCCGAACATTTTATTATGTCCCGGGGCGGGCCCGACTCGTTACCAGAGACAAAGAGACTTCTATTATGGAATATAAAATATTATTACTATACTAGTTCTGTTTTACGGGCTTACTCGGTATCGTAGACTAAACTATAGTGTGCGTCGCGAGATGCTTACATTTTCTGGGACAAAGTATATCGTACGCTATCTTATAAATAGCGTGATGAAAAGATAGACCTTTAAGGCCTACACGATTGACAACCGCGTCCCGACAGATGACTTTGGCTGACTACTACCGCGTAGAAGGCGGTTTACAACTTTCGATACAGCTCATCTGTCTCCGACCAAGGTCACCTCTCTCGAGGCCATGGTGGTCGATCGTGTAGCAGGCCCTTAAAGGTCTACATATCTTTTCGTGTTGCGCTAGCAACAGAAACAAACAAATTAGAAAAACTCAATGTAAACTAATGTTGCCGTGATTCATTGGATCAATTCATACTAGATATCGTCCAACACAGCTTAATCAGTAGCAAAAGTCGCACGATCGTCGGCCCTATGCAGCATTTTGAATGCAAACACAATCGAGTGACCGGGCGTTAGCGAGTGAAGCGTCTATGCTTCAGCTTAAAAAAAACACTGTCCGGATCTCTATTTTCCTCAACAGTTCGCATTTCTTAACCGATTCTCTTGAAATGTTGACTCAACAAATAAAATCTGTAGAATCACCGAACCTGCTCACAAAATTTCACGAGTATCAGTTGAGGAATGCGACCTGTGGACAGGTCGGACTGGCCATACAGTCAGGGTGCCATTTGCCAGCCGGGCCCCAGCCGGCGCGGGCCCCCTCGGACTTGGCTTGCGGGGCTTGCCGCAAGCTAGACGGTAAGTAGGTTGTCTCGGGCCCCTAGCTTGTAGGGAGCTACCCGGGCCCTTTCAGCTCCGTCCAACCCTGTCTGTAGATGAGGACAGACGTTGGCCGCGAGCTCTCCAGCTCACCGAGCTACTAGTTATGAGGTTTGACTGCATGCTGCTGAGCTGAGCTACTGAGCGATTTCAGTGTGAATTAGCCCTTACACTTGAAAACATAATTATGAAATAAGTGTAGATACTAGTAGCTCTGTGAGTTTGTTTGTCTGTGAGTTGTGGTTTCACTGAGCCAAATATGAAAAAAAAAGAATTGACAAAAAATATTATGCAATTATCGAACATGCTCACTAAATTTCAACAGTATCAGTTAAGGAATGCGCCCTGTTAATGCGACTGAAATCGTACTTACTAAAGCATTTTAGTCGAAGCTGTGGCAAAGACGCTTCGCTCGCTAACGCTCGTTCGGTCATTGAGATTTTTTTAGTTTGTAGTTTTACTGTTGTTCGGTTATAAACTGTAGGTACTTTAATGTTTAGGTAGATTCAGTTCTGTACTTGTTTAGTTTACACAAAAGTATATAGAGTCCCTAGAGAGGAGTCTTAACTTGTTGCTAACTAGTTCGAAAGGCTTAATAGGTTTAGTAAGTACGCGTTTTAAAATTCAGATCGTTCTTGAAGGATACTTGATACAGAAACAACTTTAATAAACGAGCTAAATGGCTTTTTAGAAATAACAGAGAAATAGGTTAGCTAGCTCTATTGTTTTACGTTAAAAGCTCTAGTCGTTTTATTTAATTATACTTACCTATATAAAGTAAGGAAACGTTATTTATTAGTGCTTAGTACAGTCCTACTTATATTAAAAAGGAGATGTGTAATTGTGTTTGTTTGTTACTTCTTTCCGCTTGAACGGATGGTCGGAGTTTGATGAAAACTACTGTGGAGATAGCTGATGCCCTAGATTAACATATAAGGTACTTGTAAGTCGCAGAACGCATATAAATAAATAAATAAATTCGGGACATTTTGCACACACGGTTATCTGACCCCAAACTAAGCAAAGCTTGTACTATGGCTGCCAGAAACTGATATACATACATATATATTTATAAATACACACTTAGATAGATAATTAACACCCAGACAGAGCAAACACAAATGTTCATCACATGAATGTTTGTCCTAGGTGGGAATCGAACCCACGCTCCCAAGCTCAGAAATGGTCACTACCAACTGAGCCACCGAGGCAGTCAAACTACAACTTAGTATAGTATACAATAATACTTACAACAAAATAATGTGAAATAACAAGTAGAGTCAACTGGGGCAACTGCGTCTGTGGGGCAAATGCGTCTTTCGAGAATCACTGACAAACCCTTCACTAATTAGGCGCCACCTACATCTTTTTTCTATCTTTAGTTGCAATTATCAATAATTGTCCAAAAATTCTTATTTTTATATGTTATATATACTTATGTTTATCATCATAGAAAATATATTTATTTTAAAATTATTTAAGTTTATTAAGTGTTTTATTGTGTATTAATATATGTTGTATTATTTGTAAATAAAATGTAAGCCCGTTATTAGCTGTAAGTTTAATTTTATATTTTATTGAGAGCTGAGGATTTTTTTCAAATAATAAAAATGAATAAATCTGCACAAGATGGCCTTAGTTGCCTAATTTGTGAAGGGTTTGTCAGTAACTCTCGAAAAACGCAATTGTCCCAGTTGACCATTAGTAAAAATAATAATTAAAACCACCATACAATTGAAATGATTTACTCTACCAATACCAACAACTTATATTTATTCAAATCCTGGTAGTAGTTTTTATACAAAGACAGCGACAGTATAGCACGTAGTTCCCAGCAAAATCACTTAGCACTAAATCACCGATGTTTTCCTTAAATTAACGTCCTGGGAAAACTCGCGCCGGTTTTAAATTCTCGCCGTCTGCCCTTGATTTTCTCGAGATCCAAAAAAGGCGGGAAAACGGCTTCAGCCATTACCGGGATAAATTACTGGTGCCGTGAATTTCTTGGTGAACCTCCTTCCCCCCGGTAATCCTCTTAAGGTAAGCATTCGGGGAAAAATACGAAATGTCCTGTGTTTTGGGATGAGGCGTTTTGTCAATCGTTTGTCTTTTCACTTGTTGATGGGCTTGGTGGCTTGATGGCTTGAGATGGCTTGATGGGAGTGGATCTGACGGTTTATTGTGAGTACGCTTGATGATCGCTCGTTTGTCGTACACTCGCTGCTGAGATGGGGAATTACTACGCTTTGTAAATGTAGTTACGGAAGATTTTTTTGTACTGTAATGTTGTCTTCTTATTTAATTTGTTTGATGTAGATTTAAAAATATAAATGAAAACATTTTGATAAAGCCGACCACGAGATACTGCTGGTAAATAGCTCAGTAGTAGCGTATCTGCGAATATAAGCAAGAGGTCTGAGTAAGATTCCCTTCTAAGAAGATGCTTGATTGATTAATTTTGGTATTTGCTCTGAGTCTCGGTGCTATTTTGAATATTAGTAGGGAATTATAATTGTGAACTTTGCATTTTTCATTAAATTGAAAGGAACTTTTTTAGTAAAAATCATTGCTATACCATAAATATTGTAAACGAGGAAGATATTTCTCAATCCCGATAGGTAATTCCACATCGACAGATAATGCTTTAATAACATCCATTATTCCAACCCCTACGTCATTTAACGGAATTTATGACGGCACAGGCTCTTTTTGTGGGACACTCGTTAATTTTGCGCGAATATTCGCGTCGTGTTTTCAGCGATTTTTCTGCAAAATTCGCTAATTTGAATGCATTCGGCGTCGCGGCGCCGAGTCAATCGCGCGGCGCCATCTTATCGGCTCTCAGATAATTTTTATATCAATCGAGTGAAATGCGAATGGATTTTCAAAATATTCGGCTTTTAACAAATCAGCCGAGGATGATAAATATTCATAATTTACCGTCGAGTTAATTTTTTTAGTCGTCCCGCCTGACTATGAAAGTCGATGTCTGTAATCCAAGCACCGATCGATCGAAGCCGATGACTTTGTCTCAACGGCTTGTTCTTCAAAATATTGTCTGGACTCTTTGTCTAAAGCGTACGCGAGTAGATTAAAATATTCATGTGAACGAATAGAAAGCCGAATAATAAATGCCATAATTTATTCAAGTACCTACGATTCCTAAAAATAGAGTCACATTCTCTTTCTGCGAAATAATAAGAACTAGGCGATACCGCACACTTAGAACTCGTTTGTAGGCAAATCGAAAACTGAATATTTCAGGATTTTCAGCAGTGGCATGGCTCTATGCATGTGTATAGTTTGCACAGTAGTGGGGTAGTTCGCACCTGCCGCTCGCGACGACGCCGACGCGGACTAATCATGCCTACACGGCTGTATTGCAGGTTCTATTGAAAACACTAAGAAGATGAAAGCTAAAAGGTATGGTGTAAAAGTGGAAAGAAATGTATGAATAAAAACTTCGCTTCTCTCATTTCTTCCAGTCCTTGTGAGCTGCAAACTACATAAATGAACAATGTGCTGGTTTTGGGGTTAGTAATACTTACGGGTGTTGTTCGAACGTAAGTCTGCATAATTAAAAAAACAATGTAGTCTCTTTACAAAATAACTATTCGCGTGATCAATTTTGTATGAAGACTTGATATTTTTTTTGCTCCAATTTTGCAGCCTGATGTTCTAAAAGTTGTGCACTTTGACGGTTAGAACAACACCTTTAAGTATTACGAGTACTACACCTAAAACCAGCACCTTGTGTTAAGTAAAAAATAAGTATAATTATGAATTATTACAGGCTGTCGATGATGATGATGCCTACAATACCGTCAATCCGTCTGTTTGTTTTATTCCAAACTATAGGCAATGAGCTGTTTCCGATCCGATCTCCCGGCAGCCAATCACGAAGCCACTCAGACTACTAACAAAAAGGGTCTTGTTAAACGATACAGAAATACAATAAAGCCGGTGTACGTGACTCAACATTACGATCGCGAGTAACGACATTTTAACAATCGGGCTACAGTTTATGCCTTCCCTTTTCTGAATCAATGCGAGTGGAGCGGAGGACTCACTGACGTCTGTTTGTTCCTTGGAACGGAACGTGTCACTGCTCCGCTTCGATGCCACTTGTTTCTTGGGACGGTACGATCACGTACCTATCTGTGTTTACAATTTGTATAAAATGTGACCTTTTTATAAGGAACATAAAGCTAGTAAACAGCGATACGTAAGTTAATTTAGGCCGAGTATATTAATATATCAATTTAATTACGTATCTGACTATTACTTAGATGAATAAAGTAAGTAGTTCAATGTGCACTTGATGTTGTTACTCTTATCTTGTTTCATAGATGAAACCTTTAAGCGGTCATTAACATTATCAATTTGCAGCCTGCTAGGTGAACTACATAGAGTGATATAATTTGGATGGTGTAATGGCAGTTAGGCAGTTAGCATTCCAAT
The DNA here is from genome assembly GCA_911728515.1 of Peribatodes rhomboidaria. Lineage (NCBI taxonomy): Eukaryota > Metazoa > Arthropoda > Insecta > Lepidoptera > Geometridae > Peribatodes > Peribatodes rhomboidaria. Next base: position 17,955,507 of record OU452169.1, read on the forward strand.
TTAGTGTGATGTGTGATCACACGGGTACTGCTACGCTAAGTCACACCTAACTTAGCATACTGCAAATTGGACAATGTAATGGCCACTTTGAAGCTACTAGTCAAACATGTATCTCTATTCTAACCTACCACGTTATAAAAAAAGATGCCGTTGCTTATATTATGTTTATTTATTATTCATATATCCCTGCTCTCAAAATATACGTTCTTTACAACAAAATTATGATGCATTTTGGCTGTCGGTTTATAGTTGACCCTTTTAGTGGTAACACCAGCTCGTAGTGTTACCTCACATTTACCACGAAAACATGTTACAAACTGTAATACTGCCACTACCGTCCACAAAGCCTCGAAAAATGTACGCCTGTCACAAATTCACTTGTTAAATAAAAACAAAATATGAACTTTAGAACAAGACGCTAGAGAACAGTTTGACTCATTAACTGTTAAAAAAAGTTAAAAGGGTTCGAACATTTTGTAGGCAAGCTGGCCGTCAGCCTAATATTTTTTTTAATCAAAGTTTCCGCGCACGACGAATGTAGCTGGATATGGATAGGGGGCACTTATACCATGGTTTAGTAATATATAACCCAGGCCATATATAACAGGTATGGCATTCAGAGTAAAAAATGGTCACGTGAGCAACTCGTAGTGACGTCAATCGATGCATAAAAAAGACCAGACGGCACGTACCAATTTGTTCATCGTGTGAACATACATTTGTGAGTATTGTATGTCATCTGCTATATGACTGGAGTCCGGTGTATGGCGACCGGCTCGCCCCCTGTCATCTTTGGTACTGAATATTGTCCGGCGAACTGTGGGTGTTGTATTACACCTCTGCCAGCCCCCTCGGAAGAAAGGCGTGACGATATGTCATGTTACGTTATGTTACGATAAATCACCAAACGAAGGCGCGACATCGTATTTCGTTAATCAGGTAGTTGTTATTTTTCCTACCTGTACACGTACTAAAGTGCCTAAGCGGCTATTTAGTACGTGAAGGTGTGAACGCTCGTGTTCAGTGAATGCTCATCCTAACACAACACGCCAATAAGGGCGCGTCTCCGTACAAACTTGTTATTAATCTGGCGCATTATCGTGGGTACTTTGTAATTCATCCGCTGTAGTAATCCTTATCTGAGTAAAGTTTACAGTCCCGGAGCGGAACGGTAATCGCGGAACGGAATGGGAGATTACGGAGGCCTACATCCAGGGGCGGACTGCGGAAAAGAGGTATACGTAAGGTAAATACTGAACTTTATTAGCGATCGAAATGGAATCTTTGATTCCTTTCAATATGCTAAAGTTTTCTACTTATATACTAGATTTCCCCTTTTTTTGTCTATATCGAAAAGTTGATACTACTTATAGTTTGAGTATTTTAGGTAGTAAGTGTGCAAAAAAAATAAATAGGTATTTTTTATTTATTTATTTATTCCTATACTTGGTGTGTTTCCGCTTCAAAATCATTTCATCCATTGAAATTACAGAAAAATACCTTATTTACAAGTTCATTGAAGCGTCGGGTAGTATAAAACTCTGGGTGTCTCTGAAAGAATTATAAGGTGCACACGTGAGCAACTTCCATCAGAATTGCCTAAGCTCGTTTCGTCACACCGAATTACAAAACAACAACTCATCAACTGTTTTTGTGAGAAGGTTAAGCCAATGTATCAAGCGACAGTAATAAGCATCCTGGGAAGCGAGTTGTAACCGCCACCTGTCCACATGTGGTCGCTTGCTATAAATTTCTCAGTGTCCACAATTAAGTCCTCTGTGGCCCATAAAGGGCTAATTTGCGGCGGGCCATAGTTTCACGCGGCAAAAGGCACCGACCGGACTGCCGCGCCGGTGGAAGGATGCTCGCCGAATGTCATGACGCGAGCGGACTGTGGGACTCGGCCTATTAATCAAAACACAATTTACAAAGTTATGACGCAAATGAATAAAGATAAGCAAAGTGGGGAAAATTAATTTTGTGGAAATTAACGAGACAATCTATGCTTTAATTCACTTTAATTACAATGAAATATACTCGTAGATCAGATCATTGGTTTAGATTCATTGACATTTTTTGAGGTTTTTGTATCAGTTACTCACTATATTTGTCATCAACTTTACAGGGTACCAAAAATAGAATAATATAAAAATTACATACTCAAATATTATACCAGTAGCTCTTTCATTTCTTCATAATTCGTTCGACTCGTTGCATCAATACACAAGAACCAAACTTATGCCGAAAAAGGATCCGTTTGTGTCTTCTTTCGGCCTTTATTCAGCCAGTGTTAAATGATTATCAAGAACCCCCCCTGAGTCCGCCCCTGTGGAAAGGGTAGCACCGCGCCGGGAGCGTGTTGATATTTTACTTAAGCTAATGGCTCCAAAACTGAGCACCACCCACACTCCCTTGCTCTCATTACTTTTGAAATAACTATTTTAAAATATTTACCTTATATTGTTAAAACTTTCTAAGGCCAGCACACACTATTTCTTGGCAATGATGATCGGTCATTTTGTGGATAGTTTGCGTCATGTAAAAATAACGCTGGAAGAAAGTGAACGGGATGTGTTTGCGCATGGGTACACTCGTGCACGGAAGCCTATTGTACTAGACTATTGCATAGACTTCGTATTTTGGTTATTAGTAGGTACCTCGTACCTCATGCTTGTATTTTATCTATGTCTGTATTGATTGAATGCCCAAAAAGTAACATTGATTACCGATTCCTGGAGCAAACTGTCTTCTATACTATATTTTTACTTACCAAATACAAACCCTCAGGCTTCAGACACATTCATTTGTTTTCTCTAATAAAAAGAAAATACCATTTTCAAACATTTTTATAGATAATAGGATGTTCCAATATTTACCTAATTGAAATTCTAAGAGAGTGTCTTTTGTAGTTTAAGAAATGTAAATATTTGTCTGTGGAAATAAGGTTTTAATAAGCCAGAGCAGACAATCACTTACTTATTTTGTTCGTATTGTTTTCATTTTCTTTAAATGTTTCATAAAATATCGTATTGAAAGTACGCTCGTCGTAAAACGGGGTTGGCTTTAGACAAAAGACAAAGGGTACCTAAATAGTGTTCATCTTAAGCAAAGGCTCCCCTAAAGTTGTTATGTGCTATAAACTCAATTTATAAACAGCTTATCAAAAATATGTAAATACTAAGTCGCCTGGAAACTGAAGCGAAATCTCTCATCCCATCCAAATTCTAAAATGGCGATTCATCAGCGCTTATCTTGCGTTTCAAGCGCGTCTGTCGCGATAGCAAGCGACGCGACACGACGCTACTTTAAGCCAGGGCCACACCGCAGTTATGAACCTAGTTAGAAGTTAGCTGGTTGCAACGACTCCTAATTAATCAACGCAATACTTGTAACTGACGTGGTTGCACTGCTTCTTTCGGGCCACCTTCAATGAGCTTCTAACAATTTACCTTTTTTTAGAATCTCTATAGGTATAGGTATGTCACTAGCGGCGTGGTGCCGGCCTTAAAACCGCGCGACTCGCTTCGATCGCGCGACTTGTTTACAAATCGCACGATCATCGCGTCGCCGCCTTTATTGCCGGCAGTAAAACAATTACGATGTCTTACTGGAGACGTGGCAAAGATTAAATATCGCAAAGCTAACAAGTCGCTGCTTTCTACAAATTAGCATTTTCTTGTGTTTCGCAGTTTGCGCGCTGAGAGGGAGAGGGATTCGTTTTGCTCTAGATTTTTGATATCTAACAATTAAGAGTTTGTGTTTTTGGTCTTTGTCTGACGCTTGCTCATAAAGTTTCTAATTTGATGGATTCACTTTAATTACCTTCTGACAAAAGTACGTAGTACTTAACAGAAATAAATAAAACCTTTTTTCCACAGATACATTAATGAGCAAGACAACAACAATTTATGGTTTTGTTTTGCTCGTAGTTTTATCTCTATTTTACTTGGCTTGACTTTTTTCTGTATGTTCGTCAGAGTTCTCCTTCAACAACAAGAGCTCGAATTTCAATATATAAGACGCGTCTCTTGTCTATTTTTCTTATGTTCACTTGATTTCTATTATTACAATAACTAAATATTGAGTAAAATCCATTGAGAAATAATCCTAAAGAGTCACAACAGCAACAAAAATGTCTGCACCAAAACTCGGCACACACTACTCATTGCACCGACTTAATGGTTAGTACTTAGTATGACAACCGCGATCCGCCTATACAACGACGCGCGATGCCAGGCTGCCCGAATAATTTTAGCGGCATACGTCTAAATTGAAGAAAATTTGGTATTCCTACTATATTAATGATGTCTAGATACATATAACAATACTCGGACGATTTTTGAATGTTGGTGCTCAGAGATGAATCTTTTGTGTTATGTCTCGGTGGTAAAATCCTTTTTTTTCTCGTCCAACGACCGTATTTACTTCTTCTGTCGTATAAGTTTCCGAATGGCATCTAGTTATGAGTCCCCGGCCGGCTATTGGCACCTCGGCTACATCACGACCTCCCCGGAAATGGTACATAAGCTCCATGTTTCCTACCAAGAAGAATGGCAAAAAAATTGCGTTGTGGCTCGCAGTTTCATCTGAATTTTTCGAATTTTCAAACATGTTAATCGGTTACAAAAGTGTATGTTTATCCAATCTAAAAAACATCGTTTAGGTAACTATTTAACCTTGGATAACCTACTTATATTATTAAAATGTGAAAGTTTGTGTGTATGTGGATGTAATAGTTTGTTACTTCTTCACGCTCAAACGGGTGGGCGGATTTTAATAGAACTTGGTATGGAGCTAGCTCATACCTTGGATTGCACATTGCCTACTTTTTAGCCGCGTGGAAAACGATGGGCGCCGTTCAATAAAACAAGATCTCCACAATCATATAAAAATCCCTATTAATTTTAGTAAACACATATCTATAAAGCACATACAAAATATTAATAAAGTAGAAAGATATGTATTTTTGTATGTTTGTAACGAATAAGCTCAAAAACTACCGGTCCGATTTCAATAATTCTTTCACCAGTAGAAAGCTAAATTATCCCTGAGTGATATAGGCTATGAAACGCGAGCGAAGACGCGGGCAAAAGAGGTAGTAGTGTATTTACGTGTTAATATTGTAGCATATAAACACACACGTATTGATCTTATTTTCATTGGCATAGTAAAAATATTTAAATTCAATATATATGTACATATAACAGACTTTTGAGTTTAGAGTCCGTTCGAATTGGAAACAAATAAGAAGTTACGGCTGCACTTAAGCACAGTTGTGTTTAGAATGGCTTCTACAATAAAGTGTGCTTGTACACTGTTTGTAGCTTTCGTTTTACAGCAGTCTTTTCAGGAATTTAATGAAACAACCAAATAGCAATTTGGTTGGTTTTCTAAGTCTATGAATTGCCTAACAGTAACGTTAGCAGGGATTCAAAAAAGACGGACCAAGCTTAGTAGTATCTTATCGTCACGCCTTTTCCTCGAAGGACTGGCAAAGGTGTATTGTAACACCCACACTTCGCTAGACGATATTCAGTCCCAAACGTAACCGGGGGCGAGCCTGTCGCTATACACTGAGATCCAGTTATGTAGCAGATGACATTAAAGTAGCAGTATCTTGGTCTGAGTAATAAAGTTTTAGAAAGTAATTATTTATTTATTGACCGAGCGAGCGCAAAATGCAAGCGTTGCGTGTTCATTGCGTGTTGGCCAAAATGCTATAGTATGTCCGGATGTCCAGAGGATTTTCAGCTGCATTTCTCAACCTATTCTCGATTGAAATTTTGTGAGCAGGTTCGATAATTATATGTTTTTTTTTGTTGATTCACTTTTTGGATACTTTAGGATGGCGGAGAAGAAACACATTTCAGCCATTTCGAAATATGCAAAGTCTGATTCGAGAGGTCTTCTCGACTCAGACCTTTTTTCAACAGGTTTCTACTAGTCTGTAGTGCACATCGATATAAGCCTGGGTCCCAAGTCGTTTAGTCCCGAGTTACTAACACGCGAGCCAGTTACGCGCTATAAGATTTCTTCTCATGTCCGATTCTTATTGCATAATTTTCGAGACACCGAGGGCTCGTTATTGACAACGAAGCATAAAATATAACGATAATAGCTAAGCGATACGCGTTACCGTTACATATCGCTACAAATACTGGGTATTGATACTTTTGTTAGGGCTTGGGCACACTGGAAGCGAGCGGGGCGTGAGTAGCGCGAAGCTTGAGTAGGGCGTGCGAGGGCCGAGTGTCCGCGCATTCTAGTAGTATCTTTGTTGTGTTCATTTTTTCTTCTCATTACGTTAGGCAAAGTTCAAAATAACCCAGGGGGCCTACCATGATCTCTTATAGTTTTGTTCTCGACGCTGCGCAATCATAAACCTTATTGTGCAGCGATACGATTCGCGTTAGCGTAACGTTGAAAACAAAACGTAACCGTCATGGCAATAGGATGTCATGGTAGGCCGCCAGCTCTCAGTGTACCTTAGCCTTTATTAGTGATATTTGTACTTGTGTAGGGTACTTGTTGCCAACACGCGCGGATAATATTTGGATTGATCTTTTAGTTAGCGGCTACCGGAAATAAAAGTTTATTTTCTGACCTACTTGTGAGAGGGTTTATCGTTACAATTTTTGTGTTTAGTAACCGGGCATAGGGTTACATTTCGAAAAGCAATAAGCTACAACCGCAACGTCTACGAGAAACTGATGATTGAATTATTACCGATAATTTTTTAGCATTACTTTTATGTCTACTTGAAAGATATTATAGTTATTAGTATATGCACCAGAGCAAAGTAAATAAAGCCGACTCAATTTTCTATTCGAATTTGGTCGAGGCTAACAGCGAGAAGGGCTATTTGCTCGTTGAGAACAAATAATGTGGAAGTCATAGTTTACAGCTATCACAGACCACTTCCTATTAATATTTACCCGTATGTAGAGATATGTAGGTACACCTTATAGATAAGGGTTATCGCTAGTTGGTAGGGTATTGTTCCGGCGGCTAATGGGCTATTATTTTATGTGCGCAGTTTGAGGAACGCCTACCCGAGGGTGAAATAGCTAATTTTTCGCTTTTTGAACATCTGGAGAAATCTCCACGGCATGTGGGGGGCATTAAAGTTGTTAACAAATAGCAGTTTAGAAATACAGGGCCGGTGTTTACGCGTGTTTTTGATGGGCGATTTGTTATTTGCCAAAAAAATGCGAATTAGGGTTGGAGACTGCAACCCCAATTCGTATTTTAACTACGAGCATAACCTATATTAAAATTATGGATATGAAATTTATTCGATAAGTTTATTTGAAAATAATTTAATTTTATTCGAATCTTCAATGCATATGAGACGACGTAACCCCGAGTTCACACGCATTGCACGAGTTGCAGTGACACATCTATCACAAGTGAAGTGTGTTCACGTGCTGGTGACGGAAATACCTTCAGCACTTGAGTACTGAAAAACTGCATTCGTATCCTAGTTACAGCTTATATAAAACTTATATCGTTCAAACCTTCAAATATTGAGTTGAAAAATCATTACAATGTTTCTTCTGGTAATCAGAGATACGAGTACAAGCGTAGTTTTGCTAATAATTGGACGAAATAGACATGAATAACTAGTGGCTCTATGAACAGTAAACCTCGCGGCCGACGTCTGTCTGTCTGTCTGCAGGTCACATTCTCTAACTTCTCGTGAAATTTTGTAAGAAGGATCGATAATTTTACAGAATTTCGTTACTGAGTTAGTTTCTGCTTTTTTTTCAATATTGGATTCGATATAAATTAAATAATTATTAAACCTACCCCGAAATGCGACCTGTAGAGGAAGACAGAGATCCGAACAGAGTACGGACATACGAAATCATTTTTGTCAAAGCTGAAGCAGAGACGCTTCGCTCCCTAACGCTCGCTCAGTCAGCTCACATTTTTATTGTAAATGTCAGCCTCAAGTTTCCACCTCGCCTTTATTTTCTTTCTCTATGCTAAGACATACAAGGTTTGACAGCTAGACGTGACTCGAGCACTGTTTTGTGCCATTAAGACACGTCGCATAGCTGACCGCTGCTGTTTAATCTGCGATAGTGCACGTGTGACGTTGCAGCACCCGATTGGCCAGGCTCCTTACCGGTGCGGCATAATGTAAACCAGCCGTGATGTAAACAGGGATGAAATGCGGCGCCACCTGTCGGCGGCAGTGCGTCCTGGGGTTTATGGCCATCGTGCGCGCGTTCCCTCGACTTATGGGGCTAATATGTAAAGTTCCATGGAGGCTGTCTTGTTTACGTGATATTGAGGTGTGTTTTTCTTTCTTTTTTATCTGTGTTTCGAGAAAAACAAACACAATAGAGTTTATATTTTTAAAATGATCATATAATGTATTGTAATTGTTTGGAGAAAAATAATTAAAAGATAAATTTATAAATAGATAGGCTGCACCCACGGTGAAGTAGCCTATGTGTTATTCCAGACTGTAATCTGTCTCTGTGCCAAATTAATTTCATCCAGATCCGTTCAGCAGTTCTGGCGTGATTGAGTAACAAACATCCATACATCCATCCATAAAAGTGTTCTAGTTTTCACTCTTGTAAGTCGTGCTATACTAGTGAGACATAGTAATAGATATTCCAGGATTAATAAAACTCCTAAGATTTTTAAATAAAGATTTTATTAAAGCAGTTTCTTACTCTTAAGTACCTATAGTAAGGGAGACAGTCTTCGTTTACTATCATCATTTGTCATTTAACTATGTTCAAGCCTACTTCTCAACTCTACGCTAAACTGTTGCAAATCTGATATAAAGCATAAGTACTATCAGTAAAGCAGAACAGAATGAGGTCAACTGTTAACAGTCTGCGTAAACAACCGATTTACAACAGCATCATTAATTGAACTCAGATTAGAGGCAATTAGATCGTTCTCAATAATCAATTAGGATGAACTGTTGTTGTTTTAATCGATGGTTAATTGAGATGGCAGTTTAAAGAGAAACGGTTCTTAGTTCTCAGAATGATTCAGCATGAAGTGTTCGTTACAGTTCTCTGAAGTGGTGTTGCTAAATAGTTCCCTGATAAGTGCAGTGATATTTCAGATACGAGTGTTTTTTTAATCCGGCTTAAACAAGCCGTTTTTTGAAAGTACGTTTGCTTGACTGTAGACTGCATTATTAATTTTTTTTGCATTATTAATTATTGACATTTTGTCATATACTTACTTTTTTTATACTCGTTTTGTAATTTAATTTGTGCCTTGCCTGTGACGTGTGTGACGTCACTCGCCGGTTCCAACGGAAGTTCAGCGCTGGTTAACCACCATTAGCCAGCATTATGCTGAGTTGGAGCCGGTTTTTGGCAGGAAACCTGTTTTTTTCTTTATTTTTTGTTATGTGTTTCTTTGTTTCTTGTTGCAAATACAGTATATTCTATTCTATTCTTTAATTAATTTCAGACAGGGTATGAGTAAACGAAAACCTATTTCGAATAAAAAATATTGTTATTTAAAAACAATTGTATTATTCCTCAACCCTACCGCTTCTATCGTCGATTTCCGTTGAACAATTAAAAGGGTCATCTCAATCGATAGATTAATTGCATTTCCAAATTACTGGAGGCCGGTTACAAAAGAAAATATGACAAAGGTGCCTCGTTAAAGTTAATGGTCGGCGCCGACGCCCCTTTCTAGTCCATTTGATTAAAAAATCTCGTTTTCCGTGGCGATTGATTTTCTTTTAACCATTGTTAAACATCTGCCCTTCTTTTCTACCTTACTACCCTAAATATAAAGGTCGGAATCCTTTGAATGCCGGATTTAAAAATTGTAATTTGAAGGCAGACCTCTTCATTTGGAACGACGTTACGATAAAAGAAAAGGCTTCAATGACTATTAAAGAATGTTTAAATTTTCCCCTCTATTGTTGCTGCGAGTATTTAATTTATTCTGCCTTTTAAATTTCTTATTAAATTGATAGAAGTTTCCTGTGGTTCGAAGACAAAAGGTTACTTGCGAAGTTGCCTATAATTTTGCATTATTTTATGCATCATTTTTGCTTGTAAGGAGTAAGCCAGCGAAGATGAGGGTAGAATATAAACATAGATATCACGGGCTAAGCTAGATTAAACGTCAAATATAGTATTTTCCGAAGCGAGCGAGGCAAATGCAGCGCTTTCACCTTTACATTAAAATATAGCCACACTAAAACGTGACCCGATTTCCGCATCCCTGCACCTAAATGCATTCTTTACACCCTTTCACATTCCGCTTTTCAAACGCGACGGTTAATTTTGCGCGATCATTTGCGCTCGAGTAAAATTTTAGTGTCGCAGTGAAATGATGACGCGGTTAAATGAACAGTAAATATTCCGAGCTCTACACCTGGCTCTACGTTAATTTCGTAGCATCGCTACGCAGAGTTTTGAACATCTTATAACTTCTTGTACTATCTCGTAGCAAAAGATTCGTAGAATGCTAGATATAGAAGTTTAATAATTTGCTAATTGTTCTGCTGTTTTATTTTTTCCCCTACTGCGCAGAGTAGGAGTATGTATGCATGAGGTTTCTTTGACACGCCTAAACAGTTTGATGGATTTCGACATGTGAGGTGTCATTTAAATTGTCATTTAAAATGGAAGTGACATAGGGTACAATGTTTTGCAGCCGAGTTTTTTTGGTTTTTGATTCAATAATGTTACTTGTTTACAAGTGGAAATGAAACACACTTTTGAGTTTATTATATTATTTATTATTATCTTAATTATTTGTAGAATTACTAAAGTCTTACTGTGAAAGTATCTTTGAAAAGTGGTAGGTATATAGTGTTGTTTGTTCGCGGTAGACGAGCGAGCGGAGCGCCGCCGCCCGCCGGTCGGCAGTGATTGGGGCGCGATCGGCCGCTAGCGTTCATAATGTATTCTGCAGAATGCCTAGACTTTTCTAGAACGCCTGGCCTTGTTCAGTGAGTAGTTTTTTCAATATTTTATTGGAGATCGCATGCAATATTAAAACAAGATGGATTGGCAAGATGAAACGTGAAACGAATTCGTAACGTTGTGTTTAAATTTTAAGGGTGTTTGCTTTTAAATTTCTGCGTTTTTCTGCGTCTCATAGTTTTTTTTAAATTTATTTATTTCGTAAAAAATATACATGTTAAAACACAAAGTATTGGTAAAAACGTTATAGATTGTATCAATACCCTTATCGCTACACGCTACAGTTCTTTAAGCAAACTAAACTACCTTACAATTTTCCTAACCTTCAACTATTAGCATCTATAAATTATTAACATTAACAAATTATTAGGTAGTAATTTATTTATTTCTATATCTACACGATTTTACCAGCTAACCTATGTAATGCTTTTTTTCGGGATAAAAGCTATAGATTATCTACTTAATATTATTCCATGTTAAAAAACCATCTCCAAACCAAATTTTGTTTAAAATAAATCTGTTATGCCTAAACTCGTTTTTTTTTTAAATCGATGGTCATGCCCTTTCAAGGTGCGTACAAACTTAATACAAACATTTACATTTATAACAAGCACTTGTTAGTGAAAAATTTGATCATTCGTAGACGAAAAAAACATTATTACCATGGACATTGTTAACATCGCATTACGTCTCATCAATTGGAAACCAACACAAATAAAAGGGCGCGCAGACGATTCGAAAGTTATTACTCATCGCACCTCTCGTAATTCGACGATGATTGTGTGTAATATTTCGGCAATACTCCCGTAATATTACGGCGATATTCCGGTAATATAACGGTAATGGCATGGTAATAGGTGCGGTGCGTTTTACAGCCCCGGCGATATGTTTTATTCCACGTGAGAGAATTTTTTCGAACTGCAATTTGCGTTGCGAAAACTTCGCGGGAAATGAATGGGATAAATACTTAAACGTCGAGTTACTTTACTACTTTAAAGTACGGACTTTAAATGATATGCGAAAAGAGAATCTACATCGTAAAGTAAGATTATTTAAATTTCGAGAAATAATACCTTTCGTAGTTTTATTTTGGTTTGAAGTTGCGGTTTTGCGAGACTGTAGTACTTTGTGATGGTATTTATGAATTCCGATCCGAGCAATATGAAATGAAAGCGATTTATAATTATGGATTCGATTAAAACACAACGATAAGAAACACTTTGGCCGTATGTTTCTATTTTTTTTCTACTTCCTTAAATCAATATTTATAGCTATTGTTTGTCAAATAATTATTACTACACGGTGTAGAATAATAAGTAATGTATCTATAATAAACCACAAGATACAACATGTAAAGTCACGCCTTTCCCTGGAAGAGGCTAGCAGAGGTCTATTACAACACCAACACTTCGCAGGACGATATTTAGTCACAAATGGGACAGGGAACGAAGGCTCGTCCCCTGTCCATACACTGGAGCTATACACTGGACTCCAGTAAGCAAACAAGTTCGTATAGTAGCCAGCCCTCATGACAGAGGTACGAGTATGTGTAGCAGGTGACATTAAATACGCATATAATTAAGTTGAAACAATAATGATTCAAATTATAAACCACGAGGGAGCATAAAGTAATACCGACATAGCCATCGAAGCAAATTGCGGTAAGGCAGGGCTCACACGTCACTGCTACGGCATCCGCGAAAAATAAGGCAACATTACGTGCGCTGCACCGCGCACGGGACGCGGCTGAAATTTCATGAAATTCATGAGAAAATACCGCGCGAACGTTTATTTTGTTTTCGTGTAAATCGTGCGGCAGCTCTGCGGTATTGTTGTGATTTTGTTACGAAATTTTAAGGTGGAAGTATAATGGTAGTTCCGTGTACTTGAGCTTTGTATTTCGTTTATTTCGTGGCTCTGAATCTAATAGAGCGACAGTTTGAATGCCTGGTAATTAGAATTGTCGAGTCTGGTCTGGAAAACGGTGTTAAATATGTATGAAGTGTTGCTGTGTTGTGGTAAGATAATTTAGGTATTACAATTGACTCTAGTACTAGCTTAATGAAACCTTGAAATACTTTTCTCCGAAAGTTCGTTCATCCTATATCGTTAAGTTGCCTTCCGATACTCTTGTAAGCAACATTATTACGCAAAACAATGATTTATTCACTATCGTTCCTCGTCCTTTCTGTAACAATTCCATTTTATCTGGGAGTAAAACCTGCTGTGTAGAAGTCCATTAGTTTTGATACGGGTTTCCGATGTCAACCGTATTGTCCCGCGCTATTGTAGCCCAGAAAATATATATTTAAAGACGAACACAAAAAGGGCCAAGTCAGTTCGTTTCTTGGATGTAAGTTAGGCATGTTCATGAAAAAGATATTCGTTTTTACGATGGCTCTAGAGTGAATTGAGAAGGCCTTTGTTATTAGAAGAATACACGAGAATTAGATGAATTACATCGTTTTTTGCTCTATCAATTTCGCGAATAAAATTTCGTACAAGCATTGTCTACTATTTTTATAAAAAGAATCAAAAAGCTTTTTTACAATTTAAAACAATTTATGAGATTTCAAGCTCGGACTAAAAACTACTTCAAATTAAAACCAGCTCAGATCGGATAACAATAAATTTATCAACGTTATTCTTTGCTCAAATCCAATAAGATAAAAACAATTGTATCTAAGTAGGTACCTAAATTAATTAGTAAAAGTTCCAGTTAACACGATACCGATCCCTCTGCGAGAGATAAAGAGCTGCCCTTCAACGCGCTCAAAACAGACTGGGAACGTGGTAACACAGTGGAAGCATGGCAACAAAGTAGGAACTTGGAAACAAAATGGTAACATTGTTAGCTTTGAATCGAATATCTCTCGTTAGCGCCGATTGACGAACAATGACAGAGGAACGCCGGCTGTTTTATTTAAAGCAGAGATCATTTTAATTGATAATGTTTTATGGACGGCTTATCGGCGAGATGGTTGGGGAGACACGATTATAATATTCACTGTGATTTTTTTGCATATACGTTGTCAAGGGTACAGAAAAGGACATAGGATACTTTGTATCTCGAAACAAATTACAGTTCCTGTTGAACTGCAGGTGAAACCTGTATGGATGCAGCTTGCACTTCGACATGTGTACAATCAGCCGTACATTATCAAAGAAAGAATTAAGATAAACCACCTGCGGGCTTACTTACAAGTCTGATTAGTACATTTCACAACATACTTGATGATGTTGTCTTCCTAGCCGATTCCGGCCACGGAGTCTATTGCTTCTGCTAGGTAAATTGTGAGCCTTGATGGTGTGTTCTCACATGGCTTATGTAGCCTATCTTTGCACTGAAAGTCCTAGAACAATCACTGCAAGTCAAGATGCCATTTACGTAATTGTAAGTTTTATTTGAGGAAGGCCTGCTCCTTAGCTCATCACGTTTCCGGTCCAACTCGCTCTTTCTCCTGTCTTCAAAAAATACAAAATACTTACTACACTACTATACTAGTGACTCAGTGAGCTGTAGATTTGGCGGCAGACGTTTGTCCTCCACTACATGTCGCATTCCTCAACCGATTATCGTGAAAATTTGTGAGCAGTTTCGTTAATCATACAAGAGAATGGGATAAGAAATGCTATCTGTAGAGGAAGACAGAGATCCGGACAGAAATCCGAGCAAAATAGGCAGAACAATTGAAATTAATGAAAGAAGAAATTACATATGCCTTTATGTATACAAAATAAATAAAAAAAACTTTCATCTGCAACAAAAGTTACAAACTTCGTTCAAAACAAGCAGAGGTCTAAATATTTAGCGAACATTCGAAGGTGTGTCGAGATCGACTCGCAACTTTTGTTATTTGCACGTAAATTAATTTGATTTCTTGTTTGCGAAGAATTTTAAGCAAACGAAGGTAAGCCCTCGGCTATATTAAATTTTCTAAGTATTTTCATTTTCATTATAATTCTGCTTTACAATCTCGGAAATCTTATTCTGTTTGTAGAAATAAACATATTTTAACAATTCTTTAGTCAGAACATGAAAAATAATTGTGATTAAATCTTTGCTAAGTAGGTGCAATGTTACCTAAGCATTTTTGTAAGTCTAGAATTCGGAAAAGTGTTTCTTAATGTTTGTCTATCATTTTGACTTATTTACACAGCCACAAGTAGAGTTGCTATTAATAAAACTAGCTTCTGCCCGCGGCTTCGCCCGCGTGGCTCACAGAAAATGTATGACGTTTTTAACTTCAGAAATAACTCGTATAAGCGGTCACACTCGCTCTCAATTGAATACACAAACTGACAATATCTCAAGCAGAGCAATATGGACGAAGTTCTTTAGTTAACTAAACTATCTCTGGAATGAGAAAAGTAGGAGTAGTAGTATTGTATCAACAGAACTTAAAGCGTGTGTGGAAAGATAAAATTAGAAGACAACCGAAAGTAGATAATTGGCAATTAATAATGTTTACAACGAAAACCTATTTTTTTTCTTTTCTAGAAAAACCAGGCTGCTCCATGAGCTTACTCTGTATAACTAACCGTGTGAAAAGCATTTTAGTCAATTATGAGTTTGGCTTGAGATTTATTTATGGTCATGGCAAAGCAGACTTTGAGGGAAAACTGCACTCTTTTTAACTCGAAGGGGTAGTTCCGTGGTGTTAGAGATATTAGAGGAATCCTCAGCATAAACACAGACTCATTCAGAAACTACACCAGTCAGTATGCTGGCAGACCTTTAGTTAAGACCTTCAAAGCAAAGACAACCCGTAGTAGGTTTTGTCTTTCTAATACTAAAGCAGCTTCTTCTATTGACTTCGTCTATTTTTGCTAAATACTGCTTCTAAGATCAGACAGACATAATTATAAATTTCATCTCCTAGCTCATCTACCTGATCTTTATTGACAGAAAATCTCTTCACTTGCCGTTTGTGATCTTCTGCCAGGCTTGGACTTAATTCTTGTATTTTTCCCTTACTGATTAAGTAGGTTTCAAATTTGATAGAATGTCAGCAATATAGTTCACATATTTTACACGGAGATTCATATGAAAATTCAATGATAGCTTCGTATTTAATGTCATCTGCTACATGACTGGAGCCCGGTGTACGTATGGCGATAGGCTCGCTACTTATTACATTTTGGACTGAATATCGTCCGGCGAAGTGAGGGTGTTGTAATACACCTCTTAGGGTAATGGCGTGACGTTTTACCTACTTTACGTTGCTACTACCGTTATCTAGATCTGTACCAAATTCCAAGTTGCTGGCTCCAAGATAATCAGCTCACAGACATACAGACAGACAGACATCGAAGTTTCATGATAAGGTTCCTTTCACCATTTTAGTACGGAACCCTAAGAATGATAACAGCGTCGTTTGTAGTGGGTTAATAACTTTCTCAACAAAGTTTTCGGAGTAAATAGAAGCCCTATTAGACTCTGTCGGTGGATGATGATGATGTTGATTTTGGAAAAACTGTGATACACGTGTCTCATAATTTTAATTGAAGAGTATTTGTACCAATTTTTGAGTCAATCGACCCAGAGAATAAAAAGTTTCATAGAAATTTGAACCCCCCATTTCCCCCCCTTAGGGGTAGTATTTCGAAAAACCCTTTCTTAGCGGATGCCTACACTGTACAAAGAACATATCCTCCAAATTTCATGTTTCTAGGACCAGCGGTTTAAGCTGTGCGTTGATATATAAGTCAGTCAGTCAGTCAGTCAGTCAGTCAGGACTTTGAATTTTATATATATAGATTGTGCGCTGCATATATTCTTAGGTCCATAGGCTGTTTTAAACTTTTTTTGGAATTACCTACCTGCCAAAAGTTTAATGAAGATGGTGTCTTATTTCCTAAGCGTATAATGACAATGGTCATCGCGTGTCGTCCCGCTCGTGTCAACTTGTCAGAATATACGAGCGAGCGTGAGGGCACATGACGACCATTGCCATCACGCTTATAAGGGGGCATATTAACCATATTCAAATTATCATTGAACAAATATATAAAAATACAAACATAGATAGACAAACAGCGATTTACTCCGATAGGCTTTGAGACCTTACTTCCCGCTACAAACTACTTCTATAGTTTGGTTCAGAGCATGGTATAATAATATACTCCGCAAGGTATGGCGTTCCAAGTCAAAAATGGTCACGCGGGCAAAGTCAAAGTCAAAATGTTTCTATTCAATTGTATCACAGATATACACATGTCTTATGAACGGCAAATTGCAGTGTCGTCGATCGATGCTTTTGTAAGACCAAAATAAGGCATTTTACATCAAGTTCGAAAGAGGCGGATGACAATGACGAGTGACGTCATCAAGTGTTGGCTACCGGAACGTAGTTGCTTTAGTTATTATTCTGTGGTTAGACCTTGTTTTTTTGATCATGGTTCAGGCGAATAGAAGAAAGAATTCTTGACCTTTGTCACATTCCGCCTTATCGAGGCAAATTCGGGGTCCAATTGTGAATTGGAAAAAAGTTCAACCATCTATTTGTCTGCAACTGGTAAGGGGTTGTAAAAAAAATATCACACAATTAAATTTTGGTTTTGCAGTAGTTTTAAACATGCATTTCAAAAATAAGTTATTAATAATTATGATTAGTGGTGTTGATTTATTTTCAAAGTTTATATCAGATTTTAAAGATACGAGTATCTTATAGCACATTCTTTGAAAGCTGTATAAATTGTGATCTATCAGTCGGGCGTCGATATTCGGAGAAGTCCCTTCGGGCGGAATTCCAGGGATGTTTCTTTAAAAGAGAAATTAAAAAAGTTTGCGTGAGTTGGGCGCATCTCAAACAAACTCCGGTGGGGTAGTTCGCTCGATGACAGACCGAGATGTCGTAGAAATTGTACACAAAAATTATGTTTTACTGAAAACTTTTGCAATTAGAACGTTTGTTATAGCATTAAACAAGACCAGGTAGGAAATACTAGGTTATGCTTTATAAGATGGACATTATTTTACTTAGAATATCATCGTACTCATTGTGACCAACTTTTAATAAGGAGCAACCTTGAAATCTTTAAAACTTAATAAGCTGAGTTTACGTTTCGTTTTTTTTTTAAATAACTTAATTGGCTTGCGTTTGTCCGCCAATATGCCTGATGATAAGCAGTGATGTGGCCTACGATGGAGCACGCTTGCCTAGAAGAAACCGATCCACTCGAGACTTGAAGACACCCAGATTATTAGTGTCAAGGAACACACACTCTGGCAGAGTATTCCACACGCTAGCGGTCCGTATGAGAAATGAGGAACCAAAGCGTTTGGTGCGTGTTGTTGGTATGTCGACCTTAAAACGATGCCACTTTTTCGCCGAGGTTGAATGATTTTTTTGTAAAATACACGCACCAATTTGTTCGTTGTGTGATCATTTATGTGTGTGCGTATTGTATGTCATCTGCTACATGACTGGAGCCCGGTGTATGGCGACGGACTCGCCCCCGGTCACATTTGGGACTGAATATCGTCCGGCGAAGTGCGGGTGTTGTAATACATCTCTGCCAGCCCCTTCAGGGGAAAGGCGTGACGATATATTTTTGCATACATAAATAAATTGGCGGGTACTTAGAACTTCCCGACTTCCTATAATATATTTGACTAGCTGCGCCCCGCGGTTTGACCCGCGGTCCCACAGGAATCGATTATTTTTCGGGATAAAAAGTATCCAATATCCTTTTCTGTACCCCAAACAACATGTATGCAAAATTTCAAGACTATTAGTTGAGTAGTTGAGACGTGAAAGCGTTACAAACAAACGAGCAAACTCACTTTCGCATTTTTAACATTAGTTAGGATTTGGAAGTTAGGATGACAAAACAATTTTGCCTATTATTATAATATAAGTACTTAATCAACTTTCCTATCCGTTATAAACTTTTCACTGCTTTTTCCTGCTAGAAAATGAAGGCATACATTTTACCTTTTACTCAATTTCCTCAAAAATTCGCTGCGGATACTTTATTCTATTTTAATTCGAGTTGGAGTCCCGAGGGGGCATTCCCGACGTCACAATGAAGATGTTTAAATTGAAGGAATGCCCCGCCCTCGGCGAGTATCATTCCGATAATTTCCCTTAGGTACCTACAACCTACATAGCTATCGGAAACACTGAAATAGATTTCTGAATAGTTTACTTTAGCTGCGTTTATCAGGATTCCGTACCAATATGGTAACAAAGAACCCCTCCGAATATGTTGCGACTTCAATGCCTGTCTGTCTATCTGTCTGTATGTGTATATGTGTGTGTATACTTATAGTCAGTTGCCTGTGAGACTGTGCGTTTAGATGTGTGTATCTTTGAGCAATGAAATTGTTGCAGTTAATGAAAATTTATTAATTTATTTCATTTGCAATCTTTCCAGGAAAAGAAAAAGAGAATAAAGAGAGAACAGGGCATCTTTACATGCCTATGAGCATTCTTTTTCTTAATTCTCTCTGTACAGAAAACAGAGAAAAAGTATTTAGAGTTTGATTTCTTTCAAACCCAGTTACAAGTCAGGTTTTCCCCAAAGAGAACCATTCATCAAAACCTAATGCCCTTTCTTTTAAAATTTCTATTTTAGGATTCGATATTTTTAGAAATATTTACATAAATAAAGTTAAAAGGTCGGCCGGCGGGTCGCGGCTCGGAAATGGGAATGAAATGCTTACGAATGATTGAATAGATCTTTCAATGGAAATTGAAAAACTCTCAACTTTTTAATAGCATTACGTTTACGGACTTTGCATACGTACTAACTTTACGTACGTACATTACGTACTCACGTTCAGGTATATTTTTGTCATACATACTCTTGTCGCAACATTTTCATAAAACTTTCAAAGCAGTCCTTGCAATATACAATTTGCAGTACGCTAGGTGAGCTAGCGTGCACAATTGGATAGTGTAATGGCTATTACATTATTTTTCTATTGTACGGGCATAGTCACTGTAAGTTAGCAAGTTACAATTATCACTGTTTTTAGCCGACTTCACAAGGAAGATGTCAATTTGTCGGATTTGTTTAGGTTTCCTTACCCAACGGGTAAAACGGGACCCTATTACAAAGACTCCGCTGTCTATCTGTCCGTCTGTCAGCAGGCTGTATCTCATGAACCGTGATGGTTAGACAGTTAAAATTTTTACAGATGATGTATTTCTGTTGCCCCTATAGCAAAAAAAAAACCAGAATAAAATAAATATTTGAGGGGGTCCCCATACAACAAACGTGTTTTTTTTTTGCTGTTTTTATAGATAATGGTACGAAACTCGATGTGCGCGCGGCCGACTAGCGTTTGCCAGTTTTGTTTAAGTATGTTCCCTGATTACTCGAAAGTGCTTGAACCGATTTAGAAAAACCTAGTTTCATTTAAATTTTTAATAAAATCGGTCAAGAGTTTACAAAATCGAATTCAGATGACGGTCAGTCGGTATTTAATTTTAACAGAATTACTCTTCTCATTCTATTGCTTTGATCTTCGCAACTATGTGTGTCGTGAGGTACGTCTTGACAGGTCATATGTACAGTAGTCCAATGACATGTAGCCAGCCCAGCAGCGTTGTTACAAAGTTGTAATTTTCCATTCATACCAGTATTTACAACATCTGCTACCTTTACATTTCCCGCAGTGCCTCGACCCGGTCCTCAGCCAGCGACGGTCGCGGCTCAAACATGCACGCGGAGTGCTCCGCGAGGCGCGCTTATTGCATTTTTGAGGACTGCAACGTAGATATTCTCACTTACTTTTAAATGATACGATCCGATGAGCAGGGATCGGTTATCTTCTTCTTAGGTTACCTATTGCATACCTAAAGGAGAGTTATAAGTTATACACTCAATACTCAATACAAAAAAATAGTTTTGGCTAAGTCATTTTGGACGTCTTTAAATCGTTAATATTCCTAGAACAATATTTCTCCAAATTTAATGTATGATGCGCCAGGCTAAATACTATTGAACACTTACCCTACTACGGAGTATAGTTATACAGTGAATTCGAAAAGTTATGCAGTGTTTTGTCTTTTTCGTTTTTTTACGTTTATGAATTTGATCGAAATAGACTGTATTACTATTCCGAAGATATACAACGTTTATTGATAAGAGGGTTATTGTTTCCTTTTTTCATTTTGACTGTTTTAGACTGATTTTAATGAGCTCAATGATTTTTACAAAATCTTACAACATTATTTAGTTTATAAAAAGTTATTTTTATGAGTTCAACATCCGACATCGCATCGTTTGCTGCAAACAGGTCTCCTAAGAAACGAAGTCTTGTCTCTGAGCATAGTTCCGGCGCGCCGCGCGACCAACACACCGTGTATTTCATACACATGGCCGGTTAGGGACGACTGCGGGAGACACAGCCCCTCATATTAGACTGCTTCAGCCCGTGGGGCTGCTTCCTTGGACTGCCAGAATAACTTGGGTATCTTTAGTACCGTAATTAACTTCTTGAGGCACAACTTGGGCGTTGAACACACACTGACACTGCCTAACCACGAACACACTCTAACACCTTCAGTTGGTGAAACTAAGATTTGTTTCCTTCCCCAAGACCTAAAATAGAGATCTGGCAGGATGCGTTATCGGACGCATTCTTAACTCGAGTCGCGTCACTCATGACACAAGCCAAAAATGAAGATCATTGAGATTGCTTCAAGAAAGGATGTTATAAAAAACAAGTTGTTTTTTCAAGAATACCATTTTACACTTTTTACTTAATTCTGTATAGTCAATCTATATCTTATCAATTTATATCTGTTTTGTTATTAAACAAGTTCCTTTTATTATCTTAGTCATTCTTCCTGTTTGTCTGTCCTGTTATTAAGTTGTCTATTTCTTGTTCATAAATGCGTAGTAATTAAGCAGGTAGCTACGTATACAGGATAAATACCTACAGGTAAAGCTATAGAGGCGTTCACAAAACAACTACTTATACTCGTACATCTTTTAACGGGAAAACAACAGGATGTTTGATGGACTTTCGGAGGTGTTGGGAGGGCAGTTAGTGAGTAATAATTGAGAAAAATGAACACGCCATCTCGCACAGGGAGTATTGAAGTTTCTGAAAATCATTATCATCACAAATCTATAGACATCTTTACGGATGACTTAAGTGAGCTACTGAGGGACTTGTACTCGTGGTGAATACTTAACTTACTCCTTACTGATATAAACGTTGTATAGGTTTGGAATAGTTATACAGTGTTTTGTCGTTTTCGTTCGAGTTCATATTCAATAGAGTAAACAACAAAACAACTAAACACTTGTGTTAAGTCTTTTTCTTTCTTTTAAATTTATACCTCGATTTTAAACTACCTCTATAAAAACACTTTATATATTCCATGGCTATACAACGTTTGCTTATTAGAAAAGGGTCACTGTTTAATTTCAGAAAGGTGAGAGTTTTTCTTTAACCTACATTTTTACACGACTTTATTGTTAATGTTATTAAAGTTACAGAAGAATAAAATACAAATACGAGTATGTACACCTAAAATTATTACTTAGAGATTTAAGTTTCAATATGATGAAATAATTTCGAATTAGTTACTTGTTTTTCTTTGAAAAATAAACAAACACTATCCCGACTACAAAAAGCTGCCACAAATAAACTGTTACTATTATCTGGGTGGTCAGTACGATAACCAAGAATGGTCTCTAGAGCCAACATTGTTTTCAATCTAAAACCAAACCTTGTATACTAAGAACAATGTACTACAAACTTTGCCAAAAATATGTGAGAGTGAGTAGGTATGTCTTTGTATGACATGACAGCTTTTTTCCTTGTTTAGGAAAACTCGTCAAAAGTTTTCCTAATTCCTTTTATCTCCGCAGCTAAAGCATTGCAAACAAACATTTTCCGTTTCAAAAACTTCGGGAAGAAATTAAAATCTTATACGAGAAACATTTTACCAGGAAACTAAATGTTTTGATCTCGTAAGTATTTAAATAAGTCACGTTTTGTGAACAACTTGTCCATTATTTTAGTCCAGTGAGATGATGGTGGTTGGAGAAGAAGGAGAACCAAATGTACGCACCAATTTGTTCATTGTGAGAACATAATACACATGTGCATTATTAATGTCATCTGCTACTAACTGGAGCGCGGTGTGTGGCGACAGGCTCGCCTTTTTTGGGACTGAATATCGTCAGACAAAGTGTGGATGTTGTAATACACCTCTCTAAGTTCCTTTGGAGGAAGGGCATGACGATATGTTAAGTTATTTTATTACTCAAAAGAATCACTAGATTCAAAACTATGCATTTTTTTAACATTGTTTGTAGTTTACATTTGTACCTCTTAGTTTTTCCTAAGGAAGCAAGTAATGTCTTTCTGTATACTACCTATAAGTGTTATTTGTAATATTACCAGGTTTTAGAAAATTTTCAAAATTGCGGAGATATATTTTTTTTTTTTTTCAAAAATAAAACATACCTTTACCATTTTTAAAATTTCTTAAAACTGACTCGGTAAAAAAACATCTCTTCCATATTATAACTATTGAACCTACTTACAAAATTCCAAGGCAAATGCCTTGAATAAACAAACAAATGCAACTTGTAGAGAAAGACAGAGATCCGGACAGAAATCCAGACAGAATTCGGACATACGAAAGTACTTTTGTCGAATCTGAAGCATAGACGCTTCGCTCGCTAACGGTCACTCGGTCGATAATAAGTGGCAGTAAAAATAAGTACTAATTGCAAATTAGCTCTGTCTTCTATTATTTCAGTCATCATTATTTAATTGTAGAGCAAAGGCCTCCTCCTCTTAAATTTGTACTGTAAATAAAACATTGTTGCAAAACAAATAATCTTCAAAATTCTTAATTAGCACAGAGATGAAACGAATTCCAACGGCGCCGTTGAGATGCGTTGACACCAAATAACAAGACTCGGTCTTTCCGCTGAGGTATGACATAGAGCATAAATAAATAATGAGCATAATGAGGTATGAGATAAAGGGTGTCTACAAATCCATTTCCGGGCTGGCAGCGCATCAACAACACAACAGTGTTGCAGGTGTCCTTAGGCGGCAGTTATCGGTTACCATCAGGCAGGCCATCTGCTTGTTTGCCAATCTTCTTATTAAAAAAATATGAGTTTCTATGTTTATTCTGCCTCGGTGGCTCAGTTGGTAGTGACCCTGTTTTATGAGCTTGGGGGCGTGGGTTCGATTCCTACCTAGGGCAAACATTTATGTGTGTGATGAACATTTGTGTATTCTAAGTCTGGGTGTTAATATCTATTAAATTATGTCTTTAAAAATGTATGTATGTACGTATTTCAATCTCTGATAGCAATAGTACAAGCTTTGCTTAGTTTAGGGTCAGACAATCGTGTGTGAAAAATGTCCCGAATTTATTTATTCATTCATTCATTTATTTTAGCTGTGTCGTATTTTCAGGGCCTTACTTGATAAATTACTTCGAATTAATTTCGAGCTCTGTTTCGAAAGTTGCAGCGTCATTCATAAGATTCTATTTGTTGTTGTTACGTCACTGTCTGTTTGTTACCTTTTCACGGCTCGGAATATAATAGGTGAAATCGATCTTAATGAAACGAGGAAGTACTGCATTATGAAGACGGGCACAGGATACTCTTTGTGCCGCAAATTTTGGCGAAAATGGTTAATCCTGGAAGTGACGACATAATGGGTCACACAGGGAAGTGTAGAAATCATAAATACAGAAAGTAAACATCTGTTTGTCTTTAAGTGGGCTTATAAATACGAACATTTCGCTCTTTAATCTGGTAAGTTAATTTTCGGAATACGCCGTCGAATCCTATCTCGTCCCGGATTTAAAAACTAGAAGGTTACCAAACACTTTCCTGATAAATAAATAATATGTCTTGAATATTTTACACTTATTTTCTTATGCTTCGTTCTATGTACACACAGGGCCCGACCACAGCGGGCTCTTGTACAACGTACATTGTACAGTTCAACCAAGTAATCTATACAGTTGTCCAAATGAAAGAACTACAGTTTTCTCTTAAAATTTTATTCAGAAAATGCGACTGTGGCTCCTATACTAAAACAAATTTTAAACTTTACAAATAATGTGGCTGCACAGTGTTCGTAGAAATATTAAAATCGACAGTCAGCTTGCTAGTAATTAATTTGTTGCACTTTGCTTTCACGTTCGCATGAATCTCTCGTTGTGGTAAGAACGCACCAGGCAGGAGATGCAAGTTGCGGTAAGGTTTGCCATCATCAGCATCATATCAGCCCGAGAGTCGTCCATTGCTGGACAAAGGCCTCCCCCAAAGATCTCCACAACGACAGGTCTTGCGCTGCTCGCATCCAGCGGCTTCCCGCGACCCTCACCAGATCATCAGTCTACCTTGCGGGAGACGCTGCGTCTTCCAGTTCGTGGTCGCCACTCAAGAATCTTTCTGCTTCATCAGTCGTCGGTTCAACGAGCGATGTGCTCTGCCGACTGTAAGATTTGTATAGGTGTGAAACTGCAATAACATTAGACCTGGTCACTGGTTGCAGAGATTATGGACCTACCATTAAATTTGTTGGTTAATTTTACCATTGTGACGTTACCATGATATGAATGAATTTATACTATATTCCGCGTCATATAGTAAATTATTCCATAACTACAAATGATTATACTCCGTACCGTGTAATTGTTTAGCCGCTCGGTCTGTGTAAAACGCAGTTAATGTCAGATCAATGGCCAAGGTAAAATTTACGCGTAAATTGACGCGTTTCATGTTGAACAGTTTAGTGCTGGAGCAGCCTAGTGCACTATCACCCTCTATGAGAATGTACGCGGCGCTTACAGAAATAAAATGTTTAATATTTGTAGGGAAAGTTTTAATACTCTTTATAGCGTCGCGTTGTTTTAGTTTATGTCGTATTGGTGTTAGAGTTTTTGTTCGAGCTGCAGAATATTGCATTAATTAATCAAACTAGCTTGTTACGTGTTGGTTTTTGTCGCAATTTACCAAAGATTTATTAAATTAGAATTACGAATTTGCGATGTTTGAATTGGGTTATTTTTATTTCTATGTATTTGTATAGGTATGACTATGAGTTATGGAAGTAAATCTACATTTATATTTAGGTCATAAATAGTAGACCTGTTATAAAATAAATTGCCAAATTACAAGTTTTCGCTCTTGCGAATAAACTGACAACGATTTCTTGTTGTAAATTGCGAAATGTTCTAAACATTACCACTCAAACAACACTTTGTGACTTTGAAATTCGGCAATTACTTCTAAGTTCTAGTCTTAAGTGCCTACAAGTAAGTACTTAGGTAAAGAATAAATTGATAAACTTAAAGCGAAGTACTTAGGTACCTTATCATTGGAACTGTTTAATTTCACCGGCCGCTGGTAACTCGTCTTAAAATCGAGACTTTGGAAAAGTTTTCCCTTTGTCTGACTTTAGTGTTCCTGACTTGTCATAATAAGTAGAATTAGGAATCAATTTAATGTTTTGAGTTGTATGCCTCTTGGCTGTTTTTGAGACTTATAGCTAACAAGCTGCGCTCCGCGGTTTCAGCCGCGGTTAAAAAGTATTCTATGTGCTATTCTAGACTATAATCTATCTTTGTGCCAAATTTCATCCAGATCTGTTCAGCCATTCTGGCGTGAAAGAGTAACAAACATCCATCCATTCTTACAAACTTTCGCGTTTATAATATTAGTAGGAGTATGATAGTAGGATAGGATGAGGAACTTAAATTGGGTGGTATTTTTTTCTTTTAATTTTATACACATACTTCTAACGTGCTTGTTTTAAGTGTAGTAATACTTAAGGGTTTTGTTCCACCCGTCAGAGTGAACATCTTTTCGAACACAAGTTTAAAAATTCTAGTAAAAAAAACAAGTTTTCATACAAAATTAAACATGTGACTTTTGTTAGGAGACTCGATTATTTGATTATTTCGATATGTTCTAAAAGTTGTTCACTTGGACGGGTAGAATAACACACAAAGCCAAGCAATTGTTTTTGGATGAATAGTCGAGATTTCAAACCGAGTGTAAAGATAGCAAATAACTACACAAAAAAGTATCTACTAATAAAAAAAACACATACTTATCTAGACTTACGACTTTGCTGAATAAATGTAGAAATACGAGTAAGTGTAAATGCATGTACAAATTTCGCAAGTAGTCGTACTAGCAACTTTTTAAAACTTCACAACTCTCAAGCACACTTTTAAAACCTAAATAAGGAAGTAAACTGGGAATGTAAGCCTCGTTTCAGATGGCGCCACTGTCGCAGTCTCTCACGCATCCAGAATATTCTCCTATGAGTTACTCGTACCACTTCACTACTAATTCTTAAGAGAACAGTAATTTGATTCGCGCTCGACTTACGAGCCTCTCCAGTAGACTTAACGAGGTAAGTCTACTGGAGTTTTACATATTATTTTATTAAGAAAAGAGATCGATACTTTGGTAGTATCTTTCGAGAAAAAAACCTTCAACAGGAAATATCACCTATTTATTATATTTACTAGCTGCGCCCCGCGGTTTCACCCGCGGTCCCACTACGGTTATTTTTTTCGGGATAAAAAGTACCCTATGTCCTTTTCTGTCCTCCAGACAACGTGTATGCTACGTAATTTCAAGACGATCTGTTGAGTAGTTGAGACGTGACAGCGTTACAAACAAACAAACTCACTTTCACATTTATAATACTATATTAATTAGGATTAGGATTAACCTACCTACAAATATACCTAAATGTACCATTTCGCACTCGACCGCAGGCGTCAGCAGCAGACGACGACACTTCTGGTTTGTGTATACTCGTATTTGTATGAGATAGGTACGTTCCGTAGCGAGCGACATGAAGCTAGCTGCATCTGCCGCTGGCTTCATGTCGTTTGCTTGGAAACGTATCTCATACTAATACATACAAACCAGAAGTGTCGTCGTCTGCGGCTGACGTCTGCGGTCAGGTGCATAATGGAACTTTTAAGATCGACAACAAAATACTCGTATTTTGCTGTGGACCTTTTGCATACTCGTATTAACCCAAAAAAAAAAAACATACCCTAGAGCAAGCATTCTCACGCTCCATAGTTGGCCAGGCAAGATGGCAAACGAAGGTAAGCCTTATTATTAAAAAAAAAAACAAAACCGCATGCACATAGTCACATAACCCCAAAACCACCAGCGGCCAATATTTAGAGCAGTCAATCGTCCATAAAGCCTCGTATCCCGTAGCCCGCAAATCTAGGCGAGTTTTGTTAAACAAATTACTCGTAAAGCTTTCGCGAGTCGATCGGATAGTTGGGCTGAGTTGGGCGAGAGGATAAAGCTGGACAAGTTAGAGCCGGTTCGAAGCGGTTCGGTGGGAGACAGGGACTGATCTATGCACAGACTAGCCACCGCATAGCTGGGGAAGAGTTGGTGAAGAGTGCTGTGACCACAGAACATACTACAAGTTTTAACTAATTTTAAGATACGAAAGTAAATTTGGTCGTATCGATCATCACGAAATAAAATATAAGGAGTACAGAATAGGACATAGGGGACTTTGTATCCCGGAAAACTTAACAGTTCCTGTGGGACCGCGGTTAAAACTGCGGGTGCAGCTAGAGTACCATAATCATTAAGACGAGATGGTACTCACAGCTTTAACAAACCTGAAAATTACACACAGAGAGAGAAAGAGGGAGGGAGAAAAAGAGAGAGAGAGAGACACAGAGAGAGAGAGAGGTCTTTTATCGTTTTCACTCATGATAAAATATACTCATGAAACAATTTTACGACCAATTTGGCTAGATTGGCAATCGAATTATACCGTGTGCATTAAAGCGCGTTAATGATTTCAATTAAAAAAACGTGCTACGCGAAAGACAAATATCTCTAAATAAAATAGAGATGCACAAAGCAGCGTAAGTATCTAACCAACTATAATTTCGTATCAGCGTAAGACTTGGACTTTTGGCACAGGAACTCAAAATCACAACAACCATATCAAAAAGCGTATCTCTGTAACTAGCCCAGCATCGTATACTGTGCAAGCAACTTCGGATAAGATCCGTGCAAGTTTGCGGCGCACCCCCTCTGTTGATTCTGTCCCTGCGCAACTTTAATTGCCCAAGAAGTGGGCGGTGAGGGAAGGGGCGGTCAATTGATACAATTTGATACCATTTGGGATGCAAGTTCGGGCGGTCCGGTTACAAGGCGCCAAGGATGCAAGTTTGGGAAGAGGTTACGAGCTCCGTGCAAGGATTGCGTTCCTTGGGTAGAAGCACAGATTACTTACTTCCAGTAGATTCCGAATTTAAGACGCATTGTTTAAAAACTAAATACATCTCTGAAAATCGGTTTATTTCTATACGCAGCTAGCTGACCTTGTCTTGAGGTGCATTTTGTAATAAGATCTTGTTATGCAATATTTAATGGAGGATAATCTATGGTGAAAGTTTTCTTGCGGTCAGCAAGTGCTGTGTTTGAATATTGATTTCTTTCAAACACGTAGAGTCGTAGATAACTAATTTAAAGATTATGGCACTTTGCATAAAAAATCTACATAAGTCACTCAAAGCTTTGAAATAGTTTAGCCAACCACCATGTCGCTAAAATAGGAATCTTTCCATCAAAAACCGCTCCCAAACGTCTCGCTATGCTATTATTCTATCACATTAAATTATATATGAATTTGTTGAAATTTTAAGGAGCTTAGTGGGAACAACCCTGTACAGTACACATCTCATCATTAGCGTAATTCTACAATTAGACTCCTCCAATTAGGTTCCGCTGATTAGGTCCAATTAGGTTTTGACTCCTGCCTCTGTATGTAAGCCTCCATAAAGTTATGAGTAATGAGGCATTACTCTCCCATATCACAATAACGTGGCTTACCTACTCATGTTATTTACAATAGGGAAGGTGCGCGCCGGCGTGTCGGGGACGATATCAAGAATTCTTAATTCTCCCGCGCCGAGCTCGTGGCGTTTAATATTTCGCTGGAGAAGCATTAATTAGAGCCTCGGAGTAAATATTTGAGTAACGGGTCCCTTTGCAGGCTTTACGCCGGTAGGTCAGGGTTTTCATTTACCGGTTTGCTGCCCGGAAATAAAGTGCGATCACTGGGTTATTGTGACTTTTGTCAGCTGAAAAGATGACTCTCACTTTGCAAGGTCTAGATGGCATTTTTAAGCTTATACCTTCAGTCTCTGATTAAGCGTTTCTTTATTACCTTTTCTTCTACTACTAACTAGCGTTTCTTCACCAACACTAACTAACGTTTCTTCGTATCTTCGTGTTTTAGTATAGATATTTTTACCAACTAATTTAATTGCCATAAAGATTTACTAGTGAAAACCGACCCAAAAATGTAAAGCAAGGGTAAAATAAATACTTATTTTCAATTATAAATAGTTATATTTAAAAAGAAGAACAGCGTAATTTATCACAAGCTCTAAATATTCTCCTAACGGAGCACATTATTCTTGTTCCAAAAAGTATTTTTTGCAAAAAAGCCTAATACTAATAAAGTCTTTTTAAAATATCCCCAGCTTAATTAAAACTAGAGGAATTTTAATAAAATCGTCTGTGAATACAGATTAAACAAAAAAATAAATAGCGTCCATTTCTCATCGCTGAATAGGATAATTTGCGAGGGATTACTCCACGCAGGTTTTTACGTCGGTGGGTGTGAACCGGCTGGAACGATAAACCACTATTAGCTGAAATATAGGCCGGCCTACTCTTTAATCATATTATTTCGGGATACAAAATCAAATGCCAATTCAATTCAAGGGCTGTCGGCAACGTATCTGTGATGCCCGTGGTATTACAGGTATCCATAGGCAACGGTGATCGCTTACCATCAGGCGGTCCATTAGCTTGTTCGCCACCTATGGGGCGGGTCCTAGCCGGTTTTTTTAAAGGCCCCAGAGATTTTGATCTCAGAAGTTCAGGATGGAAAAATAATCTGATAATAAAAGGTGAAATTAATGGGACACTCTGCAAGCTGACTTTGGATACTGAAGCAGCTCGTAGAATAAAAAAAAAGTTGAACAAAACATATATATTGAACCTATACACTAGAGAGTAGGCTAGATGTGTAGTAGGTATATATGTGAAAAACTAGGATTAGAATTTCTAAATTACAATTTAACTATTTCTATATGCACTAGAGTCTAAATTGTAAAAACGGTAAATAATTTAAGTAGAACCCTAACATTATTTGATTTCGTTAAATTATTGGTTGCATGTTGGAGTAAGACGGAACCGGAAATTCGAAAGCTTATTAACTATAAGAGATCACAACCAGTAGAGTATAGAAAGGAAAAGCTAATGATTAAGCGAACTTTCACAGCCAATAAGTACATATTAGCTTACTAGGGACCTCAGTCCACTGCGTTACGTAAATAAATTAATGAATTAAAATAACGTAAAATAATTATTGTTGTTACATAGTACTTTTCGCAATGCAGTGCGCTATCCACTTAAACTCTCGGATGACGAACAATGGGGGTGTTTCTAAAATAGCCAAATCCGGTATTTAATTTCATCATCCCTTTCATAGTTATAATTTTCGCCCACTCGTGGTAAACAAAAAAAATTATTGAGCAAAGCAAACGCTGGAGATTAAATATCCGATTCTTTAAACAAATATTATTTTTGTGAGCTTAATACGACACAAAAGACCCTTCATTTTTCTATAATATTTCTGATGTTAAGCGACGTTGTGGTCTAAGATGGAGCACGATGACCTATGACGTACTTTTTCACTCTAGCCTTGAAGTTTTGTAGAGTGAAGAAGTACAAAGACAGCAGTTGAGGGAGACGCTACAACTGCGCTACTGCTCAGACCCGTCTTCGGAACGGGAACTTCTTTTTGCACAGTCAGGTATGTATGAAAACGAAATAGATTAAAATCAAGTAGATCATTACTTTCTTTGTCAAAAAATAACAAAAGTTATCTCAAGTTAACAGAATCCAAACTATGATTTGGTGGAAAATACGAATGCGAAAAGTGATTTGTTATGCCATTAAATTTTATGCCATCATAAAATGCTATCAATGTGAGCCCTAAAGGTAATTTACTAAACGCATTACGTATTCAAATACAGCCCTATGATCCAGACAGATTCGATCAACACATTATATGATAAAAAGAAACTATACAATTAAATAAATGTACGTGCCTATTTACTATGTTATACTTTGTCTATCATTAAGTAAATGTTTTTTTTTTCCATTCGAAACAAATCAATTAAATAATCTAACAACCATTGCGCTTGTACTTAAATTTATTTTGTAAAGTATCTCTCGTTATGTGTTTATATTTCTTGTTTTTTTCGTATTTTCTTGTATGCGTAATGTGTTCTTGTATAACTGTATCATGAGTTGGCGAATAAAAGTTTCGACTCTTCCGCCCCCCGGCACAGAGACAACAATGTAACTTCATCAAGGCCATCAAACATCTGCAAACTCGATTGGCGAAGACAAAACAGGGTTCCTTCGCCGTCGCCTCTAAGCCCCAGGTGAGCTCACCGAATGCTCCAATTTGTGGGTTCCGTCGTGAAAAGGCCCAATTTGCTGACCACGCGGCCGGATATTCCGACTCAGGCCAATTGGATTAGAAACTTCGCGAAGCGGTCGTAATGAATTTATTGTCTTTGGCACAGCTATGTACTAATTTTAATGCAGAGTTGTCTTGACTGTAGTGTTTTAATTTTGAAAGTATTTAATATCTGAATATACTTAACTTATTTTTACTTTTCTTTTTATACTAGCTTCGCCCTGCGGTGTTTCTCGTACCTGCGGATAAAAAATAGCTTATGTGCTAATCTACAGTATTAGATACTCTATTATAAATTTCATCAAAATGTATCCATCCATTCGAAGGTGAAGAAGTAACAAACAAACACATACACAATCTTTCGCCTTTATAACATAAGTAGGGTTTTAGTAACATTAATAAACAAATAAGCTTTTTAAAACGTTTATCAAAAAACAATAAGGTGAAAAATTCAAATGAAATAAATTTTACATTCAAAATCAACGAACATAAATCTCTCGCTCGTTGAAATATGATCAGCAAAAAAGTTTCCAAGTCTTTAAAAACAGTTTTCATCTATCTGAAGCGGCGACGACGTAGATATCGATTTTTGGATGAAATATTGTTTTTTTTCTGTTAAAATTGTTAGTAATGCGATTATTAATTACCACTCTATATTGTAGTACTTTTTGATTCATTACTTTTGAATTGCGCAGCAATTTTGTTACAATTTGCAAGTTAGATATTTTTTAACAAATAAGAACGAAAAAAGTATAAAAGGTTTAAATTAAAAGTAGTTACATGTCGGCACTCCTTGTGGACAAAAGTACCAATGATTGTACTTACAAGCAACAATTAAATATATACCCTGTTCTCGCCACGTTATATAGGTATAGTTTCATCTAATTCTCTCAATCAAACCTCAACTGAAATTGTTTCAAATCCACGAACGCTCCCCGCCCACTCGAGAGATGTTATTATTCACCGAGGGTAGGTAGCTATTCGCTAAATTAACCCTCAAAAGCAAACTTTGGCCACACATAATCTGCGCGATACTATTTCACAATGATTAATCAACAACTATGTTGTTTACCTTTTGCTTTCCGGATGTTGCCTCTAATACGACGTACGTTTCAGACGACGCTTCCGCATAGCTAGCGTACATCGCTGCCTACTACCTCGCTACACAATACCGCAGCACTTTTCACTCGGAAATGGTTCTTGTAAAGAGAATGTAGACAATAGTGCAAGTTTGTAAAGTGAGGCAAACATCACCGTCTATTGTTATCAAGTAGAAATCAAACCGCCTTTTTGCGTTAGCACCCCTCACGTCATTTTGTTTGTCCTTTTCGACTCAACTTTTTAACGACTGTTAAAAAGTTAAAGCTATTTTTATTTCAGTGGAGAGTGTGTACGAATAACTTTGAATACGCATGGAGAAAATATATAGATAGAAGAGGAAATATAAGAGATAATATTTTGTTTGTTATCATTTTCCCCCGAACTTTAATTTACGTTACAAAACCCTCTTGTTAGTTATGCGTGTGACGGTCGCGTCTAAATCAGAGGCTTCCTTGTTCAACAACCACCTTCACAGGCAGGCAGTAACAGTATTAGTAACTAGTTTCCTCGTACTTCTAACATCAATCTGTATGACGACAATTAGATTAGATTTTTTAAATTTATATTTTTACTAAGTATCACATTTTATCAAGCTTGCACAGATTATATTCCTGAGTCGCCACCTCTGCCAGCCCCCTCGGGGGAAAGGCGTGACGTTATGTATGTAGAACTACCCAGTTAGCCTACACGATAAGCAAGCAGTGCCGTGTACTCCGGAGCCAGGGTAAAGGGTCAACCGCGTCGCCGCCATTAGTTCTCGCGACGTGATCCGACTCCCTAATATTCATAATTCATAAGCGTAACAAATTCACGGGGACTCGGCTTTTATTGGTGACCAGCAGGAAATTGATGGGTTTTTATTTCTAAAAGTGTATTTTAAAACGTATTCAGTAGATTTGACATTGATTAGACTTATACACAATCACCTATATGCATCTCCTTAGGCGGTAACTGTTCCAAAATGTAAAATGGAAAACTTCCTAGTTCAAAACAATCATATTCAGTTTAACCTTCAGCTTCTTTTTTAGACCCTAGACATAAATGGGTCAAAAAGCTGGTTCCAGTCTCTGTGCACTCATAAAAATGAGGCACAGTCAAAAAGTCCAGTCAAAGCTGACGCAAACTTAGGCACTTAGCCATCAAGCTCGGATTGTTAAACTACTTCATTTTATGAGATACTCTCAAAATTAAAACATGTCTGCATTTGATTTTTAATTTGCAAAGTTATCTTGTACAGTTACTCAAACTGTGGTACATAAGGGGTGACATTTAAACTGACGTTTCAAATCGACTAAAATGGAAATTACCGATTTACACGATTTGATATTCATTATTATTGTAGATGACGCGATGACAGCCTAGTTGGAGAAGGCCTACCTCTCAAGCCAGAGGGAGCGGGTTCGAACCCAGTCGACGGCACGCACCAATTTGTTCATTGTGTGAACATAATTATGTGCGTATTGTATGTCATCTGCTACATGAATAGAGCCCGGTGTATGGCGACAGGCTCGCCCCCTGTCACATTTGGGACTGAATATCGTCCGGCGAAGTGTGGGTGTTGTATTACACCTCTGCCAGCCCCTTCGGGGGAAAGGCGTAACGATATATTATGGCAGAGTAAAATAACTGTCAAAAATAATATGAATGCCAATGAATGCCTTTTAAAGTAGAATTATTTGTACTTTTAAGCTTAGTCGTTTAAAATTTCAAATGTCTGCCAGAGTTAGTTAAGTAAAGGCGACTTCCTACCAGAGCTGGCTTCACCAACTAAACTGAAATTCATAGAATACAAAATTTAATAACGCTTAACGATAATCCCGTTATCTGGTACCCGGCTTATATTTAGCGTTAATTTTGAGAATACCCCTTAAGGGCGATATTAAAATGACAAGTGTCTGCGCCTTGCCCTTATTTAGCCCGAATAATATTTTTGTTGTTTTGGGTTGGTTCGGAGTTTAAATTTTTGCTGGTGCAAAGTTTCACGTTTTAATTGTTGGCGATGTTTCATTTTAATTCGTCAAAAGCTTTTACTTTATGAAGTTGTGATAATAATTTTTGGAGTAGATTTATTTTGAAGAGTGCAAGAAATTTGTTAAGCGATCCGGGAGTTAGAATAGTCTTGAGTAAATATGCGTAAAAGTTTCTTATAACTGTTTTTAGAGTTCCGTACCCAAAACGGAACCCTATTACTAAGACTCTACTGTCCGTCCGTCTGTCTGTCTGTCCGTCTGTCACCAGGCTGTATCTCGTGTGTCGTGATAGTTAGACAGTTGACATTTTCATAGGTTATGTGTTTCTGTTGCAGCCATAATAACGAATACTAAAAAAGAAGTCAAAAAAGTCAAGTCAAAGTCAAAAAAATTTAATTGGGGCTCTCATACAACAGACATGGGGGCTTACCATGGGTTTTGATAGTTACGAAAACTTTTCTCGTTTTTGTTTGGTTCCATACATTTCAGTAAAGCGCCCCGGCGGACACGTCAAGGTACTAGGCTAAAAGTATGGAGACAAACGAAAACGAAAAAAGTTTTCGTTGACTATCAAAACTCGCGGTAAGCCCCATGATGTTTTGCCGTCTTTACAGATAATGCGCGAGTCCGACTCGCACTTGGCCGGATTTTTAAGGATGTTTTTATACATAGGTACCATTTGTAACTACTACTGGCAAATGGTATGTTCCCTTTTTCATAAGAATTCCAGCTCCAGTGCGATTCTCTCACATGTATTTATGTATGAGGGCGATCACCGATTATCATAAAGAGCGAGTGACAACAATTTGAAACGATTCCGCGACGATTTTACAAACGATTTTAGAAGCTGAATGACGTCATTCTGTTTGCGAAACGTGACATGTTTTTTTAGCCCCCGACGTAAAAACGACGGGGTGTTATAAGTTTGACGTGCCTGTGTGTGTGTGTGTGTGTGTGTGTGTCTGTGGCATCATAGCTCCCGAACGGACGAACCGATTTTTTTTTGTTTGTAAGGTGAATTAGTCGGGAGTGTTCTTAGCTACGAGTATGTTTGATGAAAGTCGGTGTCGATGGTTTTTTTAATTTTAAATTTATACTTGTTAATAAAATAGTGAAAAAGAAGCAGATGGATCGCATTCTGGCAGAAAGGTTAATAAGTTATTAGACCAAACACTAGTGGCGCTATCGAAGCGTTACCAGCTCGGAGAGGTCGTTGTGAATACCATTTATAAAACGGTCTGTTGTCGGAAATCCATTAATCGCTAGTCATAACTCTTCAATAAAATGTAGGTAACCTTGCGCGGCGTGTCGCACGTGACAAATGACGTCGACGTTAAACTTGCCGCCCAATTAGTCGCCGTCAAAATTCAACCGATCCTACAACTTTACGAACAATTAAATTCAAAATTCGAACTCTTGATCAGTTTGCGGCAAACATTAATGTTTCGAAGGGGTATCGCTGCATTAGCACCTGCCGATAGCATCTGGGCTCTAAATCAACTACGCTAGGGTGCAGATTAGCACGTACTCACCCTGGCTGCACCGTTAATAATGAGCTGGATCGGAGATTGTGCGGCTAAACGTTTGCACGAGCGTTCGTAACGATTTAGTTTTGTTGTCTAATCCCAACGAAGGTTTAATTAAAATAGTTAGAATTTTAAGATTAACCTACAGTTAAGCCATTCGTTTTCTACAATGTAAAATAGTTAAGCAAGTTCCTGTAGCACCTAATTGTTGGAACACAAGTTAATTTTGAAATTCGAAAATTAAATTTAATCAATGTCAAATTTTGCCTAAAAAAATCTTTTTCTCAGATGTTTTCAGCTCCGTTAATGTTTGCTAGACTTCCAGAGCAAACGCTGTTTCTAGTACTTGTCAAGAGATTAATATTATTACGTAGGTAAGTACATTTAAGATGTTTTCACCATTATGAACGTTGTAAATATAATAATAAATAAACCAACAAATATTCGGGACATTTTGCACACACGGTCATCTGACCTCAAACTAAGCTATTCTAGTACTATGGCTGCCAAAGACTGATATACATACATATGTATATAGTTATATTTTTGAACAGGTACATACTTAAGTAGATATTAACACCCAGACATAGAACAAACATAAATGTTCATCACATTAATGTTTGTCCTAGGTAGGAGTCGACCCCACGCCCTCCAGCACAGAAGGCTTCACTACTAACCGCGCCACCGAGGCAGTCATGAACATAAAGTAATGGTATAAAGACACATTTAGGTACTTTTCTTTAAACTCCATCAAATCGCTGTAAACAAGCGTCTAAAACGTTAGTGTAAACATTGTTTTAGCGTGAATACAAAGCTTGTTCTGCGAGTGTAGAACAGCGATAGATCCGCGATAGATCCACGATACAGCGCGACTTATTGGCCATACTCACGCGACTAACCTTACCTGAATTAATGCTGGGAATGCGAACATTAATCATGAATTCTATTGATCAACTTGTACCATGGACAATATAATAAACATAGGTCTGTTAAAAAATCAAAAACTTGAGACTGCACCTATCACTTAGGGATATATTAACTGTCGAAATCCATCCAGCCCTATAAAAGATACGAGATGAAAACGAAATTAACACACAATAACACACAAGATAGCGCGAATAACATAACCCCTTCCGCTTGCCACTCGGGTAAAAATGCGATTATCGCAACGCAAAAATCCATTAAAAACAATTTTTAATTTTTTGAAAATAGTTTTACTGAATTCATAACTTCTCGTTTCATATGAAATTAGCCCAGTTTCAAAGACAGTTTTAAATATGAAATCCGCCCAGTTTCAAAGACCTTTAGGTAAATATGAAAGGTATATTACCGCCTGCCCCCGCGGCCTGCAATCCGCCCAGTTTCAAAGACTTTTAGGTAGGTAATAGTTTTTTTTACTGTGTGTAAATATGTAAGTGCACATATTTGTTTTAGAAAAACCGACTTTGAGGTACAGTATTTTTTCCCATAAAACTTCAAACAACACTGTAGCTTTTTAATATTTACAACGTTACCAATAACCAGTGACCTAGTTCCCAAAATGTAAAGCTGTAATAAAGGCGCCGTGGTTAATACCGAAACGTGCATCGTAAGGCGGCGTGCACACGCGCCACAATGGCTCTCGTTACCGAGCATTATGCGGACGCGGCCTTAGCGCCACCTGCGCTGCAGTGTATGCAACCGGCAAAGGTGCGATATTTTGGATGTGTTAGAATTTTCTTTGACAGTTTTTCTTGTAGTTGTAGGTACTGCACGATCTCAGGAGGAAACTAAGAATTTAATCACATTATTAAATCGTGAATGTGTTTTTATGAAAGTTTAATAATTATGTAGTAAGTTTTAATTATTTTTCGTTATTCTGTTTGGCATTATATCATTTTTATTATTTACTAGCTTATTCCCGCGACTTTTTTCGTGTTTATTCAGAAAATACAGAGTATCCAAAAAGCTTCCTTGTGAAGTACTTTAACGAATTATTAAAGTTCATCAAGTTCTGTTCAGCCGTTGAGCCGTGAAAAGCCTACAAACCGACAGAGTTACTTTCGATTTTATAATATTAGGAAGTATGTATTCCTATTTTTGACTCAACTCCATAATGGACAACCGGATTTGAATAAAGCTTGGCGATAAGGCAGTTTATATCCAAATACAAAGACTCAAGATAGTTTTCTATTTTTCCTTTTATTAATTTTAAAACCTCGTTGCATTCTTAGCTCACAATGGCTAGAAGTGTTTAACTTACAGCGAATATACGTCAAAAATTATAATGCAAATTCCACTACGACGCGACGTAAAGTAGTGAAGTGACTTCATAAAAGTGGCACTTTTAAAACACTTTATGGAAGCGCACTTGTTTACAACTGCCGTTGATTTTTTGTTGCCACTTTTATTCTTATCTACTTTTTATTCCTGAAAGGATTGGGAGATATTTGTTGCGAGCAAATAGTGAAACTGCTCAATTTTGGCGGTCAAGGGTCGAAGGTTTCGCATTGAGGCAGGCTATCGGTTGTACCGATCGTCAGATGGTCGCTACATACAAATGCAAACCGAGTGTCTCCGGAGACGCCCGAGCAGCGCGACTCGGCATTCGCCCGACACTTCGAATTTTGAACGAATGCAAATTGATTATGCGTGTGCACCGGGCTTTATGGAGATTTGAGGTGAAGCTGTCACTGGCGACAGTTGCATGAATTTTTGATGGATGATTTGTGTAGAAAAGCAAGATTTGCTATGCTTTGTCCCCTTCACCAGCAAACGTTGCATAGCCTCGACAAAGTTTTACAGTGTTTTGTTTTTTTCTTTGTTTTATTTTTTTAATTTGACCGAAAAAGACAAAACACTGTAAAACTTTGTCGACGCTGTACAACGTTTATTATTAAGGGGGTGCGTTTATAAGTTTTTCTCGAACTAAGTAGACCTTTGGTTATAAGTTGAGGCGTAGTTATGAGAGGATTACACGTTTCCTCTTGACATTTCAGTGGGCCGCAGAGCAAGGAATCACGTAGATAGGTCCCTCTAAATCCTCTAAAAGCTAGTCGGGTAAGGAGGCCGTCCCCTCAGACTTAGCTATAATCTACTTATGTACACTCTGTTCTAAACTTTATGGCTGCTTTGCATTAAGTTGTGCACCTTCTCTCTCGACTTTACCAGTAATATTCAGACATACATGGGACTCTCAACATAAGGGTTCCTGTTTACCATTTTGGCAAGAAACCCTAAAAATGAAATATCGAATTACATTCTCACGTCATAGCGGCTTTTGACATTTTGACATATCAAAAGAGTCAACAATCGTTCTTGAACTTTCGCGTCGCTATAAATAATGTGAATAGGAGGTATTTAAAATTACTATTTTAATGTTTTATTTGGGTATTAATAAAGAAAAAAACAGTAATCTAACCTGTAGGTACGCTCACATTTTTTTGTAACGTGATTAGAATATTTTTAAAATGGACCTTAACTGTATTCAGACCGTCTACAAAGTATGGCACTAGCTGTACTTGCGGTGTCTTAGTTAGGGAGGAGACGGGTGATTA
This sequence comes from Peribatodes rhomboidaria, assembly GCA_911728515.1. Classification (NCBI taxonomy): domain Eukaryota; kingdom Metazoa; phylum Arthropoda; class Insecta; order Lepidoptera; family Geometridae; genus Peribatodes; species Peribatodes rhomboidaria. The sequence goes on from OU452169.1 coordinate 17,996,091, forward strand.
TATGTATATTGGCTTATATCTAGTTTTATAGATATTAGAAATCTAGGCTAAAAGCATTGGCTTGTTATCGGTTACGCTAACCTAATTAGGACCTTGAGTCCCTGACTACTATTTGCTTTGCCAGAACTTAATTTTCGAAATTTTCTACCACTAAAGCTGTGTTAATACAATTAAGTACTCTAATTAATGAGTGAAAAATTAATAAAAATAACAAGTTAATTGATTTTTGGAAGATATGAAAAAGACTTTTCTGTTATTTATTTTTATGTTCTATGTATGACTTTGACTTCGATAATTTCCCTTAATTTGAATAAATATTATCTATTATCTATATCACCAGAAAAAGACTACGTCATAAATGTTGAAAAAAGTTTGTATTAGAGAAACACTAAGAAGGGCCGTTTGCGCAGAAGCTTGGGTTATCTTTTTTTAACGAGAGTTAACCGCTTACAAAAATTTAAATTGATAGATCGTCATATGCCACCAAGAGTTAGAAAATTTACCTTGAGTAATCACCATTTTGGAGTGAAAATTATGACATTTCAACTCTGTGTTACTCAGTTAACTCCGTATCTTCTGGAAGTGGATAAATCTAAACTAAACACTCAAAAATAAAGGCGCAATGGGCGGTCTTATCGATTAAGAGCGATCTCTTCCAGACATCGACGAAGCGACTCAGCGAGCAACGCGTCTATGCTTCAGCTTCGACAAAAATGCTTTCGTGTGTCTGAATTCTGCCGGGATATCTGTCTGGAGTTTGTCTTCGTCTACGGGCTGCATTATGCTTAATGCAATAAAATAATAATCGAGACTTAGAAATCTACATTAAATGTATCTCTGTTTAAAGCAATACAGCATTTGCTTTAAACAGTGATACGCCTATAAAGGGTGTTCATATCAGCTCCATGTGTTTAGCAATTTAATTTTGAATGTGTAATATGATCACTGTTGGCGTATCTTTATAAATAAAAAAATAAAAAAATAAATGTACGTTCTGTTTGTCATTCAGACATGAAGTATCTTCATTACCAGCTTTTAATAAATAAAATCAGCACATATACCCATTGGCACACTTTTTACTTTACGTAAATTTATAAATCCACCCTCACTCACACACACATACACCCACACACACATACACACGTATTCTTTTGTTTAAACTTAATAGTAGTGAGTCCTCTTCACTCATTCATTATGTAATCGGCTACAGTCTCCCGCGATACAGGCTGGCCCTAGTGCGGGGACTATTGCTAAACTTCATGTTGTATTTTGTGTGATAAGGTTAATAAATATTTTTGTGATAGTAAACTTCTCTATTCGTATTCTCGTATTCGGTAGTTTTATTTCTGCCTAGCGCCGAATAAACATCATAATTTAGGCTTTTCCCGGGCATTTGCTCTCATAAGCAAGCACTTACTCCGCCGAGGCCTGCAAAAAACGACCCAAATAATTACATTTCTTTAATTATTCCTTTTTCTATTTCCATAGCCGTAAATTAAACAAAATGTACCAGTTTTGTGGAACAAAATGCCTATTAAAAGAAAACGAGCTTTCCATTCTAGACGTAGAAGCCGTTTACTGAAAAATATGTGTTTCTCAGCACAGAAGCAAAAACTAAATATATCCGGTGCAATCCGGATTACTTGCTTGGGTTGCTTGTTTTCTCTTGATTTTGTTTTATCTTCTTCGTGGGAGTTAGTTAATTTAAAGCGTGTACTATTTAATAGACTTTCTCATTTAAAGGACTTAGTGGATTGACGCGATAAAGCTGTTAACCTCTGAACAAATAATTTTTAAATTTCTTAGATGATATTAATTTTAGCATAGAAAAATAAAATATTTAAAGAAAATTACAACTGAGAATATCACTATTATTTATTGCTATTTTAATGCAATTCCTATTTTGGAATAGGTCATACGCAGCAGTCGTGGCCGAGTGGTTAAGGCGTCTGACTCGAAATCAGATTCCCTCTGGGAGCGTAGGTTCGAATCCTACCGGCTGCGAATACTTTTTAACAATTTTATTAATTAACAGCCTTGAAGCACTCAATAATTTTGGTACGTGGAGTAGATAATTAATAATCATTTAACATTTCCTAGTAATATTTATTTATGTTGCAATGCTAGAACTAAAGCTTGCTAAATACCTTACTTCATATGTTAAACTCTAATGTTAAATCCATGTGTAATTATGTGAAATATGTATCTGCAATAAGTTTTTACACAAGCTACTATTATAGCTTTATAAACGGAAATATTTTATTTATATTGAGTCATATCTAGGAATTAATGTACACTAGATGTTGTGCCGCTGTATGTTTTATTGAATAATAAAGACTAAAAAAAAACTAGTAATATTTATTTATAGCTTGATTATTGTAATATTTGGCAAACATTTATTTTAATCTATTACTATTATTTTATAGAGGTAACATTCGTGAGTAGGTATTGTGAGTTTGTCGGGGATACTCTTTGAAAATACTGAACCAATTCAAAAAAATTATTCACTACTTGAAAACTACATACAACTACATACCTGAGAGACATAGGCTATGAAACACGAGCGAAGCCGCAGGCAGAAGAGCTAGTTAAGCTATGAAAACATTTGTTAAGCTACTAGCAAGTAGTTTGAGTAGTAATTTGTGAGATTGCTCTTTGTCCTCATTCAGCCAGAGGCGAGCAGTAACTTCCCTCCACGTGAGAAACAAACGATGTAATCAATTAAAAGTTCCATTGTTTTGTGAGGGAAAGCATGGACGAAGTGAAATTAATAATTTAATTATTTGACGGACTTGTAGCACTGTCCTTTTAGTAGAAAAACAACAGTAAATACACACAACACACCTGTTGTGTGTATTTACTGTTGTTTTTCCTGAATGTAAACTATAAATAGCATGAAAAGTTACAAAGTGATTTCAATTTTAAATATATTTCTAATGCTTTAGCTATATTATGGTTATATTTCGGTTTTTGTTAAAAAATATAGGGAACGTGGTGTCTATACTGTCTAGTCAGTTGCTTAGGAGAAAAAAAAAATGTTTTATTTGGTGTTATTTATGTCGTAATTAGCTAATCAATGTTCCACACCCGAAAATTACGATTAGAATCTATTTATCAGTGAGCCGCGACTGAATCTAAACTTGAGCCCTAACTCTGAGACTGTGAAGTTCCTTCAAAATAGGGCACTCTAGAAAAACTTGTATTCTCTGGGCTGGTCACCCTTTGAACTGTTTACAAAGTTATTGTAAAGGCGAGTTCGGCAGTTTGGGCGGGGTGGGCGGCGGAAGCGCGGCGGGCGGCGTTTCCGCTTGCGCTCCCGATGGACCGGAAATCGTCACACGTTGTTTTTCCGCTTTCGCTCGCTTTTCTTTTGCGTATTTCCGCTGCTTTAGCCTCGGCTTTGTGTAAACTCAACTCAAAAGTAGAAATGTTGGTTAACTATACATAATTGTTGAGGCAAGTTTTGTTCATAGCATTTGTGCAGATTATTATTAACAAACTACATGTGGAACAATATAATCATATAATCTATCCGAATAAAAAATATGATCGGAAAGAGAGAGAGAATTGATGTTATATTTATGAATTGAAAAATATCTAAGAAAATACAATAGCTAATTTTACACTCATCGCAAAAAAAATATCAACTGATAGTAAATTACAGATGTTCATGTTTCCACGTTTCGTTTTCACGTATAATAAATTGTAGATACTTTATTCTAACTCCATATACCTACGAGTATATGTGTTTCCGTAAGTAACGTCATCAAATCTCAACAAAAGGCTGTTCCTAAGCAAATGAGTTGGGACTCACACCTTGCAATGTTTTTTTTAATGCGTCAAGTACTTCCATTCAATTAAACCAACCAAAAGGTTAAAACTCGTAGCGGCCGATATTGTATTCGATGGTCAAAGTAACAACTGTCATTAGGGCGCTGCCTAATTGCTAATGTTGATACACAAGTTGTTGAGAACTTGTTCGTACTTACTCCGATTTATCGCTGGAAATACGAATCAACTGATTGTCTTTCAAGCCTACTTGTTCCAACATTTTCGATTCAATAAATGCTTAGGCTGAAATGAAAGTGTTAGGATCGTTATCGATAATGATGTCTTTTGGTGATACATGTGGAACGTAAACAAGTAGAGAGAGAGCCTACTGATAAGAAACACGTCGGCTGTGGACTAGTGTTGCCTATCGATAGTTCGACTATCGATAGTCTATCGATGATACCAATAGTTAAAAACATCGATAGTATTGACAATCTATTTATAGTTAGTAATACTATCGATTGTATCGACACTATTGATCGTTGTTAGTCATTATGCTATTGATACTATCTAATTATTGATTATTAAGGTCAACTATCGATAGGACAACTATCGATAGTTCAGCAACGCTACTATAGAACGATGAACTAATGGATGTAATGGATAGCTGTATGTATTTGTATTGGAAATTTTCAGTAATAGTATGTAGCGTTTTGTATGTGTATTGATGGAGCCTTATTGTGAAGAAGAATACTGTCAATACTTACTGATTTTAAATACATGAAAAAATTGTACTTTTCAAGGAAAATAGACTAGACAATTATTCGTCTATTCTTAGACCCCAGAACTAAATAAAGCAGCTTTGACAAAGAAATACAAAATTGATTAACAATATTAATTAAGCTTCAAGGAGAAGTTCAGCGTATTTAAGCTTTTGAACAGCTCCTTAGTCTCCTCTATTCGTCCTGAAGAGCCCTATTTCTTAGCCTAACTAAGACGTACAGGCCGTAGATCTAAACGTAAGCGCTGTTTGATACCGCCTCACGAGCCGCCGCCGTATTTACGGCATCCGTTAACCGAGGGACAATGTACAGATTATTGCCTCTGATATTGATAAAGGCAGAGAGACAACTACCACTGGTGACGATGAAAAAACTACAGTAAGTACATACTTATCTCAACCTGTAATGGTAATTATTTGAGTGGTCGAACCGTGCTCACGTTGACACCCTCACGCTATGGCTGTGGTTTCACTGAGCGGAGTGGAACTCAGCGATGCTTGAACTGACCAATCAGAATACTTCAACTGCAGCGGGCGGAGATTTCGAGCATTACGTTTGGTCATTGCATGCATTGCTCCGCTCCGCTACAGTGGAAACGCAGCCTTAGTAGAGTGATCCCCACTGGTCAACCCTGCTTTTGTCAACGCAATGACAACAGGATTTTTTGACCCGTGTCCCTATTGAATGTGCTGCAATAGAGCTGAACGAGAACATGAAACGAATGGGGTGGCCATATTCTATTTAAAATGTCTGTAGTTTTTGTTACTGTAATGGAAACTAGCTCTCAAATTCTGTGTTACCTGAACTAAAAACTGAGGCACCAACAACAAACCAATTACAGGCAAGGTGAAATAGGTAACTAAGGTACATTATACAGGTAGGTAAGGTAAGCTATACATATTTGTTGTGTATTTTCTGAATGGCTTTCTGTTAAATTCTATTCTGTGCTGTATCCGTTGTAGCCGTTACGTAATAACGGCCGAGATAAGTAGTTTGTGAGCATTCCCTTTATGTTCGTACTGCGACTTTCCTTCTTATTATTTGTTATTTTTCGCAGTCGATAAATAATTTGAGGAAAGGTGCTTTTGTATCAAAGAGGCATATTCTTTTATTTTAAAGTTTATGTTCCGAATACTAAAATGTACAAAGATTTATACAAATTATTAAACATTAAAATGTGCACTTATTTAATTTGATTGTTATACCTATAAATTACCAGGCTGAATGAGTCAAAGAATAAAATTAAACTTAAATCCATCTATTTACTTATCTACTTGCTTGAATGCAAGTTTTACAATAGTTTACAGTAGGTTGTTTCTTAGCTTCAGAACGGATGAACTAGTTTTAATGTAGTCCTAAAGCAACATAGAATAGTAAATACATCATAACAAGTATAAATTTAAAATTTAAAAATCTCCGACACCGATTTTCATCAAACATAGCCTCTCATACACTCTCGACTAATTCATCTTTCAAATAAAAAATCTAAATTTAAATCGGTTCGTGAGCTACGATGCCACAGACAGACACGCATACACACACACACGTCAAACTTATAACACCCCGTCGTTTTAGTCACACACAACTAGTCATACTTTAGAAACTAGTAAGAAAACACAAACAACTTCAAATCCACCTTCCGACGCGCGACGTGCCGCACTCCACCGCCGGATGGCGCACCTGACCGGTCGCCGATCTCGCCGGCCCGGATAACCGGCCGGTTACCGGATAATTGAGTAATCCGGTTAGACCCGCCCGCGGACACAAAGGACCCCGCTATTGATGACGTCAGCTACGTCGCTAGTCACTGACAGGTGTAACAGGTAAACTAACGACGCTACTTATTTATATTTAGGTCTGAAATACGTCAAAAGCCTTCGTTGAGATTAGTTTGGTTTCGGAGTTAGCTAATAGTTTGGTACTAAAATTAACTTCCTTGCCGCCATTTCAAAGGTAAAACGGAAGGTCTGTCCGCCGCTTTTCCCTTTCTGACGTTGTATTTGTTGGACCTACCGAACGACTAGGAGCCAAACTAACCCAATCACATTCCTACTTCTACAGATTAAATATTAGTTACTGAGTAGCGTCGCGCAACGTATGATGTTTCGAGAGACGTGTGTTTGTGTGGTGGCGCTGTGGCGCTAGGGCGGTGGTACGGCAGGGCGGGCGGCGGCGGACAAACAGGACAATCAGCAGCGGCAAACACACCTGCGGAGTTCATTTGGACTGCACGCAAAATCTGTACCTCGTTGGTCGTGTAGGTACAGTCATATGCATCAATGTGTAATATGAAAACTTTTACAAAGTTTTGAAGCTTGTATTTTTCTGTTTCCTTCTTATGGCGAAATCGGCGTGTCTGATGGAGGCCTATAACCTGTGGACTAACGAAGGACTAAAAAGAGTGATTATGACAAAAAATTAAGTGAACATAAAATAAACGTTTCGAGTCTCTATTTCAAAATACAAACTGCTGCAAAAAGCAACAGCTAAGTTTAGTAAGTATACATTTTGTTAAATGAAATATTCTAAAGCATAGGATTTTTATCGGCTTTGTTATTTTCACTCGAAGTATGTTTCTTCTCTCATTCAAATCTTGTAACAGTTTTATCAACTGCTTTTACTTATAACTTAATAACTAAATTACTTATAACTTTTACTTTTATTAACCGTTTTTATGAAACTTTGCATACACATTTAGCTCCCGTGACAATACAACATTATAATATCAAAAAACTGTGAGTTTAACTTTTTTATACTTAAAAATGAAAAAAAAAAAATTTCTAAAGTGATACTTGTTATTTGGGAAGGTATAAAAAGTCTTGACGTTTTGTGTCCGAGTGTACGCAGTGGCCGGCCACTAATTGGCCGCGTTGTTTGTTAGGCCATCAAGTTTGGTCATGAGTTCCGGAAGTAGTATGAGGTCGCTAATTTATTTCGAGCTGCACTTCTGGAATCTCAAATTCGATTAATGAAAGTTTTTACTTCAAAAAGAAATGCAAAAAAGAATTCACTAAAGGCTTTAATCATTTTGAGGTAAAGGAAAAAAGAAATGACGCAAAACTTTAAATCAAAACTGCATTTAAGCTAACCCAAAAATTAATTATCCTTTATTGGCTGCACGATTTTGATAGTGGTTCCGATTAAAAACTAAAATAGCGGCTAGCGGTTTTCTTAAATTTTCGAAGTAAAATATTCCATGTCAGTCTTCATAATGCAATCTACTTCGTTTTCAGATTCAACTTTTTAGTTTCTCGATTGTAAAATTAGTGTGTTACACTTTAGCTATTAAGTATAAGTATATACTGATGTTGACTACCTTGTTACATTAACTCCTTATTAAATACATTCTATTCATTCCTAGGATGGGTAACCGCGGGTGGCATTTAGAACTGAGCGCAACCGGACACGTTAAAGTGTAGGCCCCGGTTGTTTGTTCTATGCTTGCTTGATCCATTCTCTAGTCTCGAAATAATTATTCGTATTTTGTCTTTTTTTTTTAAATTTTAACTCGGTCGAATATGATAAAGCACTGTATTACTATTCCGAGGCTATACAATGTTTATTAGTAATGGGGCTAATCGTTACTGTGTTTAAAACTACCTACTTACTCATACCTTTCACCGACTCGAGCATGCACCAATCTTCGAGCATCATACAGAGATACCAATCAATGCAAACTAGTTTAAATTAAAAAGTGAAAGGCTGTATTAAAATTAAACTTACTTAGAGTGCTGCCTTAATGTGCCGGGTTACTGTATAGCAGTCGTGGCCGAGCGGTTAAGGCGTCTGACTAGAAATCAGATTCCCTCTGGGAGCGTAGGTTCGAATCCTACCGACTGCGAACATTTTTTTGCTATGACTATATAAAACCTAAAGTAAATAACATAAACAGACAAAGATTTAGGTTGTGCTTACATACTTGCGAAGTATTTTCTTAGGTTTAGCCAAATGTTTAATTCCGCTTTTCAAATAACGCTTCTACGTAAGTATAACTTAGTTTGTCGTACAATAAACAAAAAAGTTACATCTGCAGCAAACTGCCAGGTAACTAGTACCTTTTCAGACGTCCTCGGGAATGCTTTGACAGCAGTCACGGCGCGAACAAGAGCAAGCCCGTCGAGTGGGAATTCCTCGCACAAAAGATGCAAATTCGAGTTCCTGCTTTGCCTCAGTTTTACTAATTCGTTTTTGGAAGTATGCTTTGAGTCAGATTACATCAGTTGCTCGGATTGATGATTGAGAGTACATTTCTGGTGCGATGCATTTGGTAAAGCTCCCTGCTCTACCATGTTAATTGACAAACCTTTGCAGACTGTCAGGTGATTTTTCTCGCCCGATAATTACTTTTTGTGGAAAAAAAAAAACGAAAAAACACTATTAAGTACTATCATCGAGTATTGAATATAAAAGAAGCTTACCAGAAATGTTCAACATTAAATCGAATAGTCAAAATAGCTAATGACGGGGCAATTATCATGAATTAAACTCTTTTTATTCGACTGCGCAAGAAGTATGTGTGTGGGTTTGTATATTACTATGTATGAGGTTTTTTTGGCACGTTCTGGCAGTCATTTGTATCGTCTTGATAGTGGAAATGACATTTTGTAGCCGGGGGCTTAAAAAAATGTTCCTTGTTTCTTTACTTTAATAACTGTCTATGTCTGTATCTACACTTCATATTATAAAGAGAAAAGATTTGTATGCTTGTAACGAATTAACTCAAAAACTACTGGTCCGATTTCCAAAATTCTTTCACCATTAGAAACTTACATTATTCCTAAGTGTCATAAAACTATAAAACGCAACCGAAGCCACATTCAAAACAGCTAGTAAACTATAATATGAACTGTCTGTGTATTCTAAAAAGGTGGTTCTATTTGTCAACAGGAAATTTTAATAAAGTAAAATAAAAGTAGTAAAAGTTTGTTAGTACATCAAACACGTTTAATTTCTAGTCATAAAAAACTCAACATGACTAACGGCTCAGTAAATTAGGTGAAGAACTCGGTCGTTACCTACTATAGGCTAACGAAAACGACTCTGGCATACAGGGCCTGTGGCATGCGTGAGCCCGCACCCCGAATGCGGGCCCTAACGACTAATGAAAATTAGCCTTAATGTCTATACGAATAAAACAAGTTATAAGAAACGGAGATAGTTCTAGAGCTTTTCCAATTTAATTCCGGTCCTGATCGTGTCATCCGCCACACGTGGGCCCATCACCTCCAGCCCGCCCGGCAGCCCGCCGCGCTCCGTCCTCTCAAACCCGCTGACTACAGTCCGGATCACTCAATTATCTGCGGAGTCCGTTCCTTCCGATTCCAATTAGCTCTCGATCCCATTCCGCCTTTTTGAACAATTATAGGAAAAGTGCGAAAGCTGTTCGGGAAGATTAGGAATATTTTACTGCCGATTGGCTGGAATGTTTGGGGAACTATTTTGGACAGAGGGATTATTGCCCGAACATCGATCTTAGGAATTTTATGAAATAATATAATATACTCGTATTATGCTCTGCGTTAGTGACTAAAAACATAACTATGTGAATAAATAATTAAAACAAATAATAATAATGACTGAAGGTTATTTAGTAGGTTAATTTATTTAAAAATATGCTAGCATAAACTTAACTCAATACATTCGCTTTTTTAATAATAAGTAGGATACGTACCGAACTTATCCTAATCCTAATTAAAAAAGAAAAAGTTTGAGTGTGTGCGTGTGTTTGTTTGTTACTTCTTCACGTTCAAACGGATGGACGGATTTTGATGAAATTTGGTATGAAGGAAGCTTAAAACCTGGATGACATGTGGACCTTTAAACCGGATGTAACACCGCGGGGTGCAGCTAGTAAGTATACAAGCAATAAGTATAAATAATGATTTTTCTTTATTTTCTCAGTTTGTAGTCAAACCAAAAGTTTAAAACAAAATTTAATGATGTCATAAAACATACACAATTATCTTCTATTGTTGACATAACTTGTCGATGATCAAGCTGAAAATTATCAAGCATTGTGTCTGAATTCACCTGAACAAATGGAGGCAGGTATTCTATTAAACATTTGAATTATGGCGTCCGTTAGGTCAGATTACGGCATCAGTCCGCTAACGATCCCGGCCGGCCCGCGGCTACAGCAGCTGTCCACATCCAGTGCACTCGCAGTTTAGTTCGTAATCCGGCGAGCACTAATCACTCGCCTCATTTGCATACGATTCATTTGTTTCCGCCAATTCCCGCCGACTGTGACCTACTGAATATTATTTAATCTGTGCCGATTGTTTGATCGCGCGACCATTTCATAGGCCGCGACCGCTCGCAGCCCGTATTGGTTTTAGATGCCAAGTCAGACCTCATCGCGTTGATTGGATCGCAACCATTTCGACATGACGACCGTTTTGTAGGTAATTCGATATTGGAAGTTTGAATTTGGAGCTTTCACTGGGTCAGCGCTGCTGGTGAAAGGAAGCCGATTTATGAGTTTAGTGTTCGTAGCAGTCGTGGCCGAGCGGTTAAGGCGTCTGACTAGAAATCAGATTCCCTCTGGGAGCGTAGGTTCGAATCCTACCGACTGCGAATGCTTTTTAAGATTTTGTTATGTAATAAAAATAGCAAAAAATTTTGGTAGCTTTTTGGCTGTGTGCCAAAATCACTACATTTATTTTTCAAACTTGTTTCAAATGATATAATGTCTATTTCACATATTAAAAGTACTCTTATATCAGACATTATCATAACAATAATATCAATTTATGTAGATGATGTTGAAGCCAACCTCATTTTGAGGTTTTATTTCGGTCTGCAACATTGGTAGTACATGAGCCGATCCCAAATCTCCCACATTAGTACGGCGCTGGTACGCGTCCCAAGGTTACATAACTCCTCCAATAAACTCTATGAAATTATTTTAAAACGTCCTCAGTGGGACATTGGGCCAGGCGCCCTCGGCAAAGTATATTCTGAGCTTAGAAAAACCAGCCCTTGCGAGGCTAAAAAAATAAATCGCGCTCTACCCTTTTGCCTTGCGAAAACGCGTAATATTTTTTCAAGCTTTGTTATATACACTGATTCACGTTGCGACATACTCGTTTCATTCCAGCCGCTGGGACGTGAAAAGATCTATTTTTATTTCTATCCAGTGATTTATTGTGGAAAGACAATGGGGTCGAGTGACATTCGATTAATTATCTGATGAAATTATCGGTGAGCTGTTGTCGGTGGCTTGCTCACGTGGCTCTGTAATCACGTTGCTGGCCTCTGAAATGATGGTTTTAATGAAATATGTCTTAGGACATGTTCACACGGTGCAAATAACATGCGTAATTGCGTAAGCTCGGAAGCGGCACTTTAGCGTGAACGCTGCGAGATCAAGGTGCACTTGTACTTGTACTTGTACACATAACAAACACATAGTTTGTTAGCAAACATGTACACTGCACTTGCATGTCATACTTGTCTGAAGGGGTATGGTAAGGCTTGGCAGCTGTCTCGTTCGCTCGCGATACTGTAATAAAATTATAAAATGTATTTTCATACATTTTCTTGATACAGACTTGAAAACAGTGTTACAAAAGTTTTCGGAATAATTTTCATGTTGATATTTAATTTTATTGATTGATTGATTGATTTAGAAAATCTTAAACACGTTAAAAAAAGGGTTTCTGTAAAGTCTGTCAATACAAAAAAATATATATCAAAAATACATTCTATAATTGTATATCTAAAAAATATAATAGAGTCGTGAGTGAGCGATAGAGCTGCCAAGCCTTACCATACCTCTTACTCGTAAGTAGCGCAGGCTGCTCGTACCACGTGTAAATAGCCTCAAGCTAATTTATTTGTAACCTGCTTATTAGAATTAAATCTGTGTACCTAGTTATTAAATAATTATAAAAACATACATCATTATAAAGATTTCACAAATTATAAATGTTGAGCTTTATACTAAGTCGACGTTTGTAAATGAAGCTAAGAAAATGTGGCTTGACTTTACTTAGGTATTTAGTTAAGTCAAGTATGTATTTAGAAAAATAAATATGTATGTATATCAGTCTCTGGCAGACATAGTACAAGCTTTGCTTAGTTTGGGGACAGGCGACCGTGTATGAAAAATGTCTGTAATTTTTTATATATTTGCGGAAATCTAAGATGATTACGAGAAACTTCATCTTACAGTCAGCAAGTACTTTATTCACTTGTCTTGGACTTATTTGGAGACCGACCAAACCAACTGAAGTAGATACTGAGAAGACTCCAATTTAGTATTTATAGTAATTATTTTATTTCATTTCATTTATTTCATTTATTGACAAATACTTATCACACTAACAGCAATGCCAAGGCATGTGATGAGCTAATGATTATAAAAGTAAATAAAAAATAATTAAATCAATTTACACATTATTTAAAAATTAAATCAAATTAAAATAAATAATTATAGAAAAAAAAAAAAAAAATGTCCAACAATAAAATAAATAGTATAACAATCAAATGGTCAAAATAGCAACACATAATGACTGCTAGAAACTTATTTATTTTACATTTTATGTAGGCAAGCGAGTCTAAAACGCCCGTTTCTCCGATTCATAATTACGTGATCCTTATGCCATTCATTTCTATGTCTGGCAATGTTATCAATGAAAATAAACCCAATAATGAATTAAATTGGGTATAATTCAACGAATTAATTAACTATTTTCAGAAAATAAGTTGAATGTCTAATAATAATCTGCCAAGAACGAATTCTAACTATGAAATGTTTTCAGGTGAATTGCTTAAACCGCCCATTTTAGGCTCGCTGTTAGTTTCAGTTTCAGTTTCAGTTTATTGTTTCAAATGGGTATAATTACAATATTTGGTAATATACACCTATGAATGTCAAAAAAAATGCTACTAGATTATCAACACAGTTAATAATAGCAACGTATTCAGTGTGCTAAGTAGTTACTTTGAAACTGGTGTCGTAGACAATTGCGGATATAATTTTCAAAGTTACTCGAAAAATAACATTTTGAGCGGGAAGCCTCTGGATGTGAACAGCGCAAGACAGCTTGTGTCAATCATTGGGGGAGGCCTTCGTCCAGCAGTAACGTCTCCCAAGCTGAAATGATGATGATGATAATGATTTTAAAAATATGGAACCTTCTTAAAAGTATAGATGAATAGTATCTACTAGGTCGAGTCGAAAACACGCTTTCTATACAAGTTAGCAATAATTTTCTATGTTTAATATTGACCTTTAAAAGTTTGAGGATGCCGTGAGCTAGGCCAATTTGCAACATTAACAATTAGATTCGTTAGCGCTGTTGGACTGCTAAGTTTTAATTTGCTTTCTAGTTCTGTTTTATTGATTTTTGGACTCGTCAATTTTGTAAAGTGTAGACAGGCAGATAAACTTTTATTGTGCACACTAGAAATAATAGATCGAGCGAGCGTTGGCGAGCGAAGCGTCTCCGCTTCAGCTTCGACAAAAATGCTTTCGTATGTCCGATTTCTGTCTGGATATTTGTCTTCCTCTACAGGCCGTATTTCTTAATCGATTCTCTTGAAATTTTGTGAGTAGGTTTGGTAATAATATAGGATGTTTTTGCTCTCGCAGCTCGAACGTCAAGCTCTATGCACTTGGCGTTCGAGTTACGTCTGCGATAGTCGGCGAGCTGTCGCAGACGCATGTCGCAGGATGTGCGCTGCCCGTTACATCATGCAAAAGTAAAAATTTACGTTATTTTTCAGTCAGGTAAAAAATATCCCTGAGTGCGATACAATTATTATTTTACCTTTTTCGATTTGTTGTCGTAGCGTATCGTATTGTCATTGTAGCGCTCACAGCGTAGCTCGACAAGGTGTTCGTAGCCGATCACCGATGTTAAGCAACGGACGACACGTTTAGTCCTAGGATGGGTGACCGTGGTGGGTAGCATTTACAACTGAACGCTGCCGTAACTCGGATGACACGTTAAATTGTTGGCATCAGTTATATAGTCGGCATTATATAGTGATCTATAACAACAATTGTCAAGCCATGTCAGAGGCCTTCCGGCGGTCTAGAAACTGACATCAGGGCTAGCCACTCGGCCTATACGAACTTGGTTGATGCTATTTATTTGTTATGGTTTGCAGTAGTAGGTATTGTTTTAAATTTTCGTTTGATCGAAAGAGTAATGTGAAAAAAAATGATGAGTGAAATTGAAATATTTACTCACGATTCTGAACGCGCTCTTATTTGGCTGCAAAAGAAAAGTTTGGGGAATTCCGTGCGCTAATGAAAAGTTCTGCTCAATTAATTTTCTTAGAAAAATGTTGAATGTTTGGAATATTTACATGTTTTCCTACTGTTACAATTCACGTTATTTTTGTTGCTATCACGTTTAGCAGCAGCGTAGTATTGGTTTTTGAAGCGCAACTCGTATTGATGTGTGCTGACTTTACAATCTTATAATTAGGTAGACATATCATAGGTTAATTGTCAGTTGTCGTATAGGTAGTATCGATTGCATAATTTGGCACTGATATACCCCCTTAGCAATAAACGTTGTATAGCCTCGGAATAGTAAGACAGTCTTTTTCTTACTTAATTTTTTTTAATTCGATCGAAAAAGACAAAAGACGGTATAACTAATTTGAGGCTGTACAACGTTTATTGCTAAAAGAGACAATTTTATCTAAACCGTCGCAATACGATTCAAATTTCCATCGTTAAAATTTGCCACGGCAAACAGAGCATGCAATATTAATTAGCGTACGTTCACACAGCGCGGACGAGGACAGAGCCGTCAACAGTACAGTGCTGGCATGGCCCAGTCCCCCCAGGACGTTGTCTATCCCCCCATTATTTGAGCAGCAACTTAATGAGTCCTTTTGAAGTCCTTTTGTTTGAGTTTTCCGAGCAGACGTCACGGCGCTCGGTTTACTGCCTCGTCGCACGGTAATTACCAATAGGGGGAGGAGGGTGTTATGCTCAATTACTTCTGGTTTGGAACTCAGAGCTTCCATTGACGGAAGTTCTACATGCCGTTTGATTTTGAATGGCACTAATTTGAAGGAACTTCTGAAATGGCGTTGATCTACAATCTATCGGTGACTAAGCTACATTAAGTCTAATGAATTCTATTCAAATTACGATAAAAATATCTCGAGAAAGCTGCGCTTCAATTTTGTTCCTCAATAAACCACTCCAATATAAGCGAGTATAACATTGTTTGTGTCCAAAATGTTTAAAATTTGCAATGACAAAACATCTATAATATATTATGGTCATGCGGACCATTTTTATTATTTAGTATTTATTCTTATAAAGTACTTTATTGTTTCAGTCAAAATTCAATATTGAAATAACTTTGAAGATAAATTGCATCAACGAAAGTCAGATTGCACGTTCAATATTTCAGTAAGTAACTTTTCTACTCTGAGAGAATAAAAAATAAAGCGCTCAATTACAAAAGCGCACCAACTGGACTATAAGTTCCGTATTTATCTAGGACGCGACTAGAATTTTCTCAGAGAAAAGCGCGGGTGGAAATAACGATAACCTACAAAATCCAGAAATAGAAAGCCTTTTCCGATGCAACGCAGCGCTTCTAGCGCTTGTTATAGCGTCGCACTCCAGCGCTTCTTCCGAACTTGCGATCAAATGTCGCCTAAGAGATAGGTACCTATACTACGAGTACCTAGCTGCGTTTATTGTTTTACTGTTTAAAGCTTAAAATAAGTAGGCAAGGCTAATGGCGAACACAAAAGGAAAAGATGACAATGAAACTTAGTCTACATTTTTTTTTATTTTTGTCATCACAAACTAATAAACCATCAACACAAACTTTAACACTAAAGAAGAGTGAAGGAAATACTAAACTGTCTATGTTTATCTCCACTTTCAGACCAAACAAATAGTAAACGAAACTTTGTGAACAACGAGGTGAGGTTGGTAGTTAAACAAATGTGTGCATGGGCCGGCGCCGCCATAGTAATTTAAATTAAATCAAAATTAAAAAATAGCGTTACCAATTCAAATAACGAGATAACATGATAAAACAAAACCTAGCATACGCAGCGTGACAAAAGCTATGTCGACTCTTTTTGCCGAGACAGACATATAATTACACATAGCCTTGTCACGTTCTAACACGACAAAAAGTGACTATAAGAATTATGACACGCGCGCGTGCTAGGCCTGCAGTGCTGGGGGGCTATTCCTGCGCGTGAGATGAGATGAGATTTTATCTTGGTCACTCTCACACCTATGACGTTTCAAACGAGAGCAACAAGGACGAAGAAAAGTAAGATGAAAATCTCAAACCTCCGAGTAGGGCCACTGGTTAGCTATTCCGATGTAAAGTGTCGGTAAAAAGCAGTGGTTGTATTGGTAAAAAAAGTAAAATGTCAATGAATAATTTCGTTGTAAGTGTGAGCGAAATTGTAAATGTACACGCCAAAGAATAGTTTTAACCGGCGTCTCTTCGCTCCGTCTTTGTTTTTTATTTGTTCTGAGTCTCTACTTTATATTATCTACTTGGTTGCTGTTATCCGTCAAAAGGCAATAAAAACAAAATAAAATCGTCAAGAATGATCCGGCCGACGCGAACCGAACTGGAGGGATCAGTAAGTTTAATTGCTGCCTACCCGCATTAACCCTTGCCAATTCGGGGAGATAACTGCACACTGTGACAAGACTAGCGATCAACTTGGCCAAAAGTAGAATTAAACCTGTCATCTAATTAGAGCTACTCTCTATTTAGACGACAGCTTTAATTGTACTATCTATCATCAATGCTATCAATACTTTTAAACTGTTTAGTGTCCAGATTACCATTACGCTATTTATTGACGTGACAACGTCTTATAATTCGATAGAGCCGGCTGCACGCACGAAAAAATGCGGCGTTACCTCGCTCTGAGGCGTTCCATGTAAGGCTTGAAGTGCAAGCGAGAGCGCGGAACGAGCGACAAAGAAGCACAATCGGCCTTTGCGTTCAACTATCGTCAGTAAACCGACTTTACAGACAACCAATTTTTTTTTTAAATATTATTAGTCCCTCCCTTTCTATTCAACCCCAACTGAGTGAGTGGGATGAAGATGAGGAGATTATGAGTAGGCCCTATTCAGAACGCTAAATTAAAAAATATACATTACTTAAAGGTATTGATGTCCTTGTCTAATACACAGGAATAACAAAGATGGGTCTATTTTTGGCTTGTTTATAGATTTAGCAATTTAGTCTTCTAAATATGTGGTCTATTAAAGAGGTAAAGTTTGTGACTTTCAAAGTAATCTGAACTATTAAACTCAATACTAGAATTCATCAACTGGCATAAAGTTGTGTTGTGCTGAGTGACGCAGTATTTAGTACACTTTGCTGTGAACTCGCAGATACCAGTTAGTTCATTGTGAGCCGTGTCGCGGCGTAGTCAATTCTTTAAACTTTGCCAATGGCTTACGGCCGGAGACAATCTACGTCAATTATCTCGAGCTTAGTGCTTGCGGCTCGAGTTTCGAGTTCGAATGGGATTCGATTCTAATTGTCCGGGTTTCGAGTTGATGGATCGGAGGTTCGGAGGTCCCGCACTAAGCCACCACTACTCGCTTCAAACAGGGACGCTCTAATGTTCTCAGCGGTCGACATTGGCGGTCACTTTCTCACTCCCATAAACGCCATGGGAGTGAAAGTGATAGAGCTGATATAGACTGTGAATAAAACGGGTCTAAACTCAACAGTAGTTTCAACATGAATTTTGGCACAGATTAAGTGCTAGTCACTACGTAAGCTCGGGCCGACTACACGGATGCGCTACAGCCTCGTTCGCGTTAACTCTCTTAACCCGGGATCGGCCTGGATTTGGTGAAGGATCGGCAAGTTAAATCTTTTAATTTTAAGTTTCGAAGCTGAAGTTCCGATCTACAGTTAGCTTGTTAAAACACTACTTGTTATTCGAGAATAACTGCGCACTGATATAAATGCGATAAAAATGATATAAAAAGCAATGGTAGCCTAGTTGGAGAAGGCTCGCCTCTCAAGCCAGAGGGAGCGGGTTCGAACTCAGCCGACGACACGCACCAATTGGTTCATTGTGTGAACATAATGTGCGTATTGTATGTCATCTGCTACATGACTGGAGCCCGGTGTATGGCTACAGTCTCAACCCCTGTCACATTTGGGACTGACTATCGTCCTTCGAAGTATGGCTGTTGGATTACACCTCGAGGGAAAGGCGTGACGATCCTACTTTAATATTATAAACGCGAAAGTTTGTATGTATGGATGGATGGATTTCACCCGCGGTTAAAAAGTATCCTATGTGCTATTCTAGACTATAATCTATCTCTGTGCCAAATTTCATCCAGATCTGTTCAGCCGTTCTGGCGTGAAAGAGTAACAAATACGTTACTCTTACGATTATAGTCTAGAATAGCACATAGGATACTTTGAATAACCGCGGGTGAAACCGCGGGGCGGAACTAGTATGATATAAATGCAAAAGTGAGTGAGTGTGAGTGAAAGTGAGCGTATGTGTCTGTTTGTTACTTATTTTCCCTGAAACGGCTCAACGGATTTGGAATGAGGAAAGCTGATTCACATAAGCTACTTTTTATCTTTAAAAAAATTAAGGTACCTAAGGAAACCGAAAGACACCGCTAACTTTAAATTGCTTTGCAATTCTGCAATAGGTTTGTGTAGGTACTTATAGCATACGATATCGAACATAATTATAACCAAACAACTCGTGTTTGTCTATTTTCGTCGAAGTTTCCGCGAAGTTATATCGGCCGCCTCCAGAGGGCGCTATCCAAACATTACCGATATAATATTAATAATAAAAATCACCTTGTCGGAGGCAAACTGGAAGGAATCACTCAGCCCGAGGGACCATCAATATATTCCTTATCTGGGCCCCTCATGAGCTAAGGACAAGGACACACGCATTCTGACCGAGTTACAAGGGAGGCATAGTTCTATAGACTGTGTTTAATGAGTTCACCGAGTGTTGCTTTTCATTATGTGGTATTGTTGTAAGGCATTTAGAGTTCAATGCTTAGGGCTTGTCCAGGAGCCAAATGACAAAATAAATTAGTATAAGTAGTTCAGTAGGTAGTATATTATAAGTAGTTCAGTAGGTAGTATATTTCCCAATGTTTAAGTTTTCACAATGTGACAAAACAAAATTATTTTCTCGTTAAATTAATTTTAATAAATTACTTACTACTACAGCTAGTTGTTTATCTAATTATTTTACGAAATACACTTTTTGCGTAAACGTATTCTTGATGAATAGCAAGACTTTTTAAATACCACATCTCACGGCGTTGTGTCTCCAGCCTTATTGCTCTCAGTGCCGTGAAAAAATGTGAGACTCGTTCTGGTAATTTTTCAACATGCTTTTGGAGTTTAATAAGGTTCCTCGCAGACGGAGACAGGCGCAGGTAATTGGCGAGGTGTACGTCTTCCGTCTTCTTAAGTAGGAAGTGTTGCGAATTAAAAAACTTAACGAATGAGCTCGCAACTTAAGTAGGGCGCAATTAAACAAGCCCAAAAGAATGTCCTAAGAGTTAGCATCTGCCGGAGCAACAATATTTCACTTCTAAATTTTTACAACTTTGTGTGGCGCAACGATGGTCCTGGAATACCGAATCGAGTCGGAATAGAACAACCGAATATATTATTCACGGATAAAACAAGTACAAGCGCTATTTATAACCAGCCCGGCACCTAAGAGTTTGAAGAGATTAAATAAAAGTGGAACAAAAAGTCGGTTCTTCGCGCCACGGCCTCCCGAGCCCGCGCCCGCGCCCGCGCCCCGGAAAACTTCGTGAGCCCCATCACATGTATCAACACTGTTTCAAACTTTTAAACTTCTTTGAATTCTGCTCGAGCTGGAAAAATGTTCAGATTTATACGGAGCTCGGCCTGTGAGGGCGAGGTGACGACGAGGAGGGAATATTAGGAGATTTTGTATAGAGTTTTACTTCTAAATGTCTTTTTCCTGGCTGGGTCACTGGGTGTATCCCAGCTAGAACCTAAGTTCGGTTTAGCTGCTACGTTTCTTTCGTTTTTTTTTTTTTTTTTTTTTTTTAATGGATGACTCTATGCTGTTGGCCACTGAGGCCTCGACAGCGTACCGGGCATTAGGCAAGCGCAGATGGCGCAGGGCCTCAAAAATGCTTACAAACTATGGGCGACGAGCGCAAGGGCACCTCTGAGGTACGGCCTCGGCTTGGGCTGTCGCCGAGGGAGGGGCGTCGAATTGCCCTGGCAGCCCAGAAGGGGCTTGCTCTAGGACCCTAACGGGGACGGTTGAAGTTAAGGTTAAAAACAAAATAAATTATTATTAACAATGATTCGACCGCCTTGTTCGGAAAGGGAACCTGACCTCAGAAGAACAGGCAAGAAACTGAGGGGCGTAAAATAAGCGAACACTACGAGCTAACTAACCGATCTTCTAACAGACCTTGTAGGCAGTCTTCGACCTCGCCGGCGAGGTCGGTGTATGACAGTGTACCTTTGGTAACCGACGCCTATACCAAAAACTGAATACTTCCTGTTGCAAGGAGCTGCCGGGTCGGACGACCCCAGCGCCGCCGACGTGACGACGGCGATGGGGTCGTCCGGGTCGCCTAGGATGTTCCTAGGGCGCCTACGGAGAGGGGGAGGGTCTGTGGGATCTACGGAGTAGTCCACGGTGCGAGTGACAAGAGGGTTGGGGTGGTGAGGGGCTCTATCAAAGTAGCGCCGGGAGAGAAACTTGATGTACTGACGGATGGAGGGAAGTTCGAGATCGCAATGCAGGTCGGCGTTACGCTGGTACCAGCTAGCTCCGACTGCCTTGCGAATGAACCTATTCTGAAGGACCTGGAGCTTGTCCAGGTCTAGGGAGGAGGCATGAGCGAACACTACTGAAGCGTACGTCATGACGGGGCGGATGCACATTTTGTAAATAGTCACCTTATTCCTAAGGGACAATTTACTCCGTGTGCCTACGAGGTGGTGGAGTCGGCCTAGAATGAAGGCCGCTCGGTCCCGGACTATCTGAATGTGTTTCGAGAAGGTGAGTCGTCTATCGAGGGTCACGCCAAGGTATTTGGTGGAGGTAGCCCAAGGGACGGGCTGACCGTGAAGCACGAGTTGCTCCCGGTTGAAGGGCTTGGTGGGGTGAAAGTACATGGCTGCACTTTTGTCGGGATTGACCGTTATGGCCCACTTCTTGAACCAATCGCCAAGCTGGCGAAGGGCTCGCTGAAGTCGGCCACGCAGGTGGAGGGGATTCCAACCTCTGGTGTAGAGGGCAGTGTCGTCCGCGAAAAGCGCGAACTCTACTTTTGGAATCCGAGGGATGTCGTGAGTGTAGAGAGAGAAGAGGATAGGGGCTAGCGCTGAGCCCTGAGGGACGCCGGCGCTGATGGGATGAGGGGAGGAGCGAGTTCCATCGACGCGGTAGCGGAAGCTTCGATGGGTGAGATAGTCTTGGATGATGAGCACAAGACTGTCTGGGAACGCGAGTTGATATAGCTTGTATATCAACCCGTTGTGCCACACCTTATCGAAGGCTTTCGCGACGTCGAGGAAAACCGCTAGGGTCCCCTGGGGCTTGGGAGTGGTGAAGCCACAAGGTCTCTGATTGAAACCTTCTAGGACGTACTCCGTGATGCGGTGTACTTGTTGGACGCAAGAGTGTCTGGACCTAAATCCAAACTGCTCGTCTGGGAGAATGTGATTCTCCCTGACATGGGACCAGATGCGCTTCAGAAGGATGCGCTCGTAAATCTTCCCAATGGAACTGAGAAGACTGATGGGACGGTAACTAGAAGGCTCGGTAGCCTTCTTGCCTGGTTTTCGAATGCCGATAACATCGGCAGTCTTCCAGGGGTCGGGGAAGATGCAGTTGGTCATGGCGGCATTGAAGATGCTTACTAGGAGATGGATAAGGGCAATGGGGAAGAGTTTAAGCACTCTGTTGGTGATACCATCTGCACCTGGGGACTTCTTGGCGTGGAGGTCCTTGATGATCGACTCAACTTCCGAAGCCGTGACCGGCTCGAGGGAAGAGAGGGGAGAGAGGGAGGAGACTTCGTCGACTACCGCGTCCACCGACTCGCGGTGAGCGGGGTCGACTTGGTCTAGACTGGGGCTGCACTGCGCCTCGAGGCTGTCGGCCAGGCACTCGGCCTTTTCTACATCCTCGAAGGCGGGTGGGAGATTGGGTCGTGTCAGGGGGGGCATGGATGACGTCTTGTCGGATTTCATAGATCGCACCAACTTCCAGTAAGCCAGATGAGATGGTTCGATCTCTGAGAGAAGTTTCTCCCACCTCTGATTACGGAGTTCACGTATGCGGGTCTTTACGGCACGCTCGTAATACCGCATAGTGACTCTGTTCTCTTCGGTGGGAGTCCAGTCATAAGCCCTAATGGCAGAGTGTTTTGCTCTCAATAGCTCCCTCACGTCCTCGGGAAGGGCCCAGCGTTGGTCGCCCTCGACTGGGACCTGTCTCGAGGAGCCGCCAATGGCGGTGTGAAGGTGACTATTGAGCGCATCGAGGGAGAGGGAGACATCGTCTGGGGTGACGATGTCGTCGGGGATTCGGTCTAGGTCGGGTGAATTGGTTTCCTTTAGGCTCTCACCTAAAAGCTTCCAATTCACCACAGTCCTAGTCGGGGGGGTACTGATGGCTGAGTCGGGGCCCAGGGACATCAGAACCGGTCGGTGGTCAGAGTCAAGCTCGTGTAGCACTTCTAACGAGCGCAGCTGGAGCGCTATGCCTTTTAGAAGTGCTATGTCGAGTATGTCTGGCCTAAGGTCAATGTTGAAGGGGAAGTGGGTCGGGGAGGACGGGGGAATGACGTCATAGCCCAAGTCGGTGGAGAGGGTGTCCATAAGGGACCCTCTCGTGTTAGTGGCGTTGCAACCCCACATGGTGTGCTTGCTGTTGAAGTCGCCCGCCAGAATGACGGCGCTTCCGAGGGAGAGAAGTGATTCGAGATCACTTCTGAGGAGAGGTTTGTTACCAGAGTGGTAACAAGAAGCAATGATGACGGACTGATGGCCCGTCATCGATAGGCGGCAACAGGATGCCTCCAGGTTCGTGAGAGGAGGGGTGTCGATGGGAATGCAGTGGAGAGATCTTTTGTAATAGATCAGGGTACCGCCCCCGCGGGCGGTAGTCCTGTCATTACGAACCAGAGCATAGTTTGCGACCCTAGGGTCCCTCATGCTCGGTTTTAGAAAGGTCTCGCACACTAACATGACGTCGACCTGATGGGTCGTGAGGAACTCGTGGATAAGGGGACGTGAGTTCCCCGAGGAGAGGCTGTTGGCATTGTAAAATGCCAACGTCAACGCTCGCGGCTTCACTTTCGTCGTTGTACTATCCATGACAGTTACGACGAAGTGACGCGGGGAGCGAAGTGCTTCAGAGCGTGGAAGAGATCGCTGTGAGTCGCCATGATGACCAGGAGGTCACCAGGGTGTTCACGGACGAGTTGAGCCACCTCGCGGACCTCGTCGAGGTTGAAACTCGAGGAGATCTCCGTGAGGCTAGAAGAGCCTTGGGCGGGCATGCGGGGTGCAGGAGCCATGGGTGGGGGGACCGGGCGGCTCGGGGTAGCAGCGGGGTAGGGGAGCTGCACTGGGCGAGACACCGGTGTCTGGAGCAGGGATGGGGGTTTTGACCAAGCGTTGGTCGAGGGACGGGGCGCGTCGACGAATTTCGGCGCAGCGGGGGCGGGTGCTACCCGGAGTTTGGCACCGGTGCCTTGGGACCGGGGAGGGTTGCGGGAAGGATGGGTCCTTTTCGACCCAGCCGCGGCCTTCGGGGCCTTAGGGCAACCGCGATAATTCGCAGTGTGCCCTTTCGTCCCACAGAGGACGCAGCTGGGCGGACTGGGATCCCCCTTCTTGCGGCTGCATGCTGCAGTGGCATGGTCACCCGCGCACTTTACGCAGCGGAAGGCCGCTTCGCAAAAACGCGCGGCGTGGCCATACAACTGGCAGCGGTGGCATTGACCCGGAATGCCTTTGGATCGGGGAGCCTCGACCTTAAGCCCGGAGAGGTTGAGTACCTTCTCGACTGAGAAGATTCTCTTGCCCTCCTGGTTGCGGTCGAGGATGACCAGAACGAGGTCTATGGGGGCCTTGGTGCGACCGTTGGTCATACGGTGCACCTGTTGGACCGGGAAGCCCTGGGACTCGAGGTCAGTACGGATGAGGTCCGTACTGATCTCTTTGGGGAGGCCGCGTATCACTACGCGAAGGACTTTCTCGTCCTCAAGGGGGAAGGCGTGAAACTGTATCTGAGCTTCACGTAGGAGACGGGTAGCGCGACGGTACTCGTCGGAGGAGGGGATGGCGACGGAGATACCGTCCTTGTGGCTCTTACCAGAGCACCTGATGCTCTGGTCGGCGAAGATCTTAGAGATCTCCGGCCAGCGCTGCCTGTCCCTAAGGACAAAGGGTCGGGGGGGTCTCGGCGGTCTGGGCGCGGGAGCCACGTCCATCTCGTCCGAGTCGTCGGAAGACGGAGGAGTGCCTGCAGCGATGCAGGAGGCTTTGGACGGGGGAGGGGGAGAGGAAGCAGCGGCGGGGCGCTTCTTCCCTTTGGGAGCAACGAGGGTGAAGCCCTCGTCGCTTGGGCCGGCCACGTCCATCTCCGTCGAGACGGCAGAGGCCAAGGAGGTCGCGCTCTCTGACCTGACGGTCAAGGCGAGACGCGAGCGACTCCTATGACGAGAGAGAGAGCGGCGATTGCCCTCTCGCCCTTTTCGAGACCGTGCCT
Source organism: Peribatodes rhomboidaria (assembly GCA_911728515.1). Lineage (NCBI taxonomy): Eukaryota > Metazoa > Arthropoda > Insecta > Lepidoptera > Geometridae > Peribatodes > Peribatodes rhomboidaria. The sequence continues at coordinate 18,021,401 of OU452169.1, forward strand.
CGTGCGAGGAACGCTCTCTTACGGGCGAACGGGCCTTCGGGGTCGGGACGGCCGTCGGCCCTCTGAGGGAGGGCGAGGGCTTAGCGGAGGAGGAGGAGGTGCCCGGTAAAGGCTTAGGCGCAGAGCCTGAGGCCTTAGGGGCAGGGTTGGAAGATTTTTTGGCCTTAGGGGCCTTAGCGGGCTTTGCCTGAGGGGCAGGGGCGGGGGAGGGGTAGGCCTGAGGGGCCGCCGCTAGCAGAGAGGCTGCAGCGGCTACCGGGTTGCGTACGAAATCCTCGTACGCACTCGGATTGGACGCTAACATGGCTCGGAGAACATTTTCGACGATGGCGTTAGCCGCGCCGAAACTGGCCTCCGACCCGGCAAGCTCCATAGCGACGGGAGCGAGAGCGAGACAGCCGGTGAGGGATTTTCACCGGCGGGAAAGAGAGGGCATGAGCCTCCCTGCCGGGTATAGGCAGGGAGATGTGTACCTAGGTGTAGCCCTAGTGTGTCCCGGCTGCCGATCTTATTGTGCAGCCGGTTGTGTGCCTACGGCCCTAGCTGCCCCGGGGGAGAGACAGGGACTCCGGGGAAACCGGCCGTCCAAGCCAAACACACACCCGAGGGATAGGAAAAAGGATGGGAAGGGTGGGAGGGAGATGCTTGGTGTCGACGAGGGGCGTCCCCAAGGCCGGTGGTTCCAAGCCCAGCCGGATTCCGTTGTTCCTCAGAAGGAGGAAAAACGAGCGCTCCGGGTCCACGCTCCTAACCACGATCGGCTTCGTTGGCACCGTTATAAGTATCCACCGATCGACCACTAAGCGTGGATTTTGCAGTGAAACATTAGGACGCTCTGAAAAGAGCGGTTTGATCACGCCGTATCAAGATACGGCGTGCTTTCTTCGTCCGGTGGCGGCGAACACGGCGAGACGGCGATCTCTGCAGTCGGTACCTCAGTACGTTGTATTAACGAAGGACGTGTAACCAACGTTAATGCAACGAAATCGATAGTGTTAGCGAAGATACGTGGCAACGCTAACACCTCGAAGTCGAGGGACCGAAACAGAGGATCGGACGTCGCAGTCTTGCGGCTTCTGTCTTCTCAGGGCTTGCTGTGTTGAGACAGCAACAGCGGCGACAGCAACAGCAGGCTTGAGGGAGACAGCAACAGCAGGCTTGAGCAGGATGGCGATAGCGGGCAGCGGACGGTAGTCGGAGACGTCCGTACGGTGCGACGGATCGGAGCGGAATGAGTTGTGTTGACGGCGAGCGAACGACTGGAAGAACGTTTCTTTCGCTTAGCGCAGTGCCTTTTATATGAAAACGTAATAAACTCATATATTGTAGACACCGCTGAATGTAAGGGTAGCAAAAAGTTATAATCACATCGACACAAAATATTCTCCCGTATAAACTTAATTTATTCTAGTTCTACTCGATCCTCTGAATGATGGTCCCTCTAGTTGTCTCACGGTAAGAGGTGAGTTTATTGTAACAAATCAAAAGTTCCCTCGCCCCGCTCGCTTTGAATACAGCAACGATGGAATAAATCACATACTATACTGGACGCCGGCGCTTCAGAGCTCTAAGAGTACAAATACGTACTTTATTTGCTTACAATGATACCGTTTTGTTCTGAATTTTAAAATGTATACCTACTTAGAATAACTACGTATTGCAGGTTTCCAAACAGCGCCTTCTCAAAACGCAAGCCATAAATTCGCTACGTGTGCTGTGTTTAATTGCCTCGTCATGCACACAGACGCAAACTGAATGTGGTTTATTAAAATGTTTTCTCCCTAAAAGTTGGATAATTGGTTGATTGGTAAAATTTATTTCATAATTAGATTTAAGAGTGAGGATATGCTAAATGTTGTAAATTTCATAACATTATTTCTGCTAATTTCCTTATTGAATTAGCTTCATAAAGCAAATTGTATAAAGTTTTATTATGGAAACTGACGTGGTTTTCACACATTATGATTTAAAACACGGGAATTACTCACGTACGATTCAGTCGAGTATTCCGACTATAGTTTGTGACTATAATTCAGTGCTATGCGAGACGCAGCCGCGCGCGCGCACTCGCCCTGATGAAGACCGCCGAATGCGGTTGAAACTATAGTCGGAATAATCGACTGAATCGTACGTGAGTAATTCCCGTGTTTTAAATCATAATGTGTTTAAAGTTTTTTTGTAGATTTCATCAAATTAGGTCTGTTAAATTCGTTAGTTGAAATATCAAATTGGATAACGTTTAAATTAGATTCAAATATCAATTTGTATGAAGTTTTCTAGTATTTTTTTTTAATGTAGAGTAGGTCGGCGTTTGACCACCAACTCGCCTGATGTTAAGCGACGTTGTGGTCTTAGATGGAGCACGACGACCTAGAAGGTGCTTATTCACTCTAGTTTGAAGTTTTGTAGAGTGAAGAAGTACAAAGACGGCAGTTGAGTGAGGCGCTACAAGTGCGCTATTGCTCAGACCCGTCTTCGGAACGGTTACACCGGACTACATCCCGAAACACGACTAGGTCATTTCACGGCCTGGCTTGGTCCGTTGGGTGGTAACTAGCCACGGCCGAAGCCTCCCACCAGAGTTTGCTACCCGGTTAGCACTACAAAAAAAAATGACAAATTCTAAATTAAGAATATAATAGAAAATTCATGTTCCTTGATGCACTTAATGCGACGTTAAATCGGAATTACACTAGATATTAGTTCAAGTAACAACTTTGAAGCTTTTATTTAACTTTTTCGTTTACGTTCGGGTGGAATCTTGCAACTCAACTTTGATGCAAATACCTTTGACAGATTGAGCTGAAATTTGGTATAGACGTTAAATTTGGATAACAATGTATTGGATTTTGATTGCAATGGTTAGTTGTGTGACGTTATTATAAATCGAACATGACGGAACACTCAAAACAGTGGACAAGCTATTTTTAATGCACTCCTATAATTTGGGTATCAGATGAAAAAGCTTGCTAAGAGGAACTCGAAAAATATTCTTTTTAGCGCAATAAAGTTTATTTTATTTTTGTGCTAGTTGTTACTTCTTCACGCTCAAACAGTGGTAGGAATTTGCATGTATGAAAATAGTTTACCTATACCTCCTCTCAAAACACAAAGTTAGGCTATTTTTGCACAGGTGGCATCTATAATAATGTATTTTAAATAAAGAACGCAACTCTAGGTCTTGCTCGATTGCTTAGTACTTAATAAGCTATTCAGCCATTTGCCAATACTTTACTAACAAGACAAAGCGAACTCATTGAAAAGTTACGTTTAAAAATTTACTTGGCTTCCAAGTTGCGAGCTAAATGGGTGTTAATTGTTGGAGTTTCCCGTACTCCCGGTAGGCACAAGTTTGTTTGAACTCTTAAATTGTCGACATTATAAGAGTTAGCTGTGCCCCGCGGCTGCACCCGCTAAACAACAACCGTTACTTTTTTCGAAATTAAAAAAAGCCTTATTCGTAAATCCAGTGTAAGTATAAGCTTTCAGCGTTTAATATGTGCAGAGACGTTCCGAAGACGGGTCTGAGCAGTAGCGCACTTGTAGCGCCTCACTCAACTGCCGTCTTTGTGTTTCTTCACTCTACAAAACTTCAAGGCTAGAGTGAATAAGTACCTAATAGGTCGTCGTGCTCCATCTTAGACCACAACGTCGCTTAACATCAGGCGAGTTGGTGGTCAAACGCCGACCTATTCTACATAAAAAAAAAAAGAGAAAACTGATAAAACTGGAAAACTGATATCAAAACTGTGTTACCGTGAAGAAAAAGAAAACAAACACACAAATCTCTTCATTCATTCAGAAACATTCGTATATTTGTAATATTAATAAATGATGTAAAACTTTGAGGTAAGAACGTGTTTGCAAACTTTTTGAAATTTTCCACGAAGCCTTAAAGCAGAAGAAAAAACTGTTGCGTGTGCGTACATTTAAAGCTCGATTTCTGCTTACAATTTTTATCTTTTTACTTATCACACTGGTAAAAAGGTACATCGCACATCGGAACATCGTACTTTTACCATAGGTACTGATGAGAATTATTTTGTAATTAACATCACTGTTTTAGGTACAGTATTTGTGGTAATAGCGAGTCTTATGTGCGATTATTGCACTAATCTAGACAATATTAAATTTCATTATTAACTATCTACCCTTGATCATGTAATCAGGTTTACTAATCTGAGAAAGTATCGTAACTGCAGTAAACGAAGACCAAACACTTTGCAGGAATATGAAAACGTTTACCGTAAGGGTGCGTTCCCACTATGCCGTAACGGTTTTTTTTTGTCGGCGGACGACAATCGTCTCTAGTTGGTCCCATAGGATCGCGACGCCATTTTATCGTTTTACGGCATTCGCTTTGTCGTTTGCACATCAGTACATCATAGCCTGCCCGTGTAAATGGACGATATTTTTATAGTGTTCACGATAGATAGTCGCAACAACGACACATGATTTGCTGGCACGACTAAATCGTGGCGGCAAATTTTCGTTTGTCGTGTTACGACTGTCCATGATGTTTGACCAACTTTTATGACGTGACAAACCAATCAAAATCATTAATGAGTAAAGTATGTCAAAAACATCAAGTTCACGCGAGGTAAAAAGTGAATAGGTACTCGTATCTCTTAGGCAACCTTCAATCACGTCATCGCTTCCCATCAGGCGAGTCAGTGGTCAAACGTATGCCTAGTCCGTTCCAAAAAAATAAAACTATAGCTCAGCATCAAGAAATTTTTTAGCCGTTTCCAGTGTCATGACAATCTGTCGTCATCGCAAAAAAAAGTCGTAGACGACAGTTAATCGTGTCGTCCTATGTGTGAACACCTCCATTTCATTGTATAAGCAACGACACTTAAAACTACACGATTATAAGTCGTCACGACAAAGTGGGAACGCGCCCTTACGCCGTTACCTCAGTGGCCCGTCCTCGCGCCGCTCCCGAGTAGCGACACGTCGCTCCGTCACGGCGACGCGCCGCGTCCGTCACGTCATCGACGTCATCACTCCTCGCAGGGAGGGCATTTGTCGACGGATGGCCCGATACTTAGATGATAGATGCTATTGACGAGTTTTCAATGGAGAACGCTCGCCTGATGGAAGGCAGTGCTTTGAGCGCCTCCGTACAAAGAGAGTGACGTAGGTAGGGTTATAGACATCAGTGTAAGTTTTGTATTGCATCTACCTGAATGGTTGGTAAGGAATCTTTTGTATACCTTTAGGTTCATTTATTCACTTTCGAGAACGACATGTTTTATACTCGCATGTCATTTCTTTCATATTCTTTATTGTGGTGGTCTAAACATTTTCTGGCATTTAATCTTCGGTAAAATTCACTAGCATAGTAATGGTCAGTACGTAGATAATTTAATTATGAATCTTAAATAAAATGCAACAGACAATAAAACCACACATTTATTTTTCTAAAAGACATATTATTAATATAATAATAATACGTATATTAAGTAATTGTAGGTGTGGAACTCGTTGCCTGCGTCTATTTTTGCACCTACATACAATCCAGTGATGTTCAGGAGAAAAGTGAATAGGTATCTCCTATACAAACATGCTACACCTTCGATCACGTTTCGCATCAGCCGAGTCTGTGGTCAAACGTATGCCTAGTCCGATGCAAAAAAAAGATACTGGCAATTCTAATTTATAAAGTGAAAATAATATTTAACGCAGTAAAAATGTTGTGGGTACTATTATTATACCTATGCAAACAACTCGAGTAAACTAAGAAGCTCAAAACAAACAAGCTTCAGAGTAAAATAAAGCAAAGTTAGTCAAATCAGAGCCGGGGCCGTCTTTCAACTATTCCTACCTTATTAAAGTGCCGAAAGGACAGTCGCAGCTCGTCGACATCCAATAAACCTGCCGGTCTACCACTATCTCTACGATGAGTTTTTCTATCTCACTTGGTTGTCCACTTAAGTTACAGGAGAGACAGAGAGAGACTCAGAGAAAACTCATTATTTCACTTTTGTCCAGTTTGTGGCTTTAGTTATGTGTGTAAACCCGGCTTTGCTCATTCATACAGTACGATCTGTAGAAAGGAAGCCTTATAACGAGTATAGAAAATGGAAGAGGCATGATGTTTGTGCACCTTTTATGACGTGACAAACCAATCAAAATCATTAATGAGTAAAGTATGACAAAAACGCCAAGTTCACGCAAGGTAAAAAAGTGAATAGGTACTCGTATCTCCTAGGCAACCGTGACACCTTCGATCACGTCATCGCTTCCCATCAGGCGAGTCAGTGGTTAAACGTATGCCTAGTCCGTTCCAAACAAATAAAACTATAGATGAGCATCAAGAATTTTTTTTTTAGACCAGGGCCTCATTTCTCCTAAGCAATTGTTATCAATTTGTCTATTTTTGACACTTCTTGCATACAAAGAGCGTCAATTTGAGGCAATTCATTACAAATTAAAAACAATTGGTTAGTAGAATTGAGGGGTTGGTAAAAGACAGATGCTACAACTTACGTAGAGATCTCTCCGTCAAGGCCAAGTAAACCAAAGGAAGCCTTAACCTCAGAGGTCAGAACTCACTCTGCACTGGTGCGTCACCCTAGTCACGTGTTGCAGTCCGTGGTAGCCCCCCCGGTCAGCTATAACCCCGTCTACACTTTCTACACCCAATTTGTGAGTCTGGACGCTTGTAAAGTGCTGAATACACAAGATAAACTAGCTTTCTTTCACACTTGCCTGTCGAGGGGCTTAAAGTTGCAGGGGCCAATCGTTCGGTTCTGCATTTATCATGCGGTGGAGTAATGGGACTGGCTTAGGATATTTGTTTGGCTATACTTAAGTGCTGGAAGTTGGTGTTGGAAGTTGTACGATATTAACGATTTGCTTTGGTAATTTGGTGAGATGGTACTGGATATTTGTTTATTATTTGCTGTTTTCGTTGCCTTTTTAAAGCTGACATGTTATTTGACATGAACTAAAATCTATCCGCAATTATAATACGCATTTTATCAACGTTTTCTGGAATTTGTTAGATATCTATAAATGTAACAATATTTACTAATTTATTAAAGATTTTGTTTTGTTTTTTTATATTATTTGTTAGTTTATAAGTTTGGTTGTGGGGGTAATCTCTGAAACTAGCGAAAAGCTAGTTCATTAGTCTACTCATAGTTATTTAGTAAACTAGGATATCTATTGTTATGTAAGTACCTTTTTACCCGACTGCGCAAGAAAGAAGGTTATGTTTTTTTCGAGTGTATGTATGTATGTATGTATGTATATATGTATGTGTGTATGTATGTATGTATTTATGTGTGTATGAAGTTTATTTGGTATGCCCTACAACCTAAACAGCTAGATGGATTTCGAAATGTGAGGTGTCATTTGAACCGTCTTGATAGTGTAAGTGACACAGGGTACAATATTTTGCGGCCGGGTTTTTGTTTTTCATTTAACAATATTACTTGCTCTCTCTTTCACAATGAAAACAGCAACGCTAATATTTATCGCAACGTAAAAGAAACAAGCAACTTTTATTTAATTTTACTGCAAAATTCAATAAATGAATTAGATTTTAATTATTTTAAAGGAAATGGCGTCCCAACGCGACTCGGGCGCGGCGAAGCGTGGCTCAAGTAATTGGAAAAGAACTCGCCACAAGGAGCATTTTTAATATTTTGAGTGCAAATAAATGACTTTGGAAAATAATTTTAGATTTCTTTTTCGAGTTACGGGTATTGGACGAGGTGTTCAATGTACATTTACATTACTGGAGAATCTACACAGAGGGATATCAATTCGTGGCGATTGTTTTAAAGGTTCTGCCATGTCTTCTCGTCCATGTAGAGAAGTAATGTTGATGATTGAGTGTAGCTATCATTTCCAAAACATCTACTTCTCAAAAATCGACTTCTCGGATATTCTTACAGAAATTATTAAGGGCTTTACCCTATTATAGTATACTTAAATATAATTATCAACTGGGCTAAATAAGTATGAAGTTTACGAGTCGAGCTGTAAAATTTAGTCGAAACTTTTTAATTTTACATGTACAACTGCCTTTATGATAACCGGACAGTTTCATTCCGAGAACAGGCGAATCTTAGCGCAGCGCCAAGAGTGAAACGTCGCCCTAATTTGATCCTGCGCTCGGCCCTGCCTTGTCTTATTGCGAGCTGGAAGACATTGTTATGAAATTTAAGACGAAATAAGCCAATAAATATTTCTTGTTTTCTGAAGTTTTACTTTACAAAGAAGGAAATTGTGTAAAAAATAATTTAAAAATTTTACGTCTTTCAGAAACATACCGCTAAGGCGGAGACTGATTGGTACCATAACTTCGTAATGTATCGTGTATGCGTAACAATTCGACAGTAACAATGCAAGGCTCGCACTCTGAAGCGTTCGGCGCTCGACGAACGGCTCGCCGCGAGCTCGTTGACTCAAGGCTCGTAGCGAGCACGCTTCAAAGGGTTCGCGAAATAACTGACATGTTTGCGTGTTTGCGGCGAGCGGCTCGGCTCGTTGAATTGATACGACATACGGTGATGGCAAAACGATATGCGAGGCAGTTAATATTCCAGGTCAAGCATGTTCACCATGTTCGACCACGGAGCATCAGGTGAGTCGCGGTTAAACGCTTAACCATAATAAAAGTGCTACGACGCTTATGCGTATTGAATTTCGCTTCGGGGTTGTTCAATTTAATATTACTATCTTAAGTTCCATTTAGCATATATCAATGCGAAGATGACAACGAACTTTTATTAGAAAAATGTCAATTACTTAGTATACTTAGTAACAATATTTAGAATGTATTTAGGCTTCGTCCTAAATTTATTTTAAATAGAGAGCACGAACAGTGCGTATAGTAAGTACTTAGACACGTAGTTTGCGGCGGATTGCTTGCAGGCTCAGTCTGTGAGCGGCCGATTCTCATTTTGTTTGATCCAAATTGAGTTTGCCCAATAAGCGACTCAGAGACAGCCGCTCACAATCCGCTAATTACGAGTATGTAATTATTTATAAAGGCACGCCACCAATAACATTACACATTCATATATAATTCAACTTTTAGAGGGTCTGGTGACCACTATAAACTAACTTTGCATTGGTATAGGTTTTTTATTGCTATTTCGTCTAAAAGAAGACGACGAGCGAAGAGAACAAGTAAAGACATTGACGAGCCTCTAGTTTTCTACAGAGTTACAAAGTGTAACTTTAATCGTTTTTTATTACTTTTCCCTTCTGCAATCATTCTTAAATGACTCAAAATTTACCTTGTAATATGGATTAATTTAAAAGCTAATGATGTAGATAACCTCTCTATGTAAAGGGATTTTTGATTTGTTTTGTCTATCTTTTAATTTAATCAGTCTTATGTGACCCCTTACAAATGCGGATATTTTTCATAGCTCTATTGTGTACTGAGGACGTTTTTTTTTTTTAAAAATAACAAGAACATAGGTGCGGAGATGTTAAGTTAAATTTAATTGTACATGCCAAATTTCATTATAATCTCACAAATGGTTTCCAAGAAATTTGACAAGCGCGTTTGCATGGAAAATTTAAAGCGGCGTGGGACCCTTACTACTCTTAGTCGCAACTAAGCTTATGGTACAAATAATTTTGTGAATGCGTGAATAAGTAGCTTAATGTAATGATCTTCTCCTCAATTAGCTTTCAAACTCGCACTAGCAACACTATCATAGAACATCTAATAATATGCTATTATACTGAACGTTAGAACCTTTGTGAGGTAAAGTTAGCAAGTCAAACAGATCTAAGCATGTTTCACGACACGGGCTCGTCTTCTTTACCAGGAAATACTGATTGCTTGTTACTGAATGCCTTTGACGCAGTGTGTACCTCTCTCTCTCTCTCTCTGACTAAGTCACATGATGTCGTGCACAGTTTAATTAAGTTAAATAAATACAGAAATGTTATCGACGGCGCCAGCGTTAGCGAGCGAAGCGTCTATGCTTCAGTTTTGACAAAAATGCTTTCGTATGTCCAAATTCTGACCGGATTCCTGTCTTCCTCGATAGGTTGCATTTCTTATCTGGTAGGTAACTGCCTCGGTGCATGGTTCAGTTGGTAGTGAACCTGTCTTCTGAGATTGGGGGCGTGGGTTCGATTCCTACCTAGGGCAAAACATTCATGTGATGAACATTTTGTTATTTGTTCTACGAGTATGTCTGGATGCTAATTAACATCTATATAAGTATGTATTAAAAATATATATGTATGTACATCAGCCTCTGACTGCCATAGTGCAAGCTTTGCTTAGTTTGCTGTCAGACGACAGTGCGTGCAAGAGTCCCGAATTTTTAAATTTATTTTTTATTTCTTGAAATTTTGTGAGTAGGCTAGGAGTAGTAAAATTACAATTTGACGAAAACATTGTACATAATTATTGATTTAAATACATATTTTTTCTTCAATTTGCTATTTTGAAAAATTTCGAAAACCTGAATTAGCAAAACGCAAAAAAATATAATTATCGAACCGATTCACAAAATTTCTAGAGAATGGGTTGAAGAATGCAACCTGTAGAGAAAGACAGAAGTCGGCTGCGAGGTCTACAATATTAGCGTAGAAAACCGTTCCAAGGTCTTAATTTAAACATTAAAGGAATAAGCTTTATTTGTTAATTTATTGATATGTGACGTTTGTTGCCACCAATAAAGATTCATTTCATTTTATTTCCTTTTATTTAATTTCAATTATAATAATAATAATGTTTAACTTGGAGTACCCGTAACAAGCTTGTAAGAAAAGACTCATGGAAGTAGAAGAAGCGAAAGATGTGTGCCAGGATCGTAGCAAGTGGAGAGAAGTGGTCTCTGCCTACCCCTATGGGAAAAGAGGCGTGATCACATGTATGCATATAAATATATGTATGCACCTATAAATTTTTAACTTAGATAAGTAAAAAAAAAGTCTTTTTTTTTGTAATTTATGGATTTTGTCCATTTTATACTGGCAAATTTATAAAGCTGTTGTCTCTCTTATAATGTTTGTGAAAAGTTATCTATATATTTTCCAAGTTAGTCTGTTGTTGAACGATAGCTAATTTCTGCTTACCAACTTATAAAATGTTCTTAATGTGTAATACTGAAATTATACATGTAATTATTAGATGCTAGCTGTTACTCACGACTTCGTTTGCGTTTATTCAGGAAATAGTATACTTCCTCGTGATAATATGTAACTAATTATCTTTCATCTAGATTCATTCAGCTGTTAAAAGTCTAGAAACAGGCAGACAAGCAGAGTTACTTCCATTTTATAATACATATCGTCACGCCTTTTTCCCGAAGGGGCTGGCCGAGTGAACAACATCCACACTTCGCCGGACGATATTCAGTCCCAATGTGATCGGGGGCGAGCCGGTTGCTATACACCGGGCGCCAGTCATATAGCAGATGACATACAATACGCACATAATTATGTTCACACAATGAACAAATTGGTTCATCAACATCATTCAACGACATCAACATCATCATCATTCAACAAACAGCCTTCGGCTGGGTTTGAACTCGCTCCCTCTGGCTTGAGACGCGGGCATTCTCCGACTAGGCTATCATGGCCATTTAATAATAAGTAAGGCTAATAAAAAGTTTTTTTTACAATATAATTGAATTAATTAAGTTCACACCGTGCTGAACCGGCTGCGGTATATGATACGCCCAAATACACAGCTAATCTGAATAAATAAAATAAAACAAATGATTAAAAAAAATCACAAGATAAAATAAACGAGAACATATTCCTAATATTCTAGGTAACTGTATTTTATTTAATCAAACCACAGAAATAGAACAACAAGTAGACTTACTCGGAATAATAAGAAACGCAAACATTATTTTCTTTGTTGGAAAATATTGTCTGTTAATACTAACTGTATAGATAAGTACGTTTTATTTTGAACTAGCTGCGCCCCATGGTTTTACCTGCGGTTAAAAAGTATTTTTTGTGCTATTTCGGACTATAATCTTATCCCTGCGCCAAATTTCATCCAGCCGCTTTGGCGTGATTGAGTAATCCATACAACTTTCACAATTATAATAATAATTATTGTGAAGTGTGACTGTGTGCTGAATTTACCTTATTTTTGTATTATCCGTCAAATATTTGATTCGCCGACGACGCGGACACAAAATATTCGGACACCTTGTCCGAACTGACACTTTTTAATTTTGGTATTTTTTTATTGTTTTTTTTTCCACGTAAGTACATAAAAATACTTCATGTGTAGCTACCCTATTCAGCCTAGCCGTTTTAGCATTGGGCTAGATATCTAGCGGGAAGCTTCTACGAAAATCGCTTGTAGGTGTCAGTGGATTCCAGCTATACCTATATACAGCGCCACAAACTTCTCTCTAGAAGTGCGTGGTCAAATTAGGGAACTAAAAAAAATGGATGACCTGGTGTTGGCATTGTTTAGGAATAATGCAAGTGGCTCCCTCACTCAATTTAAGATAAGCTGGTCACTCAAGACCGTGCTACGTGTCTCTGCACGATAGTCAATGGACAAGCGTTTAAAATGTTGGTTACTTTAGAAGATATTGCTAAAGTTGAGTGAGTTGCGTCGTAGATTAAGTGAGCTATGTAGACGTCTAGAAATTTGAAAGATGAGTCCAAAACTTGAAGTATCTGAGACCAGAGGTCGCTGGTATTTCGAGTAGAGTTTATTGTTGTTCTGTGTAAGTGGAAGATGTTGGGTATTATTTTAAGAGAAAGCTTTTCAGCGAGCTTGTAAGGTTTAAGTGGACGGTCTAGGCGATCCTCGCTGACCGCTGGGCGCTCGCACTATCACGTGCTCTGTTCCATTACTGTAAAAGAATTTTTAATTTATGAAGAATGAATTTTTAATAATTTTTAATTATATTTATTTATGAATTTTTAATTATTTTTAACCCCCGACACAAACGACGGAGTGTTATAAGTTTGACGTCTCTCGCTCTCTCTCTCTCTCTCTCTCTGCCTTTGTGTGCGTGTGTCTGTGGCTGATACGATTTTGATAATATTTTTTTTTATGGTAAATTAGTCGGGAGTGGAAGACCACTCCCGACTAATTTACCAAACAATTAATAATTTTAAAATTTAAATTTTTTAAATAATTTTTACAAATTTAATTTTATCAAACATAGCTAAGAAGCTATGTTTGATAAAATTCGGTTTTAGTAAAAATCGGTGTTGGGGGTTTTTCAATTTTTCTTTATTAATTGTGTAACGGTTTGCACATGTAATTTGGTCAAACGGTACAGGTTAGTTGTTTATTATTTGCTGTTTTCATTGCCTTTTAAAGCTATTATGTGTCGGCTTTCTAAATTTGTAATGTATACTTGTTAACCGACAGGAGGAAGTTCTCAATTCGTCGAAACTTTGCTTATGTATGTTCCCCGAGTACTCGAGGACGCCTGAACTGATTTTGAAAATTATTTTTTGTTTTAAAGGGTACATTTCCGAATTGGTTCAATTTAAATTGTATCGAAATTGGTCGGTAATAATTTATTTGACATTACATTGTTTACATTATTTGACCTATTGTCAAAATCCAATTCTGATGAGAAGTCGGTTTTTTAATTTAAAAGATTATTTATCTGTCAACAACATTTTTATGTCACTTTGACTAAAACTATAATTTAGTTTCAGACTTTTTGTTTTATTTATTTTTAGCTTGCTGCAGTACAAAAGCCCTTTTATACGAAACTTGCTTTTAAGCTTTAGTCCTTATTGTCAGTAAATAAAGATTAAAATGACATCACACCCCTTACTGTACAGTCAAATGCCAGCTACTTCGAACTTCAACCAATTCAACATCATAATGAGCACTTAAGAAAAACCTGATCACCATAATTTAGCTCCCACAAGTCTGTGAAATAACGGAGTTAGTAACAGATAGGCATAACCGTAACAGTAACGGTTATGGCTCTTCCGTCGAACCTTATAAAATCGAAGCACCGACTCTCGCCGCGCCGCGCGCCGCTCCTGGAATCAAAGCCGTATTCATTCCAATATAGAAGGACATTAACTCGCAGTAAGTTCTTTGAAAGGAATATGTGAAGTACTGTCATGGGGAAAATACACTTCCACATTGTCATTTTTACTAGGGATCGATATTGTAACTTACAAAGGAGTCGTTCTACATAATAGGTAAGGATTTATGGCGGTGCTTGCTTATTGTCGGATTGTACGTCTAGAATCTGGCTCCAAGTATGAGCTGATTTCAACCAGCTTGAGACAACCAGACGAGGAATAGTGTTAAGCTTGTCGTTCTACAAACTAACAGAACAATGAAGTAAGCCATTAGACAACAGGGAACTTGCATCAAAATTTTAATGATGAATTAGGTTAACAATTCACTTAAGAATATAGTAAAATGTACTACCGTGACATGTCTAATGAAAAACTATTGTTTTCCTGCAAAATATTGTAATTACAAATTATGTAAAACAGAACGTAATTTGAACCACCAATAAGCTCGTAGTGACGTCACTCCATACGATAAGGGCCAGTACACACTGAAGGTGCGGCACGGCACGCTTCGGCATGTTGAAGGATCCTGTGGTTTGGCATCCCGCGTCGTCGTCACGAAAGCAACCGAATTTCGCTCACTCATTCAGATTAGCGCTGTGCTGCTATAAAGATAAGCACATGAAGGACGCGACGATGAAGCGACATGCCGCGGCATCACGTAAGACGTTTTGGTCTATTCTTGTAAATTCATAAAGAAATTACAGTGAACACGTCATTGAAATAAAGTAAAAAAAATTGTACGTGATGAACGTCCTTAGCCGCGTCGCCCCGTGCCCCGCCATTGTGAGCCAGCCCTAAATGTTGACAATGCAAGGACTGACGTCATGCCATAGATATTGTGCTCGTCACGTGACCCTGCTTTTCGCGCGGACTCTAGAAATTCAAATTTCAAATCAGGATCGTAAAATTGTTTTTGCATATTTTAATGTTTTCGTTTTTGATAAGTTTATTTTAGATATTATACTTTACAATTAGCTAAAAAAATAATTCATGCAAGTCCCTATTATGCATGTAAGAAAATTTAGTGAAATTTAAATTCGATTTGAAACTAAGTACGTTTTGTTAATCATCAAAATAGCGGCTATTACTGATATCGGTCATAATATAGGCCGTTTCAAACCTAATGGCGGCTGTGAAGTTAGGCGCGAAACGCTGCGCAGTAGCGAAAACCAAGGTTTACGCGGCGTCAGAGAGGCAACACCGTTCCGAAGACGGGTCTGAACAGTAGCGCACTTGTAGCGCCTCACTCAACTGCTTTCTTTGTACTTCTTCACTCTATAAAACTTCAAGGCTAGAGTGAAAAAGTACCTTATAGGTCGTCGTGCTCCATCTTAGACCACAACGTCGCTTAACATCAGGCGAGTTGGTGGTCAAACGCCGACCTATTCTACATTAAAAAAAAATAATAATTCGCTGCAAAGTATCGCTTGCGACGCACTTCACAGCCGCCTTTAAATTTGAATCAGTCTGTACAAGTGCTTGGTTCAAATTTTTTATCCTACAAGCAATTTTATTGTTTCTGCGACTGTACGCTGTACGTTACTTCATTCAGGGATTAATCGTTAAACGCGAGTGCTGTGTAAGCAGTGCTACAAGTGCATCTGAAGTGCCAATTTGACCGCACTAGTCTAGCATTCGTTTAGCAGTATTATTTCAGTTTTACTAGTTTCATTTGGAAATCTGAAAATTCGCATGCATGTAGAGAATTCGTTAGAGAAGAAAAAGTTAGTATTGGTACCATTAAATCGTTTCATTTAAAGTAACGTAACTTGACGTCTTAAATCTCCGAGTACCATATTTCAGAATTGAATGTACTTATACTTTCGGAGTATCGTGGTTCCGAGTCTCAAATTTTAGTTTCGTGTATCAATATCGATGATGTTTTTATGAGCAAGGACAGAGGCAGAGGACATATCTTTCTGCACTGAGAAAAATGGCTTTCGTAATTCCGGACAGTTTTAAAGGAATTTACGGACTTTTATCCGTATTCCCAACAAAAAGGTACCAAGAGTTCTTAATAGTGTTTTGTGCGTAATTCACCAAAAAATATCGTGAATAGTCGTCACCCATAAATATCAAGAAACATCACGACGTTATTATGTGCTTTAAACTTATGTTTTATCGTTTCGCGTCATGACATTTTGTCATGACAAACACTCTGAATACTTAGAACGTCGATGACGAGAAATTATGATCGGAATGATAAATATTGTAGAAAACTGATACAGTACAATTATTAAATGATGAGTCTTAGTGAACATCATGATAATTTATCGGACTTTCCTAATAATTGTAAGGGAAACCATTGAATGTTTTTCGTAATATCATGACAATTTTTTGAGCTTCCTTGTATTTTATCATTATGAACTAATAAGATTTAATTACCTATTCTAATGGTTTATTGGTATTGGAAGGATAAATGCGACCTGAATACCTATAAAATAACAGTACCGTCATGACAAAGCTGTATGTTTTTTACATATTATCGGTATTTTACTGTCAGCATCTAAATAATATTTCTGATAGCAGGCTGTTTTAACTGACAAGATCACTAGAAATTCCTGATCTATAGGGTTGTGGGTCTCTGAGGGTGGTATAAATGACTTCAACACATAATTCAAAAGGGTATAGTATTTTATTTAACAAAGTTACAGATGGGAAACATGAAACAGTTTTAGCTATAATAATTAAAATACTTGCGCGAGCGCCTTAAGCCCACGTTACATCCTCCCCCTCTAACCTAGATAAAGCGCCCTCGCGACTCAAGAGCTTAAGTCTTCGTTGTTTATGCTTCTCATGGAGCAGTACGAGTGGTACTTCCTATTCCTACGAATTGGTCAACTGGAAGAGATGATAACGACCTAAAATCTCACTGGTAGATATCCGTACGTGGTTGCACTCACGGCTTCCCTAATACTGTACGGTCCATCTCTCATTAATTTGGGTGTTTGTCTGCAGGTCGGATCGCTACTGCCTTGTGTTTTTAAAAGTATAATATAGAAGAAAATAGAAAAATATACAGTAGAATATCGGAGCTGGGCAACGAGCTCCGTTGGCGTAACGCTTTTGATCAGCTTGAGCCTTTTCACGTACTTTACTCGCACCTATTAGCACAGTCGACATCTTCACCAGGTAAGGGATAGGGCAGCGTCATCACTTTCTTTGATTTCGCAAGTATTCTTGTACGCGTCGGCTGGCGCGCATATTTCGCTCCCGAATGTAAGGTACAAGGATGTCTTTCCTGTGTTGTTGTCACTGCGGAGTTCACACGAAGCGAATAGCCGGGACGTTAGAATACCATGCGTTGTAATAATTGTGATCTGCGGCTTCTAGTCTCTGTTCTTATTTTCCACCAGATTTGCCTGAGGATGGTACACCGGCGAGAGACACTGGGTAATGCCGAATGTGTGGAACATACTGTTTCATTATTTCGTTGATAAACTGAACTCCGTTGTCTCTTAAAATTCGCCTGAGTATTCCGTATCTTAGGATCAGGAATTCAAAGATAGACTCGCCCATCCGCGTCATTATCCCATCAGAATAAGTAAACACGTCATGCGTCTGCCTCTTCTCGGCGCCGTATGATCACGAAATCAAGGAAAACAAGTATTATGTTTGCACCTAGTTTGATATGAAGAACTATGATGATCAGGTACAAAAAAATACAGCTGGTAGAAGAAACAACCAACTAAATTTTAACCGAAGAACAATTTTGAAAATCATTCTCATTTTAAAAAAAAAATCACAAAAAGTATCTTCCTAAAAAAAACTGTTTGAGCGTAGTTCTCTAAATTTTCAGCGATTACAACACATTTTTTTTCGATAATTAAATACCCAGATTAGTCCTTTAAAATTTAACCGAGCAACTTTTTCGTATTTGTGTTCTTTTTACGATTAAATACCAATAGAAACAGCAAGAAAATGTAATTCTAGGCGCCGATTTCGTTTTACCATAAATATGATATGCGATTTTCAACATTAAATGAAGCAGCTTAGGTAAAAAATTGACTACGACATCCGATTTAGTCGTCGAGCAGCGCTCGACGTGAAAGGTCGTTCCCGGCCGCTCTGTGGCACGATCCGGCGTATAATTTGATCACATAATTATACATCGTATATTAATTATAATAGAAAATTATAAATAACTTGAATATAGCAGATTGTAGGACGTTGTAAATAGTGACTTTATTATACATTTTACCAGTATGAATATTTTAAATATTCATACTGGTAAAATGACTTTGCACTTTAACACGCTATAATAGAGTCCACATTGATTGTTTCAAAAGCATGAGCCGTCGCGTTGAGCAGGTCGAGCGCCGCCGCCGACAGTATACGGTACGACAGTATATGCTACACTTTCAGATACATTATGATGACGTCATGTACCTCGTTGTTATTACCCAAGCTATGTTTTTTTAGTTCGGAGAAGCGAAAAATGACGGTACCAAATACTGATATTAGCCAACCAAGTACCTCAGAAGAACTAATGTATAGACCAATGTAATGTATAGACTAATGTATAGACCTACGAGCCCAGACGAGCTAGCATTTATGAGCCTTGAAAATAATCCCTGTCAGCAATGTTATTGCTCTGATTGCTTGCTTATCTAACCTTCAGGGGGGATCCTTGGTAGTCTACATTCAAAGTGGCAACCAAAGACTGCCGGTGCGGTAGCCGCCATCTTGAATTTAATGAGAAATATTTTTTTATCGGATCGTTTTCAACAAAAAAACAGGACTAAGTTGTTATAAATTTGATTCTTTCTACAGCTTTAGTTTTATTAACCATTTTTATCGTGCGATCGTTATTTTTCAAATAAAGCCAAAAAAGTATTAAAGTATGATCGAATAATTTGTTGATTATTCATATTAGGGCATGTTCAAAGTTGTGTAAAATAAACTAGATAGAGACACACTGCAACGTAAAATTTGTATCTTTATTGCGAATTTCTTTCGGTCGTCTTTAGTTACCTTTTTTTGTTGAGACTAAATTATAATGATTCAAATTTACAACGACTTAAGACTTCACGCATTTAACAAAAAAATAACTTTTTATATATAATTTTAGGTCAAGCAATCAAGACTTAAGTTAAATGACGTCAGTGGAACTCATTGTTGCTTATAATAATAATAAGTAAGTTTACGTTTTACATATTGAATTAAAAGTTCCCATTTAACCAATTTATATTAGAGTACTAGAAATTGCAAAAAGACAGTACACATCTCTATGTATCAAACGCGCGCCGGCCCCGTCAAAGAAGCTACTACGTCGTTGTGAAGTCAAAGAAGCCGCCGCGGCCCGCTGCAGCTGTACTTTGCTTGTGTACGTTCGCGACTTCGTACAACATGTGGTTTTCCTACTTAGAAATATATTTTCTAAAACTTTATTTTTTTGGTGAAGATTTTTATAATGAATCGCGCTCTGTTGGTAAAGTACACCTACTTTTGTAAATTTGGCGGAAATGCAAAACAACAGATTATAGAAAACTTCCTTGTACTTGCACAGAAAAAGAAATACTCAGTACAAGTACCTGCTAAGGGATGCTTTTTTTTTTTGCTAAGGGATGCTAGGCGTAAATACTTATGAAGCACACCTTTGCGTAGTTGGATAGTTTGGCTTAATAATAATAATAACTCAATGTTTTATACTTTTGTAGCGTAAGCATCGAGCTCCCACCTGAAATAGTTAATTCGACAATCCCAGATGGTCCTATAAATCTTATCTGCAGTGAGCGAGTTTGCTTTATATAATACATACCTATACTCCTATCTGTATCTCCTACATACATTTATTTATTTATTTATAATTATGATGACATAAAGTCAAGTTCTTCCAACTCTCATCAGCGTATACATTGATTATTGGTAATTTAATTCCTATTCTGCTACATTTATAACTGTGTCTAAATCTGTTTCATATTCTATATTAGGTTGAAGTAAAATAATGAAAAATATTAGTGACGATAATTCCCGAAATCCCCATTGGAGTAAGTAGTGAGGAATTCGGGAATGGCCCATTTTATCCTCTATCCTGCAAGAACGGTTATTGATTATGATATTAATCAAAAGATTTATCTGCATGTTTCACATATACTGTATGCAACGTTCCTTGTGAATAAATGTGAGTATAAGTGTGGACCTTATTGCGTGGCGATACGATTAGCGGTCGCGCAGCGTCGACAACAAAACGTAAGCATAAGATATCGTGGTAGGTCTCCAGATAGCTGTTGCACTACGTACGCGCCCCGTCGTCCGTGCGTTTCGCCAGTTCTATCCGCGTATGCGCAGGTAGAAAATGAAATTCGAATCGCGATTATACCCGGCCTTAAGAAAAATGGACTCGCCCAAGTGTTTTGCAAATTCTTATTAACACTATTTGTATTAAGTTCCCACATAAATGCACAATCGGAAAGGGTTCACAAAGTCTATGTTCACGATAGGGATATAGCACATTAAGTCACTTTAGTGTATTGATTCACGTTTTTAGCGTTTTTCACTTTCGATCGCGCCCGCGAGTGAGCCCCGTCACTATAAGATGAGTTGGTTGCGGGTCTTTGAGGGCGTTATAAATGAGTTCAACACACGATTCAAAACGGCAATGCACTGTAATTAATCAAAATTACAGATAGAAAACGTGAAACAGTCTTTAAACCATAATTATTTATCAAAATAATTGCGCTGGCGCCTTTTGACCGGCGGAATCAGAAGTCTGTCGAGCACTGGTAAAGCCTGCGTTATATTTTTTGATTTTCATAACAAAAAGTAATTTTTAAACCGATCTAATAAAATTAGGTACATCATGATAACGTAATGACCAAACCCAATAGATGTTTGTGAATTCTTGACGAAGCATCAAGAGATCATGATATTATATTTTCTAAATAATGAATGAGCACCTTGTGCGTCGTAGGTACCTACCATTTTTTTGTCATGATATTATTTTATTCCGCTTACGGACTATTCCAAGTTACACACCTCTCAATTGTCGTGCCTAAATCTGTATCAGGATAAACTCTCAAATCGTCGTGAACTTCACCATAAAACCTTAGGCTAGTACCAGGAATTTAGAATTACGTAATTTAATATTTTAATGATGAAGCGTAATGAAAACCAATGATTATAATCCCTGCAATTTATAATAATGTAATGTTAGTTTAATCCGACTGAACTATAATTTACTATGCACATCATAATGTTGAAGGAGTCAGGATTAAATGATGTTATTCATGTTACTTTTTTATGAAGGACGGAAACCATTTTTCTCCGTGTGAGTTAAGCAAAGTGTATGTATATTTCGACCGAAATGTTTGCAGAATAGTGTTTGTGTTTAAAAATAACAACTCGATAAGTAATAAACTAGTGTGGCCTGGTACGGTTCTCCTAATGGTAACCATCATAGCTTTGCTAACATGTACTCGAACAAGCAAAATACACGTTCCAAAATGCAAGAATTGAGCATCCCACACATCGCCGTGAATACTTGCAGTAAGCATTGGAGCATTCTACATTCAGTAAGAGGATCATCTTGCAGCCACAATAGAGCCGAGATCAAGTAGCCCGCTGCAAACTGCTTTGTGCCGGAAATGGCGAGATCTATCCACCTGTCGTATTATCTGTTATGATATCATTGTGAATCTTCGTGTGGATTCCACGCAGGTGGAATTGTGTCTTACATGATCGGGAGCTTATCTTTGTTGGTGTAATACAATTGATGTTGGTTTGTAGACAGTGATAGAAAACTGCTTTGCAACACTATTGCTTTTTGCAAAACACAATGTATTTTGTTTTGCCACGTGTGAATAGGTGGATAGTGTATCTCGTGTCTCTAATGAAACGTTTATAGAAATTAAAAAATATAAATTGGTAAGTAAAACTAAAATGGTGTTTGGATTTCAGACAAATTTTGACTGGTAGCACGATGTACTCAATAGTTACAGAGCTTTGCTTGTTAGCATCTACGAACATAGACAAGGAAAAATCTGGATACACCACTCTACTATCTACCGCCACTCAGGGTATCCTACCGCGGTGGCTAGTGACCCTAATTAAAATTTCCTTTCTATTTGTAAATTTTTTGAAATGATTGTAACTTTGATGACAATAAGACTGCCAACGAACAGAAATAATCTCATTAGTAGTTTGTAGTCACCTAGAGAGATAAAACAGTTAGCAGTTATGCCTTTGTGTTGAGTTGAGTATCATTGATCATTCGTCTGTCCCTATAACTTTATCCATGAATCTATCTAACTCTATCGAACTGCGCCCATATTTCCACAAGGTCCGTTTAGTGCCAATGGGTGCATTTCGTCCAAGATATATGGGCATCAATACACTGGGGGATGATGGATTGAGCGCATTGTGGATCGCCTTACAATCCGCCGGTTAGCGAGCGGGCCGGGCGCAGCGCAGATACGAGCTTAAAGCTTCTAGAATGGTAAATGTTTTATTAGATTCTTATAAAAATAGCAGAGCTGGTGTGATCTTCGTGGCGTTGCGAGATGAATGAAAGTCGAATTGGATGTTCTTTGTGTTTCTTTAGAACAATCTTGTTACTAAGATAACAAACACGATAATCTTTAAATCTGCTAGATCTGATGAAAACGGAAAAGTATTATGTAGGTATGTTTTAAAAAAATCATAGAATTATGTTTGACTATACTTTACGCTATTTAAGGTTGAAAAATAACATCATGGATTACGCTTATCCAACTAACAATACTTAATACTCAAATATTTATTGCTCATATTAATTATATTGTCAGTTAGCTCTTATGTACGTGTATTAAATAAGTAAACATAATCACATGACCCTGTTAGAGTATGGCAATAATTTGTACGGAACGATTTATTCCATATCATCAAAATTATCTGCAAAAAAATCGTTATTATAGTAGCATTTCGTTGGCAAAAAGGATTTTATGTTTTTATGGAGGAGTCGTACTTATTTAAGACTTTTAATCTTTAGAGCCTTTAAATACAAACATAACAACAAATATTCTTTACTTCAGTCGAGTCAAACTTTAAAGACCTATGTAATAGGGCGTATTCTGTGATTTTAAATTGCTTTATCAATCAAGCTCTCAAATATCAGAATCCAGCAGAGCATCAGACGCATACAATTTAATAGTCGCCAATTTGAATGCAATCGGCTTTATTACACAGCGGCTGAGTAGTGAGTAGGTAAACGTGAAGCGATACAAATATTGATAGGAGAGCGGCGACGTGTCGGGAGCGATGGCTCCGGGCGGCTCATTACGTGCCCCGACTGTCGACGGCCGGACTCACTGCTGCGGTATGTGGACGACGATTGCTAACCACTTGTTGTCAGATTTAGGAACTCCCAGTCTCTTATTGCACTACCCTGTCCCTGCGGGCAAGGTCGGAGAAATCGCGATATGAAATAGAGGATTTAATAATGTGGAAGGCTATAGGTAAATACAAGTACTCAGCTACTAAAACTAGTGGCTTAGTGAGAAGATTTTTTTTGTGAAGTAGACATTTTCAAAATGGATGATTTGATTTTTTTTCAAAAAACAATCATTTTTCCGCAATTTCGAAAAATGATATATTTATCGAACCTACTTATCAAATTTCAAGAGAATCGGTTAAGTAAGACCTGTAGAGGAAGACAAAAATCCGCACAGAGATCCAGACAGAATTCGGACATACGAAAGCATTTTTGTCAAAGCTGAAGCAGAGACGCTTCGCTCGCGAACACTCGCTCGGTCGGTAAATCATCGTCATCTTTCTAGCAAAATACTACTTAGGGATGTAGGGCCCGTTTATTTGTTCTGTAACAACAATTTAGGTGTTACATTCAGATATTTGTCAGTTAAATGAAGGGGATAAACTTAGTAGATGCACGTAAAAATGACTGAAAACTGTTAGGTTACTTTAGTCATTCAGCATCTCAGTCAAAAGACGTCTACTGCCTGAAAAAATGCCTCCTCTAAGGATCTTTAAGACAATCAGTCTTGCGCTACCAGTATCCTCTTATTATCTTATCTTATTTATTTATTCTTTAAAAAAATAATGCCTCTCAGTACAGCTGTATGGCGACAGGCTCGCCTCAATGTAACATCCCTGTTACATCGAGGCGAGCCTGTCGCCATACGCCGGGCTCCAGTCATGTAGCAGATGACATAAAATACGAACGTATATGTTCACACAGAGTGGATTACGGCAGCAGCGTAGATATAAGTTTATGATAACCTAGTTGGAGAAGGCTTTGGGATTAAATCCACTCTCTCTGGCTTGAGATCCACCTCTCAAGCCTCTATCATAAATTGTTGTTGTTCGTTAAATGAGTCGGCAGTGTGTCGCGTCCAGTTTGTCCAAAGTCTAAGGGCTGGCTAGTGTCAACGCAGCTGACGGGGCGGCTCGACCTGAAGAGGAATCGAACTTACGACGCTAGTGCCTGTCGATTGCTTACTACTCGTAGATACGTAGCTAAGAACGTAATGTATTATTACATTCAGTATTCCCGCATTAATTTTATAAAGCTAGTGAAGACAGTCGATAATGTGGCTTTGGGTTTGTTGAACTCTAAATGTACGCAGACTTTTGGTTATAATTAACACAGACATGAAGTAAGTACCTACTTTACAATGATTTTCTCTGTAATTAGGGCTTTATTCAAAATCATCTGTTTTGCTAAAATATAAGATGGTTTTCTTCCTTCCACTTATTTCATTATCGAACTCGGTCTTTCTGTATAGAGCTTTGAAAGTTTTATTTTCACAAAATCTCAGAACATAATAATTAATTACTCACAAACACATACAATTGTACGTATTACAAGCATTATCACATCGCATACTGTATTCGTACTCAAAGGGATTAGCACGACCTGTTTCCTATTCACTATCGCGGAACATTACAGATAGCTGGAAAGATTATCTTAATTACTTCCTTACGATCTACGTCGCTTACAAGTTAGACCACACGCACTTACTTCATTGATATCCATACTAAACTATAGAATTTATGAAATTACATACTTAAACTCATCCACAACAAACTTTAGTTGTTCACATCACTTACACATTACTTACTTGATCGTGCAAGTTGCAATTTTGACAGTATAAAAGAGGTATCCAAACAAGCTTTCGTTGAAGTATGAGCGTCGAAGCATCTGCTCATATTTCTGACGATGCCTGTATCACACACTCAACCATTTTACCCACTTTTGATTCTGACGTTCTATACAATCCACAATCTCAAGAAGGTTCTGTAGAACCACATTCATCTCCGTCTCACTAACAACCCATCTCGATGCGTAAACTAAAACATTCCACGTGCTCGAGCGAGATTCATTTGAATAAACGAGTGATCGTAATTCGCAGCACACACCTACTAGTATTCCACCAGTTTGCAAACTCTAGTGCTTTGTCTAAACTATCTGCATCTACACTAATAAGTAAAAGAGGTAAAGTTTAAAAGCTTAGGGACGTTGACGCGGCGTCTTTTCAACGTACTTTTATACCTTCTGATTTATGATACGGAAATTACTCACGTACGATTCAGTCGATTATTCCGACTATAGTTTCAACCGCATTCGGCGGTCTTTATCAAGGCGAGTGCGCGCGCGCGGCTGCGTCTCGCATAGCATAGTATTTACCGTGTCATCAATCATAATGTGTGAAAACCACGTCAGTTTCCATTAAAAAAAAGTACTTTTATATCATATGTGTAGAAGAGACGCGACGGAACAATTGCAGAGAAGACGAGGCGCAAACGGGACGCGGACGCGACGCTTCCCGTTTTGTATGAAGGTGACATGTCTCCGCGCCGAGTCGTCCACGTCCTACGTATTCTCTGTCTGACCAGCGCCTGGGCAAGCAAAACTGCAAGCAAATGCGTATATAAGCTTAAGTAAATACTGTACTTGTTCATTAAGTATCGAATTTAAAAGCCGCTAGAGGCCGGTAGCGCAAGATCGGTCATAGGGGAGATTGGTGTAGGTTTTTGTCCAGGAATGTACGTCGTCCAGCTAAGATGATGACGATGACTTTTTATTAAACGAACGGAAACTATAAAAGAAAGCAGCTTAGTCTGTGCTAAAAGTTTATTTAAGTATTAACAAGCGACGGCAGCCTAGTTGGGAGAAGGCCCGCCGCTCAAGCCAGAGGGAACGGGTTAGAACCCAGCCGACGGCACGCACCAATTTGTTAATTGTGTGAGCATATGTGCACATTGTATGTCATTTGCTACATGACTGGAGCACGATGTATGGCGACAGGCTCGCCCCCTGTCACTTTTGGGACTGAATATCGTCCGGCGAAGTGTGGGTGTTGTATAATTAGACCTCTGCCAGCCCCCTCGGGGGAAGGCGTGACGTTATGTTATGTTACAAGCCTGTACATAGGGGCTGTAGTACATATGGCCATAACGTTGGATGGCCTCAGCAGAGCTACAGTGTTTTGTCTTTGTCTTTCTTATACATTTAATTAATAGATCGAAAAAGACAAAACACTGAATAATTATTCTGTGGCTATTCCACGTTACTTCGTAAGGGAGTAGGCAACTAAGTAGCTTATAAAAATTCAGGGGGTTATTAAGTGTGCTAGATTTACGCAGAACATTAGTCTCTGTATTCCAGCGTACATTGTGATTCAGCAGTGCCAACCTCCAGACATTGTTAAATAATTAAATACATAATTAAGCGTTCGTAGAGAGGCGGAGAGTGAACTTTTTGATAAAGCTGATGAGTTGACCAGCTAACTTTGTTTTACAATTAGTACTTAGGTGCTCTCCTAATTTACATGTTAATCAGCAGTTGGTTATGTAATAAAATCTCAAAAAGGGTATTACTTACCAGTTTCTATTTTTCTACTTAGTGTCTGATTTTGATGCCTACAGCTATTTTGGCTACCTCGGTGGCTCAGTTTGTAGTGAATCTGCTTTTTGAGCTTGGGGGCGTGGATTCGATTCTCACCTTGGGCACACATTTACGTGATGAACATTAGTGTTTGTTCTATGTCAGGGTGTTTTTATTTATTTAAGTATGTATTTAAAAATATGTTATGTATGTTTACCAGTCTTTGCCAGCCATAATACAAGCTTTGCTTAGTTTGGTGTCAGATGACCGTGTGTGCAATAGTACCCCCAAAAAATGATTATTCTCGTATTTAATTTTTTCGAGCTCTTTGACTTGATGGGACTGTTATCTTTGTCTAATAGATTTAATTGATAAAAAGGATAATAATATAGAGTATTGTAGTTTATTAACTAAAGTAAAGTTCATGGTAACTAAATAACATTTCGATTCATCCCACTCCGTTTGATTTTTATTTCTTTTTAATCCTGATACTGTATTTATTTTTTGGTATCAGAACTTTACACAAACACATACACAGTCCAAAAAATGGGGCGTGCGTCGTCTGGTAACATTAAGGGTTCCACGACGCTCTGAATTTTCTACATAAATGCGCTTGTCAAATTTCTTATAAACTATTTGTCAGATTATGATGAAATTTGGCATGTGCAATTAAATGAAATGTATCTCTACCCCAATGTTTATGGTTTTTTAAAAAACGACCTCAAGAGAAAATAGTGCTACGAAAATTATCCGATAAGTGGTCATTTTTGACAGATTTATTAATTAGATAGATTCTTCATTCTGTCATTAGCTTTTGAATTCATCCATAATAAAAAGGAAATTTAGTTTGGGATTTTAAGTGATTTCGTAATGATTATAGAAGTGCAAAAGTCATAAAAAATATCGAAATTGCACTTGAAGCTCGTCAGTACTTTAACTTGCTCTTGTCGCTCGTCGTAACGCTTAAAACGCTTAAAACCCTTGCGAAGTTAGTCTAAAGTGGTCGCCGGACCCTTAAAATTAAAAGTCACAACGAAAACACCATAGATACTTGCTAAAAACACATAAGCCTAATCTTAAACTTGATTAGGTACTTCACAAATAGAAAACTTGCATAGTCCTGTAATAGTGTTCCATCCAACTTATTTCACTCTAACTTAATTACACTTTGAAAATTAGTTTGTAAAATAGCATCGTAACTATAATAAAAGTGGAGATCAAAGTAATTGAAATCTGTCAATTACGAATAGCTCCCTTGTAAATTAAGAGCTTCATTAAAACGTCGAATTTTTAATTAATTTCCAATTGGCTGCAGGCTGGGAGAGTCATGTTTTGATTTAATTATCATTTCCATTAGGTACGATCACTCGTGTTTTGGGTATTTTGCTTGTTTTACACAAATAAGAGTCTGAGTGGCTACAGTTTTAACATTTTACTGTTTTTTATGATTTTTTAAAATTATAAATTAAAAATTTAAGAAATCCCCGACACAGATTTTTATCAAACATAGCTAAGAACACTCTCGACTAATTCATCTTACAAACAAAAAAATCGGTTCATTCGTTCGGAAGCTACGATGCCACAGACACACACACACACACACAGACACGTCAAACTTATAACACCCCGTTGTTTTTGCGTCGGGGGTTAAAAACCGGCTAGCACTATCGGTTATAACATGACGTGTAATGAATATGTCTTTATCTTTTTTTCCGGAAACTTTAGTAAAGTGATTTTACTGTTTAGTTTAAAAACTGCGGGGTTAATTATTATCTTTAAATTAAGATGTAAAATTCTATAAATTGTTCTCGTTATCGTTTTATATTTTGTTATCGTTTTATATAAATTGTGGGTCCATCTCGAGCATTCATGCTCACTATCGAAGGCACCTTCTTGCGGCGGCGTCGTGTGTCGGGTCGTTCTCTTCCCTCAAATATGGTTGAGGAGAGCGATGGCTGGCACATGCGTCATACTCGTGATCGGGTGCTGCTTGCGGGTCGCTGGTCTGCTCGTGGTGTACTCACAATGCAATAAGTGAAAACCTTTAACCTAACCTTAGATTAAGACTTAATAACTAACTTAATAACTACCTGTATTCCCCTTAAATAATAATTTAAATTTATGTTAACAAAAGTCACGGTCCCCGGACTCCGTGGAGTGTAATTTTTAAATAAAAAAAAAATTAAGATGTGCTCATTCGTATGTTAGGTATAAATTATTTCTATGTCAATCTCTTTTGTCTCCCTGTCTGCTTGTTAGTTTTAGTTAAACGGCTGATTATGAGCAATGGCGGCGGTTGGAGAAAATTTGTCAAAAAAAAGGGGTTACAAGGAAAATTAGGTCATTAACAGAACGTTTAATTGCTAACTCTAAACGAGCTAAAAATATACCTGCCTTTGTTATTGCTGCATATTAGACAAGGCCAACAATATCTGTAGCTGGTTCAGATTTAATAATTTAGCGTTCTGAATAGCTTATTGGACCTTTTTTTATCCGAAAAAGTATAGAAAAACCGAGCGACCGCGATTAACCCTGCGACCTAGAAGGCAGCTGGTTATATTTATACCTTCTCTACCAATCTAGGAAAAAATAACAGAAAATCCATCTGCTTCCAATCTATAATACAAACAAGGAAGTCTTTCCTGAAATACAAAAACTATGTACTCTTCAGCCGGTACACTCGCGCACAATCAACGAGAGTATTTTCAGATGCGATGGCGACAGTACCACAATGTTCTTTGACAGAATTTACATAGGTTTGGCTCCCCTTTCATTTCCCATAACCGTGAATGATATACGCAAGTATGTAGATTCCTGCTTTGATCTGCGAATGCAAAAGCTTTCACAAATAAAGTATTAATAGGATTTTTGTTATTATTGTTGAAAACGGCTGGCTGCCTCCGTGTATTGTACTTGACTGATGTGAAGAATTTTCGATAAGGATATCTTCAACCGTTTTCGTGACTGTTATTTAAGGGAACGCCTAAAAGCGTATGTTAAATTTCGAGTTATGAATTGATGTAAGAGTAAACGCTCAATTTCATTAATCGACCGAGAGAACGTTAGTAAGTGTAGCGTCCAAGCTTCGGCTTCGACAACAATGCTTTTTTATGCCTGGATTCTGTCCAGATCTCTGTCTTCCTCTACAGGTAAATAAGAGCTAGACAAAAAAAAACTGTATGTTTATAATATTGAACCTGTTTACAAAATTTCACGAGGGTCAGTTGAGAAATGCAACCTGTAGACAGGCCTACAGACGTCGGCCGCTAGGTCTTCAGCTTATAACTAGCACTAGTCGATAAAAGGGTCCTTAGTCTGCAATCAAGGGACTTGTTGTAACCGGGGTAACGACTAAGAAGCGTTCGTCACCAATAACTCGGTCGAAATACAGCTTGCGGGTATTGCCCGTAAACAGCCTTGATCAATGGCATACGAGAACAGAAAATCTCTCGCACGCCGCATGCGGGCCCCGAGAACCACTTTACTGCAAGGGCGCTATGGCATGCGAGAACCCGCACTTCTAATGCGAACAATGAAAATGAGCCTTAACCCTAGTGAACAGCTACCTATTCAGGTTGGTATTGATTTTTTAGTAAAAGTAATGAAACTATAATTGCTAGATATAAAAACCTACTTTAAGCAATTTCTAATTAATTAAATGTAACCTTGACGGTACAATTGAAACGAGGTGCTTGAGTGAAAATAAATTTTAAGAAACAAAATTGGAGTAAAAGAAATCGGTCTCATTTTTTTCAGTAAATGCCCTCAAGATAGGTCATGTCGATAAGTTAAAAAATGAATAGCATCTTGTAATTTGTAGCTTGTTAGAGAAAGAATAAAAAGTTGAGCAATTTCACAATTTATTACTGAAAAAATTGTCAATTTTTATTAAGTAAGTATATTTTACTACTAAAACCAACAAATGCTTAGTTTTCTTAAAATTCCAAATTTGGACTATAAATTACGTGCAATAAAGAGGCTGAATTAATTGACATTTTAAAAGCTGCGGTACTCATTGTTAAAATTTAAATATTGGGAAGGTTCGAGTACAGAGTCACCTTGTCATCTTTTGGATGGTTACAATTAGGTATCTCTCCCTCATTATTTGGAGAATTTCAAAGGTACTCTAAGGCGCACTTGCAGAAAATACGAAGTTTAATTCTAAGCGCAGGGTAATTTCTTAGAGTTAAAACGTTTTTATTTCCACTTTTAGGTTCTAACTTTATAGGTGGCGCAAAATGGTTTATCAGATTAACCTCTGACGAGCAGTTAACTCCGGGTTAAAAAGATGGCCAGAACCTCTGTAAATGGCCCTAGGTGGCGGCATACGTTGTGCGACAGGCGCCTGCGACAGCTTGGTGACTAGACGCAGCGACAAACTGCGGCTGATCAATTGTTGCGATAATTCGAGACTTGCAGTCGCAACTCGTACGTCAAGAAGTTTGCGGAGCATTGAACATAAATTAATAAAAATTTAAATTTAAAATAAAACCCGACAACTATTTGCATCAAACATAGCTTAGAACACTCTCGAAGTCCCGACAATAGTTAATTCACCTTTCAAAGAAAAAAAAACAATTAATGTAACCTACTAAAAGAAAAACAAAAACCCGGCTGCAAAATACTGTACCCTATGTGACTTCCACTTTCAAGACGATTCAAATGACACTACACATATAGAAATCAATCAAGCTGTTTAGGCTGTAGGGCGTGCTAAACAAACCTCATACATGCGTACATACATAAGTACCTACATACTTTTATACATTCGAAAAACATAACCCTCTTTCCTGTGCAGTCGGGTAAAAAACAAAATCAAAATCGGTTTATCGGTTCGGGAGCACACACACAAACACAGATTTTTGCGTCGGGGGTGAAAAATGAATCTGTGTGAAACGAAACAACAAAAAAAAGAAGGTACGACGATGACGTGTATTAACCTACACGTCATCGTCGGGTATAGGGACATTTAATTTCAATGTGCAGGTATTTGGAGATGAAACGGCCCTATCCGTTTTATAAGAAAAGAAAAGTTGAGAAGCTGATAGCCCTTCTAATTACTATCTGTTCAAGAAATTTACTCCACTATTTGGATGTTCTCAATTTTATTTTTCATAAATATATTCTAGGTACAGTCGACCACACGTGATGAGTACTACATTAATTTTCAGCAAGACAGATAGAAGAAACGCAAACACAGTAAAAGACTAAGGTACGTTTATCTTGCGCGTAATACTAGATCTTCTCAAAATACTTATAGAGAATATTACTGTGCTCTTCGAAATATGGAAAATGTAAAAGATTTATTTTTCTGTACATGTTAAGGCATTTAAAAAAAACAATAACACATGTCAAACTGCTCAAACTTGAATTTGAATTGTTCATTACTAAAATTGTCAAGCGAGGATAGCCTAGTTGGATTCGCCTCTCAAGCCAGAGGGAGCGAGCTTGATCCCAGTTGAAGGCACGCACCAATTTGTTCATTATGTTCGACAGGCTCGCCCCCGGTCAGAGGTGTAATACACCTTTACCAGCTCCTTCGGGGGAAACACGTGACGGTATGGTTTTGTTTGTATGTATGCTTATTTTGAGACAAAATTTATGGTCATTAGATAAATGGTTGGTACAGGGCGGCGTGCCGACATGATAATATGAAATTGTCAAAACATCAGCATTTACTTAAGGGCCTAAACGCTACTAGAACCAAATTACAAAAGTACCTTCATAAAGCAAACTTTACACAGTATTGTTTGAATGCTTAAGGCCATAGTGAACCAAATGATTAATTTTTAACAGACTGTTTTTGTCAGCTCCTTAGTTAAATGGACAATAAATAGACAGCTAAATAAATATTCGCCCAAATAAAGTTCAGTGAACATAGGCCTAATTATAAGCAGTTAACCAGCCCTGCTCAACCACACGTCACATTTGAAGAGCCCACGTCAGTGACGACGTTGCGGCGTATTGTCAAAGTTAGCGTCACTCTTCATTTAGACTTGAAGAGAGGGTGACGAACTGCTAATGAAAACAAGATACTCGCGAGCACTCTCCAAACTTCAAACAAAACGAATATGACGAGTTTTCCATCTTTAACGCTCTTCAGATAACTTTCAAGACATTGTTTTATCGTGCGTTTGGCTCTGTTTAAATAAAAGTAATTAAAATACCTACTTGTGAATGTTCCTATTGTGAAGTATAGTTTGAGTAAGCTATCGTAATTTTACATTAAAGCTAAGAGCATAAGAGTAACCGTAAACGCTATTCTCGTATACCAGGGTTTGGATTCAGTTTAACAAAAATATTGAAACTATTGCAAGTTCACTAAAATTAGCGGAAAGTACACTCTTAAAGATTTTCTAAAATTGGGACCTGGAGGTGTCGCCGCGCGAACAGCGCATCTCTTTTGAAGAAGAGGTCCCTACAATCCCGAAACTAGTCGAGAGAAAGCGTTTTATTACGATATATTTCTACGTTACTGTTAGCGGGCTTTAAAAATTCATCACTATTTTAGATCTTAGCTTTTTGCAAACAATCTGCTCGGAGCAAAAGCTTCAGTCTAAACGGCAGCCAGAGAGTTCCAAAACGCCATCCAGCCACCCTTCATTTTTACAATAAACCGGCGGCAGTAAGTGCGTGTGACGCCATCCGAGCGGCTATAACGAGTCGGTCTGCGAGTGTCTCGGGGGACGCATACACTGAGGAGAGACACTTACCCCGACACTTGCGACGCTTCCATCGATGATACGCACTCTGCTGAAAGGAAGCGGCAGTTAACACGCGGGGATGTGAGCTCAATGCTTAGGAAATGCATGCAGTGAAAAAAATAACAGTTCCCTTTTTGTTAAATTCTTGTAGTCTCTGTTACGACTACTTCTTGTTGATTCTGTTTACGGGGAGGGAAAACATCGTGAAGGTTTCCTCACGACATCTACTAGAAGAAGATGCGAGGAAGGAAAACGCAGTTGTTCTAATGCAACAGTCCAGCTGAACGAATGAATACTTGTTTTTTTATTATTTTTTTAATATAGAATAGGTCAACGTTTGACCACCAACTCGCCTAATGTGAAGCGAAATTGTGGTCTAAGGTGAAGCACGAAGACCTAGAAGGTACTTTATCAATCTGGCCTTGAAGATACCTATCATCATCATCATCCATCCATCAGCCATAGGACGTCCACTGCTGGACGTAGGCCTCCCCCATAGATCTCCAATAAGACCGGTTGGTAGCGGCCTGCATCCAGCGCGATCCTGCGGTCTTGGTCAGTCTTGTCTTGAAGATACCTAGTTAAATTTAATAGACGTTACAATAAACATTATTTTTCTTGATGACTCGTAATCGCAGCCAGTGTATTTAGTTCAGTCAGCGAGTCACTGTACCATACTATTATATTATAGGTGTAATAGATTCCATTTTTCTTAAATACCATTGTTTTACATACAACGCTGCGTTTTCCCACCCAGTGCGTACTCCACATAAGTAGTTCGTACCGCTAACTTTTGCCAGCGAAGCGATTTACGGTAATAGAAATTTGAGTTATTAACTTTGTGCCGGCGGCGCTGGCGTCGCCTTATCTTTACGATTGTATTCGCAACCATCTAGCAGATATATCTCAATCGTTCGTAAAAGTAAAAGTTTGCAAGTCTGTATGTTTGTGCCCGATCAACTCTGTAACGGCTGTTCGAATTTCAAAAAATCTTAGCATGGACGAAGCGTATAGCTTAGAGTAATACATAGACTGCTTTTGATTTCGTTAAAATATGAAGTTCTTGCAGGATAGCAGATAAAACCGCGCAACATAGCAAGTATCTCGATAAAGATTTTACTGCAAGCCCCGGGCCCGAACAAACGACTCTTTGGCGATAATAACTTGGGGGTAACTAGACTGCCTAATGGTGTTCGATTGTGATTTCTATCGATCTAGGAAACATGTTATAGTAATGTGTAGACGTGTGATTTTATCTAATACTTGCTGCGTCCGGCGATGTTACCCGCTGTTAAAAGTAGTGTTCATCCGTTTATCCGTTTGAACATGTCGAAGTAACAAGTTAACAGACAAACTTTTGCGTTGATTAAAATGATATAGCTGTAATGCCTATCATTCCTTGTCGGAGATGGCTCGCCTCTCAAGCCAGAGGGAGCGGGTTTGATCCCAGCTGAAGACACACAACAATGTGTTCATTGTGTGAACATAATATATGTGCGTATTTAATGTCATCTGCTACATAACTGGTGCTCGGTGTATGGTGACAGGCTTGCACCCTGTCACATTTGGGACTGAATATCCTCCAGAAAAGTGTGGGTGTTGTATTACACTTCTGCTAGCCCCTTCGGGAGAAAGGCCTGACAATATATGACAATGTTCTACGTTATACGGGATCGGGTCGTTCGGGGCGGTTCAGACTGAGCGGATAATGCTAGAGCAATTTTTGACTAATAAATAGGTAGGTATTAAGTTATTATTTATTCAGCATCGTCTCCTTTTTATTTGGGCACTTAGTAGGTTTATGTCTACTTTTTATCTTAAATATTGTTTTCATAATTTGATTCTTGATATTTTTTCAGAGGTAAATATTTTTATTTTTTTGCGTGTTATCTAACATTTACTATAAGCTGTCGACTTCGCGGCCATCGTCTGTCTTTCTCTACATGTTGCATTTCTTAACCGTATCTCTTGAAATTTTGTGCGTAGGTTCAATAATTTTATTATGATTATTATTATAATTTTATTATTATTATTTTATTTAAAAAAATTCGAGTCAGTTTTTGGCAATTTTCAAAATGATAATATTTTTTTGGTATTTTTTTAGTGTAATAGTAATTAGCTCAACGAAAAACTCTGTATAATTATTGAACCTACTCACAAAACCTAAAGAGAATCGGTTAAGAAATGTGACCTGTAGAGAAAGACAGATTCGGACAGAAATCTAGACAGCATTCAGACATACGAAAGCATTTTTGTCAAACTGACGCAGAGACGCTTCGCTTGCTAACGCTCGCTCGGTCGATTAAGCGTATTTCTGCGCAGTGTTTAGAGAAAACGACAAAATCAAGAAATAACAACAAAATTCTTGACAAAGCTCCACGGAACAATCCGCAAGTTTCAAGAACATTCCTTGTGGCGACCAACTCAAATCCACATGAATTTTCTCCATCCCTGAAAAAAAGAGCTTGTAACATATTTATCTTAATATCTCTTTTGCCCGCGGCTTCGCTTGCGTTTCATAGCTTATGTCACTGAGGAATAAAGTAGCTTTCTAACTAATGATGTTTAAAACTAACTCTCTACCTGCATTCCCCTTAAATAGAGATTTTAGTTAACAAAGGTCACGGTCCCGGAGTCCGTGGAGTGTAAATTTTTAAATAAAATTTAAAAAAAAAAAACGAATGGTGCAAGAATTTTGCAACCAGACCGGTAGTTTTTAGGGTTCCGTACCCAATGGGTAAAACAGGACCCTATGGCTAAGGCTCCACCGTCCGTCGTCTGTCTGTCTGTCCGTCTGTCACCAGGATGTATCTCATGAACCGTGATAGTTAGACTGTAGAAAATTTCACATATAACTTATTTCTGTTGCCGCTATAACAAAAAATATTTACTAAAAATAAAATAAATATCTTAGGGGGCTTCCATACAACAAACGTATTTGTTTTGCTGTTTTTATATACCTTCGTGCGTGAGTTCGATTCACACTAGGCCGGTTTTTGAGTTCATTTGCTACAAACATACAAAAATTCAAATCTCTCTTCTTCATTAAATTAGCGTAAATGTAGAAAGCTGGTCTAAGGTCTTAATTCCAATTTTTGCCATATTATTACATGCATTTAGCAAATTAAGACTGGCAAAGTTAAGAATCTGTTATTGTTGTCTCTACGAAAAATCTAAATGGAGCTTTAATAGGTAATAGGTGAATTAAACGTTTAGTAGGTAAAGTATTTTGTCACAAATACGAGTACGTCACCCTCTGTACATAAGTACGTTGGATGTTAAAGTACCTACTTAAACAAACACTTCCTCATATGGACGTTACAAGTTAAATACAGTGTTCTGTCTTTTTCGTGCTTTAATTTTTTTAACTCTATCAAAAAAGACAAAACAGTGAATCACTAGTCCGTGGCTGTACTAGTTATGCAACTAACTGATAAGGTAAAAGACATACTTTATTGCCTACTATTGAAAACAAACATTGATTAATTTAAAAGGTTTTTTATTGTTGTGAATATGATTATTATTGAATACTAGCTGCGCTCCCGGTTCTACCTGCAGTGCCAAAGTGCCATTTTAGTCTGTAATCTCTCTATAAGCCAAATTTCATATAGATCCGTTAGTCGTTCAGGCGTAATTGAGTAACAAACATCCATACATCTTTAAAAACTTTCTAATTCAATTTATAATGATCATAAAATAAGATGAGATAAAAACAGCGAATTATATTCGGAACCCTGTAAATTATCCCGAGTATCATGTATCTCTAACGTCTACTTATAAATTCAGTCAACTTCGAAGCTTGTTGATTAAAACAACATTTTTGTGCGTTCCCGCGATTTTTCTCCGCGAACTCGGCAAAGTTTCGCGAACTCTTCAGTCATCCGTAAGCTGAAAGCTGGTTTTTATAGACGATTATGCGTTTACACAACGCAGACTTTCAGTTTCGGAACTTTGCTCTTTAAGGAATGCAGGGGCTCAAAGTTTTATTCAAGAATTCAATTACACGAGATGTTGCGGCTTTTGATGCGGCGATAAACGGTCTCTGTTGCTTATTCAGGAGACATGTGAATTACAAAGTATTTTTAGTTTTGATTTATTCTTCTCTCTTTGTTTCTTTGAAAGACTTCGAGGCTTAGGCGGCGATTCTGCTTACACTGTATATGATGAAAATAATTCCAACAAAACTTTTATTTTATTTCGTAAACAGTTTCTACTTAAGCCGATAAAGATTAAGAAACTAAATTAACCCATTCCCGACGGCTATAAACTGTTCTATCTATAATTAAACGTAAACGTACTCTTATTGTGTCCGTAATTTAGTCCGCTATATTTTTACTTAACAAAAGCCGTTGTCCGTGTTTCTATAGACCAACCCTGTCCTTATTAGTCCCTATTTAGCTAAACAGGTCGCCGAGCAGTGATTGTGAATAGCAAATAGGATGTAATTCGACAATAGGCCGGACCGAGCGCGGGCGGCCTTGGCCACCCCTGGCACTAAACTCGGATCATTTTTATTACACCTGCAATTCCGTAAATAAATGTCCGCGAAGGCAGACTAACGACTCCAGCCCTGCAGTGCTGGGTTTGGAATGGCCATCTATTTGTTCCCTTGATTTATTTTATATTAGCTCCGTCCCGTGGTGTTATCCGCGGTTAAAAAGTATTATGAGTGTCATCGGCTACATGACTACATGACCCGGTGTATGGAGACAGGCTCACCCCCTGTCACATTTGGGACTCTTTATCGTCCAGCGAAATGTGGGTGTTGTATGACACCTCTGGCAGCCCCTTCTGGGGAAAGGCGTGTTTGTATGTAAGTAAAAAGTATTCTTGTGTTACTTCAGACTATAACCTATTTATATGCAAAATGTCATTCAGATCCGCTCAGCCGTTCTGGCGTGACTGAGTAACAAACATCCATCCATCCATCTAAACTTTCGAATTTATATTATTAGTGTGATGTGATAGAAACAATAACTATTTAAGGGTATGACAGCATATTATAGATAAAATCCTATCCTAATCCTAACTAATAATAAATTAAACTAATATTATGAATAAGTCAGTGATTTCGTTTGTAACACTTTTAACGCTAAAAAATTTTTTTAGCATTCGTTTAAAATAGTCGTCAATTGTCATTTGGCTATGAAAAATATGACGGGTGGAGAGAACAAGACGTCATGATGATGAGTGATGACCTTCTCTAACTACTTGCCATTGCTTTGCTAACGCGAATTCATTTACAAAGCCAATGATCACAATAGCAGCATCCTACAATAATGCTCTACTGTGTATCCATGATTACAACAGTAACAAAAAAAATGGTGCTAAGGAATTTGTGTCAGTATTGTCATAGGGTAGGTAATGATC
Organism: Peribatodes rhomboidaria; assembly: GCA_911728515.1. Lineage (NCBI taxonomy): Eukaryota > Metazoa > Arthropoda > Insecta > Lepidoptera > Geometridae > Peribatodes > Peribatodes rhomboidaria. Next base: position 18,060,323 of record OU452169.1, read on the forward strand.
CCCTGCAGTTAATAAGTAATGTTAATTTTATTAACTGCAGGGGATCATTACCTACCCTATGACAATACTGACACAAATTCCTTAGCACATTTCTTAAATTAACGCGAGTGAAGACGCGGGTTAAAGCTGGTCTTCTATAAATTAAGTGTTACATGTCTAAATTTTGTATTGTAACCCTTGTAACCCTTTGTGGCTCGTATTGTAATTTTATATACCATTTTCCCATCTAAAAACGTTAAAGCAGATCCCAACCGCTTTGATTTGCTATTCACTCTCCGAATCACAGATAGCGTCAGGAACTGCATTTTCTAAAATTGAAAGGCCGCGCTTACGTACTTTTCTATCTTGTTGCGGTTTTCTTGGAATGAGTCCAAGTTCACGTTCCATCCCTCCGACAAGAAGGCATTAATTCAGGAAAGCCGCAAGATTGATTGGCGCTGGTTTATGCCTGTCTTGAATAAAAAAACGAACTAGGTTTTTAGCGTCTTCGCTCATTGACTTTCTGCGGGAAAGATGGATAGTGAGAATGATTAACTTTCTGTTAGGGTATTGGTAGTATTAGGTACTAGTTGCGTTTTATTTATTTTCTTGCTGTTTTTTTACTGATGTTACTTCTTGACTAGCTCGAGTTTGCATTGAAAAGTGTTAAGACCCGGTATAATCACGAAATGAAAACAATTATTTTGTTTGCGCCTAGTCTTTCTTTCTTAACATATATAAATTACGTGTCACGTTTGTTTGTCCGCTATAGACTCCTAAACTACTTAACCGATTTCAATCAAATTTGCACACCGTGTGCAGTTCGATCTAACTTAACAGATAGGATAGCTCACGTATAAATAATAAACGCGAACGAAGTCGCGGGGTGACAGCTAGTTTGATATAAAGAATTGTGATGACCAGGTACGGAGTAGAATTTAGAAAATCAGTCTGATTTTGGAAAAAAAATTACAAAAAGTATCTTCTTAAAAAAGTTTGATCGTTTTTTTTTAATTTTCAACGTTTACATTTTTTTAATAAAATAGCCAGATTAGTTCTCTAAAGTTTAACTGAATAACTTATTCTTATTTTTGTACTTATTACGAGTTATACCAATAAAAAAGGGCAAGACAATGTAATTCTACGCGCCGATCTCATTTTACCATCAAATTATGATTTACGATTTTCAACTCTAAATGAAGCTAAAGAAAACTTATGTAGAAAATCATGGCACGACCGCGCTTTAAGTTCTGATTTTGTATGTTTGTTACTGCTATTTCTGATAAAATTAACAATATAGGTAGGTAGATAAAACTTTAATTAGATGTTTTCTTTTCACATTATTATGTTACGACAACAGATTCAGTAGGTTAATTGAAAGATAAATTTAATCATAATAAATGCTAGGTTATTCTCACTGGAAAAATCTGTTCAGATTTGATAAGAAAGAAATATTAAATATACTAACAAAACATACAATCTTCGCATGTACCATTCCGAATGTTATTTCAGTCATAAATCATAATAGAACATTCTGCGTAGCCTACATTCGTCTGTTTTTAGAGAGCATTTCTAGAAACTGTGGTTACTTAGATCTCACTCAGATTTAGAATAATATAATAAATTATTATACTGGGTTACGCAGAACGGAGGTGCTAAGCTGAAAGTAACATTATAGCCATAATTAAATAAACAAAAACATAAACATAAAAAATATTTATTGGCAAAAGGAAAGACAGACTTAGATTGACTGACAGTCTTACAATACAATACATCTTTATTGCACACCAAAAATACAAGGTTAAACAAACAAAGAAAATATTAAAATAAAATATCATTCGGCAGTACAAGGGCGGCCTTATCGCCTAAAGTTATTTCTTCCGCATTAACTTAATGTAAGTCAGCATTTTAAATGCAACATTCTATGTGAGATTAATCCAAAAATTATAAAAATGGATTGTGTACTATAGTATACTCTAAATGACAAATTCTATAAAACTGCTGATATTTTTTCTCGTAGGTCAATAATAAATGGAAAGGATAAGAGGGTAGGATACCCGAGCTGTACCGAGATTTAGACTGACTAAGTCAAATAAGTCATTTTAGGCAACTGCGTTCGTTTTCATAATAAAATCCCGAAACATATAATAGGGCTCACTGAAGGAAAATTTAAATTACATGTAAAAACTACATAACGAAAACATAATTATAAAAGGTTAACAATTATTTAGAGGACAAACATGTCAGGAGCCTTCCACTTCCGCCAAGTAGCTACAAAGATATTAATCTTTGTACTAGTAGCATAATTGTAATCAAAAATTTGTGAGACAGTAATTTATTTATTTTGTGAAAAAGACAATGCCCCTCAATTTCAAGGCGGCCGAGTCTATTAAAAAACTTTGACGTTCACAAGTGTATGTTGATACCCAATTGTATAAAAACGTTTTGACTTTGACTTTCTATGCTATTGAAAAAGTTAGGACTATGAACTCCTTTCGTCTTACCAACACCATTTCTAGTAACCCTAGATGATATTTAGAACCCACCTATAATATGCGTGTAACAGTGTTGGAAGCCCTCGGGATGATGTTGTAGATTAATTTAAAGACACTCGTGATATTTAGATTTTACCGCCTCAGTGAAATTATGTAAGGCATATTGTTTTAGCCAGCTATTGTTGTAAATTACATTTTCATTTGCCGGCTTACTTTAAAGAATATTACAGATGAAAATTAAATAACTCTTTTGTTGGAAATGTCTTTAACAAGGTGTCAGATAAATTATGGAAACAAAAGAAAATGCCTGTAAAAATAAAATGTACTCGTAGGTAGGTGTTACATTTTCGTAACAACGACGGTTTGACAACGAATTTTAGTTTTTTTTTGACATACAGTTTTTGAGGGATGAATAAGGAACAACCCACACTAAAATCTCAAGTTTTTGATGTACAAGTATTTCTTAAATATTTTTCTAAGAATATTTGATTTGAAGCCCTCGACGCAAAAACGACGGAGTGTCATAAGTTTGACATGTCTCTGTGTGTTTGTCTGTGACAATGACTATGAAACCTGTTGACTTATGACACAGTTTCCCCTCGTGCGAAAATGAATAGTTGAAATCCACTGTTTGCTACTGCGAGTACGTCAGTTTGGTTTTGGCTTTCGGCGGAGAAGTTGCGGAAGAAAACAAGCAAAAAAAATATCTAAAAATGAGTTACTGTGCAATCAAACTTTTTGGAAAGAATAGTAAGACACCCGGCTGTGGAAAAGAAGGCATATCGTTCCACAAGGAAGTTATTTTCGTACAGTAATTAAAGAAAACTTAGTAAATTATTTTCGGAATTTGAAACGAACATTAAAAAAAAAACAAAAAGGAACGCGTTGATGTCTTTCGTTCCATCCTGTTCTGTCATGTGTTCTCTTGTATCACTCTGTCTCGTTTTACCCCTCCAGTTTATCGCTCGCGAGGAATTAGTGTTGTACCCTCAGACTACCGATGTATATCGGTATAACTTATCGATATTCAATTTTGATTCCAAAAATCTTATGTATGTAAATGTATTATGGAAAATGCCATGGTTTTCTCACATTATGATTTAATGATGTTAAATGATATAATACGGGAATTACTTACGTACGTATTAAGTCAGTTATTCCGACTATATTAATTCCGGGAATTATTTACGTACGTATTAAGTCAGTTATTCCGACTATAGTTTCACCGCATTCGGCGGTCTTTTTTAAGGCGAGTGCTAAGCGAGAGGTAGCCGCGCGCGCACTCTATAACTCTCACGTTTATATTGTAGCTGGTCTTTAAGATTATTTCATTTCTTAACAGATCAGACAAAGTAAATACTTAAATTGTATTGTCTAGGTTTTTCCTCTTACTATTTGTTATTAATTTGATGTCGTAAATTATGAACACGAAAGGAGGTATTCAATTTTATCGATATATTATTTTGTTTGTTAGTCGTCGTGTCAATCACTATATTCATAGCTCAGATTGCGTCATCCAAACGATCGGCCAATCGCAAGTGTGCAGTGCTACCTCGCCCCCTGCCCGCTGCGCTGCGCGCTGGTGAGTCGTGTTTTAGGAGCAATTTTGTTTATCATCCATCAACGGTTTATCTATGGTCTGTGACATCGTAGCTGCCGAACGGATGAACCGTTTTTTTATGTTCTAAAGGTGAATCAAACATGGCTAAGAACACTCTCGTAAATATATTTATTATATATTTTTATCTCATTATTTTTTACGTCTTGTAAAGTTATGTTTTAGAACTTCAAGGCCTCTATTATATAAATGTTCCTGTCCATTCAGGTTGCCTGGAAGAGATCGCTTTGAGCGATAAGGCCGCCCATTAAAAACTTAGTTAAGCCTTATTTAAGTACTATTGTAATTATTATATGTTTTTAATAAAGAGTTGTTGTTGTTGTTGTTGTTGACTACGGAGTGTTCTTAGCTAATGTTTGATGAAAATCGGTGTCGAGGGTTTTATTTACATTTTGAATTTATATATTATGCCGAACAGCTTGTCAACAAATAATTATAAAAGAGACATTTTTATAATATTGACACTTTTCGAACGAGCGAGCGTTAGTGACCGAAGCGTCTATTCTTCAGCTTCAAAAAAAATGCTTCCGTATGTCCGAATTATGTCCGGATCTTCGTCCGGATATCTGTCTTCCTCATTCTCTTTCCTCAGTCCTTCTGATAATATCTGACTCGAAAAAAAAAACTATGTAATTATTGAACCTACTCACAAAATGTTGCGAAAATCGGTTAAGAAATGCGACCTAAGGAAGAGAACAGACGTTGGCCTCGAGATCTACAGCTCAAAGAGCCACTAGTTCTTAATTAGTCACAGGTTACTTGTATGTTCTTTATTTTTTGGATTAAATTATTAGGCAAGTGGCAAATCTCAAATCACCAAAACAATAGAGTAATGTTATAACTAACATTGTTTATACATATCCGTCCGTGCCAAATATCCCCATGAGATTACGATGACGTGCCGACACCGCTCTAGGCTCATTTCCCCTCGTGATGAATGGCGGCGTCGACGCGCGGCCGGATCACTGCACTACTTTTAATATATTCTGTTGCCTTTGTTACCTTGCGAACTAAGGACGTTCAGAGAGATTGCGAACGTAGATACATTTATTATGTACATAGTTTTGACATTTCACTAGGACGTAAAGTGCCTACTACGCGATTTTGGGTTGTCCATAGTGACCAAAACATTGGTTGGGCGGAAATCTTATATCTTTAAATGAGCAATTCTTGTATATATATATAATTGGAATCTCGGAATCGGCTCCAACGATTTTCATACAATTTAGTATATTGGGGGTTTCGGGGGCGATAAATCGATCTAGCTAGGAATCATTTTTAGAAAATGTCATTTTATTCGTGTTTTATCGATAATCAACTTAAACATAAACTTGGAAGAAAAATAACAAAAAGGAGGCGTTTGAGTAGTCTCTACTGAAAAATATGACTCTTCGTGACATCTATTGGCGAATAATAATACTATTTTTTGTGAGCAACTAATTGCTTTAACGACACAACAGCAGATGGCGTTGTTAAGTAACACGAAGTCAATGAGTGTTTGCTTTGAGGTTAGACTAAAATCAATTGTTTATTTTCCAAAAAACACAATTAAAAAAAAAACCGAGCTAAGCTCGGTCATCCAGGTACTGTACTAATTAAGTACACACTTTGATATAAACACAACAATGGCTCGTTGATTTACTTCAGTTCTTGTCGCGCCGGCGAGAAGTGGTCAGTCTGACGGTATTCTACACTACGACGAGTGTGCACAAGAACTGCACGACCTGATCCAGCCATCACCGTTCTTTTATAATTGTACCAGGCGCACCAGTAAGAGATACCCTCTTATGGGGAAATTCCGCCAAAATGCACTAAACGTTTCAAATCATTTTTCTTGTAAGAACTGCAGAGGAGTGGAACTCGTTGCCTGCGTCTGTCTTTCCACATAAATACAATCCGGGGATGTTCAAGAGTAAAGTGAATAGGTATCTCCCAGGCATATCTCCCTATCTGTTATACCTTCGATCACGTCGACGCTTCCCATCAGGGGAGTCTGTGGCTAAAAGTATGTCTAGTCCGTTAAAAAAAAGTTATCTGTAAAGTCAATTTACGGCCGATAGTTTAACTTTAAAGCTTCATAACAAAACATTGATAAAATCTTCCTCTCGGACGCATAGGGCAAACGAGTGGAAGAGAGATAGATGCGGCGTAAGCCAAACGCTCAAGCCGATCGTGCCTTTCGATCGCTCGCGTAGCGCTCTCGCTCCCATCGACCGAGCGTAACGGGACAATGAGTCTTCCTTTTTCGGCGAGCAGCCGGCGTTCATCGATTTATTAGACGTTGTCACGTCAAAAAGATATCTATTAACATGTTCAAAGATTATCGAGATTAATCCTTATTTTATTTACCTCTAATTTTGCTTTTATAGATGTTTTTAGTCTTGGACTGCCTCGGTGGCTTAGTTGGTAGTGAACCTGCCTTCTGAGCTTGGGGGCGTGGGTTCGATTCCCACCTAGGGCAAACATTTATGTGGTGAACATTTGTGTTTGTTCTATGTCTGGGTGTTTAATATCTATGTAAGTATGTATTTAAAAATATATATGTATGTATATCAGTCTTTGGCAGCCATAGTACAAGCTTTGCTTAGTTGGGGGTCAGGCGACCGTGTGTGGAAATGTCCCAATTTATTTATTTATTTGACTTATCGGCTGGATTATATAATAATCCCGTTTGTTGAATATAGACACTGCTTAATAGTCCTATTCTATTCATTTTCCCTCTCAAGAATTTTTCACAAAATTAGATGGTAAAGAAATCAATTCAGGTAACAAAAAATGAAATAAGTAAATTTGGAATATTTCCCTCAGCTCAAAACACAATGACAATTATGAACACAAATCCAGCAACCTCATACTATATACGGAGTGCTTGCTGCGGTATTTCTCAATAGCAACAAGTACAGTTCGCGTCATGTAAAAATAAACCTGTAAGAAAGTGGATAGGATGTGTTTGCGCATAGATACACTCGCGCACAAAAGCACTAGTCCTATTGTTTTATTTTACAAACCTTTCGCTCGCGGGCTTCGTATATTATCGGTCTGCCAAATAGACCGATAAATTGCCTAATGCGCAGCTTGATCGTCAGCGTTCTTTTTACACGACGCGACCTGTACTGCCACCTAGCACGGGCAATCGTTTACCGGACTAGGCAAGGTACGTGCCTGAAGGTAAAACGCTTCAACAGTACGTTCTCTAACTACAGTGGTGCTGGCGTGACGTGCATCGCTCCGAGCACACTTCCGTTCCTACTCTAAGTACATGACGTTTGTTCGACCTAGACGTATACTAACGTAAGCTCTGTATCAACCTCAATTAACATACTTTGGAAGTATTATTATCAAGTCATACAAACCGATTTAGAATTAATTTGACGTCGTAGACCCCTGTGGGTTTGTTGCTTGAAAGCGTAGACGAATACACAAACTATATACACCTTTTTATAAACGAGTATAAAAAATTAAACATGGCCTAACCATTAGAATAGTTATATTTATGTGGAGTATTTCTGTAGGGCTCCACAGCAAACCCACGTTTTCTCGTGACAATACATCAACGTCTACGATGGGATAGATCAGTGATTCACAAAGTGGTCTATATTGTCCCCCAGGGGTCAACGACGACCTACAAGGGGTCTATGTGAGCGAAAAAAATAATTAGGGGTCTGTGGGATGTAAAAAGAGGTTCACGATAGACGAGTACGTCTCAATTTTATTTTTGTTCTTGAACTATCAGTAGTCTCACAATTTTTACTACGTTGTCACTGAATATGGTCAGTAATTACAGATCCATCAGTTATGCAAGACGATGCGAGTTAAGTAAATAAACCGATGTGTAAAGAGTAAAAAACCCGCTGACGACGGCGTCTACCCAAATCTGAAAAACATGGCAAGTGGTCTACGTAGTTTGGGAGCCTTTGATTTAAATGGTTCCACTTACTCTTTTACAAGCTCCAAGTACTATTAGAAAGATATTTCTTTATCAATTAATACCTACTTTCTTTTATTAAAGAAGAAGCTTTTAAACTTGCAGTACTATTTGTAATATTAAAAGTGCGCAATAAGAACTTTTGTCTCGATATAAATCTTAAAGTTAAGTTGAAGTTCGATCGAAGTTCAATTATCCTGTTCGAGGTGTTTGAGTTAAAGAAAAACGTAATTGGATAGAAGACGGAGAATTAATATTCAACGCAAAGTACTTTTCAAGTGCATAAGTAATGGTATTATTTCTCAGTAAAAATTATTTCTTCGAACGATGTAAGGTGTAATAAATTATAATAGGATAAGATTGTCGTAAAATAAAGTATCCTGGGCTGATTTACAAAAATATTGCACCCTTTTTTCTGTATTATCACTTAATAAACTTAAAGAAATACTAATAGTGCCTCAGTGAGCTGTAGAACTCACGCCCAACTTCTGTCTCCTCTACAGATCTTTTTTTTTGTATATCTTTTGTATATTTCGTAATGTCTTAGTAAACAATATCAGTAAGTCCATCTTTTTTTATCTTTTTTCAAGGCCTACCAAAATATACACAGGGTATAACAGGTCAAGTATGTAAGCAATATCTTTGAAATACGATTGTCGCATTGTTATCCTACTAGGACATAATATTGGTAAAACAGGCGTGGGGGATGTGGATGCTGGCCTGAGCATGTCTCAGGCACCGGCCGGCCCGGGAGGAAATATTAGCACGATCTTGAAATACGAAGACTTTTGCGTAGAATATGATCCATCGTGTCTTTTATACACCTACGTATTTGCGTGTACATCGAAACAAAGAGGAGAGTGCTTAGACAATACTTTTTTGTATGCTGATTTAAGGGATGATAGTCTAATTCGACAAAGATCTCCTCTCAAGTCAGAGGGAGCGGGTTCGATCTCTCAATCAGCCGAAGGCACGCACCAATTTGTTCATTGTGTGAACATATGTGCGTATGTAATGCCATCAGCTACGTAACAAGCCTGATACATGGCGACAGGATCACCCTCTGTCACATTTGGGACAGGATATCAAAGTCAAAGTTAAAATGTTTTTATTCTATTGGGTCGGTATCGCAGATACCGTTACGCAGGCATTACAAAGTTTTCTAATAGACTCAACCGTCTTGTTCGGAAAAAGAGCCACTACTCAGAAGAACATGCAAGAAATCTACCGGCGAAGTGTGGGTGTTGTACACCTTTGCCAGCCCCTTCGAGGGAAAGGCGTGACGATATGTTATGTTACGTTGATAAAATCGGAAAACAGACTTTGTAAAACAAATTGGATAAAAGATTCTGGGAGGGTCGAAATAACTCTATTTTTCTGCGTGTGACTAAAGAATACCTTTGTCTAATCTGTTTTTATGAAGTTTTTATGAAGTTTATTTTTGGCTACATAATATACACATTACAATCATTTAAAAAAGAATTACAAATAAAAAGGAAATTTTAAGTAGGGTCACTAGCCACCGCGGTAGGATACCCTGAGTGGCGGTAGCTAGTAAACTTCCTGGGAACATTATTTTTTTTTAATTTTTATTAATATACATTATTTTACATTAATTTAAATATTCAATTTTAATAATTTTAGAGTAATTAATAATTAATCCAAACAATCATTTGTTTCCTGTACAATTGGAGACAACAGCCGCGTCTGGTTTTATAGCTAGTCTTCTATGAAGTAAAATTATATTTATTATAGTATTCTTCAGTGAATTGAATAGTAAAGTATAAGTACTAGTAACTCTATGAGCTTTAGACCTCGCGGCCGACGTCTGTACTTCCATACAGGTCGAATTCCTCAACCGGTTCTCGTTAAATTTTGTGAGCAGGTTCGATAATTGTACAGATTTTTTTTAGTTTTTTTTTTTTTGCAGAAATACGACCTGTAGATGAATCAGGTGTGCGAAAGCATTTTTGTCGAAGTTGGAGCAGAGACGCTTCGCTCGCTAATGCTCGTTCGGTCGAGAATACCCGTTAATTTAATTATTAGTGCATAACCTAGTATTAAATACTTAAATAAACACGTGTTTTTGCTAAACTTCAGTAAATAGTTATTATTTCAGTTACGAAACATCATGAGTTACTTTGAGATTATGATTTAACGATACGGGAATTACTCACGTAAAATTTTAGTCGGTTGCTCCAACTATAGTTTCAACGGCACTCGGCGGCCATTTTAGTTGAAACTATAATCTGAAAAACCGACTTAAATCGTACGTAAGTAGTTCCGTATCATAAAATCATGTGAGTGACAACCTCTGTTTTCATAATAAAATACCTTTAAAATTATGTACTAACTCACACCTATTACAGGTAATCGAGTTAATAAATTAATAAGAACCAAGATACTCGTAGATTTATGAGAAAATCCTCATTTATGTTCTATGGGTTCCAAGGTTTCAGACGAAAACCCTTGGAGCTGCGTGGACGCGGTGATGAAATTACTCACTTTGTTTTTTTTTAAGAAATGTTAAATTATATTAAACACAGACGAAATATAATCATCAAGAATGTCTTAAAAAAATATTACTTTTTAGCCTGGTCTAGTTCCATATTTATTTTGTACCTTTTAGTTGTAAGATAAAGATAATAATGATGCACCTAACTAAGTAAAAGTGATTTCATTTCGTATGTTGTGTTAATTCTTTCATAGAAAAAGGTATAAGGTCTGCCAACGTCAACGGCAACGATCAGGCTGTTTTTTTTATCCTACAGTACAAGAAAAGAGGGGTTATATATTTCTATAGAATGTTGAATTGAACGAGAAAAACTCGTTCATAGGAGTTTTGTTGGTTTAAAGTGTCTGTAATTTTTGTTACAGCAATTGGTCAATTATTTTCTAGACTTATGAATTAAAATCTTGTTAGTTTGAAGTTATATAAAATAAAAGAATAAAATGTATAACGTGTTGTATTAAAGAATAATTTAAAACTGTCAGAATAATAACAAACTGACATCGTAGTGCTCTAAAACTATAAAATGAAAACAAAGGCAGCAATATTTTATCTCTTGTCAATGTTTTATTCAAAATCTACATTTTCTATTTAACATTTTTCTCCTTTGTACAATCTAAAAAGAGGCTTTTTATAATAAAAACAAGCGTTTTGATGTTTTTTCTCGGGGATTAACGCCCTGAGCTCGGATATAGGAAATTGGAAAATTGTAAGCTCAGAAAATAATACGGTATTACACCGTTGTACTCAGAGTTTATTACGAGAGGGAAGGGAGGCCCAATTTGATGAGGCTGTTGAAAAATCAATCAATTTGGGGGTTAAACGGGGTTACGAGCGTCTATTGGATGGGTTACCGCTCCAAAGTAGGTTAAATCATTCTACCGACTTCAAGATTTCTGTTCTTCCACTCATAAACTCCGTTTTACGTCCGCTTGCGCATTGATGCTGTTTCAGATTTTTACGATCGAAATTTTATAACAAAATAATCCTTGGAGTTGATGAACGTCAGAAAAATAAACTGTACTTAAAATACGAATACACGATGGATTTTCTTTTTAATTTTATGACTTTCCATCATTTACTGTACGCGGCTTTGATTATTTCGAACATGTTGCATGACGTGAACGAATTGATTTTATTCAATTTACTTACCCAAATAAGCTTAGTAACTAGCTACTTACTTAAGTGAAATACGCACTTACATAAAAACTTCTACAATTCGTTAGCTCTAGTAAATGAAACATTGCCCCCGAACAGCGGAGCCAAGCTATGGCAGGTGACCTTATCACCGCGGATTGACAGCGCCCGCGGCACGCGAATGTCAGCCGAATGAACAACTGAGCGAGTGAGTGAACATTATCGCTGGAAATACTGACACTGTTGATGGACAAATAGAATGTTATTTAATTGCCTTGTTTACTGAATCGAAAGTTTCATTTGAGTTTTCGTCAAACATCCAAAAGTAAGTGTAGAGTAAGAAAATATAGATACAAAATCATAGGTGAACAGCAGGGTTTCTCATACTACTTATAGATCACTACCTAAATCTAAACCTACTTATAGTGTTACTTGTTTTCACAAGCTAAGACAATGCTGACGACACGAAAACGAAAAGAACAAAAATTACCCATCCTTTCACTAACCTGATCGCCATGTGGTACAACTAAGACGGATAGTTCATCTCAGTACAGTTTATCTGACTTAAATTTGAATAGTTACCTTAATGTTAGTTAATATGTTTATTGCCTTATGAGTGGTTCTAATGACATTGTAGTTATTAAAACTTCTCAAATCTTCCAAAATAAGCCCAGGTTGGGAAGATAAAACCCTCCCAGTACACCTAACGTCCAACACAAAGTTTCAAAAGCTTTCCGTAAGCTACGTCGTCCCCAAAGTCCTGAACAGAACGCGGCACACAGCCTCCTTCTGCAGACACTAATTTTTCATTCATTGCGACAGGTAGCCCTATCTCTGTTTGCATCCTATTTAAAACTCCCTCGGACAGCTAAAAGGAGTCAAAGAAAAGCCTATCTTTTCCGCGTACACGTTTGCTCTGCCAACTTCACCTGGGCCCGACGGCGACAGGACGACTGTCTGTGTGTGCTGCAGCGAGTGCATGTGCGTGTGCCGCTTTCACCAGGGATGTCACTGCCCCAGTTTTGAGTTTCTCATAAAGGTTGTTTGTGAAGGCTTTCAGGTGCTAATTAGGCTTGCGATCGATATAGCTTTTCTTTGGTAAAAAGCCTGCCGTCAAAGTTAAAGGTAACTTTTGCCGCAAGCGGTGCAGAATGTTTTTGGTCAGGAACTGCTTTGCAGAATTTTCGGCTGTAAGAAACAAAACACGAGCAATGTTTTTCGTGAATTCCGGTGAAAGTAGAACACGAAACACGATGAAAAAAGAATTGATGAATTGAATTTGTCACAAAGCTTGGTACTTACCTGTTATAAACCAAAAAATAAAACATAATCTAATTTAAGAACTTTCTCCATTTTTGAAGTCAGTTATAAAGTGTAATAAGTAAGCGTCAAAACCCTGTAAGCAAACCGTGTGAGATAGACGTGCAAACCCGTGTGTGTGGTTCGTGTGTGTGCGTGGCGACTAATGTGAGTTGTCACCGCGCTGCCCGCGAGATGTCGCTTTGTTCACAGCATCATTAGAACGAGTGCAAGTAGCGGCTGGTTTCATAAAAATTTCATTTGTCAATCTCCAAGTACAGTCGTCAACTAAATATTTCAAATTTTGGTTCTTTAATTTAAATTTTAGCCCCTTTACTAATAAACATTGCATAGCCTCGGAATAGTTATAAGTTCAGTGTTTTGTCTTTTTTCTTTAGTTTTTTATACAACTCGCTCGAAAACCACTGCAGTTATAACTATTTCAAGGCTTTACAAAGTCTATTGCTAAGGCTCAGATCAACCTAGAGAGTCAGATGGCGCACGGCGTATGATTTAGGTGAAGCCAAAAACCATCCAAAAACTACGCTACTGTCGTATATGTACACAACACGCACACATTGACGCAAAAAAACTACGCTACTCGCTTGGTCATTCTTACCTCGACATTATGTGCATTGGGTTATGGTATAATTTCGTGTACATAAATATACATAGTGCATTATGAAAGTGTGGCCACGACTACATCTTGAGGTTCTTTTTAAAAACTGCAGTTTTTTTACAAGTCAATTTTGAAAAAGCCGTAACATTAAACTCTTACAAATATGTGCAGTTTTAGAATATTAAATCTACTAAGGTTGTATATTGGAACGGAAATGACTTACGTAGAGTTTAAGAATTAAAAGTAGTTTTCGTGCAATTGTAAATGTTTTTCATGGCAATATTACAACGCGTACACGTTTAAAAAGAAGTGGCTTCAGCGAGATATAACGCAGTGTTCCATCTTTTCCTCTAGGTTGATCTGAGTGCCAAGGAGGTAAATGTGTATTGTAAGCAAGCTCAATGAAGTGCGTTAAATTTTTCTCTCCGACAATTATTTAGTTAAATAATTTTTTTCAAGCTGTGAGCTTAATAACTTACTAACGGAAAGTTAGTAGAGTAGAGATAGAGAAACACTTAGAGGTCGTCTTATACACTGGTTGAATAATAAAGTAATTGTAACACTTTTTAAAGAAGAACAAGTTGTTGATGTTGTTTTTTATGAATATTCGATGTTTGTACTAAAGCTTACGCTAATCCTACTAAAATCTAGTATTTACTTACTCGAGACATCAAAGGCTTAGATTTCAAAGCTAATTGGCTAGAGTTCTGATGCTATGTCGGCTCTACCACTAATCAGAAACTAACATCAAACCTTGACACATTTCAAATAATCATACCAAAATCTTACAAGTCTAGCGAGCGGAGCGGAATGGGTGGATGTTCTTTGACGGGTACGCAGAGCCTTGCGCGGCGCGCGGCTTCAGTGGAGCCCGAGACTCGGCGCCGGGCGGACGTGTCGCGCGCGCTCTGTCTGCCGATATACCGCAATCGCATCGAGCGAACAGTGAAAACCGATTTTTCCAAACATATCCGACTGAGTGACAGTGCAAGTGTCAGTGTGTGAATCGCAAATGCGTTGTGAATGACGTGTGCCATGAACGTGGATTGAACCCCTCAGGTACAGTGATTTTGTTCATTTAACGCCTAGAGTTTGCGTCCTGGTTTTAAGGTAGGTGCTATTCCTAATTTAGGTATGAGCCAGCTTAGAATAACTCTTGCGAAAATTGAATGCATACATAAACGTGCTTAAATACTTGTTTGGGTATGCAATCAGCAGGAAATGAAAGTTCGATTGTTCGATGTTTCCTATTAAAGTATCACGATGAGCGTGCGTATTTTCCATAGTGTATGCTGAAATAAAACTTCGTTAATATACGCAAATGGGCAAAAGTACGGGTCAGTAGTAAAATATTACTTTGATTGTGTTCAATAGGTTGTTTTTTTTTGGTAACACGTTGGGCGCCACATTTCTAACTAATGTACAAATAGTTAATCTTTTAAAATTATTAATCTCTCTCCAAACTGGAAGTTGTTATAATTTAAAATTTCGATTACTATTATATTTTCTTATTAAGAAAAAAACAACGTCTCTATGTACTTTAAGTCCCAAATTGAGCGCCACTTTGATAAATCATTATTTTGTGTTGCTTCAGCTTACGTAATTTTAAAAGATCTCTACATTTTGTAGAGCTAAAATATGAATGATTTCAGTTTGATAGAAATGGTTTGTGTCTTACTTATAAAAAAATCATGGTTCTAGAATTATTTTTGTCAGGTTAAAAATTATTCGTTAAAAACTTAATGAGATTTTAGGGCTATTGTCTATTTTTAGCACGTTTATCATCTTAGATAGTACTTAACAATAGGTGAGCTGTGATGTACGCCCACTTAATGCAGCCTATCAACCACAGAAAATTGTAACCATTAATTACATAGGTGGCCATCAAAAAACTTTTACTAAATTATTTCAAATGAGAAAAATCCGTTACTTAACGCTATGAATGCTTTCTTCAGTAAAAGCCTTGCAATTAAAATGTAAAGTACAGCGTCGAGCGTTTTGCTAACATTTTGCTAAGTATAAAAACGTTTGGGCGCGAGCAAACAAACCTTTCAGGCGTAATATTACGTACACAAAAACGCACTTAAGCATTCCTGGCATATTGTGTACTTGGCTAACATTCGAAATATTTATTCCGAAACGACACAGCTTTGACTCTCTTATCGCTTTCAAAGGGTAAAAATGCTACAAGACTGAGTGTGTTGCAAAGAGAGTTAAATAATTACGTAAGTATATTTATGTATGTATGCATATATTAACGTATATTTGCCGTGTGTGGCATGGTGTTTTTTAAAAATATTTGTCGTTGCACGCGTCGTTCAAAATAAAACGGGCAGTAGGCCTGCCCAATAAGCGCATTTTTGAAGCCGATCAAATGGGCTCCGGGCTCGCATCACGTATCACTTAGGATGTAAGAAGCCTGACATGTCTTTAGTGGTTTTTTTTTCATTTTTTTTCATAATAATAGAATAGAAACTATTCGCTACCTCTTTCTTATAACAAATGTAGGTACTATACGCGTGCACACGTGCCTAACTCTTTTATTTAGGTATTGAAAGGATGGTTTTGACTTAATTTGACTGAAGACGATCAACGGTGTAGGCCTCTGTCCATTTATTTTAATTTAGCCGAAAGTAACACGTACCTACTTATACGTAGAGCATGACTTTGAATTTTTCAACTGACACGTCGGTGTTTTTATGAATAATTTGATAGCATTTTGTATTAGGTACTTAAACATGGAACAGCAAACATAAATATTTTATTAGCTTAACAATATTTTATCGCATAATTATTTTAATTTTCTGGGCTGAATAAAAACCACTAAAGAACAAAAAATTATAGGTACCTAATATGTGCAAAATACACATGTTTAACTAGTCGTGCTCACGTATCTCCGGACCAAATTTCATCAAAATTTGAGTGAAAAATTTCAAAAAAAGTTTGAGCGTAGAATATTAACACACAAACTTCTGAGACTCCACGTATTAGAGAAAATACTGAAATTGACACAGCTATAATCTAGAAAATAACACCATTAAACGAATATGCTTTTAAACCTGATAATATGTAGGTATAGTTTCTGTATATTAGCAGCTGCACTCGCGGGGTACAGCTAGTTATTTAATAAATTATGAACACAATAGGCGTGGGAAATAGGCTGGCACTTGTACACACACCGTCGGCAAACTAATTCTACACAAATTGGAATATTCGCTGTGAACTTAGGAACTCCTAATCGAAAGCATGTTACATGTAACTTGTAAGTATGTTAGGGAATCTAGTTTGCAAGTTACACTCATGTTAGTAATCAATGATTAATTTGACGCCAGCGGCGACGCTCCCAACTAACTTACTTACTCAGCGCAAAGAGCTTGTTTGGCGACCTTTGAATTTATATATATTATATATTGATGTAGAGAACACCCTATAGGTAATGTGCTAAGAATATATTACTAATAATAATATAATAACATAATATTTACTTAGTGAGTGTTTAAAAATATTTGTTTTCTTATGTATTTCAGTCTCTGGCAGCCATAGTACAAGTTTTTCTTAGTTTGGGATCAGATGACCGTGTGTGACCGTTTAAAATATTTTAAATGCCTGAGTGAGTTTGTTTGTTTTTTACACTCAAAGATCACCATAAAATGTTACAAACATGTCATAGGTACAGAAAACACATAGAGAACCTTTCATCCCAAAAAAATTAACAGTTTTTGTAGGATCACGGGTAGAATCGCGGGGCTCAACTAGTACCTACATCATAAATCGGAAAAAATTATAGAAAATACATTATTGTTATGAGGGATTGAAGTTTCTTGTTATTACTCGTTTATTTGCTTTATTTTTTCGTAGGATTAACTCCTACTTACAACTATTCACAAAAATACCCACTCAAGACGAACAAATATTTTGGAGGATTTGTCGAATAATTATTTTCTTTGATAAATGGATTTATTATAAATATTTATTACATTATTAAGATACAATCTTTCGCGTAGGCCGTGACCTATTAAAATAAAGATTATTAGCTTTCTTGTCTTTCATTAATGACTATAAACTCAAAATTGATTAAAATAAGTACCAGGGTAATATGAATACCTAGAAACTAAATTAAACTAAGGCTGTGTAGGTCACTTGTCTAGCCCAATATTGGAGTATTCTTTTTATCATCAGTATCATCAAAATTTCACCTACTGCTGAATACTGCTTTGACTGCCTTAGTGGCTCAGTTGGCCTTCTGAGCTTGGGGGCGTGGGTTCGATTCCCACCTAGGGCAAACATTCATGTGGTGAACATTCGTGTTTGTTCTATGTCTGGGTGTTAATATCTATTTAAGTATGTATTTAAAAAATATCTAAGTACGTATATCAGTCTCTGGCAGCCATAGTACAAGCTTTGCTTAGTTTGGGGTCAGGCGACCGTGTGTGGAAGTGTCGCGAATTTATTTATTTATATCATGGGTATCACACAAAAGTGTTCATAACGGTACATTACATCCCGGAATGTATAGCTTCACACAACAGGTATTGTAATGTATCTTTCCCATAATTCTGTGATGAGATGTATAGGGATTTAGATGTACATTTTCGTATCGCCCTGTATCTTAGGATACGATGATGTCGTGTGCGACATCCTTTACCTCTGTAGCTATAAAATAAATTAGATATTATTTATGGTAATAATGTTCGCAGGTACCTAAAACCAATTTAATAAAATATTACCTACAAACAAAATGTCACATTGTTTGAACCTCTTCAAAGCAGTCACATGGAAGCGCAGTAAAAATTTAATCAAACGGGAAATTTACACAGCAATTCACGTACATCGCTCTATATTGCTAACTGATATAACATTCTAAATTTAGAAAAGCAACAGTTAACTGTAACGAACATTTTTTAACACCTATACATATAACCCAAGCCCACTCGTGTGCTGTAAATATCGTAAGCAATGGTTTGTTCCACGTATCAATTTACTTGTTATAACTTCTACAAGTTTTAATTGGTAAAAAGCGAGGCGTGCGAGCATCGACGTGTTACGTGCAAAGTTGGAAAAATTGCTAATTGGGAAATAGGACGCCGGAACTTGGCCGCAAGCGTCTGCCCCACCTCGGCCGAGAACATCGCAGAGGCGAAGACACGCATAGCTGCAGTCTCAATATGCGTGACGAAAAAAAATCTCTGTTCCGCGCTCTACTAGCTTGTCATTGAGCTCTACAAAAATAATTTAGCTGGATCTACCTAAGTTATTTACATAGAGCTCAATGATAAGTTCAGGAAGCTCCTCATATCGCAGAACAGACAGTATCAACAGTTTTGTTACAGATATTTTCTTCCGTGTATGCCGACATCTGAGAAACAGTAGCTTGGAAAGATACATAAAAGTATTTTTACTAGCCAATCGGTTGAAGCAAGTGTTAGCCCATCAATCGCCATGCACCTTCTGAAAAATAAAAAGAGATCGAGATACGCGTTTCAAAAGATGATTTTTGGAAGAAAAAAATTTCAATTCAAGCTTTTAATAAGTGTATGCCTGATGCAGATCAGTGAGCTGATCAAAACGAGCCAAACACCGCCAGTCTACTAGTAACTATCGAGAAGTCCCTATAGCCACCTTCCGACTCCATAATCAGAACAGGTTCATGCTACCAGTTTTGGAAATATAACCGAAGATGTGTAAGTAAGCCAAAGAGTCTATAAAATGTCAAGAAGTGGTTCTTATTTAGCATCCAAGATTTAACCCATACATACAGCTAAATTAAATGAACACGGCAAGCTAAATTAAAAAAATTGGTTGTCTGTAAAGTCGGTTTACTGACGATAGTTGAACGTGACAACGTGCTCACTCAAGTAGGAGAGAGACGGATGTCGAACGCTGCCGAACGCAAAGGCCGATTGTGCTTCTTTGTCGCTCGTTCCGCGCTCTCGCTTGCACTTCAAGCCTGACATGGAACGCCTCAGAGCGAGGTAACGCCGCATGAATCATGTTTTTTCGTGCGTGCAGCCGGCTCTATCGAATTATAAGACGTTGTCACGTCAAAAATACATAGCTTGCCATGCACTGCCCGCCCAATTATCTACTATATAGCATCTAGCGCCCAGTCGGCGGTGGGACAGGTACTTCTGGTGTAACTATTGTTTAAGCTGTCTCGGGCCTGAGACGTTTTTTCTTTAAGTTTGCTTCAACTTAGTTAAATGTTGTTTAGTTTTTGTGGACGACCTAGAAATTGTAGAAATTTTTCATTTGAACCTCTCGAGTTTTGGGCTCGCTTTATGCCGATTAATTAGTGTTAATTTTAGCGGTTGGTTTATTTTTCTTAATTGTCTTGATACTAGCTGCTCTTCGCGTTTATTCAGAAAATAGTTTGTGAAAACCTTCCTCACAAAATACTGTAACTAGTCATTAAATTTCATCAAGATCCTTTCAGCCGTTTAACCGTGAAAAGCCTACTAACAGACAGACATAATTACTTTCGATTTTATAATATTATAGTATAGAAGTATCTGTTCCGAAGACGGGTCTGAGCAGTAGCGCACTTGGAGCGCCTCACTCAACTGTCGTCTTTGTACTTCTTCACACTACAAAACTTCAAGGCTAGATTGAATAAGTACCTTATAGGTCGTCGTGCTCCATCTTAGACCACAACGTCGCTTAACATCAGGCGAGTTGGTGGTCAAACGCCGACCTATTCAAAATAAAAAGAAAAAGTATAGATTTACGTTTTAGTGAATTTTATGTATTGCAGTTGTGCCTGGCCTCGTGCCAAGTATAAAATCATCTATGTAGGTTTCATATAGCTTTAATAGGATTGCACTTGCAATTTTAGCTGATTTTGAAAGACCAAAGTGTATGAAATCGTGCATGTATGTAATAGTGCATAATTATAAATATGATGAGAGTCTCGTATTACTTGTGTAATTTACAACGCACTGTCAAGTACCAAGATCGCATTCGCCAAGTATCTGGTGCGGAGTGTTCCATGAGGGTTCCTTTACAGCGCACAATGGTTCCGTATGATTTACGTCGCTCGCTAATTATTGCTTAACACCCTGTCATCCATTACCGGCCTGTACTGAAACTGTCAAATTCTGCCAACTTTCGAACAATGGAGGGACGTGCGACAATTTGCTTTTTGAGGGTACCTCTTGATTTTGGTAAACTTTCGACTGTGTGAGCAAAAGCTTATGATGTCGTTACTTAAATCAGGTGTACAACAATGGCATGTTGTGTCGTAAGCAACATTTCTAATTTACGCTTTTTCTAGTGCGACAAATTGACCGTAAAAAAATATTTAAAACAAACTTTGGGTATAAATTACTATTGCGTACTTCCTATAATTATTTTGAGGTAAAGAGAAGAGAAGAATTAAAGAGTTATTAAGAGATAATTTTTATTCTGTGCTAATACCTAACTGATACTTAAATTCATAATTAAAAATGTAAAAAAAAATAGCAAAATCAGCCACAAAACTGTCTAAAGTTACTACAGAGCAAACATCAAAACGTAGGTCGAATGTCCGCTCAAAAAGCGCAAAAAATGTTTGTTCGCTTTTTCCATTACACAGATAAAAATGGCGTAAAAAGTAACACTACTTTTAAATTGTCCACACAAGCTTGTTTGCTGCGCCATAACCAGTGTTTTGTAAAACATCGCGTGCGGTGTTAGGCCGTATCTACACATCGCTCTATCGGCATGCAACCGCGAGTCTTCATCATTCGTATGGTAGTTTACTGCGCATGGGATCACTAGCGCCATCCATCACATTCATGGTTTATTCGGATTTCATGGAGTTGGTTTATAGCCCGATAGTGAAAACTCGGGTTTATGGAGCCATTTTCTTTTAGCATCTCGTCGGTTTTTGTTCGAAGCTTCCCGTTGAGTTGTGACAGCTTTCTGATGAGCTTTTTGATGTCAGTTTAGGAACTAGACATCAATAGATGTTGTGTTTTCATGAAAATAATTTGTAAGGAAAAAATTCAGTGTATAAAGTGATGGAAATTTAAAAGAACGTGCTTTTCACATTGTAATCCGTTTTCTTACAAAAAATAATGTGATCTGTAATAATGGTTTTGTTTGAAATTAACTAATCAACTTCATCCTTTTACTACAATCGTCATCAAAATTTCGCCTAATTAATTGATTAAAAACGTGTTTCACACAGTATTCCATAGATGGCGCTGTGTGCCCTCAAAACTCGCACACGTTTGGTTTCGTAAAATGCTAAAGACTTAGTTTTCAAAAATGTATTCAGATTTCTTTACCCAAGCCCAGTCGCATTATTTCCACCAAGGAATTCCTATCCTTACCGACACACCTTTAAAATAAAAAAATAAAATGCGTTGCCACATGAGTTACCCAATCATCACACTTACCACATGATTCGCCAAAATCTTCGCCCTTCATTAATGCTCCCAAACAATGATCGGCGAAGGTATCAAGCGATCACGGCTGGGCTCACTTATCACCAACAAACCGACCGGAGAGCTTACTGCCTCGTTAGTCGCCTCTTAACTGACACTTTAAGTGACAAACTGATCTCTAATTTATTAGTCTCCCCTTAAGATACACTTTGAACCACAGATCTAGGATGTAAAAGATCGACAGTGACAATTCGATAGTGATACAAAAAAACATTTGCGCATGCGTGAGTAAATTAGTGTTGTGAAAAGTACTTATTAATTTATCGATTGACCAAAAATGGTCCTCCGGGTGCTTGTCGATAAATATAATCTTTCGCATACCAATTGAGTTGTTTTTTGTTCCAAGTATAACACCGCTGCTGAGCTAAAATGAATATTAATCATTAAACGGGTGTTAAGCTAGGCGGAAGAGTTAGATATCAGTATCACCATGTATCTAAATTAACATAAGAAAAGTAAATAATAAGATCAACATAATACTATCCTAGTAATTCGCTTCGAATTGTGACCCTTGACCAATTTTACTCGTCTACGTAATGATACTTATCTCATTGGTTTTGTACATTTATTTATAATTTACATAAATATTATTTAATTAAATTAAATATAATTAAATTAGACTTGGATGTAAGACACCCAAAATGTGTAAATTGAATTAAAAATGATGATAAAAAATTGAAGGTACATACTTATATTTAATACAAAAATGTTTTACGCCTCATCATTCAGTACAAACTCGGAAGAATGTCAATTTACTTTTGATGGCATTGATTCAAAAATGTATGCTTTGTTTATGTATTGCACCCATCGCCTACCTAATGAACTTTGATTAAAACTATCGATAATAATGACGTCATCTTTTTATCCATCTCTAGTGAAAATCGAGCGTAAACTAACTAATATTTTAATGCTGAATTTCATCACCAATTCTGCTTTCATCTAGGAAATATAGATGTTACGAAGAAACGACAACAACATACCGCTGGTAAATCGGTTTTTGGAACCAATTTATGTTATGTTTTAGACAAAATTTAGACAAAAACATCACAATGGAATTTTCATATTTACCCATGAAACGACAAATTTTGTGGGTTACATCTTGGATTCACATCACAATTGCTTTACCCACAAGATGACATAACTGCATTTAGTTACAATTGCTCTCTTTTGAGTCTATTTATAATTATTTTAGTAAAAATATAAACCATAGGAATTTTCGCGTGTTCCCAGGTGGCGCGCTGTCATTAATGACAAAAGAATTATTGACTAACATTTTATTTGTAGGCGACCTCTTTCTCTCTTGTGGAGTTTACATTTCGATGGAGACTTCTCTGTCCCACGCTTCGTTGGTCTTTTGCGAAGCAAAAAAAAATCTTAGGTCTGTGCTTTGAACTAAGTTTTCTCAGCGTTTGTAACGTTTTAAAGTCTTAGTGAGATCAAAGTTTGGGAGCTAAGTAAAGCGCTTTGGAGCTTACATTTATAGTGTCAAGACAATATTACCATTTATAGTAGTTACTTAATTTAGCATTTTAACATTAATTTTACTAACTGAACTTATCCTAATAACGACTTGTCTTAAAATAGTCTAACTAGTAAGTTACTTGGTGACTAGTAAATTGCTGGAGCAACGTTACTCAAATTGTGAGCCGTGAGCAAATAAACTTAGGTGGACCCAGAATATTAAATAATGTCTATTAAAGTTGAAGTAGAAATCACTACGATACGCAAAATAAGAACATTCATCAGTGATACCTTTAGAAGAAAAACTTCTTTACAATGTTTTTAAAGGTGCTACTTATTGACCGAGCAGTACAGAGCTCTGGCGAAGCGTCTCCGGTTCAGTTTGAGAAAAAATACTTTCGTATGTCTGTTCGGGGGATGTCCGGCTGCTCTAATCTACTAGTAGCATTTTTCAACCGATTCTCTTAAAATTTTCTGAGCTGGTTCATAACTAAATGTTTTTATTCAGTTTTTTTAATGGAGGCGACATGGTATATAAGACACACTCGCGAGGTCTTCAGCTCACAGACTCACTAATTCAATTCACTTTGGCATAATATTGATCAAAGCTTTTTCTGGTTTAAATCACTTTGTGAGGCTTCAAATAGTATACAATTTTCATTTCTCTTTTATTTAAGCCTAGTAAGCCTTTGCGGAAGTTCATTTTTAAAACTGTTTTTTCAACCAATCTCTAATTGTATTTCCGCTTCAAGTAACGCTTAGCTTTCGCCTTTAAATTTATTTATTTTTATTTACTTAATATGCAAGTTACGGACTAAAAACACCCAATCACTACATTCTGTATAGCTTACAAGTAATAAAATATACAAAAATTAACAATACATACAAAAACATTTTATTACTAAAAAAATAAAGAACAATGAAGCGGAAATCAATATGTAGTTTTTTTTTTGAAAAAACAGTTTCAGTTATAATATTGTCAGCTCCTCAACCGGCCGTGTTAGGGTCAAGAAGCGTCACAACACCGTGTAAGCTCCAAAACATTAATTACTCCTAAGTCTGTTCGTATAGTTGCTGCCCCACTACTCTCAACTGACCCCTTTTACGATTAAGCCTCCAAGGGTCTCTAGTTAAACCAAAACAGACTAAAGCTTGCACCAAGTATAACTTTTCCCAAATTAAGTAATTATGTTTCATCCCCAAATACGAAGGAAATTAAATCTGTATAATTAAAAACATGTCTTCCACGTGCCACTCTCACTATTTGTTTTACCCTATCCCATTATGGCGTTAAATGAATTCATTATACCTCATTATTTGAAAAGGGTGAAGCGAAAAGCCGTGTATAAATTTTAATATTACAATACTGGGAAGGTACAAGTAAGTAGACACAGCACCGGTTGACCCCGGGGACGGGAGGGGTCCGGGAAGCATTTCGTCCAGTATCTTTATGAATGTAAGTTATGACCGCATCCGTTTCTATCTTATGACCTTTGGAATGATCAGATAGCGCGCGAGCCCGCTGGACGCAGTAAACACATAATAAAGACTCGACCGAGGGGTCGTTTTGACCCCACCTTACTGACTCATTGCGTGGAGATTTTCGATCGCTATTGAAGGGTTAAAGGGTGATTTCGGCTAGTACCTAATACATTTACGTTGATTAAATGCATTAAATGTGCCCTATAGAGGTTAATTCTGGCTAA
This sequence comes from Peribatodes rhomboidaria, assembly GCA_911728515.1. Lineage (NCBI taxonomy): Eukaryota > Metazoa > Arthropoda > Insecta > Lepidoptera > Geometridae > Peribatodes > Peribatodes rhomboidaria. The sequence continues at coordinate 18,085,497 of OU452169.1, forward strand.
TAACTGTAGGTAGTAGATATTTTCAGTAGAAATCAATAAACTGACTGCCTTTTTAGGTTTTGGACGATTAAAAGGATAAAACGACGTGTGAAGCCCATTCCAGAGGCACACGTTATAACAATGCGGATGGCCCTGACCATGACCCAACCCTCATAAATCGCGATAAAGGCTTATTTCAATCTGGAACATTCCACTCCCGAATTGGAATTCTCAATTTGTAAATTGCAGAAATAATTTCATATTATCTCGTTCCGTGCAGCTAAAAGGTATTATTTTCACGTAGAAATAAGGCCGCAAAGGGCGGCAAGGAATGTACCATTAATTAAAAGTTGGCCGGGATCCGCCAGAACACATAATTGCTGGAAAACATCAAAGGCTTTTTGACCTACGTAATGAGAATGAGATTTCAGCCTTTTCTATATTTTGTGATGTTCTGGAAGTTAACACAATATATTCGTTGTTCATTCATTATGTCATTGGCTTAATTTCGATTGAAGTTTGGTAGATCAAAGAAATACAATTTTATTAGCATCAATTATTAAGGTTGTAATTTTTCCAACTTTTAGCTTGAGTTGATTTTGAATTAATGAGAATGATACTCATACTAAGAAAAACACAACTGAATTGCAAAATGGTAAACTGTATACTTTGACACTCCGGACGAATGTAGCAGCGACATGGCGTCGGCGGCTGTCGGCGACTATGGTGTTCATGTTTCTTAAAGTCGGCGACCCTATTTCAAAAGAAAACAAGCCGTGCACGTCATGTCGGCAGGCCACTGACTTTGGTGCTTTGACTCCTCTAAGCTATAGTACAGAAAATTACAAAGAAACAGACACAGACACTGTGGTACAATACATGAAAACATCATCGACTTCTAAGACAGTCGAGTAAAAGGCGTACAAATCAAATCATTCTAGACTTTTCTCCAATATCCTTTCACTTTTTGATATCTTTTTAAAACATTACGAGCTGCAAGGAAGCAATTTCAAAGCGACCCGCCAACTAACACGTCTTGTCAAAAGAAAATGGGACTAACATAGCTGAGTTTTACATCCACAAAATGTCTTTAAAAATATTACACAATTTCCTTCGTGTTACCTGCTCGCCTGAACTCGCCTGAGCTCGCTCTGAATGCGTCAACGAAAGGGCATTTCTCGTTGCCTCGCGGGGCGGGACCAAACGAGAAGGGTAGTGTGGCAGCTAGTGGATAACTTGTTCACGAGTCAAGAGTGAAAGTTTGTGATCAGCATTCAAATCAAATCAAAAAAAAATCTTCATTTAGCGAATAGCATAAATAGTACAAAGACAAGTTGTATACGCTGAGGGCCTCAAACTCGGCTCAGCCGGTATCTTGGGGTCCGATCAAAGCATTACCAAAATAGAGTGGTCGCGCACTTACAAAATATTAAAATCGCTTACATTAAATTTTAATTAAAATTGAACTAAATTAAATTAAAAAAAAAATAGATAAAAATATGAATATTACATTTTTACAAAAATATTCACGATAATAATAGTAAGCTACGCTTTCAACGCTTTCAAAACATTGGAAATGTGATAGACACTATTTGTTTATCTGCCCATATTTAACGTTACTACGACCACAAAAACGGTTGAAAATTTAGATTACGTCTCAAACATTAAACATTTTGAATTGTCATGAAATACAAGCTAGTTTATAACAGTAATTGTTCTCATTCAACTTCGTAATAGTTAAACAAACCTCGGTTTCAGAGGGCTGTACTTCAGCTTTTATTCAGAAAAAAAAGATTGTAATGAAACCGCAAAGCGCAATAAGATAGTGGTTAAAAATGCAAAGCGCAGTGTATACGATAAACGTTACAAGCTAACGTAAACGGATTGGCTCCAATCTCGGCGTCTACACAGTTAGTATGCAAGTCATCTGCTCTTCCTGAGCTGGTTACAGCGCTGCATTCTGTCACGGCGCGTATTACGCCCTTATATCAGCCCGGTTAGGATTAGACGCTCGTCAGAGGTGCTCGTGTGGACAGACATATTTAAACTTTATTGTCACTACATAAAACCGAAAATGAAAAAGACCGAGGAGAAAATTTCTAGACTAAATTAAAGAGAATGACATCTCATGCCGTACAAGTAGGTGAGAAAACCGGGAGAGGACCGCCGCCTCGATATTAACAACAAATACTTGAGCATCGCTCTTAAATAGTTAATGAATTGATGTCACTGTGCAAAATAAAGTCCAGTTAGTAACAAGTTAAATTCTGAAACTCTTGCCTAGTGTTTGCAGGATATTGGCTAGTTGTTGTACATTCATTCAACTACGTCCTTTATACGAGCCTGCAGCCAGGTTCGGATTAGGAGCCGTCACAGAAATGCGAGTTTGTCCCGAGGTTTATATCAGACACACGTGGAATGGATTAGGTTCTACAGCATGAGTAATTTGTGCTCACTGTGTGGATTCAATAGGTACTTTGGTACTTTGTCATTGGACGTTCTATGAATCTCTATAGCTCTATGAATCTCTCTGACTCCATGAATTTCTCTGATGGCTCTTTGAGTATTGTTTATTATTTGTATGAATGAGATTGAAATGCGAAAGCTTGTTAGAGACTATAAAAAATGTTAAATGCATTTTTGCATTAGCGTTTCTTTCTTTTCTTTTACTGTACGTTTTGAAGCCGCGGGTTGAATGTCTTTTTTAAAGTTTTAATTTTTCCTTCCTGCTTCTTTTAAATGAAAAGTGTTGGCGTTATTTTTAAAGCGTGATAAGCAGTGACTTATTTTAATAATTAATTTGTTTTAATTTAACTTTTAAAGCTTTTTCTGAATAAGCTGTTCAAACCTTAGTAACGCAAAGCGATTGCACATTAGAATATATTGCCATCTATAATTACGCACTGTTTCCGCACCAAAATGTTCACCCTACATGAAGTGAGTGGAGTCGGTACAGTAAAAATGTTTCCTCAATTCACTTCTGCCAACTATTTTTACTATAGATTAAATAAGTAAACAAGAAAAAAGAAAACTTAAAACAAACCGCACTAAAGCCTTAAGCTGGTAACAAATTACCCCGTTGAATAGTAGCTGTCAGCCGGTCGTTCCGAGGTGCCCTCGATACGCCCACAATGGAATAATTAAGGTGACAGCTTCGAAGAACTGTCAGGAAATGGTTACCACGCGGCGGAAAGGAAGGGCGGCTCGTGGGAAACACAATGCAGCGGCTATTGGCCAGTGACATAATATGTATTTCGTACTAGACTTGACATCTCGAACTGGCGTGGTAGTACACCGCGAGGAGAGCCAGGACCCTCACACGTAGTTGTATCTGTCAGTTAAATATTCAGTCATACAAAAAAAAAGATGGAAGCAAATAAAGAACTTTGAACTTTAAAGTCACTTTTCACAAGTAGGTTCCGATTTTCTAAAAAAAAAAACACGCGACATTATACACTGCCTTGTGCTCCTCCGTGAATGATAGCCGTTTGACAAAACGTGTTCGCGATAGCAACTCTATTTTATTTTCTTCATGCTAATTGGCTAACATTAACTAGTATCATGATAGTATCGTTGTCAGTGCCTCGTATTGCTACAATACAATGCATGCTATGCACAAAAGGGTTCAAAAATGCGTATGAAAGCATTTCTAGAGAGAAATAGCAATTTGCGAGCTGAACGTTTCAATCTAGATCGTAATAGAAATTCTTTCGCAGTGCCATTCCTTCTTTTGTTTTTGAGACCATAACACTTTCTAGAAAAAAAAAATCACAAAAAAAAAAATGTGATAACATCCACACTAATATTATTAAATGGAAAGTAATTTGTCTGTCTGTTTGTAGACTTTTTGCGGCTAAATGGCTGTATGGATCTTGATGAAATTTGATAATTACTAACTTATTACGAGGAAGGTATTTAAGTAATAAATAAATAAATTCCGGATATTTTTCACACAAGGTCGCCTGACTCCAAACTATGGCTTGCAGATACTGATATCCATACATTATATATTTTTAGATATATGACATAAATAGATATTATTGACATCCCCTTGGACACTACATATTTTTTGAATAAACGCGAACGAAGTCGTGCTTAACAGCTGGTTCAATTAGGACAAGAAAATTCAGCAAATTCAGACCAATTTCAGAAAGGCTTTTCAGTAGTTTTTGAGTTTATTCGTTACAAAGATCCAACAAGTAACATTCTTCAACGAAAAACAAAAAACCTGGCTGAAAAATGTTTTACTCTATGCCACTTCCACTATCAAGACGATCCAAATGACACCTCACATGTCGAAATACATCAAGCTGTTTAGGCTGTAGGCTGTGCCCAAGAAACCTTATACATAATAGCCCACATAAGTACATACCTATACATATTTACATACATACACTCTAAAACATAACTCTTCTTCTTGCGTAGTAGGGTAAAAATACAAATATTTCCTGTTTTTAATATAAGTGTAGATAAACTGATAGTTATTTAATGTAAAAATTGAATTTTCCTAACTTAATTTCAGTACAAGAAGTATTTTTCCTCTTGTTCCCATCCTTATCCCACTCGGGTGAGGTGGGTATAGGACTACGTTATCAATGTCTTAATTTTTAGGGTTCCGTACCTCAAAAGGAAAAAAACGGTATCTTTAAAGGATCACTTTGTTGTCCGTCTGTCTGTGAACACCCTTTTTCTCAGGAACGCGTGGAGATATCAAGGTAAAATTCATATCAAAAACTCAAGTCTGCTGTCCCTTGGAGCTGTAAAAAAATCAAACTTCTAAGCCAACGCAATCAAAAGAAATAGCCGTTTATGTTGCAAATTTTCGACACTCGACAGGGAATCAAAACCTACCTTTTCGTGAACTCAAAATCTTGCAATTTGGTACGAAGCAACGTCTTATAGCAACAGTAACAGAAAAAAGGGAAAAATTGCATATGACATGTTACGAGTACGTTGAAAAGCATTTAACTAAAAGTTACGTCTCACAATAAAAATATTTTTAATAATTAAATTAAATTTTTAATAATATTTTTAATAATTTAAACTTACAATCCCTTTCCTCGGTGTGCGAGTCGGACTCGCACTTGGCCAGTTTTTTTTTCAATTCAGTTCACTTACTGGCAATGTACTCTTACTTACCGTAAAAGACTTATCTCTCCATTGCACTGTAGTTTTACTGAAAGCCTACGGTCTCATTAATAGTCAAATTTCCCTAAAATGCCTTAAACTCACCTGTAATTCGTTGAACGCGCGGGAAACTTACAACTGGTCGCACTCAAGTCGTTCTGATGAACCGCTCGCGTGCTACAAGTACCGAGCGATCCATTACAATAAGCTTTCTTCGCTTTAGTTCGTAACTATCGCAGTTCGATGGCGATAGCGCTGTACTTGCGGTGTTGGGGATACGGCGGTCGGAGTACCAGTGTAACTCTGCGGGGTAGAGGATACGTGGAGTTCAGTTCGACGTTACTTAGAGGAAACGGAGAATTCAGTTTGACGATATATAGGTAGGTATAAGCTGTGATAAAATGTCTTTTTCTTGTTCTTTTACCTGACTGCGCAAGTAGGGTTATGTTTTTCAAGCGTATGTATATTTGTACTAGCTGCGCCCTGCGGTTTCACCCGCGGTTAAAAAGTATCCTATGTGCTATTCTAGACTACAATCTATCTCTGTTCCAAATTTCATCCAGATCTGTTCAGCCGTTCTGGCGTGAAAGAGTAACAAACATCCATACATACAAACTTTCGCGTTTATAATATTAGTAGGAAGGATAGGATTAGGTATCTTTGGCAAGCCCTACAGCCTAAACAGCTTAATGGGCTTTTAGGGGGCTGAGTTACCCAGTCCGTAGGAGTGTACTCTATTCTGATTCCCTACACGTGGTCCCCAGGTAGCAAACTCTGGTGGAAGGCTTCGGCCGTGGCTAGTTACCACCCACCGGACAAAGCCATGCCGTGAAATGACCTAGTCGTGTTTCGAGATGTAGTCCGGTGTAACCGTTCCGAAGTCGGAACGGTTACACCGGTCCGAAGACGGGTCTGAGCAGTAGCGCACTTGTAGCGCCTCACTCAAGTGCCGTCTTTGTACTTCTTTACTCTACAAAACTTCAAGGTTAGAGTGAATACTCGTAAGTACCTTATAGGTCGTCGTGCTCCATCTTAGACCACAACGTCGCTTAACATCAGGCGAGTTGGTAGTCAAACGCCGACATATTCTACATTAAAAAAAAATGATTTTTGACATGTGAGGTGTCATTTGAATCGTCTTGATAGTGGATTTGACTTAGGGTGCAACATTTTTCAGCTGGGTTTTTTGGTGTTCTTTTAATAATGTTACTTGTTTCTCCTATGATAGGCTTGCGCTTGGCCGCTATCTTGCCAGATGATTAGCAGCGATGCGATGAGGTTGAACTGAAAAACGATGATAGTCAAGTTGGAAGAAGGCTCGCCTCTCAAGCCAAAGCGTGCGAGTTCGATCAGTATGTATCGTTCTCCTGGGTGATATAATCTAGGTGCACTGAGTGAAATTTGTAGTGGATTCATCAAGCCCCTAAGTATGCATAAACTTAAATTACATTGTACATTTGTAGAGATTTATCCTGTTAAACGTCATCTGCTGTACGAGTATAACTAGAACCCAGTTATAGTGACAGACTCGCCCTCTGACACATTTAAGACTGAATATCGTCCGGCGAAATGTAGGTGTTGTCCTCCTTCGCCAACCCTTTCGGGGAAATGACGCGACGATAAGGTATGAAAGAACTCATAAATTAATTATTGAAACAAAATCGTTTTGCCAAATCATTAATTAGAATTTCTTTATTAGAATTTCCATTGTGAAAAAAATTTTTAACATTGTAACTGACTACTATTTGTTCCGTGGCTTAGCGTTAATGTCCACGCAGAGCCGACTTTAAAATCAAATGAGCCATTTAAATGCTCATTAGTAGCACGCGAGCATTGTATGATGTGGGCAATTACTACCTCGTGATATGTGTAACTGACATGGATAGTAAACCATGCATTATTTGATGAACTGAGCATAACATACATATACATATACATATACAGCATATACATATTTATGTATATTGAACAAGCAATATACATAAATATGTATATTGCTTGCTTTTTCTTGCCAACTTGTTTGACTTTGAGAAAACTGAAATATTACCCAAAAATAAGATGTTGTTGTAGTGTCAGTATTCAGAATATTCAAAGTTTAAAGTATATTATAATACATACTTACTAAGTTTTTAATCTAATATTGTATTGAAAAGTACTATTTATCGCGTAAAATATCTTAGTATTATCTATCAGAAGCCTTCGGGCGGCCAAGAAACTTTGACGTCAGGGCTAGCCACTCGGCCTATACGACCTTGCCTGCTAATCATCTAACTAAGTATTTACTAAGACTGGCATAGAGAAGCGACACAAGCAAAGGTTCATTTCAAGTAAAGGTTAAGGCGCATTGTCGCTTCAAAACTTGTACATGCAAAACTATTACTCGTTCTTCGCTTCTGTGTAATTCAGGCCTTAAAACAATGAATCGAATTCCTAAATACTTTCTTGGTAGATTTTTAATATCGGTCGCGTTGACTGCTCACCTGCAGGTGTGGTTGACTCTTCGCAGCCGAGCACGCGAGGCGCCTATAATCGGCTGAGGTGACAGGGAAATACGTTGCGGAGAAATTGCCTAAAATTGTTACAAGTATTTAGTAAAAAAAACCGGCCAAGTGCGAGTCGGGCTCGCGCACCGAGGGTTCCGTACAAACATGTTCATGTGGAAAGGGGTAGTAAGATTAAAATTATTAAAATATATTTTTATTCAATGAGAAAAATAAAAAATTATTTATTTTCAGCAATTTTTCTTAAAGATGTCCAAATTTCAAGATTCTGAGTTCACGGGAAGTACTTACCCAGTAGGTTTTGATTCCCTTGCGAGCGTCGAAAATATGCAGCATAAACGGTTGTATCTTTTGATTGCGTTATCTTAGAAGTTTGATTTTTGCACAGCTCCAAGGGCCAGTAGACTTGAGTATTTGATATGAATTTCAGCTTGATAACTTCACGCGTTTCTGAGGAAAAGGGTATTGACAGACAGACAGACAGACGGACTACAAAGTGATCCGATAAGGGTCCCGTTTTTTCCTTTTGAGGTACGGAACCCCAATATGTACCTACATTGTTTATCTTTTCGTACTATTGAGCCATATTGGCTGTGTGGGATCGACTGTTCCTTCCGATCCGGAGGTCGTGGGTTCGATCCTGATAGCCGTGCACCAGTAAACTTTTCTCTTATTAAAAAAGTTTGGTGAAGGAAAACATCGTGTCGGAAACCGACATGTCCTACGACGACGACGATGTGTTACATCCACCGATCCGCGCTAAGCCAGCGTGGTGGAAAACGGCTCAATCCTTTCGAGGTTGGGGTTCTGCTTTCTGAGCTTGGGAGCGTGGGTACGATTCCCAATTAAAAATCCCAAATTAAAATCCCAAGTCCCAATGAACATTTGTATTTGTTCTATGGCTGGGTATTAATATCTATTTAAGTATGTATTTAAAACATATATGTAAGTTCATCAGTCTCTGGCAGCCATAGTACAAACTTTGCTTAGTTTGGGGTCAGATGACCGTGTGTGAAAATGTCTCGAATTTAGAGTAGGTCGATGTGCCTGCGGTGGGACGTAAAAGACTCTAATGACGATGATACTAATATTAAAAATGCAAAAGTGACTTTGTTCGTATGTTTTTCTGTTTATTTAATTGTTTGGACGTTTGTTACGCTTTCACGCCCTGACTATTGAACCGAACATCATGAAATTTAGCATACACAATGTCAGAGGTACAGAAAAGGACTAAGGGTACCTTTCATACCCAAAATATTATCGGTTCCTGTGGGACAGCGGGTGAAACCGCAGGCGTAATTAGTTGTTGTATATAATTTAAGCTTATTTGGAAAATACTAGTAAGGGGTTGCCTAAACAAAAACTATGCTCTATTAAGCCTCTCCCTCGAAATGAGGTCACATTAGCCAAATATAATGTAGGATATCCCTTCATCATGAAAAATAATTAATGTTCCTTTTATTTTCAATTGCATACGAGTCTCAAACTCAAACATAAGAGTATCAAGTAGTCGTTTCATTCTGCAAGAATTCTTCAAATCAATTATGTTTTGGCTAAGCATATATTTATGTAGTTTGAATCGAATGTGATAGCTACATTCAGCCTAATCACACTAAAATATTATGAATGCAAAAGTTTGGATGGATGTTTGGTACTCAATCACGCTAGAACGGCTGAACAAATCTAGGTGAAATTCGGCACAGAGATAGACTATAGTTTGGAATAGGCTTTTTAACATTTTGAGCGAGAGTAATGCCGCGGAGCGCTGCTAGTATCCCATATGTAGCACACTGAGCGTTCAAAATAAAATAAAAAAGTGTAAAATGAATTAAAAAGGTGTTATAAAAATGTTCCCGGGCGGTGCAGCTGGGCGGTGCGCGGCGTAGGGCGGTGAGTAGGCAATCAACTCGTTCCGATTCCATTTGTCAATTGAATTTGCCTAGAGTTTATTGTTTGGCACATCGTTAAAAGTTTTTATTTGTTGTCCTGTCAGCGGGTAATAAATAGATGGATTTTTGCGTTACTTTATGCGGTGATAAAAATTGATAGGCTTTTTGTTCGACAAAAATTGCAATTTTATTACGGGTTTTGGGAAGTTTTAAACTTTTCTCTTCGGCGTTTTGTTTTGCATAATTTTCTGGACGGGAGTATAATAAATTGCGCTCAAATAAGGCTACACGCTGATTTATGCTGAGTACCTATTTTACGTTTTCACAGAATGTCTGCGCTCGGCTATTTCGGTACAGCACACAATTAGATCTAAATAAACAAATCTGTCTAGACACTTTCGAATTAAAACTTATCAAATAGATTTCTATAGAGCATTATACTTTACAATAATCGTATTATAATAGAATGTTAAACGATGTAAAACACGACGACTTCTCTATCATTTATTCATTCACAATGTCCACGATATTTATTTCAATTGCTCTTCATTCTATTTGTACCTGAGTTAGAATTTCTACTCCATTTTCTAAACATTTACAAAATTCGCGGTATTATTAAAAATCTGTTTGTAAAACGTCCTTGTCCTCGTTAAGGTAAAAAGCTCCAAGTTTCAAACCCTTGTGATATTCAAAGGGCTTATCAGCAATTGTCCTTCAGAAACCGGCAATTTTTCCGCTTTTACCGGTTTTCCTGCGGCCACGGTCCAACCTGCACCCCCTCCCTTCACTCGCAATTTTCTTAATTAAACTGTTCGAAAGTACCAAAGAATTAAGGCGGGGACCGCGCGTTATTTTAAAAAGTTCCCATTTCATAACTTCTTTAATTTCAGTCCCGGGGATTACGCGGCGCCCTGTTGAATATTCCATCTGGGCTTTATGCAGGTAGCTATAAAAGTTTTATCCTTTTAGAGTTCCGATTGCCGACATCTTTTTAGTTTTATCTGCAGTGGCAAGTTTTGTTGTATTTTAATTCTACAACTTTTGTTTGACTATAATTATTATTTTGCATTGTTTAGATAATAAAAAAGGGTATTAATGTTATATTTTCTAGTTAATACACGTGACACATAATATACTTTCTTCAGCAACATCAGGCAATGGGAAGATATAGTAAGAAGTAATAAGTATAATAAATTAAAAAGATTTAAGTGTAGATTACACTTAAATCTTAAAATATAACTACAAATACTTTGTATTTAGCTTCCATGGCAATCACCATCTTAGTGGTCCAAAAATACATTGTATACCATGATTTGTCACTGCGTCTCTGCCCAATTACATAAAGTTTGATTTGGCTCACTGCAGCTTATTTTGGCCAAATTTCAGCCGTGTAACTGTCAGCGGTTTCTAGCCGTGACGTCAGGGCTATTTCTGATGCTCAGACAAGCTCTAGGCCATGAATAGTTTACTGTGTTATTGTTCAAATTGGACAAATAAACTTGAGCCTGTTTGTGTAACCTTTGTCTGGTTAAGCCCAAAATACACCTACCTACTACTAAGAAGCTCCTGACTTTGTAAAGATTTTGTCAAAGTCGGGTTGTCGTACGTGATTAACTTTGCCAGAGGGTCAGATTATCTTCATGTTTAACTTCACCTCTTCAAATACTTTATATTATTTTGATAACAATCTTTTGACCCGTTTTCTTTGAAGAAACTTTGTCTAAGTCGTGAAACAAGCTTTCAACTCAGATTATGAGTGGTTTTGATACTGAATGCCTAAGTAAGAGTAAGATCTTTTGCAAGCGCTAAGGACACGTTGCTTATCTACAACATGGAGGATTTTGCTTTTGATCAACTTAGCACATCAATGTTATCTTTTATTTTATTACTAGCAGTGCTTCGCGGTAACACCCGCTATTATGCAGGATCTGTTAATTCTTACGTGATAAAAAGTGGCTTCTTAATCTTGGGTTTTTTTTTCTACATTCTATACTTCACTCAAATTGGTAAAGTGTGGAGAAATTGCGAGCATATAATTATGTTGTATTATGTGTATTAATAAATACGATAGTTTATGAGTGTACACTCATAAACTATCGTATTTATTTAATATAATTTTTATGGTAACTGCGTTATAAAGTGGAAGTAATTTTGTGTCGAAAATATTCATAGAACTGTTTTGTCCCTTAGTAAAACTTTTTTTCATAATTTCCTATCCCACGTCTCACTATGAAGACATCAGGCACTACCGTAATGCGTTTATCGATCACCATCACCATATTTATGGCACTCGACGCCGTAAATATGACGTCACAGCCATCCCGCGCTCAGAATGTAAATAGCGCGTACTTATCCCACTTTTTGCCAAATATCCAAACAAATTTATTCAGAAAAAAGACGAGGTAGAACAAACGATGTTGGGACAGAACGTCTGGGCTTGGAGTCTCGATTTGGATGGACAGTGTCGGACCCCGGGGAGAGCGGCGGATTCAGGTCGACGAATTAAATGTTTGTTTTCCAAATTAAACTTCTATTATGAATGTGTATTATCGAATTATAGTAAGTACTCGTACTGGCATGGAAGGCAGTGTGGTTCGTAGCATAGCAATACAATATCTAAAATGATTGATGTTTTAGGTTAATGGATTACAGTTTGGAAATAGAATACGATACTCTTAGCTATTATTAGCAGGTTAAAATAGAGCAGGCATACATAATTTGATATACATAATCGATAATTTAATGTATATAATGGATTGCAAAACTTTTTCTTGCAAAATAAATGAATATTTCACACAGTTATGTGATCCAATCCAACTAGACAGACATAACACGATTGTTCCGCATCAATCAAACGCGTCAGAGGTCGAATCACGCGCGACCCGCTCAGCTCTAAATGATAAATCATAAGGATTTTCCCCGAAAAACTGACTGGGACAGATATTAAAAATCATCTCCGTCAATCCGGGATCCCGGAAATCACGGAGTCGGGCGTAACACGGTAAACAAGCATTATGGCCGGGGAGCGGGCGGGGGACTCGGAAGAATCCGGGACATAATCGAGTTATGAGAGAATTGACAGATTGGAATGTTTTGTGGAAATAAGCGGGGAGTAGAATTTAATTATAAGTACTCGCAGGTTGCGGGGAAGGCGGAGACACACGGCTTTTATTTAATAAACTTTATTGTTGTTTGTATTGATAACAAAGAGAAATCTCTTTGTTATCAAAATAAAACAAAGTACAAAACACAAAGCGAAGAAATACATCAAATCAAAGTTATGGCGAGAGTAATACCCAAGTATTGAAGTTAAATTTTTATTCCAATGAAGTAATTAAATATTTTTTTTCATGGCACTTCTCCGAGCCTTTACTCGACGAGGTTTTTACAGGCTATATTATTTTGTTTAACTAACCCTCTTAGTCTGCGGTATTATTTAAGTAATAAGTTCTTAGTCGTCACTTAAAAATGTCTCCTAATAGAACGTAAAACAGAACTGCCGGCTGTTAAAATAATGGAATAAATTCTCCGTTGATTTAATTTAGCGAAGACTCTTCCGGCTTCTGATTTATGAAACTTGAAAGACTGCGATCGTTCAAATTCCGTCGCTACATCTGCTTAACTTTAATCGAAATTATTCGAATGAACTCGTTCCTAAAATCGATTCCGTATCGAGAGATGACCCCGCCGGAAGAATGCAGGGTCGGCTCGAAGCTCCAGAGATTGGAAAGATTTATCCCCGGAAGTTGGGAAATAACAGGGATTTTTGACACGATATAACGAAAAGAAGCTTGTTGCTTCGTGCATTATAATAGGGATTCCGAACTGAGTTATGAATATGAGACGGGCCGGGCAAAGTTTCGTATGATAAGGTTTTCAAAAGAAAATCGAAATATCAAGCGACATGGAAACGAGTGTCACGTTTGATGGCCAAGATACCGCGCGTCACGCGATACCTCGGCGGGGGAAGGTTTCTTTGAAGACGTGCATTCGAAGTGATAGATCAGTCACTGATACATCTTTACTGGATTTACACTTGACTGGATATTATTATATCAAACATAGAAGAACCCAAAAAAACAATATTACAAAATGAAGACTAAGGGAGTTTGCACACCAAAGTCCCTGACAGCAGCTGACATGATGCAGGCGACGATATTTTTGCGACATGACTGTGTCAGCTGGCCGCCGACTACTACTCGTATCTAAAGAAACCTTGCAATCTAAAACCAGTTATACCGTTGAGACGGCAGAAGGTTATGTACATAGAAAAATATATACGAGTACATAATGATTTTATACCCTAGAAACATCTTTCTTTCTTTTGGAAAGTCGGGTAAAACAGAGTTACCATTTACTTTTTAAAATGGGTCTAAGTATTTTACATTGCTCCTTTTGTAGTAGCTTACCTACTCTCATAACATGTGTATCCTCATATACTCGTACCATGGAATACTTATATGCTCTGTTCTATGTCTGGGTGTTAATTATCTATTTATGTTGTATTTAAAAATATATATGTATTGGTTCAGTCTCTGGCCGCCATAGTAAAAGCTTTGCTTAGTTTGGGGTCAGACGACCGTGTGTGCAAGTGTCCTAAATATTGTCATTATTATAATTCACAGCTGCTACTTCCACCTGTACCTAGTAACAACTAATTTCCCCTAGCATCACATTAAAAGGATATTAATTAGTAACAAAATAACTGGAATAACAACTACAAGCTTCGTAAATAACAGGAACTCCCCGAACTCCCCGCGGACACAAATTGGATTCGAGATAATGTTACAAGACTGAAGGACGAGCGGGTAGAGGTAACTCGACCTGATATTGGTTATTCTACTGGCTACCTGCATGTTGCTGCTTATTTTGATGGAGCTTTTGGTATGATCTAATGTCTGACAAAAGAAATATCAGTCTATGACTCAACTGACTATAATTATCGCAAAGCTGCACCCCGCGGTTTCACCTGCGGTCCCCCAGAAACTTTAGATTTTTTTGGGATAAAAAGTACCCTTTGTACTGTACCCCTGACAACGTGAATAGAAAATTACATGATAATCAGTTGAGTAGTTAAGGCGTGAAAGCGTAACAAATAAACAAACTCACTTTCGCATTTATTATATTAAAAGAAGGATGACCTCGGTTTGAAAGTTACAGCTTTTAGATAACGGTAATGACGTGCTCTCCAAAACGTTGTAAGGATCCCCTTTTCCTCGAGTGTGTCGATTATTATGACTGATTGTACTACTTCGGGGTACTTACTATTGTTATAGGTTTTAGCTCGCTCGAGATTCTCAGTAGGTTTATGGCTTTGGTTAAGGTGACGAACACTAAAAAGTAACTTTGCATTGGCTAACGATTTTCTATCACCATTTCATTTAGAAAATAGATGACGTAAGAGTAAAAAGGGATAAGAAAAAGCAGGATAAGATACTGATGACCCTCGAAATAACTTAGAAATTATCCTGTTATTATGGATTAATTTGAGAGCTATAATGCAGACAATTTCTCTAATGGAAGGATTTTTCAATTTGCTTTGTCATCAATTAAAGAAATAGGTCCAATCCAAAGAGACCCCTTACGAATGCGGTTATTTTTAATAGCTCTATTTGCTCTTTAAGGGTTAAAAAAAACATGGTATAAGATATAGTAATTTGATCTCACATGTGAATTTCTTCACAATCTGACGAATACTTTTTGAGAAATTCGAGAAACGCGTTTGTATGCAAATTTCATACTTCCGTGCGCCCTTTAGGTAGGTAATCAAATAGATTAATGACTGCGCTACGTACTCAACATTCATAGTTTTACAAATGTTAGCTTGATATTTAAACAATTTTGGAAAACATTGAATAACAACGGAAACGTTCAAATTTGAATAAAACCATTTTCAATCTCGGTGTATAAATATTTAAGCCAACTGAGTCCACAAAGTACTGGAATTCGAGTGCTGCGATATTGAAGTGATGGTAAAAAATTATTGACTAAACATAGTTTTGGATTTCGTATTATAGAATTACATACAATACACTTAAATTATCCTTAATATTATTCTATAAAAGTTGTATTAGAAATTATTATGTTCAAAGGTTATGTAATCCAATTTTGATAAAGGCATTACTATAAATCTGTTCTAGCATTGATTGCGAGCAGCCAAGACTCCGAGGAAGGGACTGTATGGAAAAGCCGGGTGCCACCATCTAAGATAAGTAAATCTACCGAATTCGGAACAATTCCGTTACACGAGCGATTGAGTCGAGGTCAATTCATTAGGGAATATCGGAAGCTCACCTTTTTCCAGCGATAAAACAAATCCGCACTCCGAGGGCATTGTTAACTTTCGATTTTATCTCGTAGGTCTGATTTCTCCCTCGCAAGACTGTTTACACGAAATATTGCTCAACCCGTAAAGTTTGGCCTAACTCAATTTGTAGATTATAGGTACCTGAAACTTTGGATGACTTATCAATTTGTGAAATTGAAAATAAAAAAGAGTGTAAAGGTAACTGCTTATTAGCGAGGATCGATGGCGGTGCGGAGAGATTACCGGAGGAGATTACAGTCGAGTTAGTTCTCAAGTCGAGCTTTCATTATATTAATCCGTTCGGCGGAACCCGAGGCGACCGCGTTATTACCTATCCGCGACTATTAAATCCCGCTCCTGAAACTTTCCCATTCATAACTTGTTTAATTTCACAGTGAAGATCTCGGAGCAACGTTCCCGTAATATGTTCCCGGTGAATATTTTATCCCGGGACGGGGGCAGGTACGAACTTTACCCTTTCTTTCTGCCACTTGTTCGCGCGAATTCGCGACTTTTAATATTGCGCGGGACTTTTATAAGGCGAAGGTTTTACCTTTAGACCTTGAAGTAATGGCGCTTCGGTTGGAGGGTTATCAAAAAGTTTCTGTTTAGTTACGAATGCATATATTATTATGAGATGGGTGAACTTGGAGAGTAATGGAGAGTGGAACATGAAAGGTGAGATGTTTCTTAGATCTTGTGCAACATGAATACTCGACAGCTCGAAACTTGGTTAATATTGTTGACGTGTATGTATTTATGTTGATCTTAAGTAGCGTTAGAAGAGAAACCTTCTAACTGTTTCATAACTTTAAAGACTTTTTTATAATAACTTCAAAAGCAGGATCATAGTGAGAGAATCAGCAAACAGGCCTAACGTAGTGATGTACCGCGCCCGTGATGCTGTGCTGGTAGCGGACCGTCAGTCAATAGCCCAACTGTAGATTTAATAACAAACCAGTCAGTTGTTAAAGCTGACCTCTAACGTTTTTATACGAAAAAAGCATAGCTATGCGTTTGATCCCGGAGCAAAATGCAAATAAACGTTGAAAAAATCCCTACAATTCGTATAAAATACTTGGACTGAACGTGGCTAAATTAAAAACACAGATTACTGTTAACCAATAGATTAACTACATTGATTTTACCTTACTGACCGTCTTAGTCTCAGTGAAGAACGACCATACGTTAAAAGAATAATCCCCAAATTTCTCTAGGTATCTTTTTCTTGGAATATAATTCAATAGTTGCGACGTTTTTGGGTCCGTCCGGCAAGTTGGAGACGTGGTGTGACCCGCGGACCCGCTGACCTGCAAAAAAGGACTGTCAGTTAGGCTAAACGAAAAAAATAGGTTTATTTTTGCGTTTATTTAAGAAACGCCGAAAAACCAATTCTTAAAACAATCACAGTCTAGTTTAAGGCTAAAGAGTATTTAAAGGTTAATTTCTAATTTCTTAGTAATTAATTACTAAAAACGAGAGCATTAACATCTATCTTCTCTCTCTTGAAAAACGATAAGATATACAGTTTTTAGTTAACAAAAATTTCATCTCCTATCACAATTTTCGAATATTAGTGCAAGTTTATTTTGTTTCTATATTAAAATAAAATGTTTTATAGAACACAATACGTGATGCTACCTGCATTTAAATCTCTACCAACCGATAGTCAATTTCTTTGTAACGAAATTGCATTTAAAATTCTTTCCACACCCGTCAAGACTTATCGCCATCTTATTCCGTCACTCGTCTCGTCCCCTCCCCACGGCTAATTTCTCTTCCATTCGATCTCCAACTTATCTCTCATAACATCTGCAAGCAAATTTCCCGATACCTCCTGCGAAGTATATAACATTCACACTTTGCTACGTTTCCAGGCGCTATCTCGACCAATTTATCTGCCTCCGCGATAAAGTAAAATACACGTCAAAATCGAGTTTACGTCTAAAAACCAATTTGGATTATCTGATTTGCGAGTTTATATATAAAAAATGGTTTTTGTGATGCTTTGGTGCCGTGCTGGTTATTGTTGATCTGTTGTCGCCTTGTGTTGTTGTGAGTATGTCTCCATCAACATCGATCAGCTGTTGTTTTGCAGATGGTCAGTGAAACAATGCTCATATAGTTCGTTAAACACAGCTTTATGTTTTACGAATTATAATTCTACTAATTTACATGTTCGTACAAACGGCGAATACAGACAGACAAAATGATTTACTACCTAATTTAGTACTCACATTAACCGGTGTATGGCGACAGGCTCGCCCCGGTTCACACTTAGGACTGAATATCATCAGGCAAAGTGTGAGTGGTGGCTTACAACTCTGCCAACCCTGTCGGGGAAAAGCGAGCAGATATTTTATGTAACATGTTAACATAACATAACATGTTACATTTAACTATGAGTGTTACTAAATGAGGTAAAAAGATTCGTCTTAAACACACTTTGACCGCTTAGCTAAAAACATTTAGAAAAATGGTACTCGTTTTTTACGTTTAAAGAAATTAGTTACTTAATTTAATACAACTGAAAATGAAACAAGCAATTCGGGCATGAAAATTCTCTGTATTTAAAATGAAAAACGTTAAAACAGT
The DNA here is from genome assembly GCA_911728515.1 of Peribatodes rhomboidaria. NCBI lineage: Eukaryota > Metazoa > Arthropoda > Insecta > Lepidoptera > Geometridae > Peribatodes > Peribatodes rhomboidaria. The sequence continues at coordinate 18,103,895 of OU452169.1, forward strand.
CATTTTGATATATAAGTTATTTTTTTAAACTACGAGGCTTGTTTTAATTGCTCTAATTGGCTCGCAATTTGAGTAGCCTTTGATAAATTAATTGGCTAGCTTTAGAACAAGTTGAATTAAATAAAACACAAACTCGATTGTACCTTATCGTATCTGCTGCGATCACAATCGTGTTCGAGAACCGTTGTTCAATATCGAGTAGTTTTATCGGCTAGGGTTGTCGTGAGCTGTTCTTTGAGTTATAAAATCTGATTTGTGTCTTCCTGATACTTCATATAAGTGCCTACTACAAACGGTAATAGCCTAATACAAATACATGTAAAACATTTTTATCTACCTCACAGTATTCACTCATGTAAGTTTCCCAGCCTGTACTTTTTCAACAAAAACCTCATTACAATGAAACCATTATTTCAATAGACATCGCAATATCATCGTTAAACATCTTTAATGGATCTCTGCCGCGGTGCCTTTCCGTTACTTAACACGACTACTATTTTTCTTGTGCAATATCATTTTAAAATTTGTCTATAAACTTACTTATGTTATCAAGTGGTAAAGTTTAAAAGTTTGAATTTGGGTAATCTCCAAAACTACTGGTCCGATTTCAATACGTAAGTAATGCTACATAATCAGGGACTTCCATAAGCTATGAAACGCGAGCGGATTCGCGTGCAGATGAGCAGGCGTATAAACGTAAAGACTATTCAATTTCATCCAAACATCGAATGATCTTATCTCTGAGATCAACAAGATCCATTTTCTATCAGCCCTAGCCGTTCGGAGATGTCCCCTTATTTCGTTTTTAATCCCCGCGCGTATCAACTCGAGTCACGTATCGCGTATCTCGCGCGGATCGCTCGCGATCGTTCGCCGCGATCGACTTAGTTTTATGTTCGTTTCGAACGTATCATTAACGTGGGCACGACTTGGGGAATCTTTAGTAACTGCTTGTTTGCCGCGGGGAGTACGTGACGGGAGATACGGGACTCAGATTGCTTGTAATAATTTATTGGCGCAACAAATACGTTTGCAAGTGTTGTTTTTGTATGAAATTGATGATTTGTAGTTTGGTAATTAAACTGAGATGTTTTGATTTTTTTCGTTATTATAGATGGCAGGCAATAAAAGGGAGAACTGCGTGCTGATAATTATAATGAATGTTGTTTGACTATAATTGTGGACAAAAGATTCAAGAAAAATTAAACATTAAGCAGAATTTAACTTTAAAATGTGTTGTTAGTGATAACAATTTGTTTCAAAAATTTTTTTTTTTTTTATGATTTATAAAACGGGAATTACTCACGTACGATTTAGTCGATTATTGCGACTATAGTTTCAACCGCATTCGGCGGTCTTTATCAAGGCGATTGCGCGCACGCGGCTGCGCCTCGCATACCACAGATTATTTATTTGTTACTGGTTTATCTTCCAAGCAAGGTAGAGATTTCATTTTATCTTACTTCCGTACCACTCTTGGACTCCTTACCTAAAACTCTAAATGATAACTTATTATCACACTGGAATGAACATCGCATAAACGAGCAGAAATGAATGAATTTGCTAAAAAATCTATAACAAAGAAGAGAAAATTAATTACAAGCAATATCACTCGTAAGCAACGAACCCAATTCTCAGCAACAAGATCAAACATAACCCCTCGGAAGCCGGTAAGGCACTTGTCCCGGCGAGGTGGACAGACGATAAATTCGGGATAAAAGCGGGAAAATCCGTGGGCGAGGCGATGCTCGGCCCGCGCCGGCTGATCAACATCGATAAGGACGGACCTAGTCGCGCTAGACGCCAGTTAACAAGCTTCCTACTTAAGAAACTATTTAACACATTTAATTAGACTATCAGCTAAAACTAGTGATGTACGTGATGTGTAGTGCGGACACAATATCAAGAAAGACAGCAATGGAGTTCCGATTCGCCTTTTGGGTACAGAACCAAGATCACCTGGGATAATAATAGGGTTCCAAGTGATATAATAGACATCTAACATGCTCGTGCATGCGATTAGAAGGCTTAAATAATATATAATAATAATAAAACACGACCCTAAAACATAGTGTAATCTTTATTTAGGACTAATAGAATTAACATCATGCAATCTTGTCATCACAATACATGAGTAAGTGTTGCATAGAGTTGGACAAACAGGCAAACTCAGTGTCCAAAGAACGGAACAGCAAGAAATTACTTTACGCGTAGCGGTCGTCGTAGCACGCTACGTATACGTAGGCGTAGGTGCTACGAGTTAGCGAACTAGTTTCTTTCACTTAATAGTAACGTTAGCATGGCCATTGGTGCGTTAATATTTCAAAAAAACTTATTTCACAAGTGATGTGGAATATAGTGAAGATTAGAATAAAATAATGTAATTTTATAGATTTAGTTGTTCAGAAAATTAAGAAATAATACAAACATATACAAACAAAGATCTAATACAACTGAACAATTTGACTATTTTATAATGTGTTAATATGTATAATGTGTAACCATTAAGGTCGTAGAGGCCTTAGCGTAGTAAACTTGTTCCGTGTGTTTTTAACCGCGTGAATAATTCCATTAGAGTCACTTACAGTTAACTCTTTCATTGGTGAGAGGGTTCTTACTTCTTGTAGTAAGTACAATAGCATAGCAGGTACAGGCAGTCAATAGGCGCACGAAGTGTACCTATGCATTTACTTTATGAATTTTATCACATTGGCAGGATTCTAACAATTTTTGTACTTTTTTCGAGAAGTTTAGTTATTTTAGAATCGCATGTTTTTAAATAAAACTATTAAATAATTATTTATCTTATGGAAAATTAACAATATTAAACAATCTTATGACTAACTTATAATATCAGAGACCGATCCGACAGCCATAGAAACTGTAATCATGAACATTGTGAGAACACACGGTAACACAAAGACCACACTTACAGTTACACTGTACCTACAGTTAGTCAATTAGCAAATTTAAATGCATACTTGCTAAAAAGTATGGTTGTTTTCTACAGTTTGTACCTTGATAGGGTTCTCTCTCTACGAGTAGGGTGAGAGGTCAAGCGACCCCGCGTCTCGCAGTTTACGGCGACCGGGCCACCGACGCAGGACTTTAAATTGGTGAATAATTGCTCCGGGGAGGAAAGGAACGGGAATTGTGTTACTGGATCTCGGAGATATAGCGATTGTCTCCGTGTTTTAGTGCTTCTTTTAAATAGTTTATTTATTTAGAGAATTTGGGGCTAGAAACCGTCAAAGTGTATCTTAGTAGAAGGAGCGTCTTAAATAATGTATTTGCTGCCTTGTTTTTCCAAGAGCACCGTAATACTATTTCTGATTGTTTTTGCATTTAAAAACCTGAAGATAAGAAACTTTTTCTTCGAGTACCTTTAATAATAATTGTTTATTATACTCGTAGATAAGCGTGTACATCTCAGCAGTCAGCTAAAGACTAGAAGAAGCGGTAGAACTGTTAATAAATATTTCTTATGATTTGATGCTTCTTCAATTATAAATACTTCAGCTATCTCTAGACCTACTTCTTATAGTGATTTGGACATGTTCATCTTTTTCTTGGAAGGCCACCTTGACGCCTGCGGTAAGTTAAGATAACAGACCACTCTATTTCTAGAGTTATTACAAAATCTGGGAGATTGTTCCTAGAAACACTAACACCTATAGCTATACAGCTCTCTAATGACAAATTCTTTGATCTTTCAACATAAAATAAATTATTACATTATTCTCTTCCAGCATTCTGTTTTCAATTAAACTGTTCCCTTTGTATTTTCTTTACTCGGCCGGATAATTAAGCCAATAAGCCTTCAGTGGGAGGATCAATTCCCGTTTTATTTGTTGTCCCGAAACAGAGTGGCTTTGACCTCATTTAGTTAAACGCCGGCCCATTAGGAGGACACCCGGTGAGTTATCGATTCACGATGCTAAGGGAAAGTCTTTCATGTAATAAATATCACATTAATTATTAGGCTATTATTACGCACCACACAAATCTGAAATTATAGCACTAAAATCTTGACTATCTTATCTTGACTAATAAAACTTGCAGCAAGTTTGCTTATAATAAAGACAATTTTTAAATATTACAACCCCTTTATTTGTTAAAGTTAAAGATCTACTTCCTATTTTTTTTTAATATGAAAGGCAAGATAGAAAATAAGAAGTGTCCAATATGATTCACAGCTACAGTAAAATAGATAACTCAAAATAAAATTTTGTTATAGAAAAAAATAAATTTTCCAGGATACTGGGAAAATGTTATTGTTTACCCGAGCGTATCTAGATTGTGTTAAATTACAAAATGGTTAAAAATTACCTTTGTTTTCCGACGCTGTACCTTCATCTGTTAGGTTTTAATTAAGATCTTATCTCCAAGTATTTTATAATTGTAATTAAACCGAGGATGTGTGGGGTGTCAAAAAAGGTTATGAATTGGTTTGGGATACTTCACGCATCAATTACTGGAAAACCCCCTATGTACATCTAGATGGGATATGTATCTAGATGGAGTATCTACTCCAAGTACGTTTTTGCTCACGATCATAGGATATTAGGCTTCATCCTAAGCGGCTGATTGTTTGCGCTCAGTTCGTCACCCTATATATTTTAAACGGAGTGCCCATTATCATGTTAGCCCGGAAGACGTCCACTGCTAGACAAGGACCTCTTCCAAGAATCTCCACAACGACCGGTCTTGCGCTGCCCTCATCCAGCCCGCGCGACCCTCACCAGATCGTCGGTCCACTTTGTGGGAGGCCTTCCCACGCTGCGTCTTCCGCTTCGTGGTCGCCACTCGAGAATCTTTGTGCCCTATCGACCGTCGATTCTGCCAGCGATGAGCCCTGCCCACTGCCACTTCAATTTCAATGGAGGGTGTCACTTGCTGACTAGTGGCTGATTCGCATTTTTGTATTTGCTACAGTTTGCCGTTTGCTTAACATTGAGTTTGTCCAGTACGCGACTTTCAATCAGCCAGCGGACAGTCAGCCGCTCACAGTTTGTTAAATCAAGACGAAGTTACAATAGAATGTCGTTGTCTCATTTTTTCCATATTTTAAATTTTTAACAAAATTATGATTAGCTCATATTATTGCATATCATGGCATATTTATTTGTATGTTAATTAGAGAGCCAATAGGGCACGACTTACATTTTTCTCTCAAAAAAATATCACAGGAAAAAGCCTTGTTTCTCTTTTTTTTCTGAGTATTAGTATTTTATGTAAATGTAATATATAAAAGTATGTTAGTGTGTTCGTCTGTTTTCCTCTCACACCTAAAACGCGAATGGGATTGCAAAGATTTACTGCACAGAGATTTGGAGGAAGGAAATTTTAAAGAAATTCTCTGATAACATCGAAAAATACAAACGGTAGGTATTGAAAACGTTGTTTCTTTGATCCATTAAAATTAAATGACGATAGGCACAGTAACAGACACAAGACCAAAGAACCAATGTTGATCGATATTATCCTTCAGTTAACATTTATGAAAATCATTAATGCATGCTATAATGGATGGTTCGAATCACCAACAGATCATCAATATGGTGTTTGGACATATAAATATGAAACACAGTGAAAGAACATTGATATTTTTACTGACAACATCGTAAGTGTTACAGCGTATTTACACACATTTACAGTTTCAAATCGATTATTTTATGTTTTAAAATGTCTATTTTACTTTTGGTATTAATTTGTTGGCATTCTATTGTCTATACTATAATTTATTATTTGATGTTATACTATATTACTATATCTATAAATACTAATATCTTAAAGAGGTAATATTTTTGAGTTTGTAAGTTTGCTTATCGGGGAAAATATTCCGAAACTACTGAACCAATTCTAAAAAATCCTTCACAACTAGAAAGCTGCATTATCCCTAAGTGACACAGGCTATTAAATTTGAGAAAAGGCTTAAGCGAAAATAAAATACTAGCTTTTGCCTCTGAATAAAATAAGAGACAGACAGGATACGGCGACTTACCAAAAGTAAAAAACTGCAAGCTTTCTTTACTGTCGAACCTTATACAATGTTTACTCCTTGATTAAATTCGAAATTGGCTTCAATAATCTAAACATAAATATCTCCTAACCTTTCAGAAGTGATCCCCAATAATCGCGTTTAAAAAGAAAGCCCATTGAATCCCATAGTCATGAGTTATTCCGTGCCATTGAGTAGATTATTTATATGCCGATGCTCGATCTTTATTAGGTGCTCCGTTTCTTGTAATTCTCTTTTTCTCTTTCTTTTAACACCATCATTATCTGATTTGCTTCTGTGCAATGAATCGCTACGGAGAAACTGTAAAGAAATCTACAAAGTAAGACTGAAAGTAAACAAAAAAATTGAACTGTTCAAGTAAAAGTTTTTTTTTAAATGTACCTATTATTAAATATTAAGGAGTCTACACAACAAATTTGCGGACCCGCTGACACAGCCCGCCGAGATGACCTGTGCGCCTGTGCGGCTAGATTTCTTTACATTCTTTTCACTCGATCCAATTTGATTGACCAATCACATTAACCAAACTCAAGGTCATTGGTTGAATGAATACCCGTACCTTAAATCTCTTATTTTTATCTGCAAGATACAATTCAATTGCCAATGTAGTCGAAATTGGTCGTAACATTGTATCGTGTGGATGGGGTTTCAGAAATATGGGCACCGATACTATGAAACATACCCACCGACATCATGTCGGTGCCTGTCAGCGACGTGTGACACCCTCAGAGATTGAGCTACGTATTACATACTCAGGCACTCTCGTACACCATTGTTTATTTTCAAGCAATGTAGTAGCCAAATGTAAATTTTATACTAATTGTAGATTTTGTTACGTTTGAAATTTTGTGTTATGATGTTGATGTTGACAGTTGTTACTCAATCACGCAATCCACAACTGAACGGCTTAACTAATCACGGGGGAACTAATTTTAGTAAATCTTAGTTTAGAGGTAGCTTATACCCTGAATTACCACATAGGCTACTTTGAATCCCAAAAAATTAACAGTTCCTGTATGATAACGGGTAAAACCACGGGGCACAGCTAGGTCTCAATTAAAAAAAGTATACTACTCCTTTTAACCAAAACTCTTCTGCACGACTTTCCCAGCCAGCATCGCTTTAGTTGGCATCCGTAATTTTCTTAATTATACACTTAGTGAATGGAAATGCCCTCGCTATTCAACATAGGGCGCCCTTTTTGTTCGTCCAATGAGTTAACGACAGTTTTATGTGGATAGTTCTGCGGAGAGGCGGAACTGCACGAGTTAATTATTTGTAAGGAAGGTGGGAGAGGTCACAGTATGGCGCGGGCTGCGCGGTTGATTACGAACATAAGAACCGAAATGATGGCGTTTAAAAAGACATCAGAGGTGGGGATAGAGTTTGTGGATGGGTGCATGAGGAGCCTTAAATATTTGCGTCAGAATTTTCAAGTTGTGTCTCTGGAGTTTATATATTTCCGTTAATTCCTTTTTCATAGTTCATGTCACAAATCAAATTTTTAATGATCTCATTACCTACTGGGCTGCCTATTTGCCATAAGTTTGAATGTGATAGATTGTTAATAAATTCTTTCAGATACTACACCAAATAACAAGGCTAAAATTGTTTTTCAAAGAGTAAAACTTGGGAGTTTTCCTCCATTCCCTAAATGCCTATTTAGGACTAAAATCGCTTTTACTTGTGTTCGGAACCCGAGTAAAGGTTCTTTGTGTTATGAAAATTTGAATATCTAAGGATCGGAAAGCATTCGCCGTTCTAGAACAGTCTCCGGACCCTCATAGATTTGAAGATATCTCTGTCGATTTGTAAAGTAAGGTGTACTGTATCAGCCTTGTTCGTGCGTGTCCATTGTTCAGTTTTACTAATTCAGCCTCGGAAATCCTAACTATTGTTATTTACAAATGAATATAGTATAACAACAAAAGTGAGTCTGTTCGTTCGTTTGTTTATTTTTTACGTTTTAACTATTCAACTGATCATCATGAAATTTTGCATACACGTTGTCAGGGGTAAAAACAAAGGACGTTTATTATGATACTTGTCATCCTGAAAATAATAACGGTTCCTATGGGCTGCGGGTGAAACAGTGGGGCGCAGCTAGTTGAACTATATTTAACGCAAAATAAGACAATAAAATCGAATAGCAGGATATCACGAAATTCAAATACAACTCGTGAAAGAATGGTTGCTATATATGAAGTTTAATATTAGCCAAAATGATGCAATTAGTGTTCTTGCTCTTTAGTCTAGTCATAATATGTATTCTGTGAGTCCAATGTCATAGTCTTTTTTTTTAAATAAACTCGTTGTAAAATTGCTGTATTAAGCTGTATTACGCTTATTGCAGTAGTGGCAGCTATTAAATTACCAACACGATGGCACGATGCTTCACCATGGTAAGCGGTAATAATCCGCGGCAACCCGTAACCAACCGACATCTCCCGCGAACAAATATTGAAATACCAACTTTAAATGGAATTTTGATTCGATTTCTTAGCGCCAAATTATAATTTCAAATGAGCCAGGAGATGAAAAATCCGGATCGGACCATCAAAGTTTCCAGGAGGCTCTCAAATACTTCGTCAGGGATCGCTTTATGTCTAAACTGACTTTTAATGTAGGTAACGTAAAGTTTTAATGTAATACATATTGTGTGGGCTCCATTTTGGAGTTTTATAATTTATTTATATAGACTCGGTAATGAGTTTCATGTAGATGGCGACTTCGATCGCCTTTAAAACTTCACTGAACAAGTCAAGGTTTCTTGACTTTCGATTAAATTAAAACGCTTCCAAAAAATAGGCTCACACGATAATTGAAAAGTATATTCAACTTCATGGAAATTTAGAGTTGGGACTTACGAACAACGGGGCGGATTTAGGTCGAAATAAATAAAGTGACCGAAAATACTCCAACTAAACTGGCTTTAAAAAATTGTGCCGATGCTTTACGAATTCCAGCTGGTTCTAAACCGGGCTTATCTCCCATATCTGTACCGCGTCATACAAAATGCACGAGCGACTGGGGAGCGATCTACCACTTTTTAAATTTTATTTTTCGAGCTCGGATGGACTCCCATATTTATGTGTTGACTATGAATGTTTGATGCTCCGGTAGATAGCTTGGCTGCTTGTTTTGTTTGAAGATTTCAGAAATACATTTGACGAACAACGAGTCGTTTTAAGTTTGAGTTTGGTTTAGGGAGATTGAAAATGATATCACTATATCCCCCTTACCAAAAAAAATATCCTCAGAATGGTCATACAGTGTTTTGTATTTTCCTTTCCTTCAAATTTTAAAACTCGATTGAAAAAGACAAAACACTGTATAAGTATACAGAGGATATACATTGTACAAAGTGATATTGCAAAGGGGATGTGAGTATGACATATAAGTATTCTGGAGCTATTCTACGTTTATTAGGAAGGAATGTCTTTAGTAGTTTGGTAGTTATATTACTCTGTTACTATATTTACCCTCTTTTTGGTCGGTATAAAATAAAGAAGTTATTTTCAACTTGAAACCCTTGAAGCACTTAAGTACTATGTAAGGTTTCGCAGCTTTCCATCCTGCCTCCAAACTTTAACAATAGCCACATTTTAATCAAGCCAAAACGGAACCAAATGAAACAATTAAGATCGACTTCTCAAGTTTGGAGTGGATTCGGTATCCTCTGTACGAAGCCCATTAAATTCTTTGAAACAATCCGCGAGATGGTCGACTGGCCCGAAATTGCCGAATGGACGGAGTCGGCAATTTCGAATTGCAGAGTTTAGCTAAAGTTTCGTCCAAAACGTGGACAATGAGTTGAAGATTATTAAGCGTTAATTGCTCTAAATCACAAGCCACAGTTGCTTCCGAAAACTTTTAAACTGTAAACTGGAATCCCATCACACTTCACACTTTTATCATAAATTCGAAAGATTGGGTAGATGGACGGATGTATGGATGTTTGTTACTCAATCAGGCCAACGCGGCTGAACAGATCTGGGTGAAATTTGGCACACAGATCGACTATATTTCAGAATCGCATATAGGATTATGTGGCCTTTTTATCCATGGATGGAACGCAGTTGTTTAAAGAACAGTAAAAAAAAATATATTTAAAAGGACTCCCATAAAACAAACGTGATTTATTTGCCGTTTTTATAGATAATGGTACGGAACTCTTCGTGCGCGAGTCAGACTTGCACTTGCCCAGTTTTTTAAAATGCCTTACAAAATACTTATGTCACTATACTACTTTAACTATTACAAATACACATACAAAATTACCGTTACGACAAAATCTAAATATTTGTCGGTACCGTTATTAATAAAGTTCTGAAGTTACTGTCAACGATTTGAAATACAAAGTACGTACAAAGCACACCTTTGTAAGGAAATGCCGTGGCATCACAAACAACCTGCACCTACATAACTGTATCGTTTTCATTTCCCTGTAATAACGTATTCCCGGGAAACATGCGATGTAATGCAACTTATTTATAATATATGGCTACTGTTTACTATATGGCTACCGTGCAGAGGCGAACAGTGACTCATATCTACTCGGCATGCTGATATCGGGAAGTAAAAATCAAGATCTCGATTCTTCTATGAGCAATTGTTTTTAAGTCGTTATTGAATTGTCTAATTTTAACCCACGAAGCAAAAACGACGGGGTGTTATAATTTTCATGTGTCTATGTGTGTGTGTCGGTCTGTGGGATCGTATATAGCTCCCGAACGAATGAACCGATTTTGATTTTTTTTTTGTTTGAAAGGTTAATTAGGCGGGACTTTTCGTAGCTATATTTGATGACAATCGGTTTCGGTTTTTTTTTTATTTAAGACTTGTTGACACTTCTGACATATAAAACGTGTCAATTTGGGGCAATTCATTACCAAATAAAAAAGTTAATAGAATTGGGGGGCTGCTGCGTAGAAAAAAATCATTGACAAAGACCAAATAATATTTAAAAAAGTGTTTTTGGCGTTCGCAACAACTGACTCAACACTAACTTCATAAAAAAAATTAAGAACATAAAACGTAATAACAAAATGTTTCACTCTCAAAAAATTCCTCCTCTACAAATTCGCAAGTACAAAAACTTTTCTTAAAAACATAATACCCGTAAAACGATTGTTATTACAAAGCCGCTCAAGTTATTCTTAGCTCCAGTTTTGTCTTAAGTACCGTTACTGTTTCCATTTGTACGATTTATATAACAACTGTGATTTGTTCCTCAAAACCTGCATGTAGGCACGTTAATGAATATATTAGATTAAGCTTTTGCATCGCGGTCATTAAAAAGTTTGCTGCAAAAACCCGCTAATTTGTTTTTAATCACTACTCTGTTTTAGCACGTTTCACTACGACTCGGAGTGTTTTGATGTATTTAAGTTTAGAGTTCACATTTCACCATCATCAATATGGCCGCCAAAATGATGTCGGTGGCCATATTTCTAAAGAAGTCAATGCGCACACGTCAAGTCGGCCAGTTGTCACCAAAATCGTCAACCCGCCGATGGTCGACCCGCCCCTATCTCACGAGGACACCATGGCGGGCGCCATTTGAGGTACCCTCCATACAGTTGCCTACATTTTTTTCATGGCCGGATTGGGTGGCGCTCGATATGGCGTTCTAGTGAAATAGGGACCTTAGAGTCTTACTGATTTTTCAATTTACTAACTACCATTTCAGTTTTATTGCATCGACATCATTTTCTATAGCTTGTCTCAGCCTTTGTTATATGATATGTCCAGATGGGTTGAAAAACACTGCATGGAGGAAAAAATATAGCAACCAACTGTTAGATTCCAAGTGAACAAAATATAAGTTATCAACAGTTATCATTCAAAGAACATATTACAGCTCTGTGTAAAAGAACCCGCAAACTTATCCACATCATGAGACCCCTTCGAAATGCGGCTTGTGAGCGTGTTCTTCGACTAGTGTACGTGTCTCTTTGTGAAGCAGTTCTGTCCTAAGGCATAACAGTCTGGGGGGGAGCCGAGACCTCGGCTATGCTTGAAGTGAAAAGAGCGCAGCGTGCAGTACTTAAAAGTCATGCTCAAATTGCCCTACCACCATCCGACTACTGATCTGTACACTACAATAGGAGTGCCAACTCTACATACAGAGAGTAACACTCGCAGTCCACCAAAAAACGCTTTCTGTAGTAAGCTCCAGCTCCAGCTCACCAAAAAGACGACCACCTGGTGCCACACAACCTCGGGTTAAAACTGCTTTTGCCCGGCGTCTTCCAGAGTTTAGATTTCCATTCATTTATAATAAGATCGATAAAAAGTACAACATTAGGGACAACAGAGTAAGGGAATACAAAGCAATCATAAATAAATATTTATGCACACTCACACATGATGAAACTGAGCATTTCCTGAAAATTGTCACCTAAGTCTAGCACCCATATATCCCTTTTGCTTATTTGTATGGGAATTCTACACAAGACACACTTGATACATATCTACACCCACACTATTTACCGCAGACCCATACTTCACTCAACATTCAATTTCTCACACCTCACACACGCGCTGTTATGACTGTTTGCAACTTTGCTTACCGTATAATAAATTATTAATTATTCGTTTTAATATGATTCGTCACTTATGAATTCTGTATAATCATTTGCACTAATTGCTCTATGTACCAATTCCGCACCATATCTAGTTATTCACTTATCATTAAACGCAGCCGTCGAGAGTCCTGCGATACAGGTTCGCCTAGTGCAGTACTCTCAAGCACTCCGCTGACCTTAGAAACATTTTCTAATGTAGTTCGTTTTTATTTATTTATAAGTTTAGTTTTTAAGGTTCAATGTAATATTTTTGATAAAATAAACTATTTCTATTTCATACGCAACCCTAGTAAAAGACGTACCTGTCACGCACACTAGTATAAAAAAGTTGGACTGTCACTTTTCGTTCATAAGCAGTACAAAAATCTATATAGACATAAAAGTACTCACTGACCTCACCCTATAACCTTATACACTGCGGTATTTTCCTAAAGAATGTCACAAGTTATACCAGTGACAATTAAAATGTGTCACCGTATGTTCTAAGTTAAGTTCATATTTTGAACTTAGGCGTTCATGTCCGATTGCAACTTACTTGTAGTAACCCAGAGTATCAAGACCTTTCTTATAGTCCTCCACGGAGCACACTAACACAAATTATTTTTATAAAATATTTGAAAAAAGTTTCCAATATACTTTTGACTTTCTGTACTAACATTTTAGTAAATTCAGACTACGAAACCCTAAAAACTCATTCTAATTTTTTGCCAAGCAAACAGCTGCAGAGTTCAAACCGTTCGTATCGATTATGTGCCCATCGTCAACATTTTCCAAAACGTATAATACCCCGAATTTACTCCCAAAAGCGGAAACATTTTTCCTACCTCCTTTTATTTTGCTCGTGGGAATTCTTGATTACGCTAATCCGAGAGCTTTGTACTCTTCTTTCACATTTTTAAATGATACTCTTGGATTTTCGTGATAATACAATTACGAGTCGGAGCCGGCTTTATTAACGTTTCATGGCTGTTTATTTGAGAAAAGATCAAAATATTTTAGTGAGTAAATATTACTATGAATGGGCTTCAGTTTATTCTAAGAGTCAATGCATCTTATAAGATTTTTACATCAAAGTTTAACTCCAAAGTTTTTATAAGTAGTCAAGTTTTTTTTGTAAAGGAATATTATTAAGATCCAAATTTTGAAAATTACCTCTTCTTTGTTTTTCAAGTGTGTACTTAAATGTTTGCTTATATTTACTCTACTATTTAAGCTCGGCAAAAAACCTACACCGCTGTTACAGCTGAAAGCCAAAACCGCTGGCTTCCTCCACCGCGATCATTTCCGCCGACACGGAAGGTGCTGCACGCCATCACAGAATACATCATACCACCGCGGACGCCATCTCATTTCCCATGGAAACTCACATACCAGTAGAAAAAGATCCGACTTCCGTCATAATTTTGTAGGCGAACGTCATGCAGAATAAACTTGGAAAAATAATATTTCAGAAAAAAAAGCTGTTTAGCAATGTTGCCACTATGAGTACTTATACTTACTTACTATATGTCTAGAGAGAGTGCCGTACTGTTATGGACGAAAAGTGGCAGGTCAACTTTTGTTTACTGACAGGTACGTCTTTTACAAGGGTTTGCGTCATAGATTTTGTTCATTTAGAACCTAATAGTTGGCTGGTATTTTTTTCGACGCGCGCTGTTGTGTGCGATGTTTTTTCAGTCTACCTGAGCATATCATTTATCGAAGTGTTGCAATTACTCATTATGAGCAGTGAGCCAATTTAGTGGTATCTTTCAAACTAGAAAATGTTTAGAGTTATCTCCAACCTATTATAGTAAGGCTGAAGTTCATCAAAACTTAGCAAAAAACGATTTAATTTTTTTAACAGTTCTTCTGCATGTCAATAATGCACAGTTAGATTTTTCGGCGGGAACCAAATAAGTGTTGGCGTAATTTTGTATTATTTTCTAAATCTTGCAATTCTTGTAAGTGTTAAAGTGTTATAAGGTGGATAATTAACCTTTTTCGGTTCGTTAACCTGCACGAGTGTGGGCAAATGATACAAACATTGTGAAACTTGACTGTTCGTGTTCTTAACAAAACTTTAATTTAAGTTTTAGTAAAGTACTTACATGTAAAATACTACGAGTATATTTACTTGACACTGGCAAATACACAAGACATACGACGCCAAATTTCTTTGGATGGGATAGATAAAAATATATACAAAAATATATATTTAATTTTATAAACATGGACAGTTAAATGAATAATCGCCTAGTTAAAGGTCGGTGAACACGTCGCGGGCCTGATTATTGTTTTTGTCACAACATAAAACTTTTGTAAGTAAGAAAGCGCCTGGTGTATTAGTTACAGAAGAGTGTTTGAGGCCAAAAATAGTGCTTAATTTCGTTTCCATCTCCATACAAATTGAGTTTTGTAACTGATCAGTGCTCACGCAAATTAATTTCAATAACCTCATCCAAGAGGCTCGAGCGGCTATAGATTACGGTAAATTGATTCGTAATTTTCCGCGAACGCTCCACTCGCGAACTAAACCTTGATTAAAATTGATGAGCGAAGTTGTGGCTACTTTGTTCAGTGAAACATGGACACGTCCCTGATCGAAAACGCAATTTTAAGCCATAATTTTTCTAAAAATACGACGTCATTATCTCAATTAATATGAAAACTTTTTCCAAACTCCGACATTCGGAACAATTTCACGAAAATTAAAATGGATGAGCGCAAAAAGGTTCGCAGTCGGTAGGATTCGAACCTACGCTCCCAGAGGGAATCTGATTTCTAGTCAGACGCCTTAACCGCTCGGCCACGACTGCTTGAACTAGAGCGACGAAATTTGCTTACGCTATCAATAGATAGTCGCCTAACTGGTTTTGTTGTCAAATTGTAAGATTAGATTAGCATAGAAGAACAAATAATTATTTAAATTTAATATCTTTTAAAGTCAAACACAGTCAAGACACAAGAAGGGAAGGCCTCCACAAGGTAGACCGACGATGATGTGAGGGTCGCGAGAAGCTGCTGGATGCAAGCAGCGTGAGACCGGTCGCTGTGGAGATCATTGGGGGTGACCTTGGTCCAGTTGTCGACGTCTTCCGGCTAAAATTATAAAACCAAACACGTGTCATGTTTGTGCCCTTGATTTAATTATAGTTGATAATTCTTTACAAAATAACTTGCACGCTTCCTCACCAATATAAAACTCTCTCAAAGCGGGCCAGGTGGCCAGCACGGCCCAATAAGGACCAATAAAGCGGCCCTTGGCCTCCTCGGACATTTTCCCTGCGTGGCCTTGCTCCCTCTTGGCCCTAGATTTATTGCGGCCCTCCCACTGCCCGTGATAAGAATGTGGTTATGAGATACCTTGTCAGATATTTTGTGGTGAATTAGACGATATAAATACTTAGTAAATATAGCGAGCGTGACCGATATCGCATTACTTCAGATCAAGTTGTAGAGTAGGTATCCATACTAATATTATAACAAGTAGCTCTGTCTGTCTGTATGTTGTCTGTTTTTAGACTTTTGAAGACTAAACAGCTGAAAGGATCCTGATAAAATTTGGTACCTAATTATTTACTTACAATATATCACGAGGATGGTTTTTATTTAATAATAAAACAATAATAATAAAATTCGGGACACTTGCACACACGGTCGTCTGTCCAGACTGATATGTAAATATACATTTTGTAAATACATACATAAATAGAAAATTAACATCCAGACATAGAACAAATTATTCTTTTGGACACTATTTTCTGAAAAACGTGAACGAAGTCGCGGGTAACAGCTAGTGTAGAATATTGATTGGAGGTGGTGCAATAGCATAGGTTAAAAAAACATGTCTAGTTGGAAATCAGACGCAAACAATTACACCTACCGGCCAATTCTGTTACGTAAAACTAGCTATCCTACTAATATATAAACTCGAAACATTGTAAGAATGGATGGATGGATGGATGGATGTTTGTTACCCTTTCACGCCAGGACGGCTGAACAGATCTGGATGAAATTAGGCACAGAGATAGATTATAGTCTAGAATAGCACATAGGATACTTTTTAACCGCGGGTGAAACCGCGGGGCGCAACTAAGCATATAAAATACCTTTATATATTTTGGGTTGTATGTTTGCCACTGCTATGCCCGCATACTTTCAATTTGATCGATATAAAGTGAAATAAAATAATTTGGCGGTTAATAGGACGATTCTAATAAAATAACACTTTAGGCAAGCAATTTAAAAGCAAATAAAATCAGGGCGGCAGTAAAACTCGTTGCGACAACTGTTGGGCGTGTAATAACGTTTTCTAGGCCACCTAGCTAATAGCCGGCGACTTTGTACCCTCGATGCTAATACTTATTCGGTACCCGAATCAGGCCTAAGGCACTTGTCCGATCGCCAGCGAGTAGGCGACGTACTGTCGACTATTTCTCGCTTAATGAACGTACGATAGGTGTAAATCCCATGTGAATAAAAGAGAGACATCGACCGTGTGAGCCCTATATAGCAACGAAGCGTCTTTGCTTCAGCTTCGACAAAAAGCTTTCGTATATCCGAATTCTGTCCGGATCTTTGTCTTCCTCCTGATTTATGATCAGACATGATAAAAAAAATTAAAATCCTCCATTTTGAAAAATTTCAACAAAAGAAAACTTGATAAATACATTTCTGTAGAATTATCGAACCTGCTCACAAAATTTCACAAGAATCCGTCGAGGAATGCAACCTGTAGAGGAAGACAAACGTCGGCTGCGAGGTCTGTAGCTCACAGAGCTACTAGTATTTTTTTTATAGTTAATCTGGCTAATCACACTGCCGCCACCGCCACCGGCGAGAACTCGCTTCACAAGTTTATCGCAATACTCGCCGAGTGACGTCAAGCGATACTCGCTCTTTCAAGTAGACGATGCTCACTCAGCGTTCACTCGCTATAGCCCAGCGACAAAATTATCAGCACTATACAAGTAAACTACATATATATTTACTCGCTTCTCGCTGCTCGCCAACTCGGTTCTACCTAGTTGCTAGCTTTACTTGTTATTCGTTACTCGCCGGCAGTGGGACAAGAGCCTAAGCTCACTTTCGGACGTTCACCTTTATTGAAATCACGTTTTGTGATTTCAATAAAGTTATCCTCATCAAGTACTTACTTTTACTTCCATAACTAGTTGCACCAAACTGTGACTTATGATTCCATTGCTTAGATTTTGTGTAAATTGTAATTAACTTGTTGCTCGATGTCTCACAGAACCGTATTTTTTTTAATTTTACGGGATGAAAGTTACGCTGTATTTTTTTCTGTAACACTGACAACGTGTATCCAAAACGTCATGTTGATCAGTTGAGGAGGCGTGAAAGCATAACAAACAAGTAAACTTACATTCTAATACTATGATAACTAGCTGCGCCCTGTGGTTTGACTCCCGGTCAACTGTTTTTTTGGGATGAAAAGTAATTTAGGCCTAGTTCTGTAATACGCCTGACAAAGTGTATCCAATTTTCAAGACGGCCATTTGAGTAGGTAAAGCGTGAAAGTGGAAACAACAAGCAAAGGAACTTACTTTTGAATTTATCTAGTTATCACTATTTTTCCAGATCTCTGTCTCCTCTACAAGTCGCATTTCTAAACCGATTCTCTTGACAAAGTTCGTTATATAGAATTAGTGAGTAGGTTCATTTTATAAAGATAAAGATGAAGACTATTTATTTGCATACAACATGGTCTTATAAAAGATGTTGAAATTACAAAAAGGCTCAAGCATGTTGTGCCGGATAGGCGTACAAATGTCAGAGTGATGGCACTATGCTCGTCAAAATAATAAAATCTGAATTTCAAAATTGTACAAATTAAATTAATTAATTAATTTATTTATTTATTTATTTAAGTACACAACACAAATTACAATCGTTACAAAACATAAAACAAAACTTATGATCTAGATTGTAATTCAAAACATGTATACATGGAAAAAATAATATTTAGAAGACGAGTTTGAGTTAAATATTTTAAATTAAAAAGAAAGAAATGTACAACAAGAAGAATGCGCGTTGGTGGGCGCACTCACCGACATTGTTTTAAAATGTTTATACTATTACAATTATATTAATGACGTGTTTGGGGCAGTCAGACTCGTACCAGAGGTAGCGTCTGAACTGGAGGGCCGAGGGTAAAGAATATCCTTTAATGTTTTAATGTATGATAACATTTTTGGCGTAAATATATCAATATCTATTTCATTTCATTATATTAATACACAATTAAAATAACAAAAAACAGTTGATCTCAAAATAAAAGAATTAAATGTCAATAAAATAATATTAAAACCACCAATGTCAAATAAGGGAATACATAATAAATGTCAGTTATAGATTAAAGTTTGTCATTTAAATAATCATTAATTGTATAGTAGCATTTGTTCAATAATAATATTTTTAGTTTGTTCTTGAACATGTTAAAATTCTGTTCCCATATAGATTTTGGTATCTTATTGTAGATAAGAGGTCCCATACACACTATATTATTTCTCACCAGGGCTGTCTTCCCTTTGTGATTGCGACTATATGCGACTATATTGCGATTATAGAATTATTTATATTGTTTAGTCAGTTGTTAGAAATTTTATAAAAAAAGGCGGAGATATGTTTTTTTAGGACAGACGTCGTCTGCGTGTTCTACAGCTCATCTGCTAGTAATATTATAGTAAGGATTTAGGATTTAGGAATGCAAAAACACAATGGCACATACACAATGGCACATACACTCACACACATGGTTTTTAACATAGAGGGAAATGAGTATAGCGGTTCTCTCCTCAGCGAGGGCACGCAGCGAGTATTGTATAAAAAGGTTTTATAATAAACTTTTTCAGTAGTGCGATTTAATACGGCCGATATTCATAGCAGGAATTTATTAACCCTTTATGATTTCCGGAATGGCGCGGTGGGTCGGTGGGGCTGGATTTATGAGCCAGGGTCGCGACTTCGATGCTCGGACATGAAATATCGCTCAAGACTTGCCGAGGGTATTACATAAAATCTGTGTGAATTTTTTTCCCATTATTTTTACGGATTAAGTTTGTGAATTATTGTGTAATGATGAAAAAATTTCGCTTACACAATACAATATAATATTTTATAAGCAACTCCGTACAAAACTATACAAAACTCTTTATTGACACCAAATAAAATATAAAACCAAACTAAACACATGATAATAGGTGCAATGGGCAGTCTTATCGCTTTAAAGTGATTTGCATACTATTAGCTTTTTCGCTGTGAAAGTTTTTGTCAAAAAGTCTTTACGTCAATTTTTAACGCTAAAGATAAGAAAACTGATAAGACACAGAACAATCTTTAATTGACCGAGCGAGCGTTAGCGAGTGAAGCGTCTTTGCTTCAGCTTCGACAAAAATGCTTTCGTATCTCCGAATTCTGTCTGGATCTCTGTCCGGATCTTTGTCTTCGATCGGAGCGTTTGTAGGTCGTATTCTTCAACCGATTCTATAACAAACATTTTTCCACAATTTTGAAAAATTTTCATAAACTGACGTGGGGAAAGAAATATGTAAATTTATCGAATTTGCTTACAAAATTTAACAAGAATCGGTTGAGGAATGCGACCTGTTTGAGAGACAGACGTCGGCCGCGAGCTCTACAGCTCACAGAGCTACATAGGCGAGATTTTCCATAATATATTTTTACTAATATTTTTTCAATAAATAATCAATGAAATTTTTTGACGCAGATAACAATCACAAACGAAACGTGCGTAATATGTATTGAACACAATCGTGTTAAACCACACACCAATTTAGCTTGATTTGAAGCTTTAAGGTAATCGAAATAAGGTACATAATCGACTACGTAGAAATCAAAGCTTTGATCGTGTTCAAAAGCTTTTTGTAGGTTAATAAGTAGTGTAAAGTGTCAGAGGTAACGCGTGTTGTGATGGAGTTGTCGTGGGTTGTTGTTGGAGCTCGTTGGTTCCTTGTTCTTTATTTGAATGGTTATGATTATGTTGCCAGTGCATGTGATTTTAAAAGTTATTCATCAAACGTCATTTTTTTTCTGAATTAAGCTACTGTTTAATAACCAATTCTAATTCAATATTTGGGCAGAAAAAAATGCGACCTGTTAGACGAAGGCAAAATTCCAGACAGAATACTAACATACGAAAGTATTTTTGTCGAAGCTGAAGCAGAGACGCTTCGCTCACTAACGCTCGCTCGGTCGATTGTAAAATCTAAAGTGACTCTGTTTGTCTGTCTATTTGTAGGCTTTTCATGGCTAAGCAGCTGAATGTATCTTGATGAAATTTGATAATTTGTTACAGTATATCACGACGAAGACTTTTGGATACTATTTTCGGAATAAACGCAAGCGAAGTCGCGGGTAACAGCTAGTGTAAAACAAATGTGCTTTATTTATCTCAAACAAAAAAGCAATGTGACCAGTTGCATAAAATAAAACGAATAAAATTCCTTTCAAATTGAAACTGTGACGTTCATTTTTTGGATAAACATTCAACGTTTATCCAGAAACACAAACAACACAAACAACACAAACCAAAAACAAATTCTGTGATTAATTTTATTGACAAATCAATCAAATGTTATTTACCAATAATTTTTTAGAAAACAACATACAACCAAAGCGAGAATGGAAGCGGAATCTCGCTGAAATCGATAACAAGCCATACCTGCGGTATAACTCTATATTTCGTCACAAGCCAAATCTTTCAAAGAAAAAATGTGCCCCGCGCATAAATACGCGGCCGACTCAAAGGAAATAACAATGAAACACAATCTCTACAGTACCTATACATCGGTATACATATCGCGTCGCTATCGGAATGTTTCGTGTACATTGTACGTATTGCGTACTCTCGATCAGGGGTGGCATGCGTACAGCAAGGTATGATTCTAGAGTTCCGGATTTTGAACTAATACTGAACTTCATTATGACTTCTTTTGAACTGAGAGCTATATTGATATGGGTTTGACAGGGTCAGAAAGTCAATAAACACGCTTTTTTTTTTAATTCTAAAAATCTTAAATAATTGTTGAATAACTAAAACAGCAACATGCCAATGACATTAGTTAATTTTAAATAAGTGAATATCAAAACAAGGCAAAAATAATAAGTCAATAATTCGACATTGAACTGAAAAATAGCATGTAATAATAATTTATATTAACAGGCCTGCTGGGCTATTCTTATAAGTCGATATACTTTTTTGTCATTGTCTCTCTCGTTTCAAAAATCATAAGAGTGAGAATGACCAAGAAACAGGAAGGGCCAAGACGAGCAAATTTTTTTAGGAAATATCTGGTTGCCTTTTTTATCAGAAATATGTTGGTGTTACAGTAAGTATTGTTCATAGAAAGAAATCGATTCACGATTGGCGGAGTAGTCGCGTAACCTACATACAAAAAAAAACAGACAAATAGAGATCCTCCTTCTTTTTTGAAGTCGGTTAAAAAAAGACTGATAAACTCCTTCAGTGACACAACAGACCCTCGTTTTAGTAAAAAATGTGTCGTTTAAATCTAGTGCGCAGGTGATATATGGAACTAGTAGCCCCCAGACTCCTCTAAAATGAAACAGCGCCTCTCGAGAGGCAACCTTAGCCTGAGCTCTCGGCAGAGCCGCGCGGAGAGCTCTACAAAGGGCTCTACTTGCAATTGTTTCCGCTTATTTCTCGTACAATTTTATTGGTTTCCGATCTCCCGAAGCTCTTGTTTTCATCTTGTAATAATGAAAAAGTCTGCGCTCTAGATTTTTGTAGTGAACGAATTGATTGTAAATATTGTAATGGAAACAGATGTTTGTTAATTAAAAATATGTAAAACGGAAAAAAATTGTAATCCTATTTATACAGGGTTATTAGGGATGGCTTTACTAAGTCGAAAGGGGGTCATCGTACTCATCATTATGAACAACTTTAGACAACCCAATGTTGCGAAAAAGAATCAGCTGTTCCATAAAAAAGTTAGATGATCGTAGACAAAATGTAACAGGCGTTTTTTTTCTCGGTTTTAGTGGATCCAGTTAACCCTGTATAGTATACAGGATAAACCTTCATTTGGATATTCACGTTCATTTTGTAATTGTTCATGAAGAATTTAAGCCACGCCAAATTATATTAAAATTCCATTCATTAAATCATTTTGAACGAATTCCATAGTTTTCAAATTGCAAATAATTAATTTCATTGACGTGTGAGTAAAAAATGTATCTATCACCTGTATAAAATGTTATAGACCCGCTAGGGCTGCCCTGCATGTAGAGCTGCCCGTTTAGTTTTGTATCGATATCCCGTCAATTTATGACGTAAAACCCACCTCGGCTCAGCGGCTCTATTTAGGGTAAATTGGCACCGGAATATTAAATATAAAAGTACAGTTTTCTAAATTATTCCCTACAAATATTTCTGTGAGAAAATATTTTATATACCTATTTTTTATTGTCATTCAATGCTATACCATCAACAACTGTTTAATTGTAAAACTATTCATGCAAATAAAACAATGTCTTAGTTTGAAACTGTAGTTCCTATCTATTTTCTTCGATAAATGTGAAATGCTTTTTATACTCGTATTTTACCAAGGAAGCCACGGTGAAAACTGACCCTAACTGGCTTCCTGTCTCTCACTGTACCACTGAAAGCTGCATTAAAGAGAAATATCGACAGAACGCTGCACCGCCCTCGCCGGTAGGGCTGCGACTAATGAGCAAACTTGTCGACAAATTGAACATATTATTCTATCGACTGATTTGCGAGCGCTTGGATTTGTATAGTGACGTGATAGCTATCAATACAGGTTCAGGTGGAATCTGTATCGATAGCATCGTATCGATATAATTAATTAATGCTGGTCAAATTAATTTATCAATTAAATGTTGTCATTTAATTAGATGCATACTCTGAATAATTTGGTACTTAGTAGGTAAGTATATTACAACAAATAGGATACTTATTATCCGCAAATAAATCTTTTTCATTGCTTGCATCTTATTTTTTTACCTTATTTAATGTTTTGCACACCTCACAATAACATCACTTCAAAACATTTGAATGAAACATTTTTTAGGCAAGATATACTTACTTACTTAAAAAATATTTCATACATTTTAATAACCATAAATCCAAGTTTTACATTATTCTAAACATTTCGCGCAAATCCCAGATGGAAAAAATCTGAGAAGGTACTTAAGACAAAAATGACCACTTTTCCCGTTGACCTACTTACCGTCTTCCCTTAAAGCAATAAATTATCTCCAACGTTATTGCATTCCTTATAAAAGGTCACAGCTGCATCTTCCTTGTATTAATTTACTCTAAAAGCCTTATAAAACCCGACCCTGTTTACGCAAGTGTGCAAGAATCGATAGCGCTGGCTCGTCGATGGCACAACACTAGTTTTGTTGGAGCCACTCGTATTGTGGCGGGTCTAAACGCCAGTTAGTCGCGGCAACGTACACATGCAGTCATATAGAAACTTGCACGTGTGTAATAACTTCTAGCACAACATGCTACTTATAATAATGGCCATTTTGTTAATTAATAGTACAAGTAGTTTATGCAAATCTAAGTCTATAGTATAGTCCTATACTGTAGTGCAGCAATAGATTTAGATGTTTTGGTTCAGCTTGAGTGGTTTATTCGTAAGATACATTAAAAAATACACTTTGAAATTATTTCAGTTCTAACTCCGCGCGCGGTGTTATTCGCGGTTAAAAAAAAGCCTATGTGTCAATCCAGGACATAAATTATCTCCGGTCTGAATTTCATCTAAATCCGTCCGTCCGTTTGAGCGTAAAGAAGTAACAAACAAACACACAATTAAACTTTTGCCATTATAATATACTAGCTGCGCCCCGCGGTTTCACCCGCGGTCCCATAGGAACCGTTTATTTTTTCGGGATAAAAAGTACCCTATGTCCTTTTCTGTATCTCAGACAACGTGGATGCAATATTTCATGATGATCCGTTGATTAGTTAGGGCGTGAAAGCGTTACAAAGAAACTCACTTTCGCATTTATAATATTAGTTAGGATTAGGATGAGTGTCACTAGCTACACCCCGCTGTGTAACCTATAGTTAATATGAGCTATTCCAGACTCTCTGTGTATATCTATCTCTGTGCCGAATTTCTTCCGGATCCGTTCAGCCGTTCTGGGCTAATTAATTAACAAACCATCCATCCTTCCAAAATTTCTCATTTATAATATTAGTGCATTAAACTTAAGCATTTTTCCGAAGTGAAGCATATACGCTTCGCTAGCAAACGCTCGCTTGGTCGATAAGTAGAAGTAGGATTTTTGGCAATTTTACGCTAAAATTTCTTTAAAAAATCCAGTACAAAATCGGGGTCGGAGAGCACCTCTCTTCTATTTCACGTTCCACTAAACGGTGCACCGCATAAAGTTGCATGCATTGTGCCAACGCCGCTCTAACCAGCTATTTGCGATACAATTTTATGTTGCCAACTTATAATTTATGTTGAATATAAAATAGGGTACCGGGGTTGCAGTTTAGTTACAGGTTTGGTGTTACGAGACGAAGTTTAAAACAAACTGGCAACTCTAAATGTACGGATATTTTAGTGTGCGTTATTGGAAGAGGTGTCATTTTTAACAACCGACGTGAAGATAAGGCTGTTAGTTAAAAAAAGGTTTTTGTTCATACGAGGCAGTGGAATAATAGGTACTTACCTATTATTCCACTGCCTCGGTGGCTCAGTCGGTAGTTTCACCTAGGGCAAACATTCATGTTATGAACATTTGTGTTTGTTCTATGTCTGGGTGTTAAATATCTATTAAGTTATGTATTTAAAAATATATATGCGTGTATATCAGTCTCTGGCCGCCATAGTACAAGCTTTGCTTAGTTTGGGTCAGACGACCGTGTGTGCAAGTGTCCCGAATATTGTTATTGTTATTACTTGTAAAAATGTTGGTTAATTCAAAAGCGAATTCACGAAAAAACGGCAAAACAGAATGATTAACGAGAAACGTGGTTGAGTCGTTTTAAATTTGATAAAATTGCGACTTGTTTTACAAAACTTCGAGTTTAGTACTATTCTATCACTTTTTTCATGTTGCATAAAATGCATTTAATGTCATCTGTTACATAACTGGAGCTCGGTGTATGCCAACAGGCTCCCCTCTGTCGCATTTAGGACTGAATGATGTCCAGGGAAGTGTGGTTATTATACACCTCTGCCAACCCCTTCGGGGGAAAGGCGTGACTATCTATATGTTATATTGCATAAATATCCCTGGGAAAAACAAGCCGTATTACACTTCCTGCACTCATTTGTAGAAACTCTGTAAGGTCGTAATTAATGTGGTGGTTATAGGCTAACGCTCGCCCGGTAGGTATAATAACGTTTTATCTAGACACAAAAATATTGTTTCATTGGGAATAACATAGAATAGACATTGTGTGTGGAATATTACGCAGGCTGATAGTATCAGAGTTGTGTTCGAAAACACTTTATGAAATCGTTGTGCTGAATTAAATTTACCGAATGAGTTTGACAGAAATATATTAGTTTGGAATTTTATACAACTTTTTGATGCAGAATCCTAATGCCAGTGTTAACATAAGTGAAAAACTAGCTGCAGCCTGCGGTTTCGCCGACGTGGGATTAAAGATGAAAAACCCCATGTTCTTCTCTGCACCTCTGACAACGTGTATGCAAAATTTCGCGACTATCGGTACAGTAGTTAAGGCGTGAAAGCTTAACAAACGAACAAGCTCACTAACGCTTTTATAATATCAGTTGCGATACGAAAGAGAGTTTGTCTGTTTGTTCAATTCACTTGGATTTAGTGGGTAATTCCCAGAACTACAAGTGTTTTTTAGTCGAACAAGGGGTCGAACAAGTCGAACAAGTCGAACAAGGGAGCACGGACATTTTAACTGATGTTTCAAATCGAGTAAATCCAGTAAATTTGTGTGGAAATTACCGATTTTGTTGGTTTGAAACGTCAGTTTTAATGTCCGTACTAGCACCCCTTGTCTGCCTAAAAAACACTACTTAGTAAAAATTACGCAGTAACTGAGTGACATAGGCAATCGTTATCATAAGTAAAGCCGCGGGCAGATAGCTAGTATCAAGGCAAAGCCTTTTCGTGAGCTGTGAGCTTATTTTCAGGCAATACACAAGTACCTATATTATTTATGCCTCCTGTCACTCTCTTTGAGATGGGAATGGGAGTGACAGGGATAAAAACAGTGATGTTCACTTTGGAGCATAGAATTACCCGTTGAATAGAAAATTAACGAATGATTTCTAATTGTGATCCAAAACTCTGATGCCGCGACCGCATAATGGTTATATTTGCTCTAATGTCTTGGGGCATGACACCAATATTTGTATAACACCACCAACTGTGTGTGTCACACAATGAGGTTCACTGGCTATCGTGAACTGATGGAATTAAGGTATGATCCGAACCGAACTCCGCTGCACGCAGCAGTGCTGCTGCAGTACAAATGAAATGAAACAAAACGTTCCTGCACAATAATGTTTTTGTAAAAGTTTGTGGTAAGCCCCCGGCACGGCAGGCAGCACTGCTTCGCAGCACTACAGTGGCAGCACTGATGCATGCAATGGAGTTCGGAATCAAACCTTAGTAAACTAGTTTCACCCGCTGTCCCACAGGACTGTTAATTTTATTGCAAAAACCTGGCAATGTGTATGCAACATGGCATGGTGATGGGTTGAGTAAACAAAGCGCGAAAAGTTATCAAAAAATGTACATTCGACTCTATAATATCAAAGTTAGGACGTATTTAATAAATACAATTTAGATTGCATTTGCAAAGAAAATTTTAATTGTTTTAATTGTTAAGACTTTACTTTATTAATCTCTTTATTATTTAACTCTGAATGAATTTAATATCCAGAATTTCATTTATTGAAATGAGTGAATGAAATTCTAGAAATAGCATCAATCTGGCAGAAATTGATGTCATATCCAAAAAAACTGGGCCTCGTTTCCACCAGCATGAACATTTCAGCGAGAAATGTCCGACCAAGTAAAGTAAGTGTAAACTCCGTACCAAGTGCTGCGACAGCACTTGCTGCTGGAGGATGGACAAGACTTTCAGATATTTCTCGCGGGAGTTTTAAAACAGGTGGAAACGCGGCCTATCCCAGCCATGATCCTTCTATTTTTTACGGCAGTCTCCGGAAATTTCCCCAAAATGAATAAAACAACGCAATTTTCCGGTAAAGACTTATTTTCGCGGGAGCATTTTCTCGTGACTTTCTCGTTCCAAATAATAACTGTGTTCTAGGAAATCTTGGTGGAAGCTGGATTGCGGTGCCACTGCCGCGGCTTACACCTACGGAATACGGACTTACACCGGCTTAGCATGCCGCATATTAAACTCAAAATTTACGTATCTTATATCATTAAATGAGCAATTCTTGTATATATATATATAATTGGAATCTCGGAATCGGCTCCAACGATTTTCATACAATTTAGTATATAGGGGGTTTCGAGGGCGATAAATCGATCTAGCTAGGAATCATTGTAGAAAATGTCATTTTATTCGTGTTTTATCGATAATCAACTTAAACATAAACTTGGAAGAAAAATAACAAAAAGGAGGCGTTTGAGTAGTCTCAACTGAAAAATATGACTCTTCCTGACATCTATTGGCGAATAATAATACTATTTTTTGTGAGCAACTACTTAATTGCTTTAACGACACAACAGCAGATGGCGTTGTTATGTAACACGAAGTCAATGAGTGTTTGCTTTGAGGTTAGACTAAAATCAATTGTTTATTTATGTTAATTGTGTCTTCTTAATGCACGTGTTTAATTTAAAAAAAATACCGAGCAAAGCTCGGTCATCCAGGTACTACAGTATTAATACAATACTCAATACTTACTCTACATTTTTAACACACATATCCTCCGGCTAATTGGGGTGCTGTACACCTCTGCCAGCCCCTTCAGGCGTGACGATATGTTACGTCATGTTATTTTATAACTAATAGTTAAACGTAAATACAATAGGCCACAACAAATTATAATTATACACTGACATTGTTAATTATGAACGGTACCTGAAATAATAATAATCGATCGAGCGAGCGTTAGCAATCGAAGCGTCTTTGCTTCAGCTTCGACAAAAATGCTTTCGTATGCTCGAATCCTGTCTGGATCTCTGTCCGGATCTTTGTCTTCCGTGACAAACATCGGCGAGGTCCTTATTTTACATTAACACTAAGTTATCCATTTTTTTTCTATAAATATGAATCAAGTACTTTTATTTACATAATTACGTACTACAAACTAGCCACACTGCAAAACATTAGCAACAAACGTTGTATAGCCTCGGAATAGTTATACAGTGTTAAGTATGACTTTTTTGATCGAGTTTCAAATTTAAAAGAAAGAAAAAAACCAAACTATTCGAACTATTCCAAGGCGTTTTAGCGTTTATTAGTAAAGGGAACGTCTAAAGTTCGGAATAAGATAGCACAATAAAGCATTTATCTCTGGATGGCGTATACTATGCCCTCTGCCACTCAAACTTCAGTTCCATTACCCAACCATTGCCTCTCTAAAACCGAATACTATGCTTTTACGACACACCGAGCCGTCATACTACACCAAACTATACGGTAACATCGCCCGCTTTATTTAGTGTGCATACATTGCTGTCCGAAGCCGGAATGACTTTAAACGTTGTCATAGTAAACCGGCAGTCGAGGCGAGTGGTTTTAACTGTCATTATAATATACGACGTGAGACGGGCTCCCCGGGAGAATTTATTCATGGAGGTAATAAAATCTGTCGCGGTGTCCATAGTGCCGGGGCAGGTTAATTCCTTTTTGAAATTTCTCTCCGGACCGTAAGAGGAGTTTTATTACTTGCACTGAAATACGAAGTGGTTAGCCTGATATTGCATTACTCAGGCACTAAAATTTTAGTCATAATAATGTGTAATATGTGAGCAGACATAATGTCCACGGAGAATGGAAAGCCAATGTATGCACACGTTCCAGTATTATGGTTCACGCGATAGTTCAGCTCGCTTCATTTTTTTAGTAAAAATAAAACGACTAAAACCTACTACACAAAAAGGTTATAAGAGTTGATTGGATTCACAAGTAATTCAAAACACCCAATTAGCTATCCACCTCTGACATCGTTTTATTTATTCAATTTATATTTTCAATCGAAAAACAAATTGACAGAATAAACTGTTTTAAATTTCGTATTTTCCAGCCAACTTCGCCGCCCTAGACACAATAGCAATCAATTAAATTAAACTCAACTCAATTTAAGGCAACGGTCCGCGCAAATGAATTAGCGTCAATGTCTCCAAATAAGATAACGATCGGCGTCTCAAAAACTTTTGAAAAACAAAGTTTTTGAGCACCGCTAATTAAGGGCCATGAACAGAAGGAGCTTGATCCTTAAGGGCCAATGTTTCACTTACGCCGCGAAATTCAAATTTAAAAGTTTTTTTGTTTTGTTATATTAAACTATTTCTCTTGTTATTTTTATAGACATATTTGACAAATATGCACTTGATTACTTGAAAAAGGTCAATAAACACTTCAATCGTCAGCTTATCGGTTTAATGACATATTGGAGCAATCTGGTGCATTACTGTATCCTACTTCTGCAAACTATCGCAAGGAATGATCAACGATTGGCGCTAATTCTATTACTCAATTTATTCATCCGTTCTTTAGCTAAATTACACAACAAAATACTAGCGTCAAAAACAAATAAAAAGTTTAAAATTAAAATTTCCCGCCATTTCAAAACGTTTCACCTTAACTTGATTTCACGTTTAACTAACTAACTTTAAAGTCACCGAGACTAACTAACTAAAGACTAAATTAACAAGCGCGTTATAATCTAGATCTCAAACTTTAAGTTTTCAGCATTTTGTATTTCTTTACAAGTTAAACGTCGCGTCTTTGAAAACTTAAATAAAAAGAGTGATTCTTTCCATTTCGGTACCTGTCGAGTTAAGAGCTTTTCCTCTTTTGAATATATTAATATTTAACTCACTTTGTGGTCTTTGGAAAAGGTAATGGTTTAAAAAAGTGTTTTTTTTCGGTTAATTTTGTGATGTCAGGTTTATGGTTATTATGAAATCTTAAAGTATTTCGTAACTGGCTGCTGCCCGCGGTTTTATCCGTGGTCCCACCGGGAATGTTTACTTTTTTGGTATCAAAGGTACCAACCTGTTCTTTTCTGTACCTACCTCTGACAACGTGGATGTAAAATTTCATGACAATCAGCTGAGTAGTTACGGCGTACAAGCTTAACATACAAACAAACACACTGTCGCATTCTTAATGTTAATTAGGATTACTTTCGAACTAGTTTATAAACACAGCTTTAGTCTCGTTTTGTATTGACTATCAAAGCTTGGGCTCTCCGTATCTACAGTAATTATCTTTATCGATTGACAGTATTCGTTTTGTATTAGCTACCATCCACGCACACAGACACATTAATGTTTTCATACTTATAGGCCAGGCTTTGACTGGACTCTTGTATGTGTGTATGGGATTTATTCAAATAAAGTGTATCGATATGTAGGGTTTACAGTTCGTCCATATTTATCTTTTACAAACTAATTAAGTTTATTTTTAAATAGGTTTAATAAGAAAGTCATTTTGAAAACTTAGAGCACTAAGTGAGTTTTAAACTTTGTTATAATGTTATTAGTATTTATTTAATTCGTTAATTCATTTAATTCTTAAATATCACTTAATTGTACTGCCGAATGATATTTTATTTTTAATATTCTCTTTATGTTTGTTTTACTTTGTATTTTTGGTGCGCAATAAAGATTTATTGTATTGTATTGTAATTTTTGAGATCATTTTGTAATACATAGTGACATTCCCGTAAACTCAATGTTATTGACGGTACGTTCCCCGATTACTCCAAGACGAAGAAAGAAGTTCTGTTTTAATTTTAAAGACTATAGGTAATATAATACTTCCCAGTTCCCATTTAAATTTTATTTAAGTCGGTCCAGCGGTGTTTTAGTACTTACAGATTGGTCCAATTATCAAAATCCAGTTCTGTTGCGAAGTCAGCTTTTTTTAGATAATTTTAAATATACAAGATTATTGTATTTCACGTTATATTTTATTTTGGTTTCCCTTGTTGCAGTGTGATGCCTAAAGCAGGAGTGGGCCGCGGCGCCGCGCGCACGTGACGTCACTCAGACATGGCGCCCGCGCCGCTCGCGCTCTTCCTCGTGCTGTGCCTCGTGCACGGGGACACCAAGCAGCTGCAGCAGGACAAGCTAGGTAAGATCTAGTCTGCTCAGCAAATGATAAACGTCTCACAAACAACACGGAAACGAGACGCGCGTGACGTGCAGCGTGACGTCAGTAAAGGTGTCATTACCACGACACGTCGTCTGCTGCTGTCACCTGCGGTCGGACGCGGAATGGTGCACAGCGCAGTGTGCTTGTGTATACCACTACCGTTTCTGCCAAACTGGGACTCTGCTTTTGTAGACCTATAACTGGTGGTGGTTGTTGGTTCTTTAACAACAATCGTCAAGCCGTCAGAGAGTCGTCAGAGGGTTTCGGGCGGCCCTGAAGCTCTGACATCGGGGCGAGCCACTCGCCCGGTCTATACGCACTTGCTTGATTTAGCGGTGCAGCCTCAGAGTGCTTGTCATTTTTTACAATTTAGCATGATGACTTTTATCTGAGCTAAGTGGGGAGAAGAAAAACTTTAGCTAAATACCTACGATAGCTTTGCACTTGTTTAAAGTAAAAATTTGATAGTTCTATCCAATAACAGTCCACCGCCACGTAAGTGTGAACGCTTGAGCGTTGGATACCTATAGCTGTATTATTCTTACGAAGTCCCCAGAATCCAATCTCTCTAGAAGTAGTTAAACTAAAACCGATTCCCTGTTTTAACTGCCCGACCTCTTCCTCTAGTAATTTAATATTTAAACGCTAACAATAAAAGTAAATAAAGTCGCGTTCACGGTTTCTAAATACGGCGCAGAATAAGGATAAAACAGAGCGTCCACGGTAAGATATTGCGGACATTATTTGCCTACAGTTGCCTACTGCTTAATGAGCCGCCCCGGCGACTCTCTGCAGTTTGTTTTAGCTCACTATTGCATTAGGCAGGAATTCTTTTTGAAACGAACCAACTGGAAAATGCCATTGTTTATGTTCTTAGATTCGAGCTTCCAGAACTGTCTGTGCTAATCGAAACTGTTTCGGTTCAAAAAGTCCAACCTAGCTAAATAACAATGTTACGCTCATTCATTTTATTTAGGTTAATATATTTTCTGTTGGTTTAATTCTGTCAAATAGCTAAGATTATGTCCAGGGGTTTTACCCGACTGCGTAAGAAGGAGAGTTATGTTTTTCGAGTGTATGTATGTGTGTTTGAGGTTTCTTTGGCCTACAACCTAAACAGTTTGATGGATTTTGACATGCGAGGTGTCTTTTCAATCGTCTTGATGGCGGAAGTGACATAGGGTACAAGATTTTGCGTTTTGCAGCCTTGTCACTTGTTATACATTAAAACTCTATTGAAGTCTGTCAGATAGAACCTTTTTGATACCTGTTTATAGATGATGGTTGCAGAAGGTAGGTAGGCACTTAGTCCATGTACAACCTTTATACCAATTTTAATTTTATATTTTACTAGTTGCGCCCCGTTGGGTCACCCGCACTCCCACGGGAACCGTTAAATATTTCAGGATGAAATGTCCTCTTTTCTGTACCACCTGACCACAACGTCGCTTAACATCAGGCGAGTTGGTGGTCAAACGTCGACCTATTCGGTCAAAAAAAAAACCTGATAACGTGTATGACAAAATTTCATGATGATTGGTTGAGTAGTTACGGCGTGAAAGCGTAAAAAACAAAAAAACGAACAAACTCACTCTAACTCTAAATTTAGTAACTCCAACATGGACTTCTTTAAAAGGGCTGTCAATAGAATCCTTAAAGTTCGACATCGTATTTGTAATGCTGATATTACAAGTATTCATAAGCGACTGTGATCGCTTACCATCAGACGATCCGTGAGGTTGTTTGCCACCTATGGCATAAAAAAGGTGTTACATTTTATGTAAACAATCTCGTCTCTCAATTAAATCTACATTATTATTAAAATTATAAGGACTGAACTAGTTTTTAGTAAAATTTGCATCAGAGCATTGACTGTAGGACTTTTTACTTAGGACAAAAACAGTCGTGACAGAAAAGTAGCTACAAAATACAAACATAAGATGGAAAATTTAAGACATTTAGACAATGGCAGTTCCAAGTATTTTTTTGTTTTAACTGGCTGGTCTCACGTTTCATGTCCCGACATAAGCATGTGAAACTTACACAAGCTATAAAAAGTTTTGTCATAACGCGCAGTACAAGACAGTGAATCATTCGACTGCTGCTCGTAATCGTCATGTAAAGTGCTGAAGCCGATTAAAACCCATAAAGGGGTGTCTCGCGAGGAAACCGACACGACAGGATGTCACATAACTGATAAGTAATAGCTATCCTTGTTGGTTTAATTGTGTGTTCATACTAGATGCACATCCGCGGCTAAAATTTCATAAATTTCTCCAAATTCATTTCAAATTTCCTCCATACCCAATTTCACCTAAATCTGTCCTTTCATGAGCGTGAAGAAATAACGAACAAATATACACACAAACTTTGATTTAAAAAATGTAAGTAGGCTAGGTAAGATTTGACTTGATTTGATTTGACCATGCTATTTTGGAGACAAACACATAACTTACTTACACACTCAAGCACAAATTTTCGACTTTATAAAATAAAGTAAGATGAATAAGATTTCAAAATGTTCAAAGATAATAAATAAGACATTAATAAGGATTATCAAAGATTATCGTTATCAAATTATTACCATAGCATTATCGAAGTTACTAAGTATAAGCCTGTGTTTTAACACAAATCTACAATACATTTTTAGGACCTGTATAAAAAAGAGTTGTGTTCTTAAACTTTTCATGTACAATAACCACGCCAATTGACAAACCGTTGGTGAAAACAAGTATTAATTAAAAATTAGAAAAACCATCGACACCAATATTCATCAACACCGATTTTACACACACAAAATAACGTCAAACTAATTATAACACTCCGTAGTTTTTGCGTCGGGGGTTAAAAATAAAACCAAACAAACCAACAAAGACACTTTTATATTTCATGAAAATTGAACGGAAGTAGATTCAGGAAATGGTAGAGAGAAGAGATGAAAGAAGATCACTTTATAGAACCGTGACGTCTTGGCTGAAGGTCTCAGATTTTATTTTCAAAAGAAATAAATCCTATAAAAGTGAAATGGATTTAACTTGGTTTAAAATGAACCACAGATAGTACAAAGCTAAGAACCTTGTGGATAGACGTGTCTGTACACGAGGTTTCTGGCTTCCAGTGCGCAGTCCTTTGATGCAGCTCTTTTTAAACTAGCCACATTTCCTTATAATATCAAATAACATTCCCTATTTCTGAAAACACAAGTATTCAAATGCAGTAGCTCGTAACCGCGTTAGTAATCACAACATCCTACAACGTACATCAGACCTCCATGTCGTTTCTAAGCCAAGTATCCACAACAGAATTAAGTATGACTTATTTCTTTCTGAAAATATTACTTGAGATGACAACATAACAAGTATTAAACTTAGAATAATAAGCAAAAGGCTCTTGAATAACATTGTGTAATGTTGCTAAACACCAAACTTACTCGTAACTGTCGAAATCCCAAATATTTTGACAAAATAATGTATCATAATTGAAACTTCACGTCGAGTCACATAAGAGTTTGTCTCCCAGTGAATATGCAGCTTTATATTCAGTGCTTAGATTCGGGGTATAGAGGGCATGTCAAGCCGAGGGAGGAGGCAGGAGGGTGCATTGAAGCCGTTTCTGTGTCACGGGACTCTACATTTGCTGATAGATTTCTCAAATGTTCCGCGGGATTTGGATGGATCTCGAGAGATGTGGTATTGGAAAATCTAAATTTGGTTTTAGAAAAAGCAAAGCTAAAAAGAAAGTGAACTGTTTTCCAAACCCACATTTCATAAAAAGTGGCAAATTACGAAGTTTTGAACATTGTAAGGAGAGCAAAAACAATAGCTTCACAGCTGTACTACACGTAAATTTTAGACTCTAAATTAATTTCATGCAAATGTTGAAAGTTTCCATTTAAATTGAAGCGGCGAGATAGATAATACGGTTGTCACCTTCTGTTATTCAAACTCCACTCACAGAAATTTCATTGGAGTCGTCACCCCGACGCGACGCGACGTGTCGCTGAAAGTTTGATGCGAAGGTCTCGCAGCATTCGTGACGTAACTGAGTAATGCAACATTGCCGCTTCCAACTGAACTGCCATTTAAACTTACCAACTAATAATTCAGTGGAAAACGTGCATACGATATGCGTCTAGATCCAGCCAGGCTCGGAACTGGGCCACGCCTCATAGCATCTCGGAAAATTTCAATTTCGAACTCAATAAAATTAATCTGTAGAAAAATATCAAGAGAGCGATTCCAAAGATGAAGTTATCGCCCCGCACGGGCCTCTAAACGGAATATAAAGCAGATGGTGCCCGAATAATGCGCTGAAAAAATTTGAAAACTTAAAATACGATTTTAGATGTTCTGGTTTTATTGCAAGCTAAATGCGTTCGCCGCAATAACGCGATCGCTTTACGAGCCGAAGCTATGTTCTTGAATTTGGTATAGTATTTCACTCGGAGCTCATTTTGCAATAAAAAGTGGCTTTTATTGCTTCTTTTTTTGAGTTTTTATGTAAAAGACGCTTCGTTGTAAAACGTCGTCAGTAGACATCTGTAAAGTAGTGAGTTATACCCGCGTTCGGTTTGATGACGCCGGTTGTTACGTGACCTCCATTTTGAGTTCGTTTTATGACTGCTCTATCTGAATTGCGACCTTGTTATTCCGTGTTTGAATATTCATTTCGTATATTTCTTTTGAAATGTGTTTTACCTGCTTTTATTCCAATAGAACGAACCCGTCATTCAATTTTTTTTTACAAAATCATTTATACCGCATTGTGAATCAGTGCAGATCAAAATACTGTTGTAAACAACTTACCCACAACATATCGTCACGCCTTGCCCCGAGGGGGCTGGCAGAGGTGTAATACAACACCCATACTTCGTCGGACGATATTTTAGTCCTAAATGTAACAGGGGTCGAGCCTGTCGCCATACACACCGGGCTCCAGTGGTGTAGCAGATGACGTACAATGCGCACATATGTTCACACAATGAACAAATTGATGCGTGCCGTCGGCTGGGTTCGAAGCCGCTCCCCCTGGCTTGAGAGGTGGGTCTTCTCTAATTAGGCTATCAACAACTCATAACTACTGTGAAATCAGATTTTATGAAAACTACTTCTAATATATTATAGAAATAAGAACTAAAATCCATTTCCAATTTTGTAGCTATTAAACTTACAAAGAGAATTTACGAGAAATGATTAAAGTTAGAAAGCTTTTCCTGAATAGCCACAACGCTTGTAGCTCTGCTAAATGCACTCAACGAAACCGTATTTCTATACCCTTACTAATCCATTACATGAAGTTGCCAGACAGATTGGCCAAAGAATCATTCCAGTTCCCATTCGCCGCGGGCAGTCACGGCCGCAAATCCACAATTTTCTGCATTCAATTCGTTACAATTCGCCGCAACAATAAAATAACATGCATAAATTCGTTGCATAATGCAACGGTAACGATCGAGTCGCGTGCCGGAAGCAGGTTTATCGTTATCGTTAAAAACCAGAAGATATGCTATTTGTAAGCTTTTTGTAATACTTGTTTGTTGTCTGTTCGATTGTTTCAAAGTTTATTTAAATGAATAAAATTTAGCAGTAGGTTTGATAGCGGGATTTATTAAAAAAAAAAACCTGGTTACAACGGTTTGAAGCAAAAAGGTTAAAACTCTAATCTAATAGTTTAAGCCCCAGTATTCTCCTGTTCACCGTAAAACACTAAATTACAAAATAAATGAACATTTAAATATACTACATGAAATACTGAATCCTAAATTCATGAATATCAAAAGCTTGCAAAATTCATTTTAACGAAAACAAAATTCAAAGATCAAATCAAGCGTAAAACATGAAACGAAATAAAAAGCATTGTATCGAGCTTTTCAATAGCAGATTTTAAGCCGTGATTTCATATTTCCAAGTTGTCCCCGACTAGGTGTGACGGCGCCGGCAACTGGTTCACTTACTTTATTCTACTTTTTTCGAAGAACAGTCGCGAGCAACTTCCCACCGTCATAGATAAAAAGTTGAGCATACAAATACCGCGGACTGGGGACTCGGGCTTTTTATTCCATCTGCATTGCTTGTAGCGATAAAAAGACGAATTGATTTTCATTTGCTTGTAAAAAGTCATGTTCAGTTGAGAGAGACTGTTTCTCGAAAATATTATTGTTTCGAGGTTTGTTTTTGAGTTGAAGTTTTGTAAAGCTTCTTCTTGGAATAGAACCGAAACTGTGAGCTTATTGATTTTCAAGAGTTTTGACGTGGAAAAGAGAACAATTATTTGCTTACTTTGTATTTTACCTTTAAGATTAGGCTAAAATTGTTTTATATTTTCATTTTTTTTTGTTGTAGAATTCTGCTGAAGATAATAAATTTCATGCAATCGAACATCATGTCTCACCTGCAAGTAAAAATATATATCTTACGTGAAACACAGCATCTCGTCTCAGGGGTGTCATTTTTCTTGCTGCTACGCAAGAATAACTGTACATCAATACATACACTATTGTTTACCTCAAAACAAAACAAAAATAGCCATAGATAGTGTATGAAAGTTGTCAGCCCGTCGACACAGCGCGCCGACACGACATGTACCACTTGATTGCTTTGAGATATGTTCAATTACATACTGAACTAGTGGATCTGTGAGCTGTAGGCATCGCGGCCGACGTCTGTTCTCTTATACAGGTCGCATTCCTCAACCGATTCTCGTGAAATGTTGTGTTGTGTGCAGGCCTCGATAATTACACAGACTTTTTTGCGGAGTCATTTTTTGTAAATCTTCAAATTGCGGACATACCAAGAGAATCGGTTTAAAACCTCTACAGAAAGATAGAGATCCAGACAGAATTTAAATATACGTTTTTTAGTCGAAACTGAAGCAGAGATGCTTCGCTCGCTAACGATCGGTCGAACATAGCAGCCGACCCAATGTAGCGTATTTATGACTAAATGTATTAGCGTGAGTCTTCCAACAGGCGTTTTAATACCACTTCTAAGCATAAAAAATCGTGTACCTCTACTTACGAGTACGAGTATATTCAATACTATATCATTCGATCTGACCAAATCGGTTGCATCGAATCGAAAAGCAACTCACGGACAGTGCGGCCCCGAGGGGGTATTCTGGCGTCAAAAAACATCACAATATCGCACTGGAAAGCAGAAAATTTGCTGACAACGCTGCCCTATCACAGTCGATATGCAGTAAAGTTGACTCGGTCGGTGGCGAATGAACTGTCCATTCGCAGAATAGCGACGCAGTTTGGAGTTATTAGTTTTGGGATTGGCGTTTTGAAGTGAGGGCGGAGATATTTTATTCAGAGGTAGCAAATACGTGTACCTTTGCTCTGCGTTGTCGCAAACAAAGGTTATGTTTGACTGCCTCGGTGGCTCAGTTGATAGTGAACCTGCCTTCTGAGCTTGGGGGCGTGGGTTCGATTCCCACCTAGGGCAAACATTTATGTGGCGAACATTTGTGTTTGTTCTATGTCTGGGTGTTATTATCTATTTAAGTATGTATTTAAAAAATATCTAAGTATGTATATCAGTCTCTGGCAGCCATAGTACAAGCTTGGCTTAGTTTGGGGTCAGGCGACCGTGTGTGACAATGTCCCGAATTTATTTATTTATTTATTGATTTATTGATGATTTTAGAAAAAGTAAGTCGAAGGACTCAATTGTATTGTAAAGCAAGCATTTTCTAAACTTTTGCCAGCGCTATATTTATTCCAATTCTTTACATACTGAAATGAAAAGAGCCGCAGAAACCTATTATTACTCCAACGTTTAAAAAAAAATGTTTGTAAATGCCGTATTTAGTCCTATTATTTACATAGTTCCAATTCAAATAGCTTTTGTGGTCCCACCAAAAGCATTTTATCTTACTTCCTACTTGCTTATATTTTGAAGGCGAATGTCTGTGTGTTTGTAGGTGATACATTCACGCTCAATTATGAGCGGATTTTGATTAAATTTAGTATGGAGTTAATACAGACTTTTTTTTCGTTCGGGGGAGGCAGAGCGGGGTATGTCTGACTCGGTGCCAGAAGGACACCTATACGGACTAAACTCCCATCGCCCCTCTGGACCTCAGGGCCTCTCGTCGGCGAACATCCTAGACAGGATGGTCGGCAGCGAGAGGTCCGCACCCACAGCCGTGGCTGGTACAAGCCACGGCCGCCACTCCCGGGCACACCCTCAGCACGTGCTGCGCCGTCTCCTCCGCGTAGCTGCACTGGGGGCATACCGGGATCTCCTCCCTCCGTACCACGTTGCACAAGTACCTCCCGAAGCAACCATGCCCCGAGAGTACCTGCGTTAGCCAGAAGAAGAAGCCCCCATGCTCGCAATGAACCCATTCTTTAAGTACGGGCCGGACCGCCTCCAGGAAGGTAGCTAATACCCTGAGTTACACACACACACAGGCTACTTTTTGACCGCAGGTAGTACCTCAGGTTGTAGCAGGTCATAATAAAAATTCAAATAGCCTTTATAGTTACACCAAATGCATTTTATAGAGTCATACAACTAGTAACCGTTAGTACCATTACATTTTGTAACCGTTCATGTGCGATGCTAATTTTTAAACTCCCCACACAACATCCTGTGCAAATAGCCATTAGTTTACTTTGTGCATTCATTGCGTTATTTAAATAAATACACCATAAAGAGCTATTCGCCAAAATCACGCGAAAGTAGACTTACTTTACATTGTTGTTTGATTTGGAACAGTTTGCGTTTTACGAGTGCTTTGCTACATAGTGCCACTTGGTACTAGCAGTGGCACTGCTAGCGTGGGCAAAGCGTGGGCGTGGCGTGGACATTAAATATGTATATGTGATGCCCCGAAGTACGATGCTGCTGCTCACGTGGGGTATTATGTATCGTCTTCCTTACATCTTACATTACTTGCCGATAAGTTTTGGATTAGCCCACGCTTTGCTCACGCCCACGATGTACCCACAGCGTAAGAAGACCTTTTCCTATTGGTTTTATTTTGGGATTTGTGGTTTCGTATTTTAGGCCAGTATACTCGTCTAGTTCAATTAAGAGAAATAGGTATAGGTACACAATATATTGTACATAGGGTGAGCATGGACATTTAAAGTGACGACGTTTCAAATCGACTAATTGACAAATTTGTACAGAAATTACCGATTTAGTCGATTTGAAACGTCAGTTTAAATTTCGCAACCCTATACCTACATTGTTTATGTTTGTGACTGTTTTTGATTAACTACGAGTATGCCTTTATTATTTTCTTATATATTCTTTGAATCATAAATTACAACTTACAAAATACTGTTTTAAATGTAGAAAAAATTACAAACGATAAACATACATATCACACATCACGCCTTTCCCTTCGAGGGAGCTGGCAGAGGTGTAATATAACACCCACACTTCTCTTGACGACATTCAGTCCCAAATGTGACAGGGGGCAAGCCTGTCGCCATACACCGGGCTCATACAAACAATACTTACATACAACTGTGTGTTTGACGTTACCAAGTCACCTATGCCATATGCCTATGTCTGAATAAGTGGATTAAATTAAATTAATTAAGAACAACGTTTAAAAATAATCATATTGCCTACTAACCTACATTTTCACAATTTCAAAATATTAGCGTGTTTAACTCAAATTACTTTAACAACTTAATAAAAGTACTGCAGTTCTGAAACTTGTTCGGTTATTAGCCGGTTAAATGCCCAGATATTAAACCACTTGTTAAGTTAACTAACAACAGTAATCGGGTATAAAACTAAATTTACATAATCGTTCGTTTTATAATTAATTTGTTAAATTGGGGAGAATCAAATTACCTACTAGTATTCGTATAACCTCTGTCAAAAATACGTACGTAAATAAGTACGTTTTTTTATGTTGAATAGGTCGGCGTTGGAACACCAACTCGCCTGATGTTAAGCGACGTTGATAGATCTTTTAATAGAATAAAAAAACGATATTCCGTTACTAGAACTGGATACTGCAAAAACAGGACCAATCTATAACAATATATTTTCAATTATAAAAAGAAAGTTGATAGTTATGCAAGCACAGATATTTCAAACTAGTGGTTTTGTGAGCTGAAGTTCTAACGAGTCTTTGCGGTAACAAAATGGTTGAAACATTTGTGTCTTTTTTCGTGCCCCCATATTTCTACCGTGTTTTCTAGTTTTGTCTAGTTTTTGTAATAACTGAATCGACAAAAAAAAAAAAACAAAATTATCAAACCTGCTCACAAAATTTCACGATAATCGTTTGAGAAATGCGACCTATACAGATGAGCAGCCGGACGTCCGCCGAGATGCGAAAGTATTTTTGCACTAATTGAAAATATTTTTCAAATCGTGTGAATATTTTTACGCTACTTTATTTCATCTATTTTTGAAGTAAAAACAATTATTGAGTTACTCTTTCAAACCGAATTTTACTGATCAAACTTTTTGTAACTTTGAAGTGTTTTTAAACGCTTGGAAAAGCTACGAATGGTTTCTGAATACAAATCATTCTACGAATAAAATGTTAGGGGTCTTATTAAAAAAACTTTCACGGTTTTTTAACATTTTTGTAATACCAAGACTGACTACGCTAAGAAAAATGTCCTTAGATCCTTAAGCTACGTCCCAACTGAGCAAACTGTATGCGAATGACTGTTTGCTTCTCTATTTACATTTTTAACCGACTTCAAGAAGGAGGAGGTTCTCAACTCGACTGTATGTTTTTGTTTTGAATGTGATCATTCCGCCAATAATAATTATGAATCAATTTTGGTGATTTTTTTTGGTAGATCATACTTCAGAGGTCCCATTAAAATAATTTAAAGGTTCCATTTCAATTTTATTGAAATAAGTCAGCCAGTTTGTAAAATTTCAACAATAGTCTAAAAATTGTTTACGAAATCTAATTCGAATGACGGGAAGTTTTATTAAGCTTTGTTTTTGAGTCCGCGTATTCAGTTTTCGGCGTAACGCTTGCTGACGAGTGGTATCAGCCATTCGTCAGCAAGCATGTTGTAGCAAGCATGTTGAAGCATGTTGTAGCAATGAAAATGCGCATCAGCGCATTTTCATTGCTACAGTTCACCTTTTGCTCAACATTGACTTTGCCCAACGCCACTCAATCAGCCAGCGGACAGTCAGCCGCTCACAGCTTGCTTAATCAGGACCAACCCTTATTCGCATTAATCGTCAGACGAAAATTAGCTTCTAAAACGTCTCATCATTCTTTTGTTTTCCCTCAAAACACCCTACAGAAGTGGCAACATCAATATTAAATTACCCAAAACATTTCCCCATAAGTGGTTTCAGTAACTTTGCAATTGTTGATTACGGCGGAGTCGATTACAGCCTGTAATTACCCTCAGCACGCCATCGCTGTTCTCCATACCCACTGCTGCTTTATCTATGCCGTTGTCTATACTAACTGCTACCTCACCTGTGTCTGTGTCTGTATTTACAGTACTGCTGTTGTAACTGTGTCTTTGTTGGGCAGACTATGATGTTGTCTGTATCAATGTTGTTGCTATATGCCTAATTTGTTGTGTTATCTATAGAAACTGTTATCTGTTCCATATGCTTGGCCATAGTAGCTATGCCTAATCTGTGTGTTCAGCTATAGATACTTTTGTTGTATCTGTGGCGTGTGTAATCGGTGTAGATCTGTTTGCCTTTCCGTGTTATGCTCTGGGGTAGTTCCAGTTTATACGCTTTTATCTTTCGTATGTAAATGAGCCATTAGTCTTTTTGGAATTATGGTGTTAATGGCGTAATTACACGCTCGCGGTTTGATGCGATCATTGATTTTAATTGTAGCCTTGAGTAAACAAGCAGCTATCAGATCAGTTCGATATACCTACAGTTTTACACGGTGAAGTAGATTCCCATAATAACATTGAAGTTACGAAATGAATATCATTATTTTTTCTTGCATTATTCCAATATTCCGAAAAACTTAATACACATGCTGAAGTTCATGAAGACAGACATTGTTTATACAGTTTTTTTAATTCAACTACAATATTGATAATAGTGCTAACCTATATCCTATTACTACATACGTAAAAAAACGTAAAATAACTAGCATGTAATTGGCCTCGAACAGAGACCTCCATAACTCCTCCATAACGGCTCGTCCGATTTTGCTCATATTAGAATTTATCAACAATACTCAATAACTTAAGTATCATCGTTGATCAAATCTTCGTGATTTTTTGTTTTTTCGACGACCGGTTTGTTTGTTCGACTATAACTCGTCGAACAAACAAACGCAGAGAT
The DNA here is from genome assembly GCA_911728515.1 of Peribatodes rhomboidaria. Taxonomy (NCBI): domain Eukaryota; kingdom Metazoa; phylum Arthropoda; class Insecta; order Lepidoptera; family Geometridae; genus Peribatodes; species Peribatodes rhomboidaria. Next base: position 18,148,109 of record OU452169.1, read on the forward strand.
GTCCCAGTAGACTCCAAGGGCCGCTTGCTTAAACGACACTCAGTCGTGAATCTCGATCTCGATCGTCTTAAAACCAGTTTTATCTTTGCTGCTCAATAATAACTAAAAAACTCCCAAACAACACCACAAGAACCTATGCAGATAAAATACCGCAGCTCCACCGTAGTTCCGATACCCCGCCCCCGCCCATAAAGCGCGCCCATAGCCCAGATCGCGCCCATAGCCTCGCACCCAGCAGATTGACACGATCGCACCCTTCCTCAGGAATACTCGGTAATTAAGATTGATTGTGACAGGTGAGAACAGTGATTTGCACAACGTACGGGCGCTTTTATAGCCGGCGATGTAGGTGCGGGAGTATCTTCATTTTTACTTTTATGGAAATATAGAAAAGGGAGGACTAAAAGGAATTGTACTTTGCAAAACAGGCTCCGACCTAGTGCGGGGTACATTGACCCTTATAGTATCCATTATAAGCTATATATATATATCGGAACTCGAAAGGTATCCGTTTCGCATCAGACATGGTTCTACGGCGTGGGTTTAGCGGGCGAGGAGAATGAGACATCTCGCGTACTTAAATCAACTTTATTTGAGTGACCGACAATTAATTTACACAGTAGGTAGATTATAATTTGTCTCGATATAAATTGTGAACAAGGTATTCCACTTAGTAACGCGCACTGTTCACTCCTCAACGTCCCAACTCAAAAGTGAGCTCCTTGGAGCATTTCCGCGCACTTATACTAGCGCCCCCTCCACTCGCTCTCTTTCGGACGGAACACGAATACCGCCGAACTATTGCCACCCGCTGATTGGCTGCCTGACTCACGCGACATCTGGCCAACGACCAATCAGCGAACAGCGCACGTCACAAAGAGTTACACCAGAGCTGGCGCCACTTTACACAACTCTAGTTCACCAAAGCAATACTAGGTGGCGCTTAACTAAATAATTACAATATTTAAACTATGCGCCGACACGGCCGGACTGACATCCGCACGTCCTCGGGCGCTTTTTTTTAATTATCTGTAACAAAAGACCATAGTTAGCACTTTTCCACCGCTCGTTTATTCTGACATAATCAGGACACAATTTCAAGCTACTGATGGTGTTCTCAATCTTGAACAAGGCACACAGGCGCACAACCACACAAAACTACTGACGCGACCAGAGCAGTGCAGGCCGGATAACAGCGCCCCTTCGATGACCACCACAGTGATCCATTCGACCCGGGCCTGCATCCCTTCGACTCACTCTCTGTCCTCCTTGCGTCATCACGTATCTACAACCCAGAGTACGTCTTGGCCCACTACATCCTTTCGACTATCTCTCTTCGCATTGACCCACCCTGTCCTCTTATCCAGAATTGAGCACACCATACAGTCATAACGGATTCCGAAATACTGTTTGAGGAGACAATGTGAAGTAACACGTCAAGTTCGATACCCTCAATTTTAACATTGCTGAGAATTTGAAATTCACATAAAATGTTTCCTTGACCTACCCCCGAAAGAAAGATCATTTCATTGCGCGCGGTACCAGAGAATTTAGCAACCAAATCCGATTTGATCAAAGAACATGTGAAACCACTATCAAATAAAAACGGAACGAGCTCACCCGATGACGTTGCCAGTGTGCTCCTTGCAGTTTGGTGGTCACAGATGTGGACCTCTTTAGCCACCTTATCGGGACATGCTGGAGCGATGTGTCCCGGTTCGCCGCACACGAAGCAGGATCTCTTGTCAGCGCCTTCCTTTGATGTTGATGCAGGATTCTGATCAGCACGTGGTTTCTTGCAATCCACTTGTTTGTGTTCAATAGTGCCGCAACGGTGGCAGGACCCGCGAGGTGTCCGTGCGCGGGGGCTCGCGCGCCGCCAGTAGCGGCGTGCGTCTCCGGCCGGGCCGCGCCGCCGCGCGCGCGCGCCGCTCCATCCCAGAAACAAATAGTGACGGATATAGCCACGTCGGGTAGTACCCATAAGTTCTTTTATAAATGTGTCTTGCAAATTTCCTTTGCACTCTTTCGAGCAACAAAACGAAACGCTTTGGTTCTAAATCCCGTTCAATTTCCGGAACAATTGCGCTCTTGTAGTCATATCTAGTCCATTCAGTTATTATTTAATATCCTTCCATATCCGCGTCCTCGTCGTCAGGATCAAACTTGATGAACTTCCGGAGTTTGTGTAGCATTCAGTAGTCTAGTAAGCAGCGCCTCCAATCCAGTAGGAACGTTAGTGCAGCTGCTTGATGCTGTCGGTTTTGTCGCGACTTCTCAAGGTGTGGCCCTTCGAATCCTATTCGGGACGGCGCGTCCCGAATAGTCCATCATCTAGACTTGCCACACAGGCCAGGTCGCAACTCGCACCACGATGTCACACCGGGAGGAGCCCACCATATAGGCCCACCACACAGGCCAGGTAGTCACTCAGACCATAATGCAACAAACGCAAGGCTGCAACAAAGACCTGCCACACAGGCTGGAGCCACATGAGACAGTACCATGTAAATTAGTGCCACACAGGCTATTGCCACACAGGCTACTGCCACACAGGCTACCGCCACACAGGCCACCGCCACACAGGCCACCGCCACACAGGCCACCGCCACACAGGCCACCGCCACACAGGCCACCGCCACACAGGCCACCGCCACACAGGCCACCGCCACACAGGCCACCGCCACACAGGCCACCGCCACACAGGCCACCGCCACACAGGCCACCGCCACACAGGCCACCGCCACACAGGCCACCGCCACACAGGCCACTGTCCCACCGGCCACTGCCACTCAGGCTCAGTTTCACCAAAAGCATTGACACCCAATAAGTTATCCATGAACTACATGACTCATCGGTGCCGCAATAGGCACATTCCGACCAAACTGTTTGTGGGTATTTTTAAACCTACATACAACTCCAAAAGAAACCAACACTCTGGCAAAGATCGTCCACGACTATCAAACAAAATGAAAACCTCTCACCGGATTCAACCGCCACCCGCAAGTAAACAATGGCTGCTTCATGGTGCAGGCACTGGCCGGATCCCGCACGCTGCCGCTGCCAATCCCGGCGCCCTTCCTCGATCAACGAGTGGCGATGCAACCTCGCCGCAGCAGCAACACGCAGGCGTCGACGCCCCGTTCGGTACACTGCCATCCTTTGTCTCTCTAGCTCACCCACTGTAAAATCAAAAACTCCAGAGCTTACAACGCCTAGCGAGCGTAGCAGCCACTGGATGCATGAGAACCACTCCATCAGCAGCGCTTGAGTACCTTCAAAACCTGAGACACCTACATCTGGTCATTCAGGAGGAGGCCAGGACAGCCGCCCTAAGACTAACAACAAATGGGCTATGGAATCACGAACCAGTAACAACACACACAGTATCCATGAAGGAGATCCTAAAGGAAACACCACTCCTTGGGGCATCCATGGACAGAATACCATGTCAGCATGTCTTCGACAGAAGATACAATTTCCGACTTAATGCGGAAGCAAAAGATAGCTCTGGTATCAAAGAAGTCAGGGTATATACAGACGGCTCCAAGACCGCACAAGGGACCGGAGCGGGTGTCTTCTCGAATGACTTAAACATCAAAATATCAACCACGTTAGACAAATTAAATACAATCTTCCAAGCAGAATGCATTGGCATCACCAGAGCAGCACAGTCAGTTGCAACCAGAGATGTCGGGGACCTTGATATAAGGATCATCTCAGACAGTGCATCCGCACTGCAAGCTCTACAAAACAACACCATTAACTCTGCTCTTATTATGGAGTGTCACAATGCACTCCAGTACATTTGCAAACAAAAATAGAGTAACTTTGCAATGGATTAAAGGGCACAGTAACTCAACAGGTAACGACGCAGCAGATGAGCTGGCCAGAAGGGGATCGGAAAAAATAGTGTACGGACCGGAACCACTAATGCCTATACCCCTGGCCCAGGCAAAAACATGGCTGCGTCACAAATCTGAAGAAAACCACCTTACAGAATGGACAAACACGGAAGGCTGCAGGCAAACTAAAGATGCCGTTCCGGTGACATCAAAAAGATTTGCACGCAACCTCATCCGACTAAATAGGGACCAAACCCGCAAAGTTATAGGTACTATAACAGGTCACTGCTCCCTAAACAAACACCTATTTAACATTGGTGTGACCGACAGCCCTCTGTGCAGAGGTTGCATGGAGGCAGAGGAAACGCCACGGCACGCGCTCATGGAGTGCAGGAGCGTGGCAGAACACCGGGCTCAGATTCTTCAATCCCCATTGTCACTCCCGGAGGCCTGCAGCAGCCTGAAAAGGCTGCTGGACTTCTGGGAGCACCTGGGCTGGTTGGAGTGAAGGGAAGGGAAGAGTAGTAGACCCCACGCACAATGGCTCAATCAAGTGGCTAAGTGCGGAAAATCGCCCTGCCAAACAAACAAACAAACAATCCTTTGTCTCTCGTTGTTTGTTAGCTGCGTCACATTGCATAGACTAGCTGTGACCAAACGCTGACGGGGCGAAGAAGACGTCTACTCGATGCTCGCTCTGCCATTGCCGCCCTGCTGCCCTTTATGCACCACCAAGAAACAGTCCGCAATAGCATGTAGGGGCGACCCTATCCGCCATCTGTTGCTATGCCACTTCGCTTCCAGATCTTTGCACAATTGTAGCCAAAGACGGAGCCATATCTTGTTGCTGTGGACGTTGTTCTTATCCCAATTCTGATATCGGAACTCGAAAGGTATCCGTTTCGCATCAGACATGGTTCTACGGCGTGGGTTTAGCGGGCGAGGAGAATGAGACATCTCGCGTACTTAAATCAACTTTATTTGAGTGACCGACAATTAATTTACACAGTAGGTAGATTATAATTTGTCTCGATATAAATTGTGAACAAGGTATTCCACTTAGTAACGCGCACTGTTCACTCCTCAACGTCCCAACTCAAAAGTGAGCTCCTTGGAGCATTTCCGCGCACTTATACTAGCGCCCCCTCCACTCGCTCTCTTTCGGACGGAACACGAATACCGCCGAACTATTGCCACCCGCTGATTGGCTGCCTGACTCACGCGACATCTGGCCAACGACCAATCAGCGAACAGCGCACGTCACAAAGAGTTACACCAGAGCTGGCGCCACTTTACACAACTCTAGTTCACCAAAGCAATACTAGGTGGCGCTTAACTAAATAATTACAATATTTAAACTATGCGCCGACATATATATTTTTTTTTTTATTTATTAAACAACATTCACAGCCCTTAAAAAACAAAATACAACAGTAACAAACTAAACTTACAGCCAATAAAGAATGTATATTATATAATATTAATGAATTAAATAATATTTGCAGTCGTGTGTACGTGTGTGTGTGTGTGTGTGTGTGTGTGTGAGAGAGAGAGAGAGAGTGTGTGTGGATGTGTAAAAGTGTGAGAGTGGGATATATGAATATGATTATAAGAATATTATATATATTATATATATATATATATATTATATATATATATATATATATTATATATATATATATTATATACTTGTAAGAAAGACAATAATTTTACAAGCACCTGTGAAAAAGTATCAAATTAGCTTTTTTCGTTAGGCAATGAAAGTAGAACGATATTAATTCACATTTGGGACTGAATATCGTCCGGAAAAGTGTGGGTGTTGTACACCTCTGCCAGCCCCTTCGGAAAAAAGCCGTGACGATACGTTATGCTATGTTTTATGAAAGGAGCAAACGAAAATACATCATGCATTGTAGAATCACAGCACTCATAATTTACCAATAAATAAATATTCGAAACATTTTGCACACACGGTCATCTGACACCAAACTAAGCTAAGCAGTGTCGCTGCTAAATACTGATATTTATACATATTTATAAAATGTTACGTATGTAAAACAAACACAAATGTTCATCACATGAATTATTGCTCTAGGTGGGAATCGAACCTACGCCCCCAAGCTCAGAAGGCAGGTCCACTACCAACCAAGCCACCGAGGCAGTCTTATAATTTCTATCATTGCTTTTTACTAGCTGATTTTAAGTTTATACTCAGGGGGCCTTTTTGGCACCGTGACATTTTATCGACCAATTTCATCTTCGCATGAATTTCTGACAAAATAGACTTTAACCTAGATATATAGCACGAGCATTGCACGTTCTAGAACAGAATCTGAATGTCTACAGCTATGCACAATATGCACATAAAGAAATTCATAGTAATGTATCAACAAGACGACGTCCGCAGTGCGTTGCGCGCAGAGTTATAAACTGTTCAAGTTCAAAATGTTGAAAGGCACTGAACTCTTATATGGCCAAGTAAGGCATGCCACCAAGCGGCATGCTCGTCACATGCATCAGTTGTAAAAACTTTCTTGATTATCAAAATTATTGGACACAAAATTTCGCATGTGCCTTAATTTGCTTACGTAAATCACTGCGTAAATGGCGCCCCCGCAGTTCATTCCAGACTAGAATCTACGTACATAATCATAAATTAAATTTCGTCAGATCCGTTCAGCCTTTCTGGCGGTTGAGCTATAAAAATCCATCCAAATTTTCGCATTATAATATTAGTGTGATACCTACGTAGTACGTATAGCTAGGTAGGTAATTAGCATTGGTGGGCGTTTTAAAACTGTACATATAAGTTAAGCCAATAAACCACTTAACGCGATTATGAAATGCGTCGGTTAGCACACGTTGCCCTCGTTTTCATAAATACGAACATAATTTTAATCCTGTTAATTTCCTTACAAACCCAGAGCGAAAAAACATTTTCACAAGTGAAATTATTTATAAATAAACGGCTTTTTGAACAAAGCATTCTGTCCGAGCGCCGTTACAAGGTGCATTACCTCTCAATGAAACAGACAGCAATCCCGTCGAATTGAAAACAATGTGATTCCGAAATGGTTTTCGCTCAAAATGTGAACGGATTACAAAGATTGAAAACGAGAAAAACGAATACAACAACAAAAGGGGCAAGAGCAAAATTGTCCCGGACAATGCATATTGCTGGCAGAACGCTGCGAGACGCCCGTCCGGCTCGGCTCGGGCAGGAATTCGCTTCGCTTCGCCTCCGCCTCGCTCCGCCTCGCCTCTTCGCCTAACGAAATTGCATTTTGATTGTGCCCAGTCTACTCGTCTTACACGTGGTTGGGTACAATTATACTTGCCATTATTATTAAAAGTCAAATGTCGTCATTTTAAGCTTGTAATTTGAATGTTTTATAAGATTTTTGGTATCTATTGTTCGTGTTATTGGTGTCGAGAAACTTTGGCCTTTTCAGTCTGTCCGTTGTCAGATCATAAGCTCGTTGTGGTTTGAAAAAGCCATTGCAAAGATTCTGAGTAAATTTTTACAACGACCTCGTAGAAAAAATGGATTTATAGTTTTATTTAAGGAAAGATGTTTCAGTTTAGAAATTCTTCGGGCTATGTCGGTACTTTGACTTGCTTGCGGATTTCTTTATTTCTAATTCGATCTCGCAGGGGAACTCCAAGCATAGCACTCTCCATTGCTCTTAGGGTGACCTGGAGCCTTCGTATGAGACAATTCAGCGCTAAAGTGGCAGTGAGCAGGGCACATTGCTCGTAGAGCCGACGGCCGATGGGGCAGAAAGATTCTCGAGTGGCGACCACGAACCGGTAGACGCAGCGTGGGAAGGCCTCTCGCAAGGTGGACTGAAGATCTGGTGAGGGTTGCGGGAAGCCGTTGGATGCGGGCAGCGCAGGACCGGTCGTTGTGGACATCATTGTTGGAGGCCTTTGTCCAGCAGTGGACGTGGTACGTGCTGACATGATGACGATGATGAAAGATGTTTATTACTAAAATTCACTTTTCCGATAAAATCTTATTAATAACTGATCTTAACAATCTTAGACAATTTTAAAGTACATAATTATTATCTTCTTTACTTTCTAGCTAGTTATCGTATCTGTTATAGGTATATTATCATATCCTACCGTACCTGAGTAATCTCTATAAATTTCTCAGTCTAAGAATACTTAAAGAGCCCTACGATTAAAATAGCGAAGCTCTCAAAGTTTCACGTTTCATTGTAGGTAAGTCAAAGGCAAAGTAGACAAAATCTTAGGAGAGAGCTAATTACATGCATTTAGATCGTTCTTAAACGAGTTAACGTCGAGTTCATTAGGAATTTAGGCTGGGTACAGTCGACGGAAAGTGGCTAAGTTTGTAACTTACTGATGGTAATTTCCACTAACTTTTATTATTGCCTTGTAGCGCTCTCTCGTTTTAACGAGCACAACTGAAACCAGCTTCTGATGTAATTTGGTGACTTTGAAAGGGATTTTGGGATTCTGGAACATGCTGTTTCTGGGAACACAATGGCTCTAAATTAGGTAGCTGCTTGTATTGTATAACTTTTTTCTATAAATTAATGTTAATGTACGTGCATTAATTTTGTAAATATGTAGGTACAAAATAGACAACCAAAATAATTCTAAAAACTAGAATAAAATAAGGTAAACTACATTGTTGCGCTAGATAAAATACATTGTGGCATTTTGCTTAGATTGCTTTTGTGAAAATAGAGCTACATAAGAAGTTCGTCATAACAGAGCAAATAAAACATCAAATTTATATCCCTACGAGAGTTTGTAATCAAACCGACCCTTCATCAAAAATAGAGGAAACTCTAAATAAACAACAGCCCCCGCGCACCGGACAGATCGCGTAAATACAAAAAGCGGGCCCTCAATAAAACAAGCAAGGAAATCCGAAGAGAGCGCGACCCGACGATCATTTATTTACCTTACACCCGACACCATAAAATGGAACAAAAGCACGCATCCGCTCGCAACACTGCAAATGTGCGCAAATAAATAATAAATCGCATTTGTCCGGCGAATAAAAGATCGGTCGGGCCATGAATAAGAATAAACAGATGGCATAACAATATTGTTGGGTTTAATGTCGGACACCGGCCGTCCGCTCAACGTCGATACTCGGTATTAGTGCCAGTTCACATTATGCATCAACGTTTGTTCGTTTTTAACTAGGCTTATAACTAACGGCTTATTTAGTGCTGAAGCATTTTATTCACTATTTATTTTTATAAGTAGACTACGATAACTGTAAGTTGCTTAAGTACTAAAGGCTCTGTGGGCTGAAGACCTCAAGGCCTCTCTCCTCCTATGTTAGGTTAGGTTATGTTTTTTTTTTAATAAAAAATATCTGTGTAATTATCGAACTTCCAGAGAATCGATTTAGAAATGCGAAGAAGCAGACAGAAATCTGAACAGAATTCAATTTTTGTCGAAGCAGAAGCAGAGACGCTTCGCTTGCTGATGAAGGGCTTGCACGGGTCTATTTTTGCCGTGCGGCTAGTCGCTTCAAAAAATCACTTGCGACCTATCACTTGACTTTAGTCACTTACGACCTAGTCGAATTGCCGTTTAGACGGTCGATTTTTGCCGCGCGGCGTTAGTCACCAGTGTACACCCCTCACAGCGCTCGCTCGGTCGACAACTTCTATTTTCAGTGGTAGATAACTCAGTTACTTCTTTTAAATCGCGAAACAACGCACACGCGTTTTCCTGTGAACTTACCACGTTTACGGATCGTTGCAGATTGTCTGCACGTAACTTTACGTAGGAAATATTATTCAATCTGTGTCTGTCGTTAGGCGGGCGGGCGGGGGCGGGCGCTTGAGGAAATTATTGCGAATTGTCGTCACAAGTACGAAAGATTTATCGTCGGTGCGTGGCCGAAAAGTTTTCGTGGCAGATTTTGTTGGTACAGTTTCCTCTCTGTTTGTTTAAGTCACTTTTTGGTACCGATTTTATCTGATGCTATCAAATCCGTTTTCGTAAACATTAATTTTATTCTTTACTTAAACATTTCGATAATTTTCAGAAATAATCTAGAACTCATTAAAAGCTACCTTTGTATTCAAACTACAATGTTTATAAGTACTCACATAATTTGAGCCCGGTGTATGCGGCTGGCTCGCCTCCTGCAACATTTGCGACTGAATATCGTCTGGCGAAGTGTTGTACACCTTTGCCAGCCTCTTCAGAGGAAAGGCGTGACGACATGTTTATGTCACCTAAAAAAATATTTTGAAAATCAATTTCATTGCAAATAATATCCAGGTACAAGCATTTATTAAGAGGGCCGCGACGCTCTGAAATTTCCAGACAAACGCGCTACTTAAATTTCTTGAAAACCATTTGTCAGATTATGATGAAATTTAGCATTTACAATTAAATTAACAAAATCTCCGCCCTTATGTTCTTGGTTTTATTAAAAACGTTCTCAAGCAAAAATAGAGCTATGAAAAATATCCACATTTTAAGGGGTCACTTTTGACTGATTTATTCAAATCAAAATTGGTAGATAAAGCAAATCCAAAATTCCATTACATAGGGTGGTTGTCTACATCATTAGCTGTTAAATGAATCCATAATACAAGGGAAATTCTTAGTTATTTAAGAATGATTACAGAAGTGCAAAAGTCAGAAAAAAAATTGAAATTGCAATTTTTATTTGTAGGTAACTTTAGAGGCTCGTCAGTACCTTAGGTCGCATAGGTCGAAGTTAGTTAGGTCGCCGGGCTCTTAAGAAACTTATTTCAAAGTTACACGAATAATTTCTTCATCAAACATCTGAAATGATAAAAAAAAATCAACTAAGAAAAGTTTTACACTAGCTCTAGTTCTAATACAGAAACCGCAACTATGAAATAAGTGTAAAAGTTATATTAAAACGTCACAAGCAGTCAGTGTAGAATTCCCTCTTCCTGAGAATTCTAACATCAAGCGCAGGTGTGGCCAACCGTTCGAGAGTTCGATGCGTTCGCGGGAACTGCAACTACAACTTTCAAGGATATCGAGATACCTACTTCCACTTATTTCATAGCCCGATTCGATTTCTTTTTAAAATAGCTACTTCCCAGCAGTTTCCTGAATCGATTTCTTTTAAGAACGAGCCATCACAGCACTAACTAACAGTGCACCCAGGGAATTGTGCAGAGACCTTTGGGGGCTGAGCTACCCGCGTCCGTAGGAGTGTACTCTATTCTGATTCCCTACACGTGGTCCCCGGGTAGTGCTAACCGGGTAGCAAACTCTGGTGGAAGGCTTCGGCCGTGGCTAGTTACCACCCACCGGACCAAGCCATGCCGTGAAATGACCTAGTCGTGTTTCGGGATGTAGTCCGGTGTAACCGTACCGAAGACGGGTCTGAGCAGTGGCGCACTTGTAGCGCCTCACTCAACTGCCGTCTTTGTACTTCTTCACTCTAGTAAACTTCAAGGCTAGAGTGAATAAGTACCTTCTAGGTCGTCGTGCTCCATCTTAGACCACAACGTCGCTTAACATCAGGCGAGTTGGTGGTCAAACGCCGACCTATTATACATAAAAAAAAAAAAAAAAAAAAAAAAAAAAAAGACCATTTCAAAAAAATGTTTATGTTGACGCCAGTCGCAATCTACATTTTTGAAGTACTGAAATATGTAATAACTTTCTGTTAACTAACAATTAGCACAGATTAAAAGTGAAAAGCAAATTGCCGAAACTGATGGGACAAAAACTGTCCAATAAACTACTCGTACCTGAAAACATACAACTAATAGAGAACGAAGGCAGGCTTCATGGCAATGTTAAGAAGCTGCTTCTGTCTAAATCCATCTATAAAATATCGGAATTTCTCTGCAATGACTGCAATGATCACCAATCAATAGAGACTGATGAGTAATACGTTGTTGTGGTGGGATTGTGGTCCAACATGATACCAACCACGGCCACTCTGCCAAAAGTGCCCGATTAAGAAGAAGAATGACGTCACGATAAAATTATTAGAATAACGAAGCACTAGTGACAAGGATAAGGATAAATTATTCAATTATCGATTATCAGTCAGTCTCAGTAGCTCAGTTGGCAGTAAACCGGCCTTCTGAGCTTGGAGGCGTGGGTTCGATTCTCACCTAGGGCAATCGTTCATGTTATGAACTATTGTGTTTGTTCTATAGCTGAGTGTTAACATCTTTACAAATATGTATTTATACATATAAATGTGTGTAAATCAGTCCCTGGCAACCATAGCACAAGCTTTGCTTAGCTTGGGACTAGGCGACCGTGTATGAATAATGTCGCGAAGTAAACATCTAAAGACTTAGCTCTAATCGGGAACTCTAACAAGTCTAATCCGTGGTCAAAGTAAAGAGTTTGTATGCTCAGTGCTTTAGTAGCAATTTTGAGCCCGTTACCATTGCTTTGTTAGTGTTTGTTCGGAGCCATACAAAGGGCTCGTTACAGTAAGTACTGCTGCATTAAACGGATAATGGGTTTTGTAACGGTTTCGGTATTTGAACTACACAATACACCGATACAGCAACGTGGAACGTTTTACTGAGCACAATACCTGCTACGAAATAGGAATACCTATACCTATAATTGAGGCTAATTTATATTTTAACATTATCATAAGTGTACTCTGATGTACCTTGATGTTGAATAAATTGAATTGTTAACTGTAAGAAACAAATCCAAACAAAATAATACTTACAGCAAGTCCAAAGTAATAACAGTAACGCCGAATTGATTTTTCATTGTTTGAACTGCAATTCAAAATGAATTTACTAGACGCACTCATTTCCGCGAGGTAAATTTAGTCTGTGTTAGAAGATTTAACTGGGTTTACTATCTTTAAATTTTTGGGCTTTTAAATTCAACTTTTTATTTATTTTAACTCAGGGATAATTTTTACTATTTTAATCTTCTCATGGATCACCAGGGTCGCATTCTCCAAGGGTTGGTCCGACGACCATACTTCTCAGGAAGAATACTAACTCAGAGAAAAATCTTGAGTTTAAAAACTGTTACTACGACACTACGATTTTTTAGAGCCTCGTCTACATCGGTCGCCACAAAAAGTATTTTTTTATCGATTTCTTACTTCTAACTATTTTAATTATCATTAAAACTATTACACAAACTATTTTATTGTATGCAAAATTATTTTAAAAATATTACTTGGTTAATGTGAAAGTTTGCTCGGCTATGTAGTAAGATAGGCGGAATGCAGTAGTCAACAGGCACGGGTCGACCTAGTGAGGACTACTTCGTAAGGCTTACTGTTTTTGGCTCTCGTATTTTGTTATTAATTTATCACGCTAGGTTAAGGTGAAATAATTAGCTTATCATTTGTTTGTATTGCGTGTGTAAATAAATAAATGAAAAACTATATCAAGCATATCTATCTACTTGTCATTACTTGTGGGTGCACAGTGTCAAAATCAAGAACAATGGCTACAAAGGGCATGTCGACATGATCCACGGTGCAAGTACACAATGGAACAACGTACCGTGACAAGGACACTACAATAGAGCGCGCCCGTACTTAGATGTACGATTATGCATGACTGTCTTTGGGAGAAAATAGGATATCGGCACAGATTACATAATAGTCTGTTCTATGGTTACATCGGTTTATGGTCGACATACCTACAACACCCACGAAACGCTTTGGTTCCTCATTTCTCATACGGACCGCTAGAGTGTAGAATACTCTGCCAGAATGTGTGATCCCTGACACTTAAAATCTGGGTGTCTTCAAGTTTCGAGTGAATCGGTTTCTTCTAGGCAAGCGCGCTCCATCGTAGGCCGCATCACTGCTTATCATCAGGCATGTTGGCGACCAAACGCAAGCCTATTAAGTATTAAGAAATAAAAAAAATGGTTCAAGAAGGAGTATTGTTTCCTAGCTATACATTTAGTTGAAGCTTCAAGTTTTAGTCAGAACACAAAACCATAGCCTATCTGGGCACGGACTAGGTCGAAAGTCGAATTTATTAAGACTTCGGTTACTCTGAAGGAGTGTACATACCACGGAGGTACGCACCACCAACACAGCTCGCAGATATATAAGACTAGCTGCCACTTGCGACTTCATTCGCGTTTACTTAAAAAATAGTTTCCAAAAATCTTCCCCGTGATATACTGTATCTCTTTATCAAATTTCATTAAGACCCTATTAGCCCTTTAGCCGTGTAAATGCTACAAACAGACAGACAGACATGCAGAGTTACTTTGGATTTTATAATATTTAAGTATATGTATGTAAGTAAGATTATGTATAGAGTATGGATGTGCGACTTGATTTGTTTAAAAATATGACCGCTTACAGCAAAAACCATACCGACGTTGTCGACAGCCGCCGATATAATATCGGAGACTGTCGGTGACTGGTGTGTAGAGTCTCTAAGATTGATATTTCTTAAGCTCTATTGTAGGAACAACCAGATGAAAAGCAGTTTTATTTTTACACAGTTAGCAACAAAAACTGAGTATTTGCTTCACTTACCTACTTCGTAAATAAATAGATCAATGTTCGTTCACACCATGGTAAATACCGAAATTAAATAAGCATATTTCCAAAACAGATGTTAATGTATTTGTCATCAAACAAACGTATTATTTGGCCTTAACACATTAAAACACAAAATGAGAAGCAAAATTACCACCAATTGATACAATATTAGCAATTTATGCATTGTGCAACAAATATAGCCACAAACAATGTAAATATAACATTTAGCATTGCCGCGAAGCTAAATACCGTTATAACCACAAGTCGTACGCCTAAACCCAACATTCAATATTAATATTTAGCAATAACGAAATGGTTAATTTGTACATTTTAGGCTATTCCAGAATAATTTCAACTATTCCCGATGATAATCACGAGTTGCCAATAAATCGGAGAGTGTAAAGGGATATATACACGGCACGATCTGAAATTAAGATCTGATGAAATAATGCGTGATATCAGATCAGCCGCACATACGATCTGATTTCACCCGATGGCAACATCTCTCACGTGACAAACCTATTTATTGTCTACTTGAAATTACACCTGATTCAGTCAAATCAGGTATCAGATCATGCCGTGTGTAACGGCCTTAAGCGAACCGGCTGCGATTAAATATGCGATCGGAATGTATGCGCGGTCACGACACCGACATTATACTAAATACCGTCCACAAAGCGATACAGACTCTGTTACGTGGCAGGAAGATTTAGTGTCGAATGGCAGGGAGGGTAACTGCAGTGCACCGCAGTAACAGGCATTGGCTTTTCAATACGAGACAATGCAATAATTATCGGCGTGTAACGGTGTAAGCACATTACGCTGAATGCAGTTACATGACTTGTAGAATCGACAAACAGAAATATCATTAGAAAATAAATCAACGTTTGCCATTTGACGCTCAGACGTTTGTATTAGCTTATTACTTACATTACTGCTAATCACTATCCTTGCTAATGCTGAAAGCAATTTGGCTTTGCTACAGCTTCGGCAAAAATGCTTGTGTATATTTGTCTTAGAAGAAGACAGACGCCGGCCGGACGGAAATACGAAAGCAATTTTGCGACGTCACAGAGTCACTAGTATTAATTGATTCATCATTATTAACTTCTGAGTGTTCATATCTATTTAAATATGATGTATTTAAGCATATTTAAAAGTATGTTTATCAGTCTCTGGCAGCCACAGTACAAGTTTTGCTTAGCTCGGGGTCAGACGACCGTGTGTGCAACTGTCCCGAATATTATTTATTTAATTATTTTTTTCCTTATCATTTGCTAAACGGTTCTACAACGCAAGTGCTGAGTATCACGCGGGAGCCGCACTGCGATGCGATAAGTTTTACCTTTTATGACTGTAGTACCGCTCGCGGCGACGCTCTAGCCGGTCTCTGCCCGGTCACAATAGACCAGCGGAGTTTAGCTCCCTTCCACTCAGGCACTTCGCTTGAATGAGTAAATGCAATTTATTATATTGTGTTTACCTACAACCTGTAGCAGTAAGTAAGTAGTTTAACCTTAGAGTAAGATGACCACTAAATTGCACGCCCTACATGGGTTCACTGTTGGGACTGTTCACTGTTCACTTGTTCACTGTTGTTCACTGTTCACTATGTTTATGGGTTCCGCGATGCTCTGAATCTTCCATACAAACGCACTTGTCAAATTTCTTGAAAACATTTTGTCAGATATGATGAAATTTGGCATGGATAATTAAATTAACTATATCTCCGCCCCTATGTTCTTAATTTTTTTTAAAAACGTCCTCATTAGAATATAGTAGAGCTATAAAACTTATCCGCAATTGTATGGGGTCACTTTTGACTAATTTATTTAATAGATAGACAAAGCAAATTAAAAATCCCATTACATTGAGAGGTTGTATACATCATTAGCTTTTAGATTAATCTATAAAAAACAAGGGAGTTTTGTAGGTACGTAAGAATAATTAGAGAAGTGCAAAAGTCGTAAAAATATTGAAATTGCACTTTGACACTCTGTAGATAACTTTAGAGGCTCTTCAGTATTTTTACTTACTCTCTTCGATCTTCATCTTCTTCGAGACGAAATGCAAAAGAAAACTTTTAGCCGATGCGAAGTTAGTCTAAAGTGGTCACCGGACCCTCAAGATCTTAAGTACACAGTGCATAAAAAAAACTTTTTTGATTTCTGATAGTGCGTTCACATTGCATTAACGAGGCCGTTTTTAAATTATTTATTTACTTTGTCCTTTTTTTGTAATTAGACATCGTTAAAGTCAAAGACAAGTCATTTGACTCGGGACAGGTTTTTTGATAACTTCCACTAAACCGACTCTTAAGAAACTTTGCGCACACGTTTAGCTCCTATGACAATACAAAAATTTAAGATTAAAATCGTTAGCTTAAAAATATTTTAAAGTGATACTTGTTTACGGATGCGTCATGCAAGCTACAGGAAGAGTACAATTAATTGATGATGGTCATGACATGTGCGTGTACTCGTGAGAACCTCTCCAAAGTCAAAGTCATGGTCAAAATATCTTTATTTAACTTCATACTTCATTGCGGGGAAAAAAATGTTTTCGATAAAACGAACCTAAAAACGGATCGTTGTAGTAACGCGCCCTGTCCGTTGGTATTATTGTTAGGCAAAATAAGTACCCATTAAATTATTTGTTAACTTTTTTATACGTTTTTGGTTATGTTATACCTATATAGCTTATGGTGACCCAGAAACTATGACTCTAGGACCAGCTACTCAGCTCACACGATAACGTTTTACGACGCCGGAAGTACGTATTTCGGCTATAAAACGCGGGTAGAGGTTAAAGATCTTTAACGACTTGCTTTAGTGTCGAAAGTTTTGTAAATATTCATCATAAGGGACTCTTTTATGACGGAAGCCACAAACTATGCAAACTAATGTTTATAGTGTAATACTTTTAGCAAACTATTTTCAAACAATTAAGTTGTTGTTTGAATAGTTTATTTTTTTGTGACAAAGAGACCAGTAAGTCTTTTTACTCGACTGCTCAAGAAGGAGGGTTATGTTTTTCGAGTGTATATTTGAATGTGGGCATGTATAATGTATGTATGTAATGTATGTGTAATTGTGTAATGTATGTATGTATGAGGTTTCTTTGGCACGCCCTACAGCCTAAAAAGCTTAGTGGATTTCGACATGTGAGGTATCATTTGAATCGTCTTGATAGTGGAAGTGACATAGGGTACAATACTTAGCAGCCGGGTTTTTTTTTTAAAATAATGTTACTTGTTTCAAAACGCCATTTCGTACTAATATTTTGTTTACGCATTCAGTTGCCGTCAACCAGTTTCAAAAATAATTAACATAACCCTCGTGGCGAGACCGCGTAGCAGATTTCGTAGCATGCTACGCTGCTACGAATGAGAGACTACTATTGCGTCGTAGCATAGCCGGTCTAGCAAGAGGAAAAACTTATTCTAAGAAACAAGTTTCTCAACGTATTGTTTTACTCGTATCTTTTAGTAAAAAAAATATTGAATATAAATAAATTTAGTTTCCGAGCAAGCTCTCTAGTAAGGTTCGTATTTCTGGAACAATATGATTGTTGTAGAACGTATGAATGCAGGCAATCGTTAAATCGCAACTCGAGACTTTGTGCAGTTGCGTCGTTATTACGATTACGACATGTTCTAACGGCGTACTGCAGTACTATATTACTTGGAAGTAGTCTAGTACTATTGAAGTTTTATTGTAAAGCTAAATATTGTTCGAGGAATAAACTCAACAGGCCGGAATAAAGATTTATTACTAGCTAATTTATTACTGAGCACAAATATAATATAACTACGCACATTTAACGACGCCTCGCAGTTAAAAATTAGTTTAGACTGTAGACAATAATTTATTTTGTAGCAAAAAGATACGTTGGCCTCCACTGTTAAGGCACTTCACCTTACACTGTTAAGGCAATTTGGCAGTAAGAGACCATAATAGTACTAGTGGTTCTGTACCAGTATATTTCTTAACCAATTATCCTGAAATTTTGTAAGTAGATTTAATAGTTATACAGATTTTTCAATCGCCACAGTATTTTGAAATTTAGAAAAAAATGGCGGAGATATGATTTTTTTTAAACAATAAAGTCAATCGGTTAAGAAATGCAAGCTGTAGAAGAAGACAAAGATTCGGGCAGAGTTCGGATATGAGATCGCATTTTTCTCGAAGATGAAGCAGAGACGCTTTGCTCGCTTACACTCGCTCGGCAGATTATAGTGGGATTTCTTACAAACTTGAAACTTGTATGCTTTTTGCTATAATCAGAAATCATTACCCCGTTTTTAGAGAGTTGGGTAGAAATGTAAGCACCGTTTTTTCTGATGAGACAAATGATGGGTAGTGTAGAGGGTGTGTGAAATAATCCCTACATACCTTCTCACTTCTCACGTAATAAGGTAGATATCCAAGAGAGGGTTATAACTTTGAATTTTGGACGTAAGAGCGGTGCTGATTGCTACCGTGCTGTAAGTAAACGTAGTCACTAAATCAAGCCCGAATACTTGTACAACGGTTTAATTTTCCAGTCCCAGTTTCCTTTTACTCAAACACGATATTAATTTTCATTTCTCAGTACAGCTGCCGTCTTTGTAAATAAAACTAACGCTCGTATTAGATACAACGTTGTAATGTCGGAGCGTCTTTTGTCGTCGGATATTTCCAGCGTCTTCCAACTTCGTGCAATTATATAGCGCTGCAGCGTTCGGAGAAGAACATTTTTAAATTAATATTAATAGTAAATTGCTTTCGAGTAGAGCATTTGATAGAGAAATAGATTTCAGAAAGGTTTATTTATCGACCGAGCGCGCGTTACTGAGCGAAGCGTCTATATGATTCAGCTTTGACAAAAATGTTTTCGTATGTCTGGATTTCTATCCGGATCCCTGTCCAGATCTCTGTCTTCCTCTAAAGGTCACATTTCTTAACCGATTATCGTGAAATTTTGTTTGCAGATTTGATAATTTTATAAAAAAAATTTGCCAGGTCAGTTTTTGGAAATTTCCAAATTACAAAAAAAAGAAACACATAAATATCTACGCCATTTTTAAAAATTGACGTCGACTGCGAGGTCTACAGCGCACAGTGCCATTAGTTTACTGATCTCGCATCGTATCACATCTTAAAATACACACATAATCACACATATCACACTACAAAAGTAATCTTTATACCATGACACCTTCATAAAACAAGAAGCGTCGACTCTGCACCCTGTTTGCGTGTATAAATATTACGTCGCGTCTTTTCTATATACGATACATTTTATTTTTTTCTATTTATATAATACATTTTCTATGAAAATATATTGATGGGAATGAAATATAAAAAGTCATTACTAGTATTAAACGTCTTCCAGCTGAGTTGTTAATGAATCAGGATGTAACTAAGTGGTTTTAGTACATTGTCTGCCTACGAGAGACTTCACGGCTAATCCGTTCACGACAAAATCTTGGAAGAAAATTTGATTAAAACTTTCATAGAAGCTGCTTATCTGTTAGTTTTCTACTCGGTGTTATCGGTGTTGGTAACGACGGTACAGTAGAGAAAAGTAAATTGGAATTCAGCAGAACAATAGGTATCGGTATTAAAGGTGTTTTGCATTGTGATTTGTCGAACAGAAATAATGAGGTTGTTAGTTGACAATGTGGTAAAGTTACACGGGACTCATTATAAAAGAAAATAAACATCTCGTTTGTATTATAAAGGAGATTTTCCTTAGTTTACTTTTAGCTAGATTGATCTGACAAAGTAGACTGCGGAAGCTATAAGGGATGACATTTTTGGGAGTTTTGTAGAATATTTTATCATAGTTATATTATGGCAGAAAACTGAAAGAAGAGAAATCCAATTCATCGTCAAGAAAAAACCTTTTAGAAGCGAAGGAAAATATACGCACATTTGTAACATTAATGACGAATAGGTAAATATAATAGAAACTGTTTAACTGTCTCGGTGACTCATTTGGTAGTGAATCTGATTTCTGCGCTTGGGGGCGTAGATTCGATTCCCAACTAGGGCAAACATTCATGTGATGATTTTGTGTTTGTTGTCACGGTGTTATTATCAGTACCTATTTATTTAAAAATATATTCTAGCATGTATATCACTTTCTGACAGCTACAGTAAAAGCTTTGTTTAGTTTGAGGACAGACGAACGTGTGTGCAAAATGTCTCTAATATTTATTGCTTATAACTTGTGGCTCTGTGAGCTGGTAGACCTCGCGGCCGATGTTTGTCCTTCTCTACAAGTTACATTCTTCAACCGATTCTCATGAAAGTTTGTAAGTCGTTTTGATAATCATACATTTTTTTTGCATCTCCTCGATTTTGAAAATATTCCAAAAACTGACTCTATCTGATTATCGACCTACTCACAAAATTTTAAGAGAATCGGTTAAGAATTGCGATCCGCAGAGGAAGAATTTTTGTCGAAGCTGTAGCACTCTTCATTGGCCAACGCTCGCTCGCTCGACTATCATCGAAAATTCAAAATAACTTCGTAAGTATGAAACGATAAGCGATGAATTAACGGTACAAGTAATCTTATCACTAGCCGATCAAACCATCATGACACAGTCGTGCTCACTGCTCAGCATTCACTATCCTGACTGGCTCGAGACTCTGCACAAGTGAAACATTTATTCAACAACGAGCCACAAACCGTACAACTTTACCTCCACTCGTGTAATACAAACCGTGTTCGCTCCACTCTGCTCCATAGTTCAAAAGGAATCATAGCCGCAGCTTGCCAGCATAACATTCACGTTATCTCGCCTGATTTAAATATTCCTTTAGTTTTTCGTATCTCGTGGCGGAAAGAATGAGTCGTTGTTTACAGGCGCGGCTGGTTTGTTTTTATGAGAGCTGATAAAGCGATGAGTTATGGTCGGATTCGCGCTAGGGAGTGCGCTAGACTGCACGGCGCTGTCAGGACGCGGACGGTGGACTTACTGCTTTCTGACAGACTCTATTCTGTTTGAATGTGAAATATGTTAATAGGAAACGAATCACGGCTTGTCTTAATACATTTTTATAGTATCTAACGTTGGTAATGTTTTTATCTTTTCTTTTTAAACCCCAACGCAAACACGACGGGGTGTACGTTGGACGTGTCTTTTATCTCTCTCTGTGTGTGTGTGTGTGTGGTGTGTGTGTGTGTGTATGTGTGGTAGTCGGCAGTGTTCTTAGCAGCTAAGTTTGATGAATATCGGTGTTGAAGAAAATCGGGGGGTTTTTAAAAATTTTAATTTGCAAAGACTTGTTTAAAAAACAAAAATGGTGCCTACGACGGACATTTTTTTATATCACATGACAAATGTCTGCCTATTCTAAGACAGATCACATAAATGTGTCGAGGTCAAGCTTAGAAACGACACTGAATTAGATTCAATCTGCACAGCAGCTCAGAGAACACACCCTAAGGAAATAGCTGTTGACTTAGCAATCCTTTATTTATGATTAAGTGTTGCCTGAATAAATAGTTACTTAACTACAGTATAAATGAGGGTCAGTCTCCGACCTCCACTTTTGTTTGTACACATCTCCATCTCCCTAACAGGTATCTGCGAAACAGTGTCCAAGGGTGGTCTCAAGAGGCCCTCGCTCATAACCCTGTAATGTGACAGGTAAAGCGGCCTACGGCGAGATAGCGCGCGCGTGATACGACGTAATGTATGGCGGCGGCTTACTGCAGCCGCGGCTCTCGGGAGATCTGCGGGTTAAACGAGACCTCCCCTTAACTTATAGGCTGTAATGTAGATTTGTATCTAAATGGTGCTATTTGTCAGGTGGTTTCTGGTGAGCTGCCATAAAAATTATGTTCAAATAATTTTGATTTTATTGGCAGATTTTTTAAACGAAGTGAAATTGTGATGTTTTCGAGCGTGTAAATCGAGACATAGTTTTTTCTCTGAGAGTAGGAAAGTTGTTAACCGTCCTTAAGTTCTCAAAGCGAAGTTTGTGAGAGGACACTCGAAACGTTTCCATATTCAGGCAACGCGTGTCCTCTCAGCTCATCGACGATGCATAAACGATACAAACAAAGTAGTTTCAATAACGCCCGGCGGAGGGCGCACAAAACGCCCCAACAATTCCGCTCTCGATAAAACTTGATAAGTGGATAAAAATTCGCGAACGGAATAAATATCAGCGAGTACTTTTTGCTCCGTCCTCGATCGTTATTTATTATTTATGGAAATAGACCTGGGAACTCCATCGGGGAAGGTCGTCATATTTTTCTTAAAAAAAGTAATGTCCCTTCGCTGCGGGCGCACGTTTGTCATGCAAATTTATGCGATCCGTTTTTAAACCGATCGCGATTTCTAGACTGAATATTCAATCGGAGAATAAAAAGAGTTTTTATAAACGTTACTAATGCGGGGGTTATGTTTGTCGGTCACGACACTTGTCGATCGGAATCGATTATGAGGTCGCGTATTCGATGGAGGGATCGAGTCGGCGGCCGGCGGCGAGTCGCGGCTCGGGAGTGACTCGGCGCCGAGCCGCGCCGCCGAGTGGCTGGTGAGTCGTTTGTCACCGTAATGTTATGAGGTGTCAGTGTGTCGTGTAGATCATTTAGTAAGTGGAGCCGAGACAAACGCCAGCGAGTTATGAAGCGATGACATTTATGCATTGCTGTTTGTAAACTTTACACGGCTGACACTGTTTTATGGAAATGAGACACTTGTAGGACACTCACAGATTTGAAACGAAAATGGTTTGTTTTATAAATATCAGTTTGATGTTTATTTTAACCCAAGCCTACATTTTGCTCCTAAATACCGCATTTGCGGACTTCATCAATTTTAGAGGCAATACAGACAGAAAGGACGTTAGACGCGGACGGGACGCAGACGGGACGCAGACGCAGCGTCCCTTTAATATACTTGAAAAGACAGGGATACGTAGACAGGATACGGACGCGACGCTTCTCGTTTTATATGAAGATGTTATGTCTCTGCTCCATTCGTGAGTCGTCCACAAGGACGAGACAACCTGCGTAGAGACAACGTACGAGACGAACAAATCCACATAAATAACACAAAATACGTAGGACAACCTACGTATTTTCTGTCTGGCCAGCATTTTCGAGCCGCATTCTAAAATAACGCTCAGTCTTGAATTTCGATTTAAAACTGTTTTGATGTGCGGTAAAACCAGTTTTAAATTTGAGATTTAAGACTGGGCGTCGTTTTAGCATGCGAGCCTTAGAGTGTACAGTGAACTTGGTGTTTCTCGGCATGTCAGTTAACACTGACATTTTCAGTGTCAATTACAAAAGCCTCAGGTTAAAAAAATAATACAGAAACATCTTTTCTTCCTTTTTTAAATTAAAAAACCAAATTTAACTAGCCACTTTGCTAAATAACACTTTGTTTTCCAAAAATCTGTTACTAGAAGCCTTTGAATTTCCACAACTCCGCAACTTGCATAAAACTGTACCAGTATGAAACTCCACTGAACTAGTATGGAAGTGCAGTACTAAAGATAAGTGAATAAGTATTATTGGAGGCCGCACGTAGAGCAAGTTCCACGTACGAGGCGAGGCGGCGCAACTCTTTGACAAACCTTGTAAATTGTAACTCGTTTCGCTCGCAAAATGACAAAAACGAACTGAGTTGCTGAATTGTATATTTGTATTCTAACAGCTATCTTTCTGTGGATTTGTTCGCATCATCTTGGCCTATAACTCTGACCTCCTTAGAAATAAATACAGAATAGTTACACAGTCTTTTGTCTTTTTCGATCGAGTTCAAACATTTAGAAGAAAGGAAAAGACAAACACTGTATAACTATTCCGAGGCTATACAACGTTTATTCCAAGGGAGGTGAGTGTGTAACTTCCTGTTAGAGAAATAAGTTTTAAATCGGTCCAGTAGTTTCGCAGATTACCCCTTACATCCAAACTTATAAATTTTACTTATTTGTATCGTAGGCAGTGTAATTTTAGGTGTGTGTAGGTGTAGAATAAGCTAAAATTATGGCAACTATCACTTGAATTTTTCATGCCGACTTCCTTTTTTTTTTATAACAAACTAGGCATGCGTTTGACCACTGACTCGCCTGATGGGAAGCGTTGCCGTGATCGAAGGTGTAACACGCTTGCCTAGGAGATACCTATTCACTTTACTCTTAAACACCCCCGGATTGTATATAGGTGGAAAGACAGACGCAAGCAACGAGTTCCACACCTCTGCAATTCTTACAAGAAAAGTTGACTTGAAACGCTTAGTGCGTTTTGGCGGAATTTCCACCATGAGAGGACATGAATGAACCGGTAACCCTCATGTCTATTCTACAATAACAATCAGTACAAGGTCTTGAAGCCAGCTATTTACACCACTGCCACTAGAGCTCTCACTAGACTAGTCACCATTGTCCCTAGAGTTGACTAAATACCTTACATGTCAAGCAAGCAACACGTACAAACATAGTTGGTAGCCGCAGGTTTTTAATCAGCTAAAATATCGATATTCGACAAGAGCAAATTTAACACAAAATGTGAAAGGATAATCAACGTTTTAATTAACATCAATGCTGATGTGGTGCAACAAAATTTTGGTCTGAAATAAATTGAACGAAAATCGATTAATTTTTGCAATAAACTCTACAATTTGTACTTGTTTTATTGTATTAAAGCTTTTGAACTAACTGCATATTGCATAGTACACATAGATAGTTAATTTTGCATATTACTACTGTGTATTGAGATTCAAAAGAAAATCCAAAGTTCTCGCGTAGTAACCATAACTCACCTTTCCAAATTGTCTTTCACGCGCGCCCCTTCTCAAGTAAGTGTAAACTAAACTATCAATCTGTCAGATAGAAATATGACTCCACGAAAAAATAGTCCCGGTGTGATCCAGAACGTCCCACATCGCTAACAGCCGCCTGAGTAGCAGGACAGTCCTCGACGAGGGTCACCGCCCGCCTTCGCTGCCGCCCGCCCTCCGCAGCCGCCCTAAGGGTCACAAAGCACTACGACACAATACTACAAGGTGAAAATGATGTTATTGATACAACCCAAAGTATATAAAAGGTCAATTCCACGGCTCTACGTCAAAAGACATACGACATAATCTTATTGCGCAGACGAATTAATTTTTCGAAAAGGTTTTCTTCGTTTTTACTCAATGGCCAGGCAATGGAAACATTTTATTATGCTGGTAAAAACTTTGTTCAGGGTAGGCTGTTAAAACAGCTTAAGCTATTGTCCAGAACGGGATAGTTATAGTACTAGCCTAGGTGTAAAAAGAAGCCTTTCCTTATACATACGTTCTTAAAATGAGTTTTATTACGCTGTGAAGACAATGACGAGAGACATCATCTATTTAACTCTTTGCAATGCCTCCTAATGCGGTGTTATCCTAATGCGAAAATGAATTATGAGCGTTGGTAATAGCACTTGTTATTAAATCATCCGTTTGACTGCCGGCTTGCGTTCGCTGAATCAACAACGTTTTTGTGATATTGTTTGAGAATAATTGTTTTAAAATGGAATGAGCTTTGCGGGTCGGCCTTGCCCCAGGTAATAAGCCTTTCGCTTTACATTTCGAGGTTTCCAGCTGGTCAGTTGGCCGCTTTAAATTGTGTTAGAGTAAAAAAATGCTTGGCGAAAATTTTGGCATTGTTTCATTTACATTTAATCATTTCTGGTGTAGATCAAATAAACGGTGAAAATTATGACGTTCAGGGAGCTGGAAAGACTGGCTAAGCAACGTTAAAGCGGATAGCTTAACTTTGTGAAGTTAAAAAACTTAACAACTTAATTTTTACTTTGAGGCCAACCCTGAAATCAAGAAGAAAAAACCGGCCGAATGCGAGTGGACGCAAAAGATTCTGTACCATAATCTATAAAAACGATAAAAATCACGCTGATTGAATAGGAACCATCATTTATAATATTTATTTTATTCCGTTTTTTAGTATTAGTTGTTATAACGGCAACAGAAATACATTAACAGTGAAAATTTCAACTGTCTAACTATCACGGTTCATGAGATACAACCTGGTGACAGACGGACAGACAGACGGAGAGCGGAGTCTTAGTGATAGGGTACCGTTTTACCCTCTGGGTACATATCTCTAAGAACAGGAGTTTCATAAATAAATAGTAAAAACTACAAGAGAATTTATAAAACATATTTTTATAAGAATTTAATTAGAATGTAAATAATATATTATAAAGATTAAAATATAACGCATAAATAAAAATATAAACATCATCATGTATATTATGGTGCGGTTTACGCAGCGCTAGAAACTAAACCGGTTCGACAGTGAGTTAGCGCCCGAACTCATCGCAGCGACTCGTGCACAACTTCATTGTTGTTATTGTGGAAAGAAACGAACAATCATTGAAGACATTAATAACCTAAAATAACAAACAGGTGCTTACAAACTTTTAAACAAGGTATTAGGAATTAGTGTAGAACACTTTTATTTAATTTGTATTTTCTTTTAGTTGAGGCGAGTGGTGGATGTGAGCACCAAGACAAACCATTTGGTTTTTTGGTGCAACACCTAAATATTTTTTTGTACCAAAATTTTAAGAGACAATAAAAAAAAAAATATATATTTTGTCGACGATGAGTACACTTTTTAAGTGGAACAGATTTTTTTCGCAAGATTTTTAAACCATACCCAACCATACAGTACAGTATACATATGTACAGTAGTGTACAGTAGTAGTGTACATATGTACAGTATACAGTACATACAGTACAATGATATCCTAGAATAATATATGTCCGTCGTTTAAAGGTACACCCTATATTATTATTTACTTGTAAACATTGTGTTTACTAAGACATGACATAATCCTTTGCAAAGAACAGCTTAGCTATTACACACTTAAATCTATCAAAACTTAGTAAATAAAGATCTTGTTCTGCCGAGTTTGTCAAACAAAGCGCGAGCCGCTGCAGCACAACAATAGGCCACGGTGGACGACAATGGCCCACAATGGAGCCTTCCTGCTTTCAATAGTTTCATTGAGATGGAAAATATGAATTGTGCTCCTCATTTTGTTAACGCGGAAATTAATTTATCGCTTTTCGTGAACTTGTCAATGGACATAGAGAATTTAAATAAACAAACAAATGAAAAAAAACAAAAAACCTTTTGTTGGTTTGTTGGTTGGTCGGTCACTAACTGCCCGCCCCATCTTGCCGACAATTCATACTTTTCTGCATACACTACGTGCTGGATTTGGGTGGAGTAATACTCAAAGGTGTTTTTGTACACGTCAAGGTTAACAACTTTTAGAACATAAGTTTGCAGAGAAAAAAAATCAAATCTTTACATAAAATTGACCACATGACTACTTATTTTGTATGGAGACAAAGACTCGATTTTTGCTTTCTAAATTTAAAAGCTTATGGTCTAAAAGTTGTTCACTTTGATGGGTAGAACAACACTCCTAAGTACTACTACGACCAAAACCGACACGTTGTATGAGAATGATTTCTAAAGATCAGCTTTACATTATAATATGATAACGACATGGTAGGATTAGCTTTCCTAATTTTTCCTCCTTGGCTCTGTTTTATCCTTGACAACGTAGTCAAAAATTTAACGTTTTTTAGTACATACGTCATAATAACTTTGTATGAGGGATTCAATAGGGTGCTGTTACTTTGGTGTTTCTTCAACTATAATGAAGAAATAAGACCATAGCTTTAGTTCATGAGACCTTGCTTGACGAACACCTTAGCTCAAGCAATGGGGTGGGCTGAAAACCAGCTCTGCGTGGACCTCTCTTATGCAGAACAATGCTGAACCTTCTCCAATTACAAAAACAATGAATATATTTTGTACATACACACATATAATCACCCCTTTTTCCCGTAGGGGTAGACAGAGACCACTTCCATTTGCTATGATCCTGGCACACATCTTTCGCTTCATTTACTTTCATGAGTCTTTTCATACACGTTCGTCGGTTACGGGTACTCTTGACCTGGCCCTTATTTAAAACGTCGACGATTTGGTCGCGATACGTGCGCCTAGTTCGACCCTTACCGACTTGACCGTCCACACTCGCCTTGTAAACTTGTTTCGTCAACTTCTTTTCATCCATTCTCTAAATGTGTCGAAACAATCTAAGTATCCCTTTCTCAATCTTTATCACTACATCCTCTACCACAGTACTACGTTTTTTAACTTTACTTTCTGTAGGTATTATCATGATGTATAGGGCTTATTGTAAATTACTTTTTTCGATCTTGCTTATGTATCAATTGACGTCACTACGTGTCTGAATGCTATATCTGGCGGAGAATAAGTCAAAGTCAAAGTCAAAATGTTTTTATTCAATTTAGGTATCAAAGATACACTTATGAACTACAAAGTTATTTAAATAGACTCGACCGCCTTGTTCGGATAAAGAGCCTCTACTCAGAAGAACAGGCAAGAAACTGAGGGCCATTATTTTTTCAAATAATCAATAAATTACAGTCTCACAAATTTTGGCTTACAACTAGGTAATATCTATAAATACTAGTGGCTACTTGACGGAAGTGGAAGGCTCCGGACATTATTATACCATAGGTTACAGTCCTTTTCATCCATCCATCCATCCATCAGCCATAGGACGTCCACTGCTGGACATAGCCCTCCCCCATAGACCTCCAATAAGACCGGTTGGTAGCGGCCTGCATCCAGCGCGATCCTGCGGTCTTGACAAGGTCCTCATTGTCCTCTTTATAGCGTTGTTTTTTATCAGTTTTGACAGTAAAATCTATTTTTTTGGACCACGTCTAATATTGGTCATAATTGCAGTGTATTGCTGTTACGGGCATGTTTCGAGCTATAGTTGCGGGGAACACAAAAAAAAACAAATCCAATACATTCACGTCAAGAGTAAACCGCGGCCGACATCGGGCTCCACGAAAACGTATTGTATGTCAACCAAAACCTCTTCCCTAGCTTACTATTTCGCTTCAAAAACAAAAATTCTGATCCTGAATCCAATTTGAAAGATGCAGTTATTGTAGCTAAAGAACGCTTTTGTTAAAAAAAAAACTGAGCAGTTGATGGAATAAATTTACATAAGAAGAGCCGTAATTCTCGGCGATGGGCTGTGTTTTTAAAATGGAGAGTTATTCTTAGTTATCCATTAATAACTTCGGAAAAGAAATTCTAATTTAAAATGCGTTTACTGTGACTTAATTAAAAGTGACGTCGAATAAAATTAAGATGGTATTGTTGTGAAAATATTCTTACAAGAATGAGAATGGGTAATTTCAACTGTGATGTTGATTGGTTCATCAAATGGTTCAAAAAACCGGCCAAGTGTGAGTTGGACCCGCGCACGAAGGGTTCCGTACTATTTTATATAAAAACGGCATAAAAATCACGTTTGTTGTATGAGAGCCTCCTTAAATATTTATTTTATTCTATTTTTAGTGTCTGTTGTTATAGCGGCAACAGAAATACATCACCTGTGAAAATTTCAATTGTCTAACTATCAAGGGTCATGAGACACAGCCTGGTGACAGACGGACTGACAGACGGACGGATAGCGGAGTCTTAGTCATAGGGTACCGTTGTAGCTTGTAGGTACGTAATCCTAAAAAAAAGTAGCTAAGTGAGTAAAATGCAGTGCCTCAAAAATAACTTTGACTGTTTAATTCCAGAAGACCTCACGAGTTTGTCCGTAAACGAAGGGATGACTCCGTTATAACTATTATGGGAAGCTATGTAAATCCAACCCCTCGTGTTCTGATCTGCATTGCTAATGTCTACCGGACGGCGATACAACGCCGGCTTGTACATATGGTCAGAGTCATACTCGTTCATTTATAGATTAGGTCACACATATTTGATGGTTTGATAGAACCGCGCGGTAGTGGCGACAGCGTTGACACTTGTCTCTCTGACATCTCCACCAGGCTAGCTTCCAGGTGAACAAGGTGGAATAAACCAGTGGAAGTGGATTGTACATAAGTGATGATGATGATGACAATAATATTGTTGTGACGTTAAAATTGCTCTAATAACATCAGTCATTTTGATACCATATCACATATGTAGTATGAAATGAAACCAGAATAGCTCGTCAAAAATAAAGGGTCCGACGACCACTTTAGATTAACTTCGCTTTGGCTAAAGGTTTTTCAATTGGCATTGCAAGTAAAGATACTAACATTTAGTTTGATTAAGTTTTTAGACTATTAAGTTTTCTACAGAGTGACAACGTGCAATTTCAATATTTTTAATGACTTTTGGACTTCTCTAATCGTTCTTAAAGAAATAAAAAAATCCCGTGTATTATTGATTCATTTTAAAGCTGATGATGTAGACAACCACAGTATGTAATTTTTGATTTGCTTTGTCTATCTATTAAATAAATCAGTCAAAAGGAACCCCTTACAAATGCCGTTATTTTTCAAAGCTCTATTTTCTTTAAAAATACCAAGAGAATAGGGACGGAGATTTAGTTAATTTAATGTAGGTACATGCCGGATTTCATCATAATCTGACAAATGGTTTTAAAGAAATTTGTCAAGCGTGTTTGTATGGAAAAATCGGAGCGTCGCGGAACCCTTAAAACTTAATAATCGATGATCATGGAAATTACTGGATTTGTCTTCCAGCTCTGCGCTAATCAAATTTTAGGCAAAACAGCTTTCTCAGTTACAGATTCTCAGTTCCCGTTGTTGATAGTAGATACATATATGTATACCACGCACACATGGGCACCAAATTCCCCAGGCAGTTATACGCAATGATAACCGAAACCATGACAGATATATGAATAGGTAGATACCTTTCATTCATTACCGGTCCAATCTGTTCGGTCGCTGCTACGGCGCCTATATTTAACCTATCGTTTTGTTAGTTGCCGGCGTTTAATTATCCCTCGTGAGAAGTGATTCCACGTCAAAGCGCCCCCTGGCGACAATTACAGACGCAAATTGGACCACGAGACTCGACTTACTCATACTGCAGTCCGGAATCTATGGGTTGCGTACTTAGTGTTCACGCACACTAGCTCATGGAGGTCGACACTAGAGAAACCTTTGGTAACGAATAAATAGTACTGTGTAAGATTTTTTTTTCTTTATTTAGAATAGGTCGGTGTTTGACCACCAACTCGCCTGATGTTAAGCGACGTTGTGGTCTAAGATGGAGCACGACGACCTATAAGGTACTTATTCACTCTAGCCTTGAAGGTTTGTGGAGTGATGAAGTACAAAGACGGCAGTTGAGTGAGGCACTGCAAGTGCGCTACTGTTCAGACCCGTCTTCGGAACGGTTACACCGGACTACATCCCGAAACACGACTTGGTCATTTCACGGCATGGCTTGGCCCGGTGGGTGGTAACTAGCCACGGCCGAAGCCTCCCACCAGAGTTTCCTACCCGGTTAGCTAGTGCTAACCGGGTAGGAAACTCTGGTGGGAGGCTTCGGCCTACTCTATTCGGGAATCAGAATGGTGAACACGTGTCGGGAATCAGAATAGAGTACACTCCTACGGACGTGGGTAGCTCAGTCCCCAAGTTAACGTGATAGACATACATTTGGTTTTAATTTCACGAGACTTACGGTCCGGTCCGCAGAGCAAGACGAGACACATCGAGATGAAAAACAAATTGGGTTTGCAAAATACCGCCGTGCACTTATCGCGCTTGCAATCACTCCTTGAAAATATTACCGTATGCGATCTTAATGGAATAGTCTCCGACTCAATACAACGCGAATAGTACATAAGGAAGTACATAAATACATATAGTCACGCCTGTTTCCCATAGGGGTAGGCAGAGACCACTTCTCTCCACTTGCTACGATCCTGGCACACATCTTTCGCTTCTTCTACTTCCATGAGTCTTTTCATACACGTTTGTCGGTTACGGGTACTCCTGACCTGGCCTTTCTTTAAAACGCGAATAGTACCGTGTGATAAATGCTTTTATCAACATAAATATCTAAATTGTTTTTTGTAGGAAAACTAGCCGCACCCGCAGATGTGGTCCCACGGGAAGCCTTACTTTTTTACTTACTTACTTAAAAGTGATGATAGCCTAGTTGGAGAAGACCCGCCTCTCAAACCGGAGGGAGCGGGTTCAATCCCAGCCGACGGCACGCACCAATTTCATTGTGTCAACAAATGTGCGACATGCTCGCCCCCTGTCACGTTTGCGACTGAATATCATCCAGTGAAGTGTGAGTGCTGCATTACACCTCTGCTAGTCCCTCAGGGGGAAAGGCGTGACGATATGTGTGGTCTATTTTGTATCCCTGACAACTTGCATACAATATAAAATTTATGATCGGTTGAGTATTTAAGGCGTGAATACTAATAACAAACAAACTCACCTTCGCATTTATAATGTTAGTTAGGATGGGAATCTCTGGGAATAGAAATTTAGCGCCCTTATATCATGTACTATGCTTGCTACGAGTATGGCTGTATTCTCTGCCGGCTAGAAAACGAGCAAGTGACGGAGTGCGCTCTCCTGCGAGCCGGGACCTGTATGGACGATGCAACCGTAAATACGGGCACGTCGTATTGATCTACAATCGGACTGCATGCGATCTCTTCTTTTTCATTGCTCATCTGTAGTCCTCTCGAGACAATCACAGGACAAGCCGTGGTCATTTGATTTAATAGCTTAGTGAGTTTGGTTGATTTTCTCTCTGCTTATGGCTCAGTCGAAAGAACTATTATTTTTTTCTATCACGAGAAAGAACGATAAGTGAGAACTATACGAGAGAGAACGGTTTGTGACCAGGTACAGTAGCGCATAAGAGAAGTGAGGTTTGAGCGGGGATTCGATACAACTTGATCATAATGATGCTGGGACCCTATTCGGAGATTTGAAATTCTCATCTCACCTTCTTTCGTCCTTGTTGCTCTCATTTAAAACGTCATAGGTGTGAGAGTGACCAAGATAAAATCTCATCTCATCTCACGCGCAGGAATAGCCCCCCTGGAGATATGTCGGAGGCGTTCGTATATCTCGTCGACACGTAAGAGCTGGTAAACGTATTATGTCGGCATGCGCTGTTACGCGCAGTTATCGTCATATCGTCACGACTTTCCCCCGAAGGGGTTGGCGTAGGTGTAATACAACATCCACACATCGCCGGACGTTATTCAGTCCAAAATGTGACAGAGGGCGAGCCTGTCCCCATACACCGGGCTCCAGTCATGTAGCAGATGACAAACAATACGCACATATATGTTCATACAATGAACAAATTGGTGCGTGCCGTCGGTTGGGTTCAAACTCGTTCCCTCTGGCTTGAGAGGCGGGCCTTTTCCAACCGGGCCACCATCGCTTATAAATTGAATAATAAGTGCGGAATAGCCCGTGTGCCTATAATCTATCTCTATGCCAAATTTTACTCAGATCTATTCAGCAGTTCTGACATGATTGAGTAACAAACATCCAACCTTAATAAAATCCAAACATTCGCATTTTTAATAATAATGTGAAAACTGGTGATTGTACCGTTTTAGTAAATAAATAATAGGCTCCAAGTGGAAAAAGGAGTATCTGAAACACTTCTATTTATTTCTTAATCCATCCTCCATTGACCTTTTTACAAATCTAAGCCAAAAAGAAAAATTCACTTCGAATCCGAACTCGAAAAATGAACAACGAAAAAACCATCTCATAAAAATAATGTTTAGCCCCACGCTATTTTTACACGTACACGAGATGAGCAGAGTACCGAGGGCTACTATTACTTATTCTGTGCCGAGGGTCTGATCTCAATACACCCTTGACACACAAAGGTACTCACACATCATACAAATACATAAGCCGGGCGGCGAATCGACGCGAGCTCGTTTTCAAATCGACTTCACTCCTTGCGTAAAGGGGATCTCTAAATATTACATGTGCCGCGTTTGGCGGCGAAAGCCTGGGCTCTCACTATTGGGTTTGAAGAACAGTACACTTGATGCGACGCGTTTGAAACTGGTTGGTTACTGATTTGAGTTTCACGGTTTCACGGTTCCAATGCTTTGGAAAATAATCAGAAAATTGCAATTATTGTTAAGATGTGTCTTAAATCGGTATAAATAAAAAAGAAAATAATTATCTAAAACCAGCTTTGGTTTTATTCCATACTAATACTCGTATAATAAAATCGAAACTAACGCAGTTTGTAGACTTATCGCGGCTAAACTGCTAATCGGATCATGATAAAATTTGATGATTTGTCACGAGCAACATTTTTAGATACTGTTTTCTGAATAAGCGCGAATAAAGTCACGAGTAATAGCTAGTCGTCTTATTAACTTAAATCTATGCTCCACTCTAAACTCATAACTTTATTTTATACTCCATTTTGTAATAATAGTGGAGAAGCACAATTCGCGGTGTAAGAGCCAGATGAACGTATCTACAAAAAAATGAAAAACGTTTTTTTTTCATAAAACGGTTCACAATATAGACCTTTATGAAATGCCAAAATGACATAAGTAACAACATAGTTAATATTTAGGAAATTCCAAAAAAACGAAAAAGCTTAAGAATCACTATCAATGGAACCAGAAAAAACGTATTATGAGTACCGTTTAATCAGTACCAATTATCTTCCTACCTCGTTAGAGCTATAGGAACGTATTTGTAAAAACAATATTTGTATTCGTAGAATATATGTAGTTTGTTTAGCAATATTATACGAACCATATCAACGTAAAAGCTTATACGTTGCGTTGGGCGTTGCAAAATTTTGTTTTGATGCTTATTTTACAGAGCCAGAACAACGTTTATCTATCCATAAGTTCTGTTACAAATGAAAATGCATTTATTTTTTTATACAGTAATGTAATGTTAATAAAAATTATATGTACACATGTATTGAAGTCTTATAAAAAATAACTATTTTTTTATTCACAATGACCACCTTTGGCCTTTATACAGGTCTTTAGTCAGTCTCGCCAAAAATCTATGCATTTACGTACTGTTTCCATGGGAAATTTACCATGCTTGCGTCAAAGATTTCTTAAGTGACTCTATGTCGCCGTGTCGTTTAGAGCAAGCCATGCCCTCTGAAACTGACCATAATTTGTAGTCCAGGGGGTTTAGATCTGGGCTAGAGGAGGGCCAGTCTTCAGCCCTTATAAAGTCCGGAACATTGGCTTCCGGTCAGGCTTGGGTAGTCCGCGCCTTGGACCAGGTGCAGAGTCTTGTTATAAACTCCACGGTAGATTTTTAAAAGCTGTGTTGCTATGGGGTTTTACAACACCATCTAAGACGGTCCATTGATACACTTTGGCTGAAGTTTTCACCCCTTTTTCACAAAAATGAAGCTTTGTGACGCCGCGATAGGATATCCCCCACCAAACCATGACTGACGCAGGATGATGACCACGCTGTACCTTCCGACCACTTCCGTGGCTTCTTTAGAGCTGTGAGCGTACACTTTGTCGTTTTGCTTTTTGTAGTGAACTTCTATCGTGAAATTTTTTTCATCGGTAAAAAGAATATTTCTGTAATTTTCATCTGCGTAACGGGATAGAAGACGTTTTTATCTATCCACTCTCTTTAACTGCAGCGATTGATTAAGGGCATGTCCTGTATATTGGCGATTTGCACCAAGCTTCTGCTTGCAAGCGTCAAAGTGCTGGTCTGAAATTTTAGTCATCCTTTTTTCTTAATCAAAAATTAAAGTTTAAGTTTCGTCAAATTTGTTTAACTAAAGTCTTTGATTTGTTTAGTAATTATATTTATTTAAAATTTAAACTTCATGAATTCAACTTCTGTTGAACTGTCTTTGACTTATTTGGTATTTAGGTATATTTATTTAATTCAAACTTCTTTTATTCAACTTCTGTCGAACTGGTTTAGTTTACTGAGTATTGAATTAAAATCGAAGTCATTATCAGACTTTTGTCTGTATCTGTACCTATCATTAATAATCTGTGATATAACGAATTTTCCCCTCTGTCCTTAGTCTGTGATAAAAGCTACTGACTACAGAGCGTTATCAATCACGGTGCATTTTATTCGATTCTGTGTCTTGTTGTGCTAGAAATAAGGCAACCAATTTTTTTGATGATGATGATAATTATGAAATTTCTTGATTGGTTGGTTCTGTTGAAGAAAACAACAATGGAAATTGCTGGTTTTTTAAAATCTTATCAGCCGGCTTAACTCTTCATTTGTTCATATTCCGAAATTGTCATTTGGACCTCTTTAAACTTTTATCATACGCGATAGAGTCCTAGCGGGTACATTCATTTCTCGCGATATTTTTTTTTTGTTTCCTCATTGGGTTCCGGCGAGTTCTGGCTTTAACAGCATTAACAGCCTTAGTAGTTCTCATCGCATGCGGCCGCCCCGATATTTTATGGTCCTCAACAAAGGAAGTGTCGGTATACTTGGCGATACTACGATATACGAACATACGGCTGATACCAAGATTTTGAAGAGTCTTGAAAATGACCGACGGTTCCATACCCACTCTGTGCAACGTAATCAATAAATGCAATCCTGTTTTCTTTAACACCCCATTCCTTGTTGTAAATTTAATATAATCACGAAAAATATATTATATGAAATGACGGGAGATTGATTGTAGTTTTCGACATAATAAACGCATTCCAAATTTAAATGCAGAAAAAAAACTAAACGAAGGAGTTTGTATTGTAACAATATTTATGGCCAGACTAGTTATGTACGACTCATTGGCACAAACAATTTTGTTAGATACGTCTATGTAAGCATATATAAAAAAAAAATGTATAACTTTTTCAAAGCTCTAAAAGTACACCATAATACACATTTTTTTTTATCTTTACTAATATTTTATCGGTATTAAAAAGCTGGTAAAGTTTAAAGTGCCGAATTTCGCAGTATTTTTGCTCTCCTGTAAAATTGAGAAAATGTAGATAAGTAGTTCATCTAACTCTTACACCGCGAATTCAATTAAGACTATCTCTACCTAGTCAAATGAGAGCAAAATAGTTTGTGTGTCACAAGACTAAAGCAGAAGCCAGTCGCTTGCGTCAGAAGTGCAGGAACATTATTCTGACGTATGCGACATTATTTTGGTCACTCTCGCTCTCATGACTTATCTAACGAGAGAGACAGTGACCGAAATATAATCGAGCGAGGCAGAATAAAGTCCCAGATCTTGGCACAACCCCAGAATTCACAAAAAGCGATTTGACTTACATTCCGATGTAATCTTGGGAACAACGGACGGCAAAAGCGCTTTTCAAGTATCAACTATGGACTTAACGTTTCTTTTTACTCAACCATTTGAGTTGAAGTAACGTTCCGTTTCACGGAATCCATTAATAAACGTCCGGGCGCGTGTTCTTTGCAAAGGAAGTCGCCATCAAACCGGAGTCAAAGCGATTGAATTAGAGAAGCCGTTTGTTGATTG
This sequence comes from Peribatodes rhomboidaria, assembly GCA_911728515.1. Taxonomy (NCBI): domain Eukaryota; kingdom Metazoa; phylum Arthropoda; class Insecta; order Lepidoptera; family Geometridae; genus Peribatodes; species Peribatodes rhomboidaria. Next base: position 18,185,824 of record OU452169.1, read on the forward strand.
TTCGCTCGGGCGGAAACCGATACCAGACTATTGTTTCATTTTTTAGTCTAGCTACGCTTCGCAGTTCGGTTTGCTTCTTTAAACAGCTTGTTCATTTAGCCTCGATGGCTCAGTTGGTACTGACCCCGCCTTTAGAGCTAGGGGGCGTCGGTTCGTTGTTGTTCTATATCTGAGTGTTGATACCTATTTATGTATGTATGTATTTAAAAATATGTATGTGTGTATGTGAAAGAGTCTCTGGCAACTATAGCACAAGATTTGCTTAGTTGAGGGTCAGGCGACCGTGTGTGAAAAAAGTCCAGAATTTATTATTATTATTAGTTCCCTAAAATAAATTTATTAAACTATAATGACAAAAATAATGTAAGAAACTAAATATAATTATTTTAACATAGAAATATAAATGAGTACCATATAGCCCTGATTTCAGAGTTTTTAGACAATAGGAAATAAAAAAAAGCTTTTAGGCTACCCGAAGAGCCTTAACATATTCTAATTATGTTAATAAGGATAGTTATGGTTTTAAGCGGTCACTTCATCAAATTAAAAAAAAAAAACGTTACGTAGAAACGTTTTCATTTGAATATTTAATATCAAATACGGTCAAATTCACTCAAATCAATTTTCAACAAAATTTAAAGCCTCTATTATTTAGTACAACTTCATGAAACAAACTTGGGTTATTGATCTATGAGAATTTGTTATCTTTTAATCAGACACTAAATTAGAACAAAAAAACACTAAATTAGACAATAATCCTAATTAATATTATAAATCCGAAAGTGAGTTTGTTTGTTTGTTTCTTTGTAACGCTCTAAACTACTCAACTAATCGTCTCGAAACTTCGCATAGGTACATGTTGTCTGGGTTACAAAAAAGAACAGAGGGTACTTTTTATCCCGAAAAAATAAACGGTTACTATGGGACCGCGGGTGAAACCGCGGGGCGGACCTAGTAGACAATAATTTATTTTAGTGTTGCAAAAATAAAAGTACAGTAACACAAAAGTTACAAGTAACAAGAAAGTAACTTTGTTTGCAACACAGTGTAATTTAAAAGGATTTACAATTTTGTGGCGACTGGTTTAGAAAGAGTTATTTAAAAAACAAAAACTGTCACCAATATCAAAACATCTAACCCAACACCAGATTCCCTGTACCAAGGCGCTGTACGTTTGTTACAAACTAAGTACAGAGATAAAGTGATCAGTTACTTAGACCGGATGTGACGTCACTGAGCGATGGCCCTCCCGGGGCGCGCCGGCCTGTCTAACTTCGCATCTTCTCACGAGTTTGATTTGATGTCATAACGTAACATTGTGCAGCGTGTTTTGAAATGATTGAGAGTAGTGGTGGTGGAGACAACAGTCTCTGTGTCGTACGTCAGGTCGTCGTAGACATGGGTCTCTGTGGCCACAAGTCTCTGTTGTCTGTGTCATAAAATAAATTCTTCTGTGTGTGTGCGCCGCACGTGTTTTTACTTTAATAAACTTAGAAACTTCGGTGTAACGTTAAATCACGCGTTCCGCAACAGCGCAGTGTGTTAATCGCCTTATTGTTCACAACAGAGACAATACTAAAACGGTACAGTAACGGTAGGAAATATGACCGTTTGTCATATTTTGTTCTGTCCTGTCCATCCAAAGGTTGCCTGGAAGAAATCGCTTTAGGCGATAAGGCCGCCCTTGTACTGCCGAATGATATTTTATTTTTTAATATTTTCTTTATGTTTGTTTTACTTTGTATTTTTGGTGTGCAATAAAGATGTATTGTATTGTATTGTATTGTATTGTACAGTTAGGAGTCTTACTATGAACAAAATGCAGGCAATTTTTTGTATTTTTGACTTAACTCCAGGGAACCCACCATGACGTCTTGCTGCCATGATAGTAACGTTTTTTTCCCGACGCTGAGCGACCATGAACCTTAATGCACGGTGAAACAATTCGCGGTTGCACAGCGTCGACAACAAAACGTAATTATCATGCCCATAATAAGTTCCCAGCATGTTTTAACGAACAGATGTTTCGAGCAGAACTATCAATTTATCTTAGGCGAAGAAAGCTAAAAGCTAGTATTGTCGTGCCGCCAGTGCCGTGCGCCGTGAGCCATCCATCGTAATTATGAATAAGCCGATAGCGAGCAGGCGTCGATCAATCTACCAATCAGAGCTACGTACATTGCAAGTAACGTGACGACGCCATTTTATTATTGTTGAAACGAAGACAAGAAAATTGAGTTAAACAATGTTTTTATTTTATTATGGAAACTTATGGTTTTCACACATTATGATTTCTCGCATAGCATTTGAGTGTTATGTGAGACGCAGCCGCGCGCGCACTAGCCTTGATAAAGACCGCCGAATGCGGTTGAAACTATAGTCGAAATACTCGACTAAACCGTACGTGAGTAATTTCCGTTTCATAAATCATAAAATGTTTTTAGTTCAAAATTACAGATAAGTAGAGACCAACTTTTGTACTTCTTTGTATTTTTATTTGTAGTGCGATGAAATCAAGTGATTGAAATCTTTAATCTGAAAATATGGTGGGCACATAGACATAGAGTAAAGACCCCTAATCGGTCAGAAATAATGATTCCAAAAAAAGTAAACCAAACCATTGAAAGTCAACCAATTCACTAGTCAGTCTTCGATGTCATCCAGTAGCGGTTACGTCTCCCCACTAACCAATAAATATGGTAAACTGTGTAGTCCACTCATGCCGAAATTTCAGAATATCCAAAACAGTAAAAAAAGGCAATGTCACATATCATCCGTAAGTCTTAAATATATTTTTATGTGCTTTAAAAAGCTAATAATTGTAATTAATTCTTAATGTCAACATAGCGAAAAGTTGCTGAAAAAAGTGTTGCCACAAGTTATTTTTATATTTTCCCTTTAATAAACTTTAGGTTTCTTAAGGATCCAGTTTAGCCGATCAGTGGACAAAAATAATTCGACAAAGTAAAAATGAAAATTAGTGAAAACTTCGTCGCCCCTATAACAATTTGCTCTGTGCACCTTCGCAAGAAAGAAATATACGTAACAGTGAAATATCCTGACAAGCAGGCGTCAGTTTTATTTTTATGTAAATGTAATGTTATTTTATTGCCGAAAAAATAACTTAAATGTATGATGTAAATAATGATAGTGTGTAAATTTATGTGTAAATAAGATAAAATCAATAGTTAAAATCAATAGTAATCCCTTCACTATTGATTTTAACGCAAATTCGTACTCTTGATTTTTACTTAAATTCTTACCTTTTACCTACTCTGATTTTAGTTAAGGTTTACATACAATCTATAATATTAGTTTGTAGAATAGTGTCAGGAATGGATCTGGGTAAGGCTTTGTGTGTAGTTTAGCTCTGGCCTAAGCTGGCCTACTACTTTGTTTCCGGTCTTGTGATTTCTTTAAACTCTGATCGTTATATAATTTACCCAACTAAATCGGGTAACCTCTTTTAATGGCAAGTTCATCACGTATAGAAAAAAAGGTTTTATTATGGTACCAAAATGAATTTGACACGTTTCGAAATCGTGTTTTGTATGAAGACTATCCTTCTGGACCTATATAATAGAGCATATTCTGTGGGTGGGCACATAATAACAAAAAATTCAAGAGATAATTATTAACTCAAAATAAAGGTACTGATAACAACAACGGTAATAGAAACATACAATACAATATAAATTTATTGCACTCCATAACACAAATATATCCAAGTAATAAATAACGGAATAAGTTAATACGAGTAACTATTAATTATCATAAATGGAACACAGTAAATTAACATTAAACTCAATCTTTGTGAGAACCGACGTAAATTTTAATATTTAAAGTGAGTATTAAAATCAGATCACAGTCGCAAGTAAAATATTAATTGATTTCACAAATACAATACATACATACATGCTACCAGGGCCTCGATTCTTGTTTTTAAATTGTTAATGAATTGTCTATTTTTGACATGTCTGGCAAAAAAAAACTGTCAATTTGAGGCAATTCATTAACAATTTTAAAGCAATTGGTTGGTAGAATTGGGGGCTGCACGGAGGGGCTGGCAAAGGCGTATTAAAATTACGAGTATACTTCGCTAGACGACATTCAGTCCCAAAATATGTTGTGTGTGTACATATGTGTACACACACACACACACACACACACACACACACACACATACAGAAACGTTGAACTTATACACCCCGTCGTTTTTGCATCAAAGTCAAAGTCAAAGTCAAAATGTTTTTATTCAATTTAGGTATCAATGATACACTTATGAACGTCAAAGTTATTTAAATAGGCTCGACCGCTTTGTTCCGACAAAAAGCCTCTACTCAGAAGAACAGGCAAGAAACTGAGTGCATTATTTTTTCAAATAATAAATAAATTACAGTCTCACAAATTTTGGCTTACAACTAGGTAATATCTATAAATACTAGTGGCTACTTGGCGGAAGTGGAAGGCTCCAGACATCTTTATCTTCTAAATAATTCTTAACCTTATAATATCCTCTTTTCATTAATGTAGTTTTTACATGTGATTTGAATTTTCCCTCTGTGAGCCCTGTTATATTTTTCGGGATTTTATTGTAAAAACTAACGCAGTTGCCTAAAAATGACTTTTTTGACTTAGTCAGTCTAAATCTCGGTACAGCTATCCTATCCTTATTTCTAGTGTTTAATTGTGATAGTCACTGTTCAATTTAAATTTATGTAGATTTTTGCGAACGCGTTGTGTTTCAAAGATATACAAAGAACGTATAGTTAATATATTTATTTCTAAATAAATCTCTCAATGATTCACGGGGACCCATTCCGTAGATAGCGCGGACCGCTCGCTTTTGCAAAATAAAAATGGCCTCTACTTCAGCAGCTGATCCCCACAGCAAAATACCATATGACATTATGCTGTGGAAGTATTCGGGGGTTAAAGATAAATAAAATTATAACACAAGTAAGTAAATAAATATATTTCCAAAAATAGAGTCACATGTCACTCACTCCTTTCAAAATTGTTTTAAAACAGAAAACCTTTGAGTTCCGTTCTCGTTGATACGCTACAACACTGATTGGATTAAAGATACACTTGTTTACAACATACTCCGCGCCGGCCGGCAGCCGGAACATTTCCGAGCGTCCTTTATTCCCAGTCTCGTGTTAAAATCCTATTTATTGAAACATAAACAAAAAATCCATTCACAATTCTGCCGGAGCGATATCACGCACCACTGGGTTTGTTTTACGAACAGATATTTGCTCGTGATCATTAAGGGATGTTATTTTACAATAGTCTTACGGAGATGTGAGTTAAAATTCACAACACGATAATTATCTTACCTGCTTGATATAATAGGATGAAAATCTACTTGTGTCTGCGCTTGTCGTAGCCGCGTAGAGGTGGCGTAGCGGTGGGGGCTACGAGGATACCTAGTTATTACTTTACTTTCCAAAATAAATATCTACCATTAAGCCTCTGGGTTTCTTTTTTTTAATTCTCACTGGATATAAAACTATGCTTTGAGTGAGTGGTTGTTAGTTATTGTTGTCTTTTCTTTTAAGGATCCAACTAGCTATCATTGTCGCCGCTTAAAAAAAAATGCTAAACATTTTCAATAAATGTAAATAATTCTTAACTAAACTTAACTAAACTTCCATCTTCTTCTTTCTTACTTTTCTTTCGTTCTAACTATAGAACGGAAAAATGTGAATTAGTTTAGTACAAGGCGGAAATTTATCTCTTCAGCGAATTTATACTTAAAATAAGCTTAGGAAGTAGCATGAATTTATTATTAAATGCCTTTGAGTCAGACGGCTGCTGCGAGCTAGTTCAACATTAGTTTCTTAGGAAGCTATTTGCGTAGAGCGTCGGCAGTGAGTAGTATAAACTGACGGATGATGTTGGATCGACTTGGAACCGGAGTGTTTGGTGCTGTGGAGATGTTTGCTACGGGATTGTACTCTGAGTATGTGTTCAGCTTCTATGCTTTGTTAATTGCACCTCGCGGTTGCGTTTATCCTTATTCTACAGGAGTGGTTATTTACTGAAAAAAAACGCCATCTCCTACCAAAATTTCAGTCTTTTTTAAATTGATACTAGCTACGCCCGGCGGTGTTTAGCTAAACAGTACCCGGTGTTCCTTTTTTGAACCCCTGACAATCAATGTGTGTGCGAAATTCCGTGGTGATTGGTTAAATAGTTAAGGCGTGAAAGCATAACAACTAAATCAACAAAAGAACAAACTTACTTTCGCATTTACTTTATGAATTACCTAGAATAAGAATTCGGATTGGGATAGTCAGGATTAAAATTAGGCTTGCGTTTGGCCACCATCTCACCTGATGTTAAACAGTGACGCGATCTACAATGGAATACGCTCACATATAATGTGTCACATCCTGAGCTCCTATCGGATTGAAAGAGTCATAAACACACACACTCAATCATTCGCTCACAAATGTTCACATTTATAATTCGTGGAAAGTGTTATTTGTAGCCCCCGGCACAAATAAAGAGGTACGAGTATCTATAGAAGAGGTTTTATGGATTCCGCAGCTAGATCTATTTCCATCCTCGTCACAGGAGTGTGTCAGGAGTGGGTTCATGACTTCCATATGAGACACTTGACTCTCTCACATTCCTAACTTCATGCATCACACCGGACTGTATAGTTATGTGAATTAATGTTTGTTATGTTTTGTTTGTTTATGTTACTTCATAAACAAATATCAAATTGGTATCATAGACTATTTATTTTGGGTCGTTTTTCTTAGTAGATTGAATGTACGATAGAATGTACTAAAATCTTACCGTGTTTACCAAAATCTGTCAAAATAACAACCATTTTTTTTTTAGTTCGTTTGGTTCAAGGTTTCTCAGTTTCAATCCGTAGATAAACTAGTCAATCTGCGTTGAAAATATCCAACAGTGCAAGTTTTGTTACTGCGTTCCAGCGCCGTTACTCGATGCAAATAGCGGGCGGCCGCGAACGGCGTTGTTTCCGAAACGCGGCCAACGGCGCTCGCGGCTCGTTGCCGTAATACGCACGTTTTGTTGCCTCCACAGACTTAAAGTCGACAGACGAGTTATTTTTCAGTTGTTGCATTATACAACACACTACTCTGGTACAAAGCACAAAAAAATTGTCTAAGTTTAACATTTAAGATATATTTTGTCATTAGAATAGCAACAATTTAAAAAAACCTAGTAAAGTGGTGTTAGAAGATCAGACGAGCAAGGCAGCAAAATACACAATTATTTCTTTTAATTCAGTTATGTTTTGCTTCGCTTAAAAGTTACACCAGATCTTAATCACTTGTTCGTAGAGAGTGCTTCTATGTGTGATGTCTGTGGACGCCTGCGCCAGGAATGCCATGCTTTACGGCCCACTCCGCTTGTAAAGTGGTTAATCTTTTGTACGAATAAGTTTGAATTGCCCCTAAAACGGAAGCACCGGAGATTCCCGCCAGGTTTTTCTGTCGACTTATAAAATGTTAAGGAAGTTTCGGTATCTACGACTGGATAAATTGCCTTTTTACGACAACTTTTATGCTTAGCATCGGATTAAATTGTTAGTATGTCGTTTTGTTGCTTTACCTTGAGGTACTAGTTAAGCTGCTCAGGCGTTATCTATGCGAACAAATCTGTGGATATGTAGTAGTTCATTCGTCCAATAACTTTTTAGAAACCAAGCTTTTTTGGAAATAGATAGTTCACCAATCCAAGAGAAAAAAAGTTCCAATTTTTAGCGGAAAAGCTCAAGCGCTATTTGCGTAGGCTTGAATTGAGGCCCAAAGTGGTTTTATCACTTTTTCAGTATTTTGTTAGTGTAATTAAGATTAAAAAATCCAAATAAATAAATACTCAATTTAAAAAAAAAATACTCCGTATGTGGCCAATTAGCCTTCCTTTACCGTAAGTCCAAGAAGTCTAATCCTGTTCAAAACTCTCCTCGTCCGTGTCTCTAGTACAAATTGGCCATTCCGAGTCGACTCTACCTCCTCCACATAAAGCTCTCCCAGCTCTACGTGGAACCTCATATCTCTGTAAAGAGAGTCGAGTAGATAAAGGCCTCAGTGCTTTTAACGAGAGCTAACGACGCGGGACAGAGTCGCGGGCGAGATGCTAACTTGCGCTCTTGGGACGTCGTTATTTGCTTAGCCGCGTTATTGTGAAGCCTCTCTCGGCCTAACGATGTGTTAAGTGACCTAACTTAAGGGAGAGTAGCGGTGTTAAGGCGCCGTACTAATTAGTCGACAAAAATTGTTATTTTAGAAAATGTTTTATTCAAAAGGTACGAGTCGCATGTCTGTTTAAAGATAAAGAAAACAGCGTTTTAGTTAAGGGTTAAATTGTTTAAAAAAAACACTTTTTCGTAGAACAGTCTAAGGGTCGCATTCTAAAACTACGCTTAGTCATCAATCTCGATTTAAAAATACATTTTAGAAGAATTAAACTAGACCTAGTTTTATATCGAGGTTCGTGACTGAGCGTCGTTTAATGCTGCCCTGAGTTCAGTAAGAACCTTGAACCATGCAGAGGCGAATATTATTATTTTGAGTAATACTAACATCTCATATATTTGATCCGCTCTGATCCAACCTCATTCATGAAGAAATTCACTTCGGTGCCCTCACTTCCAGAGTTCAAACACCTTTATTTCCTCCAAGCCCTAGACAATCTAGATACGTTGATAACCTTCAGCGTGTAGAATACATTTTCATTACCGGTATCTCCAGGATCACCCGCTTATCGCTCCCAACTTACACTTCATTATCTAAAGTGAAAACAGCTCTAACACACACGGAACATTAAACCTAACAACACTCGTGATTAGGTCTACTTTTGGGCGAAATTGTTTCTGAGAGTATCTTGTGTCATAATGATACTTCGGATACGCTTCGCAATGGAAATTAGGCGTCGTACATGAGTTGTATGAATGTTTAATTGTGAGGAATGCTTTAATGAGGTGGTATGCATCAGCGATTATGCTCGCCTGGTACGAGGAGGTTGGGATGTAGCTTCAAATAGATAACTAACTGCCGATTTTACGACCTTTTGTTCATTGTCGGGAAACATGACGTAAGGAAGCAAATAGGAAGAATGAATAGTTAAAAAAACTGTCAGAAACTAGATGCGAAAAGTAAAATTTCATGCGTAGAAAGTTTTCGGGGAGAGGTAGAGCAATAGTAGTCTTGATAAACACTACATGGACTTGAGATGATCATCATTGTTTTAGCGTTTAATTTCTAAGGATTGCAAAAAATATCAACTCATTTTTAGTAAACGCGTAGTAGGAAATTGATCTATTTGAATAATAAATACAATAAGACCGAATTCTTCGAAAAAGTGATTGTGTTTAAATATTCCTGATTTCGGAATACTCTCAGGCTACTTCATTTTGTTGATAAAGGGATCAGATTTTCCAAGAACGTAGTAAATTGGTTTGTTCGTAAACAAGTTTGATCTTTAAAGGAACATTTTAATAACGTAGAAAAATATTTTCTTTGACCTATGATCATCCCACTCAATGTTTTCAATTCCCTAGGCTCGTTATTGCAACGCAGTTTCATCGACTTCGTAAACATGCTTGAACTTTAGGCGACTCGTGCAAGCTACGCTTACGCACGTGTTATAAAGTTCAAATTTTGTTTGCCGATACCTTCTGAAAGTTCAAATTTGTTGATCACTCAGTAAAACGATGACGCAGTACTGTGCGACCCATATTCTCGCTTCCCACTCGTAAAGACATTTTTAATACCAGTGTGGACCTACATTATTCGCTAGAATGAACACAGACCCCAGTTTTCAGTAAATAAAGATGAACTTTTCAAATACACGTGCCTGAAAGTTTATTTTGTTTCGAAGTCACGATTTCATAAAGCTAGTTGAGTTTATTTCAGAACTGAGAATCTTATATAAGCTTTATGATTTAAAACACGGGAAATTACTCACGTACGATTCAGTCGATTATTCCGACTATAGTCATATACAGTGCTATGCGAGACGCAGCCGCGCGCGCGCACTCGCCCTGATGAAGACCGCCGAATGCGGTTGAAACTATAGTCGGAATAATCGACTGAATCGTACGTGAGTAATTTCCCGTGTTTTAAATCATAATGTGTGAAAACCACGTCAGTTCCCATTATATAAGCTTTGTTTATTTTTAGAAAAAATAAGGTTGAAATTTAAGGCGAGGGCCGAGTGTTGTAGACATCTAAACTGATGTGTTTTACATTTTTCGTGAAAATTACTAAAATATAAACAACTGAAACTTACTAACCTACTTTTATCCTACCTTTTGTATGCCATATGTTGCAAATAAGCTAACGGGCCGCTTGACTGTAAGCGATCACCGTCGCATGGATACCTGTAACAGAACCACAGATACGAGGACTACTTCTTCACCTACTGAAGAAGGCGAGAAAGAAGAAATCACAAGATCCGATTGATTTCCACTACACAGCAAAATAAAAATCTGTTTATATGAAATTTAAAACGTAGCTTCTATTTTGCGCTAGAATATTTTAAGATCTAGGTACAAACAGCCCAAATCCCATGGTGTTTGTCGTCGCTGCGCTACATTACGCCACGACTACTACGACATATTACGACGGTTCCACGCCTTATCCAGAATAGAATTTAGAAATCCATAATGGTGTGTGTAATCTTAACCTTAGTTTCTGTTTATTAGGTCAGAAACTGGTCTTAAATGTAGAAAATTTGGATTTGATTACATTTTGAGTTTCATTATAAATGCGAAAGTTTGGATTGATAGATACATGGATGTATGTTTGTTACTCAATCACGCCAGCACGGATAGAAAGCCTGGAATAGCAAATAGGCTGCTATATAACTACAGGTAACCCCGTGGGTTGCAGTTAGTACTAAATATTATTTTAGGCTAGGTGATTTGAAAATAAGTCGCAGCACCAAATTTAAAAATGTAGATTTTATCGCAAGATAATTTACAAGTGTTCCGAAAATCCTGTGACAATTTGGCGCGTTAATTGTGAAAAATCATCAAATAGTGACTAAATTACTTTTTTGGTGATGATAAGCTTACGTTTGATCATCGCCTCGGTTAATGTTTTGTAACGATGATACGATAGAGCTAGCTTGTCTAGGAGAAATCTCTTCTAGGCAACTTATTAATTCAATCTAAATTCATGTTAGGCAGGTTTGATATGAGACCATTAACTCCAGCCAGTAATTAAACAATCCGTGCGACGGTGTGGTACAGACGAGCTGTCAATTGCACCACGGCGAGGTGTGCGGAAATCTGCATGTCAAGTGTGCTGTACTTACAGTACGTAAGGTCATACACTGAGTGAATACAGCTACAGATCTTGTGAATATTGTCAGACGAACTGACTAAGAACTGTTATACTCATTACGAAAATAACTGATGGAGAAGATAGTGATTAAACTGGCTTAGAGTAAGATAGTAGCTCACTTTGGACTATTTGCAGAAGATACGGATTTAAATTCTTAAACGCAGGGTTAAAACTAACTAAAAACTAAGGCTCTAAACTAAAACTAAACTACAACTAAGGTTCGCATGCTAAAACGACGCTTAGTCATGAATATCGATTTTAAACTGATTTTAGCATACATAAAAACAGCTATAAATCGAGATTCATTTATTGAGCCTTATTGAGTTAAAATGTTAGAATTGTCACTCAAATATTGTGTTAACTCAAAGTTAACTTCTAACTCTTGGTGGCGTAACGCGGAGGTTAGGTTTATTTTTGTCTGCCTAGCCGTATGACTATAGCTTACTTGATATAAAGTGCCGAGGTAGTCAAACTTGGAAGCTTAATTGACCTTTATTGGAATTTGGCAGTATCGAAGCTACCGACGAAGCCAATGCTCTGACTGCCACGTTCCGAAGAGTAGAGAGGCAGAGGTGTGAGTGAAGAGTCTAATCCGGCACAAAGGCTGAGCAATTACGCAGTCGTGGTGTAATTGCCGTGGAATTGACGGCGTGAGTGCGGGTTCGACGCTGGCGCCGCACCTGAAATTAAACACTAGTGTTAGTGTGGGAGTGACTGGAGAAACGATCGTTATTTCCTTAAATATTTTACTACTCTTTTATGGGTGAGATACAATACAATACAATACAATATTTCTTTATTGCACACCAAAAACTACATGAAAATCTTTAAAACTAAAATAAATTTTTCGGCAGTACAACAGCAGGCAGGGGCGACCTTATCGCCTAAAGCGATTTCTTCCAGGTAATCTTTGGATGGACAGGAACTTACAGAAATACGAAAAGGGTAGATGAGTAATGAGTAGGGTGAGATAAGTTTTGTAATACATATGTTTTAGTACACACAAACATACGCTATTAATAGAGTATATATGCTCTTGCTGAGTGGATAATATGTTCCCCGATAGTTATAATTTTAAGTCTCGAGTGAATCGATTTCTTTTAGACAAACGTGCCCCATCGTAGGCCGCAACATAGCAAGCGAGATGACGGCCAAATGCAAGCTAATACATATTTTTATATTACAAGGAGTTTTTCAACGTTTTTACATCCTGACGTAAAAACGACGGGGTGTTACAAGTTTGACGTGTCTGTGTGTATGTGTGTGTGTGTGTGTGTGTGTGTGTGTGTGTGTGTCTGTGGCATCGTAGCTCCCAAACGGATGAAACAATTTTAATGTTTGTTTTTTCTTTTTGTTCGAAAGGTGAATTAGTCGGGAGTGGTCTTAGTTTGTCGGGGGTTTTTTGAGTTTTACATTTAAATGTTATCTTGTTTAATTAGCACCTTGATAATAAACATCATTTACACTAGAAGATTGTAGTTAAACCACAGAGCGTAACTGTGTAATAAAATAATTACTTCGTCATTTCTTGGTATCATCTTCCACTTTTTATTGAAAGCCGCGGTTTCTCACGGAACTGATACATAATCTACGTCTCTATCCAAATAGCTGGTAATTACTCCGTGCTCATATCTGTAGTACTTCATTAACGTTATTAGTTGACGCCGACGACTCGACTCGACGACTCGATGACTCCTTAATTTAGCCCCCGCGTAGAGTCGAGCCCCTCGTGTTTTAGCGGATCATATTATATTTATTACATTGACTTGAATATGGAGATTGCGTTTGAGATAGTTTTATTTCCATAATATAATCATTTGTTTTAATTATGATGATAATTGGCAGAGCTTCGTGGGTTTGTTGATTGGGAACGTTAATTTATATAGAACTTCATAATGTCTTGCATAAATATCTTTAAGAGATTATGAACTTCTACATCTATCATTTTCATTTGATCATCTATCATCATTCTCAGACAATTGCTTGCTGCTCTGGTTTAAAGTAAAGTACTAGATAACTTATTATTATGTAAAAGCGTCTGCCGAAGTTGTTAAAAAAACTACCCAAAGTAGAAACTTGAAACTACAACACGGCGAATCTCTCATTTATCTAATAAGATACTTTAAGCCCATTAAAAGATCGACGAGATCAGTCGCCTCGGTTTGTTCTAAACGTCGAAAGACTAAAATGAGCGGCGACGTAGCTGAGACCTTGTTAAGCTCACTGTCTGCCGTTCAAACATTTTTGTTTACTTTGCGATCTGGCTCTCGCTTCGTGTTTATTTCCACGAAAAGGTATTCTTTTTTGTTGTGAAATTGGGTTTCTAGGTGAAGATCCCCGTATGTAAATTAGTTGATTTATAGATTTCATTTGGGGCGCATTAATCGGTCACGCATTAGTGGCGACACGCATCCGAAGCACGGAAACCGCTCAAGTGAACCGTATTTTATCGACGAAGGCAACTTGATGTCTAACAGAATGTTCGTTTGAGTTATTACGACAGTTCTTGAATTGAGTAAGTAGGAAGTTAGCAATCGTGGCTTTTTGGAGTTCCTAATATTAAAAATCGGTGAACTTCATACATCTATCTTCTATCTACATAATATAAAAATTAATTGCTGAATGTCTCTCTAAGCGCAAATCTCGAGAACAGCAGAACCGATTTCGCTAATTCTTTTTTTAGAATATTCCTTGAAGTACGAGGATGGTTCTGACGCAGAAATAAAATCTAAAAAACTGTCTCAAAAAATAATTAAAGAATCGACTGTTAAGCGGAACGAAGTTCGCGGGCTCAGCTAGTTTGAACTAAAAGTCAAAAAACATAGGCCTACGCTAGCCGTATAACCTAAAGTAAATTGATATGGGCTGTAAAATAGTAATCACTGCAAATAAATACAATACAATACAATACAATATATCTTTATTGCACACCAAAAAGTACATGAAAAACTTAAAAACTAAAATACATTTTTCGGCATTTTTTATAATTGTACAACGTAAGTAAAATAAAATAATATTTATACGTTATAATTCATAAACAGTGCAAAAGTACCTGCTATTCAGCGAGGTAATGTTGCCAGCCTTTTAGGTACTATACCCGTCGATACTGACTTGAGCACTGTATATTTTATTATGTAATTTGATATTTATGTTAGGTTTATTTTAAGCTTATTATTAAACAGTTCGACTACATAGTTCAGAAAACATTTATAAAAAAATACAAATACTTACCTACTCGAATAAGAGCTTAGTAAAATATTGATGTTGTAAGTATACTAGAACTAGTGCGTAAATTTGGGTGAAATTATTAAACGCGTACTGAGCAACGACAAGCTTACTTTAAAAAACCTTTTAAATACAAAAAAATACAATTTTCTTGGAAATCAAACATTAAAAGAGAAAATCACAAGACACAAAAATATTTATGTCATATCTCTATTTTTCTCGGGAATCGTAATATCACGATATGTCTTGTATTTTTTTCTATTATATTATGAGAGCAATACCTAACAACGCTTGTCGACACGTTAGCAACAAAAATACAACAAAGGCGATATGTTCCCTACATTTGAGCCCTCAATGTGCCCTAGATCCAGCCTTGGCAAGGGCCGGACTCAAGGGCCATCGATAGGGCACGGACAATGCCCTCCCCCGCCGAGGGGGCAGGGCTGCCACTGAATGTACGAAAATGGCGGTTTTAAATGGCCCTCGGACTTTCGATTACACCTGAGGGTTTTTAGGAGTCGCCATTTTAGAATTTCAGCTTTTGAACGAGTTTCGACTGTGAAGTTATCGGCGTGGGATAAAAATGTTTATGACGTTTTAAATGAGCTTGGACGCCGTTTCGTTTTCCGCTTCGTGTTGTTTTCATCGGACATCTTTGTTTGGAAACATTAGAATAAAGTAATTAAAATTTTGATTGCCACAAAGCAAAATGTCATGTCTTGTCCCCCGAAGGCGCTGAAGGAAAGCTTATTAGTGCACCCACACATCGGCACTTCTTTGGACGATATTCAGTCTCAAATATAGTTAGGGGCGAGCCTGTCCCCATAAAATACTCGTGGCAGATGTTTAATTTGTTTACAAATAAACGAATTGGTACGTGCAGTCGGCTGGGATAGAACCCGCTCCGTCTAACTTGAGCGGCGAGCCTTTTTCAAACTAGGCTATCATCGCCCTTGAATTTTGGTATCAAAATTTTAAAAGCAATTAAGTGTAGAACAAAGTATTACTAATTGCTTTGTGATAACTGTTTTTAAGAGCCAAACCTTAAAATTAGACAGTAGTTGTAGAATATCATGAATACCTACAATCAAAAGAGCATAAAGGTGTCATTAGCCACCACTAGTAAGTATGACAGTAAGTTAAAATGTGGAGTTAAATTTTATCTTTCACAAATTTTATTTGAAAAATACTGTGTACATTATCCACAGCTTCATTTGTCCTACCGCTGTGCCTACAATCTAGCCTGACCAGGAACCTTTGCTGTGAGCGTGGACATTTAAACGGACGTTTCAAATTGACTAAGTCGATAAACGCAACCACGCCTCCGCAATAAGGCCGTATCGCCGTTCCATTGTTCCATGTAGTCTATAAAATAGTTGGTCTATTTCCGAAGTGCGTTCGACCTAATTGCTCAGTCCCGATCGAGTCGAGTTTCTCCCTCTATGCGCGGCCGTGCTCTATCTCAGCACTCCACAGTGCGTGAACACTATAACGTTAAGCTGCGTACAGAAATGTCGAAATATAAACCTCTGTGGTCAAACCACAATGAACCTGCAAATTGTATAATGCATAGCATTCTAACTAATATTATATGTAAATGCGAAAGTGAGAATGTTCGTTTGTTTGTTTGTTTGCTACGCTCATACGCCTTAAATACTGAATCAAAGATCAGCTAGTTCATCAATAATTACGATCTTAATAAGTTATGGTAACTACTCACAAGTTTTTAAAGAAAACCTAACAGGAATACAGTTTTGGAAAACTATAGGTAATATTAATTCTTTCAACAATAAAAATACAGTGTTTTGTCTTCTTTGTTCCAGTCTAAAGAAACTTTTGATTTGGTCCAAAAAATTTAACATTATCTTTTTACGATCATTTTGGGAACATTTCTACGGAACCCAATCATCTGCGTGTCCTTGACATCCTCTTACAACCTATTTAAAGAACCACTTAGTACGTTTCCGCACAAACACAGAAATACTATAAAAGATACATAAAAATAATAGAGAAATGTTAGTTTTCACGTAACAATGGATCTAATGCGACAAGTCTGTACGCAGCTTTAATCTTCTGGTACAAGTGAGTACCTATGTAGAGCCGTGTGGTAGAGTATGAGGCTTGAGTCGGCAGCGGGTTCTCCAAAATGTAGAGCAAAATAAAATGTGTTCGTTGTTTTACGAGAGAGCGAGGAGTGATTTTACTTTGGTGAGCTACGACTCCTACGAGGGGAAATAAGTATGTATTATAATCATGACTGTGATAAAAAGTTATTGCTTAAAGCCTTCGATCAAATATAAGGGAGAGACGGTACGAACACCTAATCATGAACCGCATAAATTAGGTGCATGCACACAATTTACCGTAGTCACATACATACATACCGTCACGCCTTTCCCCCGGGGGAGAGGTGTAATACAACACCCACACTTCACCGCGTGACATTCAGTCTCAAATGTGACGGGGTTGAGCCTGTCGCCATACACTGGGCTCCAGTCATGTAGCAGGTGACATACAATATACATACGTATTTTCCAAAATGAACAAATTGGTGCATGCCGTCGGCTGGGTTCAAACCTTCAGTTCAGGCCTTCTCCAACTAGGCTATCATCGCTTACGTGGTTCATCATGGCTATCGTCACGTACAAACGCAACAATTCACAACAGTGATAATTTGTGTTGTCTCGTTCTTGCTAGTCTCTTGTACGTCTCTCTATCTTTGTTATTGGAACGCGTAAACTAATACTGTCAATTGAACTGTGTAGTGTAGCTAAATTAGGTCCACGCACTGTGTACTAGAAATAAGACTCGTGCTGCTTTTTCCTTATACTATTTCGATACATAAAGCAACAGTTTTTTAACTATTTGCTCTCCGTAACAGGAACTATTCATTTTACCAAGGACAAAAGTAGCCTATATACATTATTGTTAATGCAGTTAATGCAAAAAGTATCTCCATTCCAAATATTCACAATCAATCTGTTGCAGCTTGAAGAAGTAACCAACGTACATTCTCTTTTACTCACTCACAAATTTTCGCATTTACAATTTAGTGTTCTGTGATTTGTTTTCGTGGAACCGTCTAGAACAAATTCTACAAGCACCTACAACGTAACGGTATACTCCACTAGTAGAGCAAGAATACTCTATGGGGCAATCTTGAAATTGAGAAAAAAAAACAGCTGTTCACAACAAAAAGTTCGTTGAACTTCCACAAAATATGGAACAGCTGCTTTTTTCTCGATTTCAAGGTTGTCCCATAGTTTATTCGTGCTCTGCTATTGGGGTATGCCTACCTCTACAAATTCTACGGAAATGCAAAACAACACGCTATACCTAGTTTTTAACGTCACAAGATTTTGAAGTAAGTATGCATCGACAACAAAATATAATGAGATCAGTTTTGCCACAAATCTGTTAAATTTGTTGTGTTTAAACTTTTTTTGTATCTCAAATGTCTCTAACAATTTATTTGTACACAACTTAAAATAATAACAGAAAATTAAAGAAAACTTAAACTATTAACTAAAAACTAGAAATTAAAATAACTAAATAAATCACAAAAATTTAAACTAAAAGACCATTTAATTAACCTAACAATTAATTTATTACTTCGCCAAAATTCAAATTGTTTTCACATTATAACCAAGAAAACCTCACCACAGCAAAATTAAATCCCCGAACCAAAACACAATCTCATTTAAAAACATCTTAGTGAAATTTAATTCAATTCATAAACATGTTAATTAAATTTATTTCATCATTTTCCACGGTATTATCGAGCCATCACCCGCAACAGCGCTCTCTATCGCCATCACAATACGCCTTCTTATCAAAAGGATTGAAAATCATTATAAATAACTGTTCTTCGCGTAATTATTCAAGCGGAGTAATTATTTAGGGTTTTGTTCGCGCGGTCACAGCCAGCCGCCGGTAATGGTCTATTTTAACGCAGAGGATTTGTGTGGCGAGAGAAACAACTCTCTCATACCTGCTCTCATATCAATTATATTACTTACCTTTATTTTGACTATAACTTAGGCTTTAACTACGACGGATAAGCAAGAGAAGAAAATCATTTAAATGTGTATTATGGCTACTGGTTTTTAAAGATAATTGACCTAACGTGTTACGATAAGTGATGGATAAATAAAATTGAAGTAAACAAGCGGCATGAGGTTTCTAAGATCCTATTCATTAACCTTTCGGTGTGTGATATACGCACACGATACTGCGTATGTACTGAAGAATATACAGCATTATTAAGCACAAAGAGTTGTTTCTTTACACATTTTATACTCAATGCTTTCAATAAATAATCACAAAGGCGTCTGACGTTTAAGACAATGGGACAATGCGTATTGTGAGGCAAGATGCCGGACGGAGACGCGAGGTCTGACGCCTCAGCTTGCGAGGCGCTGGCCTGAGAGACTGATAAGAGATAAGGAATTGGTAGATGTTGTGTTTGTGTAGCGCTGTTGATAGGAAGCATATTAAAGCTCTTATATAAATTCGAGCTCAAAATTTATCGAACACTAGCCATATAAGCGGTTTAGAACACCTTGCATGTCCTACTCGTATCATATCTGTGATGGTATAGCGTTCTATGAGCTACTTTTTCTAATCGGACCAGTAGACTTGGTTATTAGCTTCTACTTCAAACTGACAATCAAACAAACTTTTTCTTTCGACTAGCTATACCCAGCAGCTTTGCTCGCGGTTAAAAAGTAAAGCAATGATAGCCTAGTTGGAGAAGGCCCGCCTCTCAAGCCAGAGGGAGCGGGTTCAAACCCAGCCGACGGCACGTATCGATTTGTTAATTGTGTGAACATAATTATGTGCGTTTTGTATGTCATCTGCTACATGACCGGAGCCCGGGGTATGGCGACAGGCTCGCCCCTTGTTACATTTAGGACTGAATATTGTCCGGCGAAGTGTGATTGTTGTATTACACCTCTGCCAGCCCCCTCGGGGGAAAGGCGTGTTGTTATTTTATGTTATGTTAAAAAGTAAGGGCGAGCGTTGGCGAGCGAAGTGTCTATGCTTCAGGCTCGACAAAAGTTTTCTGTCTATGTTTCTGTCTGAATCTGTCCAGATCTCTGTCCGAATCTCTGTTTTCCTCTACAGGTTGCGTTTATTGACCGATTCTCTTGAAGAAAATGCGGAGATTGCAAAGAGAACCTCCACCATTTTGAATAATTTCCAAAATCTGACTCGGCAAAATAATCTATATAATTATTGAACCTGCTCTCAAAACTTCAGGAGCATCGGTTGAGGAATGTGACCTGTACAGGAGAAAAGACATCGGCCGCGAGGTCTACAACACACAGATCCACTAATGATATCAGTATGGACTGATTTAAACTACTAATCAAGCTGCAAAAATAGTAAACTAAAACCCTAACAGAAATGTAATTCGCCAAAGAGATTTAACGAAAGTTCGCAACACGATATACGACTCCGAGTAAGTATGGGAAAGAAAACACGACGTTTCGTGTCGGCATCGGAGTTATAAAGCCGAAACAATTTATAGGGGTGTCGATAAGACGTTCCGAACGTTACAGATACCGACCTACCGCCATCTCTACCTGCAAACACTTCGCATAACTTCAAGCAGTATACAAGGATGTGATTGGTGATTAAATTGGACGACAGTATTGTTATTGGTGGCTATCGCCTTGGGTTTTGATCACAAGAGAAAATTCGTTTCTCTTTTTAGTAACAAAAAGCTTTAAAAGTTCGTGAATTAAATTTTGAAGACGTCAAATAAAAAGCTTATTTATCTGGTATATTTTAGGGGTTTTTAGTAACTATAAAAATTATAATGCGTTAAAACATAAGTACAGAACACATCAATCAGATTATAAAAAAAAAACAAACAAATATTTGATTAAAACACAAACTTTAATCAAACTGTTGACTCCATAAAATATAAAATGGAATATCAGTAATAATAGTAAACGAGAAACTATTTTGCGTAATAAATATAATTTTACAGATTGGAGCAAACTAATAACTACCGCGAATGAATAGCACCTAATTTCATGCATCAAATCAAGCTCAAAACTTTATAACTTTATTTTGGCCGTGATTTTTCAGTAAATATTTCGCTACTGACGATTTCATTTATTTCAATTTTACTAACTTTTTGTTCAAAGCGTTCCTGTATACACAATATTTTGATGTTGTCTGAATTGTCAATGAAAAAAAAATTAAATGTAAATTGGCAATTCGGACTAGCGTCAGAGTAGTCACAGTTAGTCAAATACAGTGTGAAATAAACGTGAAAAACATCCAGAAACGGAGCAATTTTTTTGCAGCTGACAACGTTCTCTAAATATGGCGAAATAGTTGCCACAATAATATTATGAAAAACGTAGTGGTTATGTGCCCCTACCTTATTATGCGATATAGTGGCGTCCACATTATTTTCTAGTCTTTTGGCAAAGCTGCAAAAATATGTTTGTCGAAGAAACCTGGATCTAGTTTAACAATGGCATTTTTTTACACCACACAATGAGCTAGTCCGGAAATAACTTAGTAACGCATACCGAGTCCAATGTAAAACAAGTAACATTATTTTAAAAAAAATTGCCTGCAAAATATTTTACCCCATGTCAATCCGACATACAAATGACACCTCGCATGTCGAAAGCCATAAAGCTGTTTAGGCTCTAGGGCGTCCCAAAGAAACCTCATACACACATGCATTCATACATACACACCATCATACATACATACTTACTTAAATACATAGTTACATACATACACTCGAAAAACATAACCCTTGCTTATTCTCTTGCCCATTCTTATTCTCTTCATATTCTTGCGAATCGGATATAATTAATATATTTGATATTAAGTACCTACATACTTTAACTTTTAATGAGGCGTTTTCAAAACAAAAAATAGTTCGTTTTAATCTAATAGATGGCGTTGGAGAAGCACGAAAATAAGGTCTGATAGATTGATATAGTATGTTCAATTGATCACTTATCGAGCCTATTGATTTACTAATGTTATGGTGAAAATAATAAACTTTTCGTATGGTAAAATGATTGTTTTAATAAAATAACAAGATCGATGATTCATATTCTTTGGAAATAATTTGTTTATCCACTGGCAGCACTGGCTAGCTAGTCAGAAAATATGTGTGTCTATGACAAATATTTATTTAAATATCAATGTGATATTATTTTTGACAGAACATTTTTATCAAACTCTTTAACGACATCGATTATATTTTTTTAAACTAAGTACAACTTTTTTATCGATTCCATAGTTACTTTTAAAACCATCGGTACGAAACAATATAAATGATACAAGATAAAATCACACATAGCTATGAAGCAAGCAAAACCTCGCTTACCTAAGAAATTAATCACTCCACCGCACAATAAACACCAAACCTGCGCAATTTGTCCGTCCACGGCTCACACCTGCACCATAATCCTGCAAACAATGACAGGCCATAACCGCGAGGGTGCTTCGCCATCAATCTTCATGTCGCTTGAAAGCCATATTAAGGGCATATTTTTCTTCGTTTGGGCGCGGCGCCTCTGTCAATCAAGCCGATAGACTCAGGATAAACTTGATAGGTTGATAACGCGGTGTACGACAGGTATTAGGTGCGGATTAACACGGGGAGCTGATGTTGCTCGGGTATTTGGGTTCTGTACCTTATAATGTTATTTTTAGATAAGTATTTTATAAAAAGGGATGACAGCCTAGTTGGAGAAGGCCTGCCTCTCAAGCCAGAGGGAGCGGGTTCGAACCCAGCCGAGGGCAGGCAAGAATCTGTTCATTGTGTGAACATATAATTTATGATAAGTGTGGGTGTTGTATTACACCTCTGCCAGCCCTCTCGGAGGAAAGGCGTGACGATATGTTATTTTATAAGGTTCCGAAATATACAGACTCTTAGGCTGAATTTACACCTCCGCTGCCAAAACATACTAGCGAAACCCAGTAGTTCACAGTCACAATGCGAATAAGTGATAATGATAACAATTAACCCCCCTCTACCTGTATTCCCCTTAAATAACAATTAAGATACCAGTTATTAAAAGTCACGGTCCCCGTTGTCGATGAAGAAAAACCAGTATTTTCGCCATATCGTACCTGTTTTATGACAACCAAAATGAAAGCAAAATTGCTTGATTTAACGTAAAGATTTGATTGTAAGAGGTGTAACTGGGTTCCAAACAGATCGACGAAGTGATGCGGGAAAGAGATGAAATTATAATCAAATTTGTATGTAAGAACAGGCAATTTCGCTTTACATCTCACTTGTCAACGGGCAAGACATGCCGGAACTGTTGCGGTTTTGTTAGTGTTCTTTCGCGGCAGAGGTGTGATATTTCTATTACGGTTTTTTAAAATGTTGGTTTAATTTAAATGCTGACATGTGATAACGAAACTTTTGTTCCAAAAATATTCATTTATAAAGAAAACCATCAACAACTTGCCACTGATAAACCTAATACATATTCAACGACGGACGGTCCACTCCCGACCAATTACAGAGCAAAGCTTTTAATCATCCTCCGCGCGATAATTGGTCGCCAGATTACAGAGAAGAGACGTCATGTGTGCGCAGATTGAAGCTAATGCACTAATTGTGCTTTAGTTCTAGCTGACTTCCTAGATTAACCATTTAAGGGTGCCCCGAACACTACATTGACTTCGGATTAGGTAAAGTTTTTTTTGTTATTTCATCCAGACGGAGGTGCAGTTTTCTCACCCATCACAATACGTCATTGTTCACAATTACAAAATTATTACTTTTGCGTTTAATTCAGAAAGGGGACAGTGGCGAAACAAACCGTCAATTTACTTACATAGAGTCATTTTGCTCACAACTTATTTCCTTTTGGCATAATGTATGTATTTATGTGAATAATGTAGCCAGATATTGGTGTAAAACTGTATTATTTCTATAGTTTTACTTGAGTGGTTTTTGAGTTGTGCGTGCGTGATTCAACTGTGAGCCTTCACCGGAAGATGAGCGCTGGTGGTTCAACAGCATTTACGCAGAGGTGGAGCCTTTTTTTTGGAACACATATTGTTGATTATCTACTTACTTACAAACTTTATTTACTTTATTTATCTTCTTAATATTTATAAATTACGTGTCACGTTGTTTGTCCGTTAAAGACTCCTAAACTACTTAACCGATTTCAATCAAATTTGCACACCGTGTGCAGTTCGATCTAATTTAACAGATAGGATAGCTCACATATATATATATATAAATAATAAACGCGAACGAAGTCGCGGGGTGACAGCTAGTTACTTACATATTATTGATTGTTTACATATAATGTGACTCGAAAATAAAATATATTTCTTCTTTCTCTTCTAAATCTACGATTAATTTATTTGTTAATATGAACGCATATAAGCAATTACTTAAATAAATAAGAGTATCTATAGTACCTAATGTCAAAACCTAATTAATATAATAATTAACTAATATACAAATGTGTCTTAGTACCATATTTGGCAATAAGAGTACTAAGTATATATAAGTTATAGTAATAAGTTACTTAAACTTTACTAGAAGTTTGAAACTTTGACGACCATTAAGTCTAAATGTTCGTCAGTCCAAAGTACGCCAAAGAAATACTTTTGAAGTGGAAATTCGGAAAGTTTATGATATTCGGACACTTCCAATAACGGTATTTTGATAATTGACAAGTGACGTTTTCATCGAGATTTTACACTACCGTGCTAAGCGAATAGGATACGTTCAGCAACCATTACGCGGTCACCACGCGAACTTTCAGAGCGACCTTCGAGCAAGTAGTTACGGTTGCAGCACTAGGCGATACTCCCGGAACTATTGAGAGGCAATCCATTGAAGGCTGGCTGCATTGGTGGAATCAATACTGCGAATGATATCCGTTTGAAGTCTGACGTGATCCTGTTTATTAATTCTGGATACGAAACAGAGACCATCCGTTTGGCTGAAGCTTTGATTGGTTCGAAATTGAAACAATGTTTTGTACAGATTTCATCTTGAATTTTTTAGTCTAGGTAGGTAAATACGTACTAGGGAGTATTCTGTGGTACGTACATAAAGCAATGGTCAAACACAAACCTACTTTAAATAACCTCAAATAAAGATAATACAAGACTTTTTGTTAATAGAAACCAAACGAAGGAAAAATTGAAAGAAATGCCTTCCGGCGAAATTAATAGGGCCTCTTTTTTGACAATAAATTCACAAGTTATTTAAAAGGAAATAAAATAAAGCACCATAACACAACTAGCTATACCATCTGCGTACCCGACAGAGTGCCACAGTGCAGCAACAGCAATAGGGCCACTGCTGACATTAATGTGACGCTCACGGCTCTGCGACTCAATCAATCGATTCCAATTGTTCAGTCGTAGGATGATGATAAATATAATTATAATGTGAGTTGATAAATATTATATATTTGCAAAACAGGAAAAGCAATTTTGTTAAGCTGTTTTTTTTCCCTGTCACACTAGTTTTATCGCTAAACCAAAAAATCTTCCCTTGTTACAAATGCTCCTACAATTCATGAATAATTATAAAAATTGAGTCCAAATCAATTACATGTCAGTAATAATCGTAAATGCCAACTTTGTTGCCCAAAATTATTTAATCAAATTTAAAATTTTCAAAAGTTTTACCAATGTTAATTTGTAGCAACATAGCCCACTGCTCCGCGTGCGCTGTGCCACCACTGCAGCGGATGATCACCGTGGGCCATCCGTCTTCATTACGCGGGTGCTTTTACTGCCGTCCTAAGACGCCGCCTAATATATTTATGGGCACTCGTACTTTATGGGACACCCCGCGATAATGCCAATCGGTTTTCCTACTTCATTGCGTAACAAGCATGAGAAAAAATTAGTTTTCTTCGCTGCGTGCTTGCAGTGTAAAGTAAAAATGGTAATTTCTATTTTTTTTTCATGAACTGGGAAAGGGTTTTTTAAGAACGAATTATTATGAATCTCATCATTTTTAGCCGTGTTTTGCTGCAATGAGCCTGAACACGTCGTGGCCTTGCAAAACATGGTACTTACACACTAATGTCTATAGCAGAGTAATTACCTAATAAAGTATAACTAAGATGAGAAAAGTGACCCTGGCCCCTAGACCCGCTTAATCTCCGGCGATTGATTTGAACGAGCCGTGTTCCTCACCGAACGAGGATGCTAAACAACCTATTGATGATGATTGCACGGGGCTAAGATAGGTAAGATGCGAGACCATCGTCACCGTATTTTCAATGAATATTTAGTGTTCGGAACAGCCCTTTCTCGATCGCTCATTATTAATGGTGGTGAGCGTCGCAGCTGCGGTGGCCGTGCTACGTCTTGAGCAGCGCCATCTGTAATTAATATTCATAATCGCGGTAAAGACGCGCCGGTTTATCTTAACCGCTTTATGATATCGCAATTTTCCGCTCTCCCATTAATGGGGGCCATTGTTCCTCGGTAATTGAGTATAACTCATTGGGCGTTGATTAATTTTGTTGTTGTTTAACGACGTAAATTATTAGAAGTTTCGCCGTCTTGTGTTTTGGCAGGTTTTTGTTTGCGGAAAGTTCGGCGGTTCCGGACTTTTATTAATCAGTTCACCTGCCCGAAATCTACGTACAAATTGCGTTGCGATTTGTGAAACACAGATAATGAGTTTTGATTAATATTTCAATCAGGTTAGTAAGGAATATTGTTACATCTCTCAAGAATGTCTCATGTCTCGTATTCTCTGCCGCTTTGAAAAAAAAAAAACAAAAAATGCCATACTCGTAGGTATATTTATCGAGCTTGCTCACAAAATTTCACAAAAATCGGTTAAGAAATGCACCCGTAGAGGGGAACAACTGAACATCTGAAACACCGGATGGCGCTGGATTCCGGACTTATGTAAGAATTTGGCCCAAGCTGAAACGGAGACACGCTTGAGCTTCGCACTTGCTCCGTCAGTAAAATTGTGATTCATTTAGAAACGGTTTTACTTAGCAAGAAAACAAAACTTCACTCACTGGACGGGCGTGACACAGCACACTCCGTGTCCAGCGTCACGTTCCCCAGGAGCGTGACAGTCTGTTTCGGACGCGTGACATCACACACAGACTGCTGTAATTATTTATACTTTTAGGCCAAATAGCTAACAAAAGAAACGTTCCCTGGCGCGTGCTATTTGTCTGAACATACGTATACCAACAAAGACTATTGTTTTCATGATTAGGAACGGAATTTGTGGATAATTACTAGCAATTTTATTTCCAAAATGGTTTGTTATTAATTTGTATCGAGCATTGTTTAATTATATCTCTACAATATTAGTACTTTATGCACGAAATACAAAAACCAAATAACAATTTTACTAACACGTTAACTATTTCTGTCAGCTACGCCTTGTGGTTTTACCTGGTATTAGTATCCTTAAAAAAACTGATATCGTATTTTCAAAAATTACTGAACTCACGTTCATGTAGAAAGCTTAACTTGCCACTTACATACTGTACAATATACAAATAATGTACAGTTGCAGAGATAAGCCCCGCAACGATGCACATTTCTGGCCGTGACAGACGTGGCCACACAGAGGACGTCACGCTCGCCAGCGAGCGGCGGCGGCGCGCGGCGTGACACTACATCTCACGCACGTGTCATGTCATAATTGCACGCTGTTTGGTTGGATGGTGTCGCATTTAACATGTTTTATTATTAACCGTAAAGGTTTTAATCAGTTTGTTGGTGATCTAAGATAGCTGCTTTTAACGCGACTGCGCAAGAAAGAGGGTTATATTGTCGAGTGTATGTATGTAAGTATGGATTATGTATGTATGTATGTATGTATGAGGTTGCTTTGGCACGCCCTACAGTCTAAACAGCTTGATGGAATTCGACATGTGAGGTGTCATTTGAATTGTCTCAATAGTGGAAGTGACATAGGATAGGTAAAGTAGGGTACAATAAGGCTTTCTGTTTTTCTTTTAATAATATTACTTGTGGACTAAATTAATTAGCTTTTTTGAGGGTATTATACTATCCAAACCTAACTCAGACTGATATAAGCGACTTCGCCTTACATCGCACTTCAATTTATGTTTTCTTTCAATAAATCTAACTACCTACCAATTAAAATTTAATGTTAATCCGGTTATTACAACTCGAACGTTTGATATTACCTATTTTTAGTATGCTTTTCTTTGCCCATCTAGTAAGTAATTTTTATTGTCACATTGAAGTTATTAGATTGGTAAGGAACAGTATTAAGACGAAACTTTGCGTTCCCCTGCTGCGTTTCCTCGAGTGTGTTTTGGGACTGTAAAGTGCAGTCTGCAGATTACAGCATCCTTTAGAACAATATCGCAGAACTGTACAATAGTGTACATTGTGCGACGCATCCATTAGTTATATTAGAACAAAGCGACTCTCACTACACTGAATACGGGCAGTAATGCACGAGTGCATAATTATTGCACGTCCTGGATCTCTTATGCACTTAGTATTGTTTACGTTCTGTACCGTAGATTTTGATGGCACGTACAACAATGACGTGTTTATCTTGTTGAGTTTCTTTATAATCTCGAATTAATATTCGGTTCACGTCGGTTATTGAAGAGAATTGAGTTCTATGGAATTTATAATTTAAAGATGAGGTACTTATAAAATGAAGAGTGGATAAGATAAATAAGTTAATACTTATTTTTTACTGGAGTGAATTCGCCAAAAATTGCGATTTACAATTTCTGTCATCACAATTGCGAGTAGAATCTGAACTTTGACTCCTTTTCTCTCCGACTGTAAATTTGGATAAGAGGCAAGTAATAATATTACAATATGATTTATTTTAAATGTTCGACAAGCCAAAAATACTCCCGACTAATTCAATGTTCAAACAAAAAACTAAAATTAAAAATCAGTTCATTCGTTCGGGAGCTACGATGCTGCAGAAAGACACACAGACACGTCAAACTTATAACACCCCGTCGTTTTTGCGTCGAGGGTTAAAAATTAAATGTGGTGATTCTCCAGCGCGGTCGAGTTGTTTGCGAGCGAGTCGACTTACGACTCATCGGAACTGATGTACCAACGCACCATCACTTACACCTCTTTTTTTTTTTTTTTTTTTTTTTTCACCTTGGGAAAATCCTCTATGGATACCACCAACAGCCCCGGGGCGGGCACAGAGTGGTTATGTGGGAATCCCGCCACTGACGGCCTACCCACTAAAAACCCAAGGGTGTTCCACCTCGACGCAGAATGTCGGGACAACGGGAACTACTCTCCGACACGACCGCGGCCCCGACAGCGCCAGCCCCTGCGGGCACCTCCTCGAGCCTACGCTCTTCCTCACCATGACGATGTATCGAACACTAAACACATCGTCATCATCCACCTCGGGGACCAACTCAGCCGATGGGCGCGAAACAGCACCCGTGTCTAACGCCCTTGGTCCCTATGCGACGGGTCAGGTAAGTGGCCCCGCCGCCTGCCACTTTGGCTGCAGAGGGCACTCAGAATGGAGCGCCGTTGCACCACATTCGAGTTCCCCCGCTGCCCCACCTCGACCGCACCACATTCACGTAGCCTCCTTTAAAACCTACGAAGGATCCCACCCAGCTAGCGGCCCTCAGCTACTCCAGCGGGGACACCGGGAGGTGCCACCCCACAGCTAGCAGTCCTAAGCCACTCCAGCAGAGACTTCCCGACCCAAAGGATGTCTCCCACAGCTAGCGGTCCTAGGCCACTCCAGCGGGTGACACACCGGGGCCCCGTCAGCTAGCAGCCTCAAGCAGGCCACTCCAAAGTGGTCCCCAACGAGGTCCTCCAGAGTCCTACGCGGAATGCAGGAACGGCCATGCCTCGTCCGCCTCTCACACCGGCCACGGAGGACAGTAAAAGTGGTGTAACACCACACCGTGCTCTTCTTCCTCAGCAGCCCCATCCCGTCGAGGCCGCGGCAGGCAGAGAAAAACGCCCTTCCTCCCGCGGTCTCCACCCTTCGGCTGCAGTGCCACCCAATCCACACTGCAGCCCGCCTCAGTTACGGCAGTGCCGCAACCTACCTTGGCCGCTTTTTCTACAAAGGCTTTCAGGAGAAAGCCCCGAGAAAAGCGGCCCCACCTCGGATTCCTCTTGGCTTCACCGTGGCTGATCAGGCCACGGCTACTGAGCCCCCCCGCCACGACAAGGCGGGACCTCTACTTCAGCTATCACAACTTTACTCTACGTATGTTCCTAACTCATTCACTATTTTTAATCAAAATCAAATGTAGTACTAAACACAATTGATAACCAGAACCATAATAACATAAACTATCAAACGGAACTTCATTATAATAATTTTAGCTTTGACAGGATCGAAACACAAAGCTCAAATATGCCACAACAGCGTAATCCTGTCCCAATACAAACTAATAATGTTGAAACCGTACTCTCTACATTATGTTCTAGATTGTAGAGTGCACAGTGACATAGAGCTTCGTAACGAACCGTGAATAACAAGAGCTCTACAGTTACACTAGTGCTGCATATTGTCCTAGTTATTAAAATTAGTAGCCACTGACCGAGGTAGGGGCAAATGTAACTAGTTCTGTAATGTAGAGTGTTTTTGCAGAGTCACGTATGCAATAAGTATAGTGGGAAAGAAGGGCGTGATTTTAAATAAAATATTTTTACTGTTTGTGTCTAGCTGACTTACTTACTTATAATTTAATGTTACTGTTAATTGTATGTACATATGTTACGTAATTGTTAGTACCTATGTTAGGTACTTGCTCGTACTTTTACCTAATACATCAATAGGAAAAAAAGGTCGATCAAATCTTGGTCTCCGATACTAAGTGAAGACCCAACACTGTCCTTCCGCCGTGTTCCGGGACAGGACGCTCGCACGCTTGCGAAGGCCCTACGCAAAACCATCAAAATATCAGTAAATCACAGTTATTTGATTGATATTCAATCCGACTATATTACATTAAACTCGCATCGTATTAAATTAAGTAGATAAGTGAAGCAAAAGACATCCGCGTCCAAAATTGGCAATTGATGGCAAGTCATGGATGAAAGACATCCTTTCTTTCAATTTGGTCGCGACGCGCGCCCTAACGCAGAGTGGCAGGCAGCAGCCTCCTCATTAGGGGTACAAATTCGACGATCGCTCACCGCCCGCCCCGCCTATCCCCGCCCGAGCCGGGAGATGTAATAGATAGGATTTTTCTCATTTATGAATGGGAAAGGTATCATATCATCAAAGTATCGAGTGAGGTCATTCGTGCTTGTTCACTATCGATGCAAAAGTACGAGAAGCATTAAATTCTGTCCTTTTGTTACCTTTTCACAAAATGGCTCCTGAAATGAATGTGAAACCATCAGGGAAATAGTGTGCGTCCACAGAATACTATGTTACAAAATGTGCGTTAAAGGAAACCACAAAATATTTTACACCATTTGAATGGTTTTTTACGTCTCTAACGTATACCCACCCGTAGTATGTTTTTAAAAATTCAAAAATGTTAAAAAAAATACATTCTTTTAAACTACATTTTAAACACATACTTCCAATCTACTGTAATTGGAAGTCTGTGCTTTGTGTGAACCATTGACATGTATGAACTAACCTGTTCACTGTCATTGTCATTAATTATTGAAGTTTGTCATTCTTGTTTACAAAAAGAAAACATCTACAAAGAACTAGAGTTTATTCATGGATATATTAATAAAACCAGAGTGACCGTGCTATAAGTTCTGGTTTCATCATCAGACCTTCACCGCTCCAGCACGTCATCCAACTACTCTTCAAGACCAATTTAACTGACCTCAGGGGTGGGTGAGACTTCAGCGATTAACTTACTTCTTTGCGGAGATCCTATGGCCACGTTCTGAGTGCATCATCAGCCCCATGGTACTAAATTATTGCATTGTCATCCGAACCAACGTATGTGCAAAATTTCAGCCTAATCAAACGCCAGGAAATGATTACAAAACACTTAGAACAGTGAATTAAAAGCTTGTAATTAAAAAACACCTAGGTGAAGTCTAGACCAAAATACTAGGTAAAAGTCCACAACTGTAAGATAGTATCATAACGGTTAGACATGCACATGATTATAAATTTCAATAAAAATGGTTGGTTCATCAACCAGCAGCACAAGACGCAATGAAATACAAGATCAATCATCAGTTTACCAACAGTATGACGCAGTAGTTCAAATGCAGCAATCAAAGCGTTGGTCTTGCAGTGTCAAAGTCATCGGTCCCTGTAGCCTGCAACGAGCGGTGTATCCTTGACTAGAGCGGTCCCAGCAGTCTGGAAGTTAGGAAGCTTGCTTCTTACTTATCGTGTAGCGGCTAATGGCCGCTGAGGGACTATATTGGAGTATTTGGTAAAACTTGATCGCCTTGGGCCACTTGGTTTATCTGTAACAAATACAAATCATTACTTTATTGATAACACCTCTAGTTACAGGTAATTTAAATTAGCTCATATGAGCAGTGGAACTGTGGGTTACATTTCATAGTGGCACTTTGTAAATCCTACTAATATTATAAACGCGAAAGTTTGTAAGAATGGATGGATGGATGTTTGTTACTCTTTCACGCCAGAACGGCTGAACAGATCTGGATGAAATTTGGCACAGAGATAGATTATAGTCTAGAATAACACTTAGGATACTTTTTTACCGTGGGTGAAACCGCGGAGCGTAGCTAGTACTAAATATTTCTATTCGTAGGTAAATTCACGAGTAAAATCACCCTAGTTAAATTTAATACCTACTACAAATATACAAATTTACCTGTAAAAGATTGATGTGGATATATAGTATAAACCTACACATTTAGGTATTGTATCTTCTTTTAAAACTACATTTGGGTTTGTAAACCACATCTGTGCTAAAAACGTACATTAACCAGATTAGCCTTTGACGGATATGTCAACGAAGACTATATGTTGTACCTATCATTATGTATATTTTTGTATGTTTCAGATTCTTTACGACACACATCCTGTCACATTTGGGACTAAATATTGTCCAGTGAAGCGTAGATATTTGAATACAG
This sequence comes from Peribatodes rhomboidaria, assembly GCA_911728515.1. NCBI lineage: Eukaryota > Metazoa > Arthropoda > Insecta > Lepidoptera > Geometridae > Peribatodes > Peribatodes rhomboidaria. The sequence continues at coordinate 18,218,445 of OU452169.1, forward strand.
GGTGTAATAAAACATCTACGCTATGTTAACCCCTTCGGGGGAAAAGGTCTGGCAATATGCCTTGTAATTGTTATGTATTTTTTCCGTGCAAAGTGGTTCTATCAACTGACCAGTGTGGTTGTTGTTCCAGCGGGCGTGCGCACGGTGGACGTGCAGGCCGTGGAGGGCATGGTGGCGCAGTTCCCCTGCGAGCTCGGCACGGCCGCCAACGACAAGGTCTACATGGTGTTCTGGTTCCGGGACGACGCCGGCATACCGCTCTACAGGTGAGCTGCATAAAATTCGGCTAAGATGAGCATGCATGATGATGCAGACTGATTCAAACTTAATAGCGGCTGTGAAGCAAGCAAGGGAGACTTGGTGGCGTCTTGCCTCTCTGACGCTCGCGGATACCTTCGTTTTCGCTATTGTGCTGCGTTTTAGACGGAACAGTCGCTATCAAGTTTGAATCGGCCTGTAGTAGTCTCTCTTTTTCTCCTGCTTCCTTCACTGCTCAGGATCGCGACCACGTACAGTCAGCTTTCATTGTGTGTGGTCATATGCGGAGTGGGCACGGTGCATACTGCCGTCCATCGTCTTTTTAAGCTGCTAGTTGAGATCTTGAAATCTTAAGTCTTTGGGAGAAATCGGCATTTGTTTGAGCGACGATAGCTTGAGTACCGTTGATCCAATCTGCATTATAATTTGGAGGCAAGTAGTTAATAAATATATTTTTTTAATTTGAAATGTGACCCAAAACAATTTAAGGGATCTTGTAATAATATGAGGGTCGCGAAGTCCGAGGACTTCGAGGTAAACTTTTAGTACCACAGATATTTATTTTTACTACATTAGTAGGTACCTAATTTTGAGTAATGAGAAATAATATATTACTATAGTTAAAACTGGAACCTGGATAACTGGAATATTATCTCGTTTACTCAAATTTTTTTAACAAGAAAGAGAGATCGAGATATTATTTCGCAAGCCAGAATAAAGCCTTTACGCCTTTAATTAAAATCTGTGAACATAAAGAAAGTACATTTTTGTTCGTCATATCATAAGCACGTATAAACAAAACCGTCATCTCGATAACATAAAGAGCAGTTTGTCTTAACTTTCAGTTAATGTATTTAATGCTATTCCTGAGATGTCTTAAATTTAAATACCAAGACAATACATCTTACTGTTCGCTACGACGTCGCAGCGCTCTCTCCAAAACTTCGCGAGAGCAAACTCCCATATCTGGAGAAACAACTTTTGTAGAGCAATAATTAATTCATGGCTTGTTGACGCTCGCGACTGTCGCGCGACTCGTCGCGGCAACCGTTGCGGTAGCTGTCGCGAGGTCGCAGACTGAGGGAAGGTATTCAGAGCTTGAGTTGTGGATAGATAGAATATTCTAAAGACTTTATTGTTCATATCAGACATAAGTACGTTTATATTCTATCATTAGTGACTCTGTGAGCTGTAGATCTCCTGGCCGACGCAAGTCGCATTCCTAAACTAATTCTCGGAAAACTACATTTCCGCGCCTGCTTACAAAGTTTCAACAGACTTGGTTAAGAAATTTGATCTGTAAAGGAAGGCAGAGATCCAGACAGAATTCGGACATACGAAAGCATTTTTGTGGAAGCTGAAGCAGAGACGCTTCGCTCGTTAACGCTCGCTCAGTCGATTAGACCTCTATACATTTGTATTGTAGTTTTGTGAATTGATTTATTAATAAACTAGCTGTGCCCCGCGGTTTCACTCGGGGTACTACAGGAACTGTTAATTTCTCGGGATAAAAAGTACTCTTATGTTTTTTTCTGTACCCCAGACAACGTGTATGAAAAATTTCATAATTATCGGTTTATTATATAGGGCGAGAAAGCGTTAAAAACAAATAAACAAACAAACTCACTTTCGCATTTATAATATTAGTTACCTCTTTACAATTTACCTCTATTGCGAACAAAGTGCCATTATAAAATATTTACGAAAACTAAAATTGCTTACATGTAATTATTGTTATTTGTTTGGGCTCTATTTAAGTAACTATAATCTAAGTCCTTAATATCTGAAACATTCAAAAAAGGAAAGCCAAAATATATGCTTACATAATTTTGCTGGGTACTAGTCTGACGAAAAAAATAGTTATGATCACCTTAGAAAAGCTAAGACAAAAAATTGCGCTTGAAACTAGTGTAATAACTGGCTGTGTTATCACTCGGTATTACCTCATCAGTCTTTGTTTCTGTTATAGAATGAGCTAGGCAGCTTTCGTTGTGTTATAGCGTGCAAAGTTTAATGTATATTTTTGTGCCTGTTATTTAAAGTTCGTTCTAGGAGAGTTGGAAGACGAAACCAGCTTGTCTGCCTACTCATTGAACCCGAACGATAAGTATGCATCATTCAGAGGTCAAGTGGATACAGTTATGCATAGTGAGTCCAAGCGCCAAATTCCATTTTTTGATTTTTTTGCATTTTTGTAATCCTTTGGGCATAATTTAGCCATAGAAAAAACACTCTTGTAGCAGTTGAACTCTTAAGTGGTATTTTTTGATACCCCGTCCAAGCGCCTTCTATAGCAAATGGTATATTTCGATACGCAACACAAGTCCAATAACCAATTTAAAAATAACAACCAAATTGTATAGTAAGAAAACACATTTTCATTTATACATTACAAGCCCAAACGACGTAGTGTTATGCATAAGTAGTCCACGCGACAATTGTTTGTTACTTGGACTAGTTTTGCAGAACTAGAAACGTGAGTTTGATTCCAAACGCAACCCAATAATTCAAGCATTTGTCGCATAGGCTTGTGATGCATAAGAATAGTGGAAGTTAACTACTCACTTCCTTCTCTCCTTGCCGCCACAATTAGAAATGACTCAGCAGCGGCAAAGGTATATTTGATTACTATCTACGCCACTGGAGCAACTATGCCAGCGGCTCGGGTAAGTGCTGGCAGGGGGAAATGCACAAAACACCCCAAGTGGGACTGCGATCAGTGCAGGACTTAACGCCCTCACCTCGAATAATAATTAGAATAAGCTAAGATGGTACTCACAGGACCCTGGAAGTCATCAGGAAATACTACGACGAGAATAGCTACCGACCAAATCCGGCCAAGATCCAGTCATGCGCCTTCCATCTCCGAAACCGTCAAGCCGGACGCTCACTCTACATATCCTGGCGAGACATCGCCATCGAGCACTGTTACAGCCCAACCAACCTATTAGTAAAACATAACAGGCCACTGACTTACAAACAGCACTGTATGAAAACCAAATTAAAAGTTACCAGGAACAATTTACTCTCCCGCCTCATTTCCACCTCATGAGGCACCTCACCTCAGGTACTGCGCACATCCGGGCTAGCACTCTGTTTCTCAGCTGGGAAATACGCGTGTCCAGTGTGACACCGTTCCACCCATGCTAAGGAAGTAGATGTTACACTCAATGAAACATGCAGAAAATAACTGGCTGCTTGAAACCCACCCCCTAAAATCTTTTTACCCTCTTGCCGGCATTGTTCCCTTAAAATTCCGCAGAGCTGTCGATTGCTCTACTGAAAAAATAAGCAAGAACAAGACCCAAGACACCTACTCTACAGTTTATACCACCCGGTCAACCGCCTCAAGAGTCGCAAAGGTTTTCTCAGTTCCACAAAGGCGTTACCCATCCATCCCCGAGAGTCCTGCTACAAACTGGGGCTGGAAAGGTGCGCACCACCACAAGAGTTCGTAAAATCGGCAGAGGAACTCCCCCCAGGCAACGACTCCACGTGGAACTCGCTAAACAGACTTCGCTGCAAGTTCAACATGTGCAAGTGGGGGTTCTCTGACACGGGTTCTCACGAGTGTGGCTGCGACGCAACACAAACCATGGGACATCCAATGTCCTGCACTCAGTGCCTCAAAAGCTGCTCTCTAAGTGAACTGATGGAGGCCTAAAAAAGATCATGCATTTAAAATAAATGTCGAGACAAGTGAAGAAGAGGAAGAAAGCGTAGAAATTGATGTAGAGAGAAAAAAGGTAGAAGAGGACACAAATGTTTTAAATAAATGGTAACGCTTGTAATATAAATGACTACTGGAAAACCTTTTTCAGAAAAAAATTGGAAGATTTAAAAAATCACCGTTCCCCTATATTCCAAACGACGCTATGTCATTTTATAAAAAAAAATGATTTCAGAGGACACGATTGATGATTATATTGAAGGTTTTAATGGTCATTAAGATTTTGATCCAGATCATGTCTAGAATAGATTTAGTATCAACCTACTCTATCTTACTCGATATGTTTTCATCAAACATCTGTCTTATCATCAAACATCTGTCCGTCTAAGTTAATATTATCCTGTCTGTAATATAATTACCTGTGCCATTTTCATAGCTTTTCATTTATTTTTCTCAGTCCTCATTATCATCTACCAATTTATGATGCTAAGCAAGTATGGAAAAATATATTTTTTTTATTTAATCGATAGGAAATGGACATTAATGTCCCTTGGACTCGTTTTGCAAAATGAGAACAGCATATTATTGCGAGTCCACGTGCATTTTTAGTTATTTATGGCCCTTGGACTCGTTTTGCAAAATGAGAACATCATATTTATTAAGAGTCCAAGTGCATTTTAGCTATATCTTCCAAAATAAATACTTATTTTGTGTTTTTTTCTTGTAATATGTTAAATTACAAATAGAAGCTTCGATATAAATAGATTTACTTTCAGACGATACAAACGCAAACCTCCTGCCAATAAAAACGCGTTTATGTAATTTCCCAAAAAAACGAAAATGGCGCTTGGACTAACTATGCTTAACTGTATCCAAGTGTGTACACTTTATTGCTAAAATGTTCGCCAGTTTCTTTATTTTTATTTAATTTATACAAAATCCACAGCTCTCAATAAAACATAAAATAAACTCACAGATAAACTTACAGCTAATAAGGGATTTAATTTTTTATACAAATAATAATAACAATAACTAAATAAACTTAAATAATCATAAATACGAGTACTCATCAATTTTAAAAGGAAAAATAATTTTGATAATGATAAACATACTCGTAAGTGCAAATAAAAATAAGAATTTTGAATTTTTAATGTTTCATAGTATTATATTATGTGTTGAAGTGTGTGAGAGCGTGTGTGTGAGAGGGTGAGTGTGAAGACGTGTGAGGGTGTGTGTGTGGGATTGTGGGGGTGAGTGTGCGTTTGGCTTCATCTCTGCTTTGCTTCATTAGTCTTATTAGGAATTTGGAGAACCTCCCGTTTTAAACAAAGCTTGCTGGCGTGGAAAATATCGACGTCGCTAAATATTTTATTGTGCTCGTACTTATTATTAAAACCCCTCTTCATCTGATCATTATTATCGTCGCTAGGTAACAGATAAAGAGCTTTTGAGGTATTATTAGAAGTACTACACCTACTTACAAAACATTATTATTTTCTTTTACATTTCTTGAAAGCGAATAGGTAAAGAAATGCTGTGAAAATTTAACTACAAAGTTTTTATATTCTTCGCCGACGATAATCATCATTAAAAACCTTTTCCGGCGATAAAAACGTGCGTAACAATATCTTTTATTGCGGAATAATATTTTAGGCGTTCTTTTGCGTTTGTTAGAAATCGGAAGTGGCCGCGAAATATAAACGGTGGCCTTGAACGAGAGCCTCACAACCACAGCCATACCACGCACACATACAAGCTGAATTCGTGTATGTACTTACATTAAACCATCCGCGCTATTTGCGCACCGTAAACCGAGTTTAAACAAATAAAAAGCCGTCATCCCTTTTAATTTATTCAAGGGTAAATATTTCATTCGGCTAACGAGCTCATTGTCTAACTTTATGATTCCATATTTCCGTATTTACAAAAGTCAGCCCCTCGAGGGTCGCGGGGGGGCAGTGTGAGGGGGAGAGGTGTCGCCTCTTCATTATAAACGCGTATTTATATTAAGGACAATAAGGCGTCGCTCGGGAACTTTGCGAATTAATTAAAAAGCCGGCTTTAGACTCACGTCGTCACCTCGACCTCCACAAGACTCACCGGCGTCATTGGACTGCGTGGAAATATCAGCAGTACGTAAACTTAATTAGAGATTAACTTTTTACTACTATTGTTGCGTCACACGGTTTCACCCGGGGCCCGACAGCAACGGTCATGTTTTTCGAAAAACGTACATTCTATGTTGTGTCCCTGACAACGTGGATACAAAATTTCACGTTGATCGGTTCAGTGGTTGTTTATGAAGTGTAAGCGTAACAAACAAACAAACTCGCTTCCACTTTTATGTGCAAAGTTGCTTTTCGCAAGTATAAATTTAAAAAACTAAAAACCGATTTTAATCAACACCGATTTTCATCATATATAGCTAGTCTTCAAAATTCACCTTTAAAACAAAAAAAAAAAACAAAATTAAAATCGGTTCATCCGTTCGAGACCGTGCCGTACGATACCACAGACAGACACACACACACACACACACAAACACGTCAAACTTATAACACCCCGTCGTTTTTGCGTCGGGGGTTAAAAATAAGCACAGAGATAAGATTTTTTTTTAAAACAAGAATAAATTTTATATGACTGTTGCGTACTTTACTACCTACTATTACTAACTACCTCACTCTATTTGGCTCGTGTTTCGTATTTTGTTTGCTATAATTTGCTATTACTATAATTTATGTAGGTTAATTGCTATAAAGCTTCTCTAAAAGCTTTTTTGGGACTACCTTAAATAAATTATAAACATTAGCATCTAAAACCCGTTTAGTACTTTTAGAGATAATTAAATTATAATAAAATTATCTTCAAAACACGCGTTTATTTTTATATAGGTTGATCAAGGTAAGTTGATTTTTATAATATCGTGAATTCACAATAATATTAATGCGAGTTTGTAAGTTTATTTGTGTGTTCCTTTATTATTTCTTTAATATTAAACAGCTGAACAAATTTGAATGAAATTTGGTCTGAAGGTAGCTTCTACACTGGACCCCGATCCTATTGAGCAATTGTTTTTAAATTATTAATGAATTGCCTGAAATTGACACTATCTGAATGACAAAAGTGTCAAAGGTAGAGAATTCTTTATCAATTTTGAAACAACTGCTTAGTAGTATCGCGTGCCAAGATATATCGTCACGCCTTTACCCCGAAGGGGCTGGTAGAGATAAATAGATAAACTCTTTATTGTTCACACCACAGATAACAAAAATAACAAGAGAAAAATTATGATAAAACTTATTAAAAAGTGTAACAACTGCGGCGGCCTTATCACTAAAAGCGATCTCTTCCAGGTAGGTTCCAGGAGGTGTAATACAACACACACAATTTGCCGGACGATATTCAGCCCCAAATGTGACAGGGTGTGAGCCTGTCGCCATACACGTCTCGAATCTCCAGGCTCAAGTCGTGTAGCAGATAACATAAAACATAGATTACACATAAATTACTTGTAATCCCAAAAAATAGACCCTACAGAAAACAGCGGCTGAAGCTGCAGCGAATAGCTAGTGTTATATATGTAGGGTCAAATGGGGCAAATGCGACTGCGAGGCGATTGCGTCTTTTGAGAATTATTGACAAACTCTTCACAAATTAGGCGCCACCTACCTCTTTTTTCTATCTTTAGTTGCAATAATTTATACAAGATGGCGTTGGTTGCATAATAATTTGTGAAGGATTTGTCAGTAATTCTCGAAAGACGCAATTGCCCCACAGACGCATTTGTCCCAGTTGACCCTACATCTAACTGTGACTAAGTAATGGTAGGTTTACATTTTACACATTCAACTGCCCTCCACGGACAATGCTAAACCAAGTTCAGTCTTGATTCCCGGAACCCGCGCTATCGCCTCCACATCTGCAGGACCGACTAAACTTTAATACGGTTTAAAACTTCCGGAATATTTCACTGTTTTACCCACTTTAAGACAAATTGCTCTACGCTTAAGGTTTTTTTTCTCAAAAGTCGACGCCGTAATTTCACCGTTGGTTGCTTAATTCGTAGTGTACAGTTACAGATCAGAGAAGAAGAGAAGGACAATTTTTATGTTTGGTTCCTTGACTGTTTACTTAATGTTTATTTATCACTATTTGTAGTCATAAATGTTCTACTGCTGAGTATTGGTATCTCTCTTACTATGTCATCTGTTACGGACTTACGGTCCTGTGTAACGGTGTTTATGGTCGAGAAATCTGCTTTTAAAAGACGATTTATCGACCTATTTCACCTTGTGAATAGTACAGTATAAACAGTTACCCATTTTGCTTTTATATCGCATGATGGTAAAAAATTAACATTCGCGCAGACCATCACAGTGAACCTTATCGGGTAGTAGCTCTTGAATACCTACCTTTAAACCGCTTTTTAATGTACTACAGCTAAATTTTGAAGGCTGATTCTAATCATCACAAAGAAGACATCATACATTTTTTATAGGTCAACAACTTTTACTATAGTTCGACCCTAAAATCGCCATTCTGAAATCAGCTGTTCCAATAAGTTAATTGACCGAGAATTGTTGTTGTTGCTGAATTTTTGCTATAATCATTTGCATTTTTTTTTATGAATGTCTGTTGGTCCTGAGGCCTCCACAGCGTACCGGACGTTAGATAAGCGCAAGCTGACGCAGAACCCTACCTCAACACTTTAAAATACCCAATACATTTTTTTTTCAATTAAAACTACAATGTGAGTAAACTCATCAAGTACCTAAAGTAAACTTCCTCCCTACTTTTTTACAAGATCTGTGATTTAATTCGTATTCTTCCAATGAGACAAAAAGTCAAGTAACCGCTCTCTATCGCGGGTAACTGTAGGGCGGGCCGATCGGCCCTTGAAGCTTAATTAATAGGTTGCAGGATTAGCCGGCGGAGGGTCGCCCGTCGGACAACTGGCTACAATTGGGCTGTGTATTCACAGTAGATATGCCTGGAAAATGAGAGATGTACGTGGAACAAATTCACCAGAGGATCATTCTTCATTTAGGTATTACACAGTGCAGTGCTTCCATTGGTGGATTTTTCCGTCGCGCACCGCTGGTCTGCCTTACACACCTCCGGCGTGCAAGCAGCCTAAGGCATCATCCTAACTTAGCACAGTGTGAGCGGCTGACTATTTGTCTCTAGTTTGCCACCCTGTATATTTTAAATGGAGTGTCCGAATAACGCATAGTGAGCACACCCTGTTCGAACATTAATTACTGACTGTGCAAGAAGGAGGGTTATGTTTTTTGAGTGTATGGATGTATGTATGTATTTAGGTATGTATGTGCATATGTACATATGTATGAGGTTTCTTTGCCACGGCCTACAGCCTAAACAGCTTGATGGATTTCGACAAATGAGATGTCATTTGAATCATCTTATTGCGGAAGTGACATTGGGACAACATTTTGCAGACTAGTTTTTTGTTTTTCTTTTAATAATATTACTTGTTTTAATCAATCATAATGCTAAAAATTACCGAAATTTCCGCTCCGCTCATTGTCAATTCATACACCGCTGACCTCGACTCCTTTCAGTTTCGCCTCAGTGCAAACTCAGCCTTAGCCCGCAGAGGGTCGCCCGGTACTCCTCGGACAACTGGCGACAATTAGCCGAATTGTTTTCTGAGACTCGGCTCGTGCAGATAGAGGCTGGATTTAGTTTTTACAAACATCTTACGGCCTTTTATATTATAATCTGTAAAAAAACTGCTAGTGATGGACTAAAAAGAATCGGTTTTTCCTTACTCATGTATCAGTCATTTTATTACAATAACAATAAATACATGTCGGAACTCGAAATGTATCCGTTTCGCATCAGACATGGTTCTACGGCGTGGGTTTGGCGGGCGAGGAGAATGAGACATCTCGCGTACTTAAATCAACTTTATTTGAGTGACCGACAATTAATTTACACAGTAGGTAGATTATAATTTGTCTCGATATAAATTGTGAACAAGGTATTCCACTTAGTAACGCGCACTGTTCACTCCTCAACGTCCCAATTCAAAAGTGAGCTCCTTGGAGCATTTCCGCGCACTTATACTAGCGCCCCCTCCACTCGCTCTCTTTCGGACGGAACACGAATACCGCCGAACTATTGCCACCCGCTGATTGGCTGCCTGACTCACGCGACATCTGGCCAACGACCAATCAGCGAACAGCGCACGTCACAAAGAGTTACACCAGAGCTGGCGCCACTTTACACAACTCTAGTTCACCAAAGCAATACTAGGTGGCGCTTAACTAAATAATTACAATATTTAAACTATGCGCCGACACGGCCGGACTGACATCCGCACGTCCTCGGGCGCTTTTTTTTTAATTATCTGTAACAAAAGACCATAGTTAGCACTTTTCCACCGCTCGTTCATTCTGACATAATCAGGACACAATTTCAAGCTACTGATGGTGTTCTCAATCTTGAACAAGGCACACAGGCGCACAACCACACAAAACTACTGACGCGACCAGAGCAGTGCAGGCCGGATAACAGCGCCCCTTCGATGACCACCACAGTGATCCATTCGACCCGGGCCTGCATCCCTTCGACTCACTCTCTGTCCTCCTTGCGTCATCACGTATCTACAACCCAGAGTACGTCTTGGCCCACTACATCCTTTCGATTATCTCTCTTCGCATTGACCCACCCTGTCCTCTTATCCAGAATTGAGCACACCATACAGTCTAAACCACTTCATACATTACTCAGTATGAAGTACTAAGTACAAAATAAGCGGTTAAGCCATGTTGGAGAATATCCCTACCTAGAATAACGGATTCCGAAATACTGTTTGAGGAGACAATGTGAAGTAACACGTCAAGTTCGATACCCTTAATTTTAACATTGCTGAGAATTTGAAATTCACATAAAATGTTTCCTTGACCTACCCCCGAAAGAAAGATCATTTCATTGCGCGCGGTACCAGAGAATTTAGCAACCAAATCCAATTTGATCAAAGAACATGTGGAACCACTATCAAATAAAAACGGAACGAGCTCACCCGATGACGTTGCCAGTGTGCTCCTTGCAGTTTGGTGGTCACAGATGATGATGTGTCCCGGTTCGCCGCACACGAAGCAGGATCTCTTGTCAGCGCCTTCCTTTGATGTTGATGCAGGATTCTCATCAGCACGTGGTTTCTTGCAATCCACTTGTTTGTGTCCAATAGCGCCGCAACGGTGGCAGGACCCGCGAGGTGTCCGTGCGCGGGGGCTCGCGCGCCGCCAGTAGCGGCGTGAGTCCCCGGCCGGGCCGCGCCGCCGCGCGCGCGCGCCGCTCCATCCCAGAAACAAATAGTGACGGATATAGCCACGTCGGGTAGTACCCATAAGTTCTTTTGTAAATGTGTCTTGCAAATTTCCTTTGCACTCTTTCGAGCAACAAAACGAAACGCTTTGGTTCTAAATCCCGTTAAATTTCCGGAACAATTGCGCTCTTGTAGTCATATCTAGTCCATTCAGTTATTATTTAATATCCTTCCATATCCGCGTCCTCGTCGTCAGGATCAAACTTGATAAACTTCCGGAGTTTGTGTAGCATTCAGTAGTCTAGTAAGCAGCGCCTCCAATCCAGTAGGAACGTTAGTGCAGCTGCTTGATGCTGTCGGTCTTGTCGCGACTCCTCAAGGTGTGGCCCTTCGAATCCTATTCGGGACGGCGCGTCCCGAATAGTCCATCATCTAGACTTGCCACACAGGCCAGGTCGCAACTCGCACCACGATGTCACACCGGGAGGAGCCCACCACATAGGCCCACCACACAGGCCAGGTCGTCACTCAGACCATAATGCAACAAACGAAAGGCTGCAACAAAGATCTGCCACACAGGCTGGAGCCACATGAGACAGTACCATGTAAATTAGTGCCACACAGGCTATTGCCACACAGGCTACTGCCACACAGGCTACCGCCACACAGGCCACCGCCACACAGGCCACCGCCACACAGGCCACCGCCACACAGGCCACCGCCACACAGGCCACCGCCACACAGGCCACCGCCACACAGGCCACTGTCCCACCGGCCACTGCCACTCAGGCTCAGTTTCACCAAAAGCATTGACACCCAATAAGTTATCCATGAACTGCATGACTCATCGGTGCCGCAATAGGCACATTCCGACCAAACTGTTTGTGGGTATTTTTAAACCTACATACAACTCCAAAAGAAACCAACACTCTGGCAAAGATCGTCCACGACTATCAAACAAAATGAAAACCTCTCACCGGATTCAACCGCCACCCGCAAGTAAACAATGGCTGCTTCATGGTGCAGGCACTGACCGGATCCCGCACGCTGCCGCTGCCAATCCCGGCGCCCTTCCTCGATCAACGAGTGGCGATGCAACCTCGCCGCAGCAGCAACACGCAGGCGTCGACGCCCCGTTCGGTACACTGCCATCCTTTGTCTCTCTAGCTCACCCATTGTAAAATCAAAAACTCCAGAGCTTACAACGCCTAGCGAGCGTAGCAGCCACTGGATGGATGAGAACCACTCCATCAGCAGCGCTTGAGTACCTTCTAAACCTGAGACACCTACATCTGGTCATTCAGGAGGAGGCCAGGACAGCCGCCCTAAGACTAAAAACAAATGGGCTATGGAATCACGAACCAGTAACAACACACACAGTATCCATGAAGGAGATCCTAAAGGAAACACCACTCCTTGGGGCATCCATGGACAGAATACCATGTCAGCATGTCTTCGACAGAAGATACAATTTCCAACTTAATGCGGAAGCAAAAGATAGCTCTGGTATCAAAGAAGTCAGGGTATATACAGACGGCTCCAAGACCGCACAAGGGACCGGAGCGGGTGTCTTCTCGAATGACTTAAACATCAAAATATCAACCACGTTAGACAAATTAAATACAATCTTCCAAGCAGAATGCATTGGCATCACCAGAGCAGCACAGTCAGTTGCAACCAGAGATGTCGGGGACCTTGATATAAGGATCATCTCAGACAGTGCATCCGCACTGCAAGCTCTACAAAACAACACCATTAACTCTGCTCTTATTATGGAGTGTCACAATGCACTCCAGTACATTTGCAAACAAAAATAGAGTAACTTTGCAATGGATTAAAGGGCACAGTAACTCAACAGGTAACGACGCAGCAGATGAGCTGGCCAGAAGGGGATCGGAAAAAATAGTGTACGGACCGGAACCACTAATGCCTATACCCCTGGCCCAGGCAAAAACATGGCTGCGTCACAAATCTGAAGAAAACCACCTTACAGAATGGACAAACACGGAAGGCTGCAGGCAAACTAAAGATGCCGTTCCGGTGACATCAAAAAGATTTGCACGCAACCTCATCCGACTAAATAGGGACCAAACCCGCAAAGTTATAGGTACTATAACAGGTCACTGCTCCCTAAACAAACACCTATTTAACATTGGTGTGACCGACAGCCCTCTGTGCAGAGGTTGCATGGAGGCAGAGGAAACGCCACGGCACGCGCTCATGGAGTGCAGGAGCGTGGCAGAACACCGGGCTCAGATTCTTTCAGAATCAGAATTAGAATCAGAAACCTGCAGCAGCCTGAAAAGGCTGCTGGACTTCTGGGAGCACCTGGGCTGGTTGGAGTGAAGGGAAGGGAAGAGTAGTAGACCCCACGCACAATGGCCCAATCAAGTCGCTAAGTGCGGACAATCGCCCTGCCAAACAAACAAACAAACAATCCTTTGTCTCTCGTTGTTTGTTAGCTGCGTCACATTGCATAGACTAGCTGTGACCAAACGCTGACGGGGCGAAGAAGACGTCTACTCGATGCTCGCTCTGCCATTGCCGCCCTGCTGCCCTTTATGCACAACCAAGAAACAGTCCGCAATAGCATGTAGGGGCGACCCTATCCGCCATCTGTTGCTATGTCACTTCGCTTCCAGATCTTTGCACAATTGTAGCCAAAGACAGAGCCATATCTTGTTGCTGTGGACGTTGTTCTTATCCCAATTCTGATGTCGGAACTCGAAATGTATCCGTTTCGCATCAGACATGGTTCTACGGCGTGGGTTTGGCGGGCGAGGAGAATGAGACATCTCGCGTACTTAAATCAACTTTATTTGAGTGACCGACAATTAATTTACACAGTAGGTAGATTATAATTTGTCTCGATATAAATTGTGAACAAGGTATTCCACTTAGTAACGCGCACTGTTCACTCCTCAACGTCCCAATTCAAAAGTGAGCTCCTTGGAGCATTTCCGCGCACTTATACTAGCGCCCCCTCCACTCGCTCTCTTTCGGACGGAACACGAATACCGCCGAACTATTGCCACCCGCTGATTGGCTGCCTGACTCACGCGACATCTGGCCAACGACCAATCAGCGAACAGCGCACGTCACAAAGAGTTACACCAGAGCTGGCGCCACTTTACACAACTCTAGTTCACCAAAGCAATACTAGGTGGCGCTTAACTAAATAATTACAATATTTAAACTATGCGCCGACATACATATTTTTTCATTCCAATGCAAAAAACCCGTTTTACGTTTTATATTAACAGGTACCAAATTTTCAAGTAGCGTTCAGTAGATACAGCAAAAAGTAAAATTAGATTGTATTTCTTCATGGGCTATTTTATTAAAAAAAAAAAACAAAGCTGGTACTTTGTAATACTGCCTGTCCACTGAAACCGAGAGGAGAGGACAAAGCGGAGTGCAAATATTAACCAATCGATTCACACAATATCTCCGCTCTTTGTTCATAAGCATTCCTATTGGTTAATATTGGCACAAATCCGCTTCTCTCCTCTTCACTTCAATGAAAAGGCAGCCTTCCGTTTTTTTTTTACATAATACCTTAACCCAGGAAGAAAAACAGTATAATTTTACTCTGGCTTTAGCAAAGTTCCGCTACGCTCTTTTGCTCTCTGCTCCAGTAGACTGGCAGCCTAAATATTGCAAAAAAAGGAACCTAATTCAACCTAATTTAACGGATTAAACGCTCAGTAAATGCCTTACCTTCCTAGCACACTGCACAGACATAGTATAGATGTCTGGAGATCTCGCCGCGAATCACATAATGTCCCGGGAGCCAGTAACAGCGTTATCTGCGCCGGGCCCGCGCGGACCGGATTATGTTAATGCCGGCCGCTGATAACAGCGCCATTCGACTGTGTTTACATTTAGCTTCCTAAGAATATTATGGTCGAAGACGTTCGTGTCTTACTTGTACAACTGGCTGGCGGACGTAAAGCGCTAAATAAATGTACAGATAACTTCATTCATACTGTTCGCACCAAACATAGCCTATTGTGTTGTACCTACTGTAATGTTCTTCTATAAACACAGTAGGCACAAAAACAACTGTTTATTATCCATTTTTTAAATTAGGTAATTATTTTTAGAAACCATGATTTATTTAGATACAAAGGCTCCATTGTTTTAATCTATTAGACCCACTCTCAGAAGATACGGAGTTAAATTCTTAAACGTAGGTTTAATTAACTCGTAGTTAAAATGTCACTCTTATATCATGTTAAATCAAGATTTTATCTATTGGTGGCGCAAGACTATCTATCCGATATGCAGTTAGCTCCGAGTTAAAAGGGTAACCCAGGCTTCTACAAGTGGCCCTAATAAATGTCGCGACAAATAAATTAATAGTGATTCATTGAAAAACAAGCAGAGGTCTTATCTCTAGAAACGATCTCTTCCAAGCAGCAGGTCGAGCCAAACGTCCAATGTCTATTACTTGAGGAAATTGGTACCGAAATCAAGGGTCCTGACAATTTACCCTCAAACCAACATTGACCGAGTTATGGCCAAGTCACAATAGTTACAACCGAGTTATGGCCAAAGATCCAACTATGTCTTGTTTATAAGTTAAGGAAATTACACTTTGTAGGAGCAGAATGTAGGATGGGGTCGAGAGAAACATGAGACTACAGAAATGTGCCATATTTCTAAGGCAATGTGCCATGCTTTAAACTTGTGGCCACGTGCACTTAGGTAATTTAAGAATTGTCTACAAAAATCCCTAAATTATTTTTACATGAATTTAAAAAAAAAAGAATTGTCTAGTCCTTGATTGCTTAACTAGTTTTATCTGCTCCTAGCTCTTACTTTAAAAAAATACACGAACCTTAAGACATTCTATGAATTCATAGGAGAATCTTAACTTTGTGTGCCCGATAAGCGAATATTTTCCTAGGAGTAGTTTAAAACTAGCAACTTAAGCAAGGACTTAGATAATTCTTAGATTATTTAGTGCAAGTGGCCATTAGTCGATTGTAAAGTGTGCTACCAAGATTACGGACTAAATAATGATGAGACAATATATTCGTTCACATAGTAAACGCTCGTTTTAATAAGTCCGTCCGTTTCTTTATTGACGTGGCTTATATGATTGCGTAAATGTAGCTTTTGCGGAAAAAATCACAGCAAAATTATGTTTCTATTTCGTAAGCTAGCTGCGCCCCCCAGTTTCGTCTGCGGTTAAAAAGTCCGATGTGATATTCCAGGCTACAATCTATCTCTGTGCCAAATTTCATCCAGATCCGTTCAGCCATTCTGGCGTGATTTAAGTAAGAAGCATTCAAGCATCCTCTAATAGTATGTTCAAACCATCCAACCAAATTTCCCTTTTATAGTATAATTTAAATTTAATAAATATATAATATTTAGTGAATAAGTAACTTATAGATCGTCGTGCTCCATCTTAGACCACAACGTCGCTGAACATCAGGCGAGTTGGTGGTCAAACGCCGACCTATTCTACATAAAAAAAAAAAAAATTAAACACAGATAATATATAGAAATAACGTAGACCAAATGAAGGAGAAGGCCATGACATGATAGAGCACATACTAGGAGATGAAAACACTAGCAGAGGACCGCCAGGCCCGGGCATCACTCCACCGACAAGAGCAACGCTCTCAAACTTTGCTAAATTAGTATCGCGAGTGACGATGAAAACCTTATTTACTAAATGAACCGATAGAAGCAAAAGACTCTGTAAATAGTATCCCGGCGACAGGTTATTTCTTGGCTCCCTTCTCCTGATAGCGTGCTCGCGGCGACTTGGACGTGCGCCCATCGAGATACAGTCCAAGACAAAGTTGACATTTCCGGCAGTCAAATGTTCAGTGCAGGCGCTTCCGGCTAGCCGGAAGTGACGTCATTATCAGCGCCCGCCGGTCGCTTCCGCCACTTCCGGCGATGAAAGCGCTACGGATTTCTATCAAGTAACGTATTTATATCTCAATCACGTCAAAACTTATATGGAAAACGATTATATTTAACTAGCTGTGCTGCGCGGTTGCGCCCGCGGGAGCCGCTAAATTATTCGGGATACAAATTAACCTGTTTTTTTTTCTGTACCCCTGACTACGTGTATGCAAAATTTCATAATGATCAGTTGAGTAGTTAGGGCGTGAAAGCTAACAAGCTAACAAACAGCTAGTTAGGATTAGGAGGATTAATTAATAGGACAAATTAGGACAAGTAGGTATTAAACCTACTTGTTATCGTTTTGTCACTTTCGGCTTATTGGTGTACGTGGGACAAACTTTATCCTATCATCTTTTTTTAGTTGGAAACCTCTAGCCAAACAATTCTGTGAAACATAAAGTATAGTCTATCGAGTACTAACGGAGAATATTAAGACATCAAAGTATTAAATTAAATTTGACAATTTAATTGCCTACTAGCTGCGCCCCGCGGTGTCAACTGCTGGTAAAGATTACCCTATGTGTTAAGAGTCCGGCCACCACTTTAGACTAATTTCGCATTGGCTTAAGGTTTTCCATAACCATTTCGTCTAGAAGAAGATGACGAGCGAAGAGGCAAGTAAAGATACTGACGAGCCTTTAAAGTTACCTACAGAGTGACAAAGTCCAATTTAATTTTTTTTTATGACTTTTGCACTTCTCTAATCATTCTTAAATAACTAGGAATGTCCATGTATTATAGATTCCTTTAAAAGCTAATGATGTAGACAACCTCCCTATGTAAAGGGATTTTTGATTTGCTTTGTCTATCTCTTGAATAAATCAGTCAAAAATGACATCTTAAAAATGAAGGTTTTTTAAAAACAACCAGGAACATAGGGGCGGAGATATTGTTAATTTAATTGTACATTGTTATTCATCATAATCTGACAAATGGTTTTCAAAAATTTGAAAAGTATCTTTGTATGGAAATTTCAGAGCTTAGCGGCCCTCTTAATCCAATGTATAAGCTACTTTCATACCAAATATTATCAAAGTCCGTCGATCCGTTTGAGCGTGAAGAAGTAACAAGCAAACACACGCAAACTTTTGCCTTTACAATGTACACGTCTCTTTCCGTCACCCAGATTATGAAAACTGTAATTATTACTTGATTCTTAGAACAACTGCCTATAGAAACCAAGTACACTAGCGAAATGTGAGCCATTAAATCGGTGCCGGAAATGGCATCAAACGCCGCTACAGATTATGGGCAATATGGGCATATCCTTACTATTAAATCAGTTTTTAAAACCAATGAAGCAATTATTCAACTTTTATGGGGAAACATTTTAACTAACTACATGTTTGCGTCAGTGTGCGTAACAAGGCAAGTAAGCAAAGCACACATAGCAAATTTGTGGCTTGCGTTTTGAGACGTCGTTGAATGGTCACGTCGTGAAACCCACCTTCTATAGGTAGTTATGATAAGACTTGATAGATATATTAGTAGTAGTAAACTCTCAGTAGGCACACCTGCTTCAGACAAAAAATAAGTCAGAAAAAGAATGCCTGAGGCACAAAGAAGAACTCCTATACACTTATTACAAGATAAGCTAGCTCTCTGCTCTGCGCTATGTAGTCGTAAATAGACTCCAAAGGTACCTTTCAAAGGAATATGAAACCAATTAAATGTTCTCGTCGTATTTCCCTCGTGAGACGGCGAGTGCTTTGAAATCGGTGACTTTAAGTTTTTACTATTTTAGTTTTGAAATAAGTAATATATTTTTAGCGGAAATACCAGACCGGTGGGTGGAGCTTAGAATAATGATTAGGTTTAAAATCAAATTCAAACTGGTACAGCATTGTAAAGAATATAAATTTGTTGTCATTAGCAAGTTTATATTATTTTAGCAAGTTTTTTTAGTAAATAAAACATCAAAACGCACACAACTATATTTTAAGAAAACTAGTTGCAATCCACAGTTCCACTGATGCTCCATAGAGACTAATATTTTTGAGATGAAAGATACCTTATGTTTTTTTCTATACCCTTGACAACGTGTATGCAATTTTCATGATTATCAGCTTAGTAATTATGGCGTGAAAGCGTACCAAACAAACAAAGAGACTCATTTTCCTAAAAATTATGTTTGTTGGGATGAAAAATATATTTGAAACTGGCCAGTTAGTCAAGTCTAGTCAATAAGCAACAATAACGTTTCACAACAAAATATAATAAATAAATTCAGATACAATACAATACAATACAACAACTCTTTATTAAAAACAAATAATTACAATAGTACTTAAATAAGGCTTAACTACGTTTTTAATGGGCGGCCTTATCGCTCAAAGCGATCTCTTCCAGGCAACCTGAATGGACAGGAACATTTATAAAAAAAAAATAGAGGCCTTGATAATCATAAAACATAATTATAACTATTCTACCTATTTCACTTAACATCATTAAAATTACCTACTCTTAAGTCTTCCAATAAAACCGATCTCCACCAAATTGATTGCGAACTCCAATCAGAGATTGTTAATAAAGCCGCGCGTGTGTGTGAGTTAATGACGTCACTCGTATCACTCGCTCGAGTCGCAATCGGCAAAGCTCATTATTGTGGGTAAACAGCCAAGGTGAGTTCATCAATCGACCGATTGTCATTCGCAAAATATGACGTAGAAGAGGCGAAAGCAGACAGACACCTTCAATGACGTAAACGTAGATCGTAGGTCTGAATTAAACAGAAGCGACGTAAAGCAAGGCTCACGGCATGTTACTTTCAAAACGGCACCGCGCGTGCATCGTACATTCACCTTACGTTGCTTTTGTACATTCAGGCCCCAGATTGCTGCAATAACCCTTGTGTTTTATTTTTGAAATGTAAATCCATGAGGGAATTGCGCGTATCTGGTCACTCAAAAGTTCTTGTGCCAGTTTTTAAGGCTCAGGTATACATCGGTATTTTTATTTTGCAGAATGATGAGCTTAATTTGGCTTTAATGAAGAAATAAGCTACGTTTTAAGAAACGAGCACGTATTTTGCAAGTCAAATAGGAAAAATAGCTAATTTTTCCCAACCACGCCCGTTTCCTAAACGAAGTGTAGTAACAATGTTTATAGGCACATGTTTTAGTCCGACTCCACCTCCTGCCTGCCTCTTCTGTGTCGACACTCGGCCGGTAATGAATACACAACCGTGAATAATGAACGTTGGATAATGAACAATGCGATTCGAGCAAACAACCCCCCTACTGCTTACTGTAGGTACTGGACTTATTGTAGCTACTGGTGTCGAGTGACGCTTCTGCGCTATTCATCTTTGGATTAAAAAGGAATGTTAGGGACGTCCAAAATAGTTGGGTAATAAAAACAGTGAAATTTGAATTTACTCGTAATACTTTAGGTTTAAAAATAGAAAGTAATTAATTTCGATGTCAAAAGGGTTTTCAAGTTAACTGTAGTTTCAATTTGAAGCTTGAAATCCGTTTAAGGCTATAGGTACTCGTAATTTGGAAGTTCATTGTCACATTAAAACGGATGATGGAAACTGACATTTCGCAATTGAGACGTTCTTCAAACTGGACATTTGAAAGTTCAGACATTTTCACAAGTCTTTTTGCTATTGTACTGTTCTACAAATGAATATTTTGCAATATACTCTGTCTGTAACATA
This sequence comes from Peribatodes rhomboidaria, assembly GCA_911728515.1. Lineage (NCBI taxonomy): Eukaryota > Metazoa > Arthropoda > Insecta > Lepidoptera > Geometridae > Peribatodes > Peribatodes rhomboidaria. The sequence continues at coordinate 18,239,259 of OU452169.1, forward strand.
CAGTAATTGGCAAGCTTAGTCTAGTTTCACTCAATGAATCAATACATGAAGAACATGTATGAGTATACAAGAATTAGAAATGAACACAAAATCGGCTTTTCTCTTCTAGTATTTCCCTTAAAACGCTGACGTTTTCTGTGGAACAAACAAAGCGCTGCATTCACGCTCCAACAGCTCCCGCGTAACAAGATTTGAACACCGACTTGTACGCCAGGGAATAGACGCTGAACTGGTTGGATTTTGGAGGCGGCAAAATTATGCTTTAGACGGGTAAATAGGTTAGGATTAGGTGGAATGATTGATGCGGCTTAGAATGCTTGTAAGATAGACAAATAATAGTCTGGGAAGTTTTTCTATGATCGGCTCGTAGCCCACCACTCTTAGATGTATAGATAGATAAACACTTTATTGTTCACACCAGAAATAACAAAAACAAAAGAACAGAAAATCTTAAACTGTAGTGTAACAACTGGCGGCCTATCACTAAGAGCGATCTCTTCCAGGCAACCTTAGGATGGAGAGGATACTCTTATGGCTAAGGGCCGATTTCACCAGTGAATTTAAACGCGATTAGCTCATTTTAAACTTGGTTTACGTGAAAAACTGTGGTTAAACAGTAATTTTGCATAACACTAAATTTAGTTTAATAAATCTTGATTAGTAGCATAAATGGTGAATTCGGCCCTTAATTGAATTATGCGGGTCTCTCCATATTGCTGGTTTACACAAATTTTATTTATTGAGCTAGAAAATATCCGATACGCGACAGTGCGTTGTGTCTGTGTAGATACCATGAATAATAAATAAATAAATTCGGGACACATCCACACACGGTCGCCTGACCCCAAACTAAGCAAAGCTTGTACTATGGCTGCCAGAGATAGAACTGTATTTATCTATATATTTAAATACATACTTTAATAGATATTAACACCCAGCCATAGAAAAAACACAAATGTGTTTTAACACATAAATTGCTCTAAATTTATGTTTTATTATAATTATACATGTCACATCTCTATCGTATACCGAATTTTATACGCGAATTACGCGCGACAAGCTAACCCTTGGTTAAGCTCCATTGATTTATTTATTAACTAAACTTTGGCCGCGGATTTGCGGCGGATTTCGCGCGCCCGAGCTCCAGATATTGAAACCGATAAATTGTAGCCGAGTAAATAATGCAGATTAGCATGTAAATACGGGCCCTAACTTCCTTTGGCGGTATTAGGTAGGTATCTTCCTGTGTAATTTAACCTCAAGTTCGATATATTACATCAGACCTGAAAATAATAAAACTTATTTCTGAAACGGTCTCGTTGCAGTCTTTACCCGACTGCGCAAGAAGGAGGGCTATGGTTTTCGAGTGTATGTAGGTATGTATGTTTGTATGTGGGCAATGTATGTACCTATGTATGTATGCGGTTTCTTTGACCTACAGCCTAAACAGCTTGATGGATTTCGACATGTGAGGAGTCATTTGAATCGTCTTGATAGTGGCAATGGTATGAGGCACAGTATTTTGCAGCAGGGTTTTTTGTTTTTCTTCTAATAATGTTACTTATTAGCTAAAACAGATCTCACGAGCGTTCCCGTATCTGCTAGTGGCATTTGTCACCTCATCACCTATCTTTGACCTAACAGGTTACTGATACTCATGATCCAAAAAATAAGGTCCAGCTTTCCGGGAGCCAACACGTGATGACGTCACTCGCCATCGTCATCCGTCTCTTTCAAACTTGTTGTAAATTACTTATTTCTGTCTTGCTTAAGCATCGATTGACGTCACTACGTGTTGCCCACGTTACCATTTATGACTCGGAATGCTGGCGAAGTATATTATTATTCCAAGCTCGTACTCACCTACAAACTTACACTTAACTTTAATTTTGAAAACCCCGTACAAAATTGGCACTCGAGCAACTATCCATTCATTGTGGCAAGCTGTTATACAGAAGTTACAGCTTCTGAATCCACTTACTCTATAATTAAACAATACAGCTTCTTAACACAATAGCTACCTTTCGAGGCAGGGAACAAGTTCGCGCTAAAGTTCAAGCAACTAGTGTCTAAGACTCGGCGGTATCGATTTTAATGCTATAACATGCTGTTGAAACTTGCGTTGTTAACAACTATTAGCGCAGCCCTACATTATACTGTGAACATGTGCTTGACTGCCCAATTTGCTTCCGAATTGCAGGTTTCTGAAAACTTTGTTATGGTTCGGAAATTGAAAATATCTTGGACAATTACGTTTACGGGTTTACGCTTAATCTTAAATAAATCAGTTGGAAATTCTTCAAAACATAATGCCCACTTGCAATAAATAGAAGAATTGCCAGATCCTTCCTTAGCTAGCTTAATCTACTCCTAGCTAGCTTCTAACTAAATTTTCTTGCACAAACCTTTAGCCATTCCTTAGGAGACTCTTAACTTTTTTTTATGTAGAATAGGTCGGCGTTTGACCACCAACTCGCCTGATGTTAAGCGACGTTGTGGTCTAAGATGGAGCACGACGACCTTTATGGCACTTATTCACTCTAGCCTTGAAAGTTTTGTAGAGTGTAGAAGTACAAAGACGGCAGAAAGAACGCCTCACTCAAGTGAGGCGCTACAAGTGCGCTACTGCTCAGACTCATCTTCGGAACGGTTACACCGGACTACATCCCGAAACACGACTAGGTCATTTCACGGCATGGCTTGGCCATTTTATGTGCCAGACAAGCGAATTTTTCGCTAGCAGTAGTTTGAAATTAGGTTAAAACTAGTTAGGACTTAGGCAATTCTTATTTAGTTCAAGTGGGCATTAGTGAATTTGTAAGTTTCTAAAATACATTTTTTCTACAATTGCAGATTGTACTCATACACAGTGATTTAGTTTAGTATCTCATTACAGCATAAAGCCCAAGTAAAATTACAACCACTAAAAACTTTTATAGTAACTTACCAGTGGAACTCATTAGCAGTTACGAGTACAGTATAACCTAGATAAGCCGTAGGTACAGTGATCGTACTTAATAGCAATTACTGCCTTAATGCTCTTAGGCAGATGGACAAGTCCAGTATCCACTAGGATGGCTAATATAATTATTATTACCCATTTAATTAAAATAACAGAAGTATTTGTTACAGGTAAATAATAACATTGTTATTGTGCGATGCTTACATTTGAGTTTCGTTTATTATATTATCGATAGCCGTTATTTCAATTTTTTATTTTTTTACTATCTACCTACTTCAAAGTTTTTTGTTCTATCTAACCGACATTTCACAAGTTTGTAACGAACTAAAATTTGATTTTATATTGTTTCAAGTTATATTGTCTCAATGATTTTGATTCTGTTTTACCATTTTCAGGTACCTAAATCGATTTAAACTATTCAATTTGGAAATTACATTCCGTAACATAGTCAAGCCTTTCCCCGAAGAGACTGGCAGAGATGCACTATACAGCATTTACAACACCGATACTTCGTCAGATGATGTTTAGTCTCTAATGATGCAGGGAGTGAGCCTTTTGCGATACATCAGGCTCCAGTTATTTACCAGATAACATTGCATGTAGCAGATGTATTAAATATGCACATAATTTGTTGTTGACATTATGAACAAATTAGTGTGTGCCAAACAAAAATGTGGCTAGGATCAAATCTGCTTTCTTTGGCTTGAGAGGCGAGCCGTTTCCAACGTGACTACCATCGCTTTATAATGAAAAAAAAATCATCATTTTGAATAATATTATTTTCATTGTTTTGCTCTCTCAAGACCAAATCTGTCAACTTGCAAATCTGTCTGTGAAATGATTGTTATTAAATGTACATCTCAGCTCCGTAATCTGTATTGTCGCGGCAGACGCGGAGCCAATCCTCGCGTTCACGTTCGCGCCGCAAGTTTAATTGGGACTGAGAGCAATCGCAGCCGCGCGTTAATTCAAGCCAAACGTTAATTCCGAGTAAACACGACACCGCTGCGTCGTGCCAACAGTAGCTCAAGTTATGACATTACGGCTCGTTACATTGCTGCCTTCTTACTTGCTACCGTATGTTAACATTACATCGCTAAAACAATTATTGGTCCTGAATATCGATTTAAAACTGTTTTAAACTGTTAAGCAGTTTTAAATCGAGATTCACGTCTGAGTGTCGTTTTAGCATGCGGGCCGTACGAGAGTGAACTAAAGCGAATGTACTGTACGTATTCAATTAACGACACTGACCTGTTGCTCTCTTTCTGCGGAATTAATCATTACTGATAGGTTAGTTTGGTTAAATGTTAAGTGATAGTTCGTTAGTAACTTCAGGATGGTTGTTTATCATTATTTAAAATTTAAGATAAAAAGACAGTTGATAATTGTAAAAGCTGTTTTACTGCCGTAGCTAATGGACAAGATATAAACATTTAGGCTGAGGTGATACTAAGACACATAATCACAAGTTATTATGAAAAGTATTATTAGACAGCGCCAGACTACATCGTGAAGGCATTTTAATACTAATTTTTAATCTACGTGTCGTACATTTGATAAGTGCACGTTGGTATTTGACCTACTGTTACAGCATTTTCTTGTGGAACTGTTCAGGTGTGAGCGGTGGTGTCGCGATGATTAAAATTTCGTACTTGTGTGCAGTCCCGAGGAGTGATTACTTGAGGGGACTCCAAGCCTCCGCTAATGAGGCTCCGTTTGAACCTCCATTCGATTCTCAGAATCGGAAACGCTTTTAACAACTTAATACTTATAATTAGATGAACTCACGCATGTAAGTAAGCTTATGTGGAAAGATATAAGTTAAATATTTACTTATTATAACATCGTTAAATTAGACGAGAGTATTAAAACTCAAACTCTTAATGTTGATTCTGTGCACGATTTTCTAATTTTAACTTGCGGCAATTATAATCGTTCTTAGCTTCATGTGATTTAAATATACCTAGATATATAACGCTGTTTTTGGTAATTACGTTAGACAGCTATTTTAATAGATGAAAAAATAATACTAAAAGTTGGGGCTTACATTTATCTGCTTACGTGTTATTTTATAATTATCTTTACGTACGAAAGAGACAAAGATTCAAGATTCAGTTATTTGCGAGAACGTGGTAGTTCATATGATTATACTACACAGCCTAAAAGGTAGCATATGTATATTCGTAGTCCACAGGTTCTACCTGGTAAAAAGCTGAGTAGACTATTTCTAAGGCTTATATTAAGCTTTAAGCTGGCCAAGATTTTCGAAACTGTATATCCACGCAAAGTCTGCTCTTGTTTTGTTGTGTTTACATAACATTAGTCCACAAAGCAAGCTCACACGCTCAGTGGTCGGTAAAGCAGCACAATGACGTCATTTCCATGCGAGTTCCGTCCATCGGAAGTTGTTTAGCGCCTTCCGGGGTGATACGGGGATGCGCCGTGGACGAACGGCTAATGTCACACCGGTGTTGGAGATTTAGGCACAGCTTTAATAAGTACGAATTAGGCTTGAAGAAGAAAATAAACATGATTTTTTTTATGAACACAAACAAAAAAATAACCCATCAATGTTACTTCTTTACTGGAATATGTCATCACCATCGTTCTCATCAATGATCCCCCCTCCCTACTGCTATTAGATCTCTTCTTCAGCTTTCCACTTTTTTTGTTTGTGCGCCAGTCTCATGCACTACCTACTGCCGCTTTTACATTATCATCCGACAACAGAGCATGAGGACTTGAAGGGCTACGATGACATTTTATTGGCATTATGGTTACGATATGTTCGACGCTGCGCAACCATGGACCTTATTCGCGATACGATTCGCGGTCGCACAGCGTCGAATGCAAAACGTAACCATAATGGCAATAAGATATCCATGGTAGGCCCCCTGCTCAGCGATCTTCATCATTGCTTCAAAATCCTGTCTAGTAAAATTGTTTGAATAGCATCCATTACGCAGAATGTCGATAGTAAAAATAGTTATTTGCGATACTAAATCTAAACCAATTACAGCCAGCGTTCATTGAAAATTCCACTACAAACCCCAACAAGGTAGGCCAAAAAAGACGTCCCATTAACTCAATTCCCAATTTGCCCCGGAAGTCCAATAACAATCCATATTGGAACTAGCCTCGTAACCGTTTAGATTGCGCCGGAAACAAAACGGATCGCGATGCAGGATTAATGAAATAAAATAGTGATATCGACCAGAGTAACGCACAGCCCTAATTTAGATAGCAACTAGTGTTGTGCTGCGGCTGACGACCAGGTAGCCTGATTTCTGACAGTGAGAGTGTCACCAAATATAAGCATTATTTTCTAAATTAGCTTTAATCTCGTAGGTAGATTAAACCTGTTCTTTATTTAAAATCTGGAAAACTGTATGCGTATTTTTGTCTTTTTTTTTTGTTTTCTTTTCTTTTCAGTGTATACCAAAAACCACATAGGATATTTGCAAATCAGAGGCAAAAAGGCAGAGATTATAACTTTCAGAAGTTCAATCTACACAAATTCAGCGGCGTGTACTCACGATCAGATTTTCTGTTTCCCTGTCCGTTTTGTAGATTTTATAGAGTTTATCTGGAAGTTGATTCTCGTTCCCATGTTATAGTCGTGCTCTTTGTAATTCTACCCATGTAATAAGTATACGCTATACATGTACCGCGACCCTTCTTTGTTCCGCTCTCGTAGCACAAAGGAATGGATCTTGCGGCCGGCGTCACTTCCAGGTACAACCGCACTCAACGCGTATGCCGAAAACTATTCCAAATTCGGAACCGAACACTTACCAAATACCTTTCGAAATTCCAACATAAATATTAGATGTGCCAACCCTAGCTGCGAATGTACCGAATTATCGTAAACTACGAGACCGACCGATACACGCGATACGTGACTCCGTGGCAACCCTGCGAACTGCCATAAAACTTTGTAAAATGGCCTTTATGTCATTGAGTCGATGGTGCACGAGGAGTGCAAGTGTAACTTTGTAGTTGTAACTATCGGAATTATTTACAGCGTTTATAAAGTGCGACGCCGTAAAGTGGAACGATTCCGCTTGAGAGGATGTTTTTAACGCAGAAGTTTAACATACATTGTTTTTGTAGTTTGTATCTACTGTTGGCAACAATGGCAACTGGACCTTAAAGTTGTTGGGCCGTCAAATTTGTAGGCGATACGTGTTAGGGCGAGAGACACGAGGGTACCGAAGTGAGTTTATCAGAGCCATCTGACCTGACGATCAACTACTTACAAATTAGCAAAAGTGAAAAAGCTGATCAAACTTCTGTTACATTCAACATGTTTTTTAATGCTTATTGATTTCATAAACTGCTTTATAGCTTTAGCTAGCTTCGCCCTGCGGTTTCACTCATGATTTAGCAGTTAGGTACCTACCTATCTATACGAGTCATAAATTTTTGCTGTATCAAAACTACCATAAGAGCCTTTTATAATAATGCATATTGCTTGTGTGCCTATTTATGACAATTTTTAAAAGATTTCAGCTGCCGTGAAATATCTAAATTAGAAACAAAATGAACAAATAAAGCTTTCGCACATATGACTGTGGTGTAACTCATAATAAAGCATTTTTCAATTCAAACACAAATAAGGTATTTTTTTAATTACTCTCTCTGTATCACGTTTCCATTAAAGCCCATTCAGTGTTATTTCAAAAGCTTGCCGAAGCCAGTTATATTGCATCCATTGGCAGTAATATTGAATTGTCAGTCACACCGCGAACCTCTGAACTATTCTTATGTTTGTGTTCTAAGAAAATTCGTTGTAAATGTCCATGATTGATAAACGCATCACCATTATTGTCATCATCCACAGCTTTCCTTATTCTATTGCTGGGTATAGGACTCTTTTAATATTTTTTTGCAATTTTAATATACGAGAGTATATTAAAATTGCAAAAAAATATTAAATTTTTTTTGCAATTTTAATATACTCTCGTATATTAAAATTGCAAAAACGTGCTATCAGTGTGTTGGTCAGGGCCAAAAATAGAGAATCATGCAGAGATCTTTTCCAAACTCTAGGTATACTAACGTCAACTGTTTTAAAACTGCTACGACGTTTAATGTGTTCTGTTCGAATGTCAAACATCTTTTGCTGTCTAAAACTCTACCTCTAGCTTAAACGAATATTTAATGAATGACTACCACATTTATACAATGGAATCTAATTAAATTATTATGATATTAATTTTATTTACAAAGTTACTTATATTTGTTTTTTATGACTGTTAGAAGCCCTTATACAGCTTCTATTTTTGAACTTACCATTTTATAAGATTAATTTTATATTTTATTAGTTAAAGTAAGTAGAATAAGAATGGACTAATAATTGAAATTTTGTTAAAATTTAGAAATAAAAACCAATGTATGTAAAATGACGAGTACATGACAGGAGCATTTCTAATACGTTGTATTAAATTATTATGAGTGTAACTTTATGACAATAAACTTTTCTATTCTATTCTTATCTTAGACACGAATTATACAGACTGGGTTTAAGGCACGCGGCTCCGGCAAGGCTCAGGCACGGTGCCCCTTTAAAACCTTTTTATCTATAATGTGTTAAAGCGACATGTTTTAAAGTAAACACAAGCGACGCGAAGTTTTCGAGCCTGAACCGTGTCTACGCCGCCTCTTGGCCTTAAGTCTGGTATATACAATTCGCGTCTTATAATGCCATTTGCCTCAGTTCGTTTGACCAACACTTCGCTTGCCTTAACCACCACTCTGTCACTGCCTTACTCCTGTCATCATATCGCCGATCGACGCATCATGTACCTACCTACTAAATGCAGCAGAGTCCACAGTCTACCATTATATTGAACTATAACTGTTACTATTACGGTAACGACAGGTCAAGTGACCACTTTGTGTAGTATCTAGCTAAGTGGATAGTTGTAACAGCCTTGTCTTCGACCCACTTGTTTGCTTAAATCTACAACTTGTCTGATAGCTGTAATGCTGATCCTAGCTATTTACCTAATTGTATAGGGTTGCGCTAATAAAGAGTCGAGCGGCTAAACCAAGGTTGTCCATCGACTCTTTGAGTTGATGTAAAAATATCCGACCTGACGTCAGCAACGCGCCCCTACAACTCATTCAAGTGTCATATTTGACGACGCTTTTTTTTTGCTTCTAAGACGACACATCTGCTCCATACAAAATAAATAATGATTGTTTTTTTCTTCAACACTTCCTTCCCGAGTCGACAACAAAAACATACATCGTAATATGCAATGATATCTTCACGTCCCTATTTCTGTAATACTTCTCGCGGATGTCTCCTCTCATTGTGCCGTAATAAAAGCTGACGACGGCGGCCGACGAACGAAGGGAAAATAAATTCGGCGCGCGGGGCGTTCCTGCCACATGCAAATTATTATTATTGTGCCAGTTCGGGTATTAGCGGCCTTTTTACTGCGATTTCCCCTCCCACGCTTGCTATTCGCGTGACGTCATCATTCGCGTAACATCGGGTGTCCTCGGGTCGACAGACTCGGGCCGTTTTGATGTGCGGCTGGGGCAGTTCTCTGGGTGAGGTTTTATCGAAATGGTTTAGAAAAGGGTTATCGTTGAATTCGTTGAGTGAATATTTTTCTTCGAGTTTGCAGTTTTATTGCGGGGCGCGACCGTTTGCTGCTGACTGTTTATTGTTTGGGTGCGGGCGATGGACAAAGTTTCTAGACCTTCGGGACGGGTTCCACGGCTTTACAGCCACCTCGTTAGAAACATTTAGTGGAGCGTCGGAAAAAAAACAGAGAAAGGCTTCGTTGGCAAAAAGAATATTTTAACTAAACTCACACTGGCAACACTAAATTTGAGTAAGTATGTGTCGAACACAAATGTGCGAATGTGTGCAGACCTACGTATTCAATTTCGTTATCTGATTAAGTGAAATTAAGTGCAACTAATATAATGGCTAAAGTAATAGCTAAGCATGTCAATATGACTAATAACAATGTAGCTTCAGTAATCTAGTTTAATATCGAACCTGCTTGAAAACTAATAACTTTGTCTATAACGTGGAGCCTTGTTGATACTAGCACTAATTCACGAGTAACATAAAGGCACGCTGAGATTGTCAAATATCCATAATTAGTGAGTCTCGCAGCGAGCGTTAATTACGTACGATCAGAAAATGCAGCGCTTTTCCGCTTCGACGCGCTAATTGCAGCGCTGGATGCCAAGCGAGCGATCGCATTGCTATCTTGCTATGATACTTATACTATACATAAAGCTATTGAGCAATCCTTTGGCTGAAAGCTGGAAGCTAAACGCAAATTTTCATGATTAATCTTAATTGACATCACGCTGGGTCCTGACAAGGCTCAGACGAGTATTGATATTTGAATATGAGCTCAATATTGCTTCATGCAGACAGCTGAATTTACCACAACAATTTTCAAGTACAAGGTAAAATGTTCATAATCAACTTGTTATATGAAATTTAGCGTAGCTGATGTGTCAACCCACTCTTAATAATTAATATAAAATAATTGCACATTGATTTCTAAAAACCTTCCTTCTCTACAAAGTTTGCTACCCATGTGGTTAAACAGACAAAAAACCTTTAAAAACACAGCCAATAAACACAAAACTAATATGCCTCATAAATATTCAAAATAGCGTCCAATTTTGTTTATCACATATATCCGACGCTGCGCTTTTTCCGCTGCTCCGCAAAACCGAACGGTTTTCATTATGAATAATTTGAAATTTTGGATATCCAACATTTCATAACATTATACAACAATCTGTTGGGCTTGCTACCAATACTAGCTGAATACTCAACGATCCGTCACTTGAGATTATAGAACAGTAGAATAGTGGACAGTAGTCCGACTTGATTGTTCCGTCAATGTTCGCGTTTTAGCTTGCTGGCTTGAAGTGAGCTAAATGGCGATAGCTAACAACCTCCTTAGTAATGAGCGATATAAAATCCTATTTTATGTCGCTCATCCGTGGGACATTTTGTTGCACAGCTGACAAGGGACATTATGCAATTTAGTATAGAGACTAGTTTGGTAGCCAATTCACAAGTAGTTTCCGCGGGGGAGGCGTGCTACTCGTCATCAACAGAGACAACAACCACCAGCTTAAAGAGCTTGAGCTTTAAGCTTTAAATAGACTGAAGAATTATTGAAAATTCTTTCTTTATTAAACGAATCCATATTAACTAAATTTACAACTGAAATTAAAACAATTGTATAGGTACTCGTACTTAATATTTTAATTTAAAGGAAATTAATATTACGTTAAATTTTATAAATATTATTATAACTATATGGATAGTAATCATTAATATACATTTTTATATTTATATATTTAAATTTATTAATAATAATAGATACTTACTTATTCAAATTATTTATAAATTTTAATGTGAACTTGAGGTTTAAATCCGTAGGAAATACGTATCAGATTCCTGCGATACATAATTTGACTTGTACATCCATAAAAATTATTCTTAAGTCCTTGTGTGTTTCTGGTATCATTGTTTTATGTGTAGATGTATGTTTATGCTAATTTTAAACTTACAATTACGTAAATGGCATCTTGACTTGCAGTGATTGTTCTAGGACTTTCAGTGCAAAGATAGGCTACATAAGCCATGTGAGAGCACACCATCAAGGCTCACAATTTACCTAGCAGAAGCAATAGTCGCCGTGGCCGGAATCGGCTAGGAAGACATCATCATCATCATCATCATCATCATCATCATGCTAATTTTTTTTTTTTTTCATTTTCATCAACATCAAACACCCAGAGAATTTACAATAACTTTGAAGCGATTCTGTATCTATAATCGCTATCGCTCGAACGCCAGCTGTTGATTGGACGCGATACGAGCTTTAACAAGTAGGATTATTAAAAAGAAAACCATAAAATCCGGCTACAAAATTTTGTACCCTAATAGTCACTTCAATTATAAAGACGATTCAAATGACACCTCACATGTCGAAATCCATGAAGCTGTTTGGGCTGTAGGTCGTACCAAAAGAAACCTCATACACACATATACATATTCACATACGAAATATCGAAAACATAACCCTCCTTTTTGCGCAGTCGGGTAAAAAGGTCACGTGTTCATTTTGTCAACTCTTCTAATCAGCAGTTATCGTTCGAGCATTGGCGACTCTGAGAACAGAATCCCTTTTTTTTTTGCTAAGAGAGCCTACATTCATTAAAATCCATGTAGACATGTAACCAGCACTCATCTTTACAACACAAGTCAAATATTTAACGACGAAGTAACAATTCGTTATCTGCAACCAAATTAAATTAAACTTCTCGCCTGAAGTGGAATAGTTTCCTATTGTCGGTAAGAGGTGTACCGGAAGTTCCGTGTAACAAAGCTACTGAATTCGAAACAAAAACATTTTGAGAGACGAAACGAGGCGGGTTCGGTGGAACGAAACATCCCACCGAAATATTTAATGTAAAAACTGGAACCAAGTATCACAATAACAAATAAAGCATCAAGGAAAATGAAAATTGAAGATCACAATAGATTTTATTTTATTTAAATGTGGTTATGTGAGCCTGTCACTATACTTAGGTAATTGGAAGGTACGGAAATTATACGTAATAGGAACTATTAATTATCCTACTTAGATTATATTTTTTTTGATAATTATGAAAATATACATATTTATAACAAGAATCATTATGAAAAGAAAAACAAAAAACTCTTACATATATGTATACCCACATACATACATACATACTCGAAAAACATTACCCTCCTTCTTGCGCAGTCGGGTAAAAATCCGCGTGATGCTTTCTAAAACTTGAGACGAGTAAGTGTATTTTAACCAGAGCGAAGTTCACTTGTAAAAAATCTGACAAATTCGGTTATTTGAACTTGGCAGAGGCACTACCGTGTCTCTGTATTTTGTACCTTGGGGAGTTTGGTGAAGCAAAACATTCAACGACACGGTGCGCGCTCCGGTTTACTCTGCAGGGGTAATGGGGCCGGCATTTGTTTGACGTCACATCCTTGCTTCCACTGTGACGTCACGGCCATACTTCCACGGTGTCAAGAGAAAAACGACTCTCGAGATCAGTAAAAAGCATTTCGTGCGCGTCTCTAAAGTGTCTGTGGAGTCGGTGGTTGCTTTTTTGGTCCCGTCACTTTATAGGACGTGAGGAAAATAGAGTTAAACGAAATAATGTCTATCTTACTGTATTTACTCTGTTTTTTTTTCTTTTTCTATTTCTCTCTTCTGATAAGTCAAAGCGCAATGTATTTTCCACAACATATTTATAGTTTGTGGTAATGATGTTGGTTTTTTAATCCCGACGCAAAAACAACGGGGTGTTATAAGTTTGACGTGTCTGTGTGTGTGTGTGTGTGTGTGTGTCTGCATTTGGCATCGTAGCTCCCGAACGGATAACCGGTTTTTTTTTTTGTTTGTTTGAAAGGGAAGTACTCGTATTTAGATAGTCGGGGATTTTTTGAATTTTTAAATTTTATTGTATTTTTAAATTTTATTTAATATTTATTTATTTTGTTGAGAGAATTGTACCTAGACGTATTTAAAAATGTACCTCTTCTAAACGCAAAGTATAAGCACAGTTATTAAGCAAATGAAAATAATATATTTAAGTAAATATATCAGTCTCTGGCAGCCATAGTACAAGCTTTGCTTAGTTTGGTGTCAGGCGACCGTGTGTGGAAGTGTCCCGAATTTATTTATTTATTTAATTATATTTTAGTTACTATTCGGCTTAGTAAAAAAATTAACCTGTATGCCAATGTATTATTTTTTTGTTATTCGGAAAACCAAACAGCCTTCTTAAACTTAAAACATACAATAATACAAACGCATAGGCCAAATATACAGGTAGACCAGCAATGTATTTAGTGATATATGTATGTAATAATTAGTATATTTTATTAACTATAGGTATTTTAAGTACTAGAATGTAATATATTAGTATGATGTACTTTTATGTAAGTTTTATTTAAATAGCTTATGTAGGTGTATAGGTATCAATCTTATGTTTATTTTTGTTATTTTTTGCACACCCTGTCCCATACTCATTTGTCGTATCCTCTCCATCCTAAGGTTGCCTGGAAGAGATCGCTTTTAGTGATAAGGCCGCCAGTTGTTACACTATTTAATCAGTTTTATCATTATTTTTCTCTTGTTGTTTTGTTATCTGTGGAGTGAACAATAAAGAGTTTATCTGTCTATCTATCTATCTATCAAACCGCCTGGCTTCCTTTAAATCTTCCATGAAAAATTACCTAACCGTTTGTGAAAAACCGTATCAATATCCATTGCGCAGTTTACGACAGAATACAGACAGAGGGACAAACAGATGCAGAAAGCGACTTTTTGTATTTTGTATGTATGTACGTCTGTTTGTAAGTATGTGGTTATGTATGTGTGTGTGTATTTATGAGGTTCCTTTGGCATGCCCTACAGCCTAAACAGCTTCATGGATTTCGACCTTTTATGTGTCATTGAATCGTCTTAATAGCGGAAGTTACATAAGGTAAAACATTTTCCAGTCGAGTTTTTTGTTTTTCTTTTAATGATTTTACTTATTTACACTATGTAAAGATAGACAAGATATTGTAGACTATGTAGGTATGTGGACTAAATAAACCAACCATCAAACTCGAAAATATCAAGTTACACTCAATCGCCTCCGAGGCTCGACCCGCGGTCAAAGTTCACAGCCAGCTAGGTGTTCTAGGGTCTACTCCACGGGCTTTGGAATCAAATACCCGGTTACATTTTCCGTTCAATAGATATTTTGAAGGGTTCCGGGCGCTTTTGTTCGGTTTTGTTGGTATTTCATCGTGAAACTTGAACCTATTTCTAAAAAAATGAATTTAGGTTTTGTTACAAGATAACATATCGTAACGCCTTTCCCCGAGGGGTCTGACAGAGGTGTACAATAACCACACTTCACCGGACGATATACAGTCCCAAACGTGACAGGGGGCGAGCCTGTCGTCATACACCGGGCTCCAGTCATGTAACACATGATATTCAATACGCACAAATGTTCACACAATGAACAAATTGGTGCGTGCCGCCGGCTGGGTTCGAACCCGCTTCCGCTGGCTTGAGAGGCGGACTTCTTCCAACTAGGTTATCGTCGCTAGGTTTTGTTTCAAGTGAAGAAGAAAATCGCGGTGTGTGGTACAATTTACCTAATGGAAAAATAATTTAAACTTGTCTTTTGGCTTTAAATAGATCGAGTTGTTGACCACATTCGTTTTTCAGCTTATTTTGTAACTTTTCTTATAATAAAATTATATGCAAATCGAAAATAACTTACATATACTATTTATATTTATAATTAATTTACGTGTTTAGATTTCTTTACCAATAATTTAAAGTGCACGTTGTACTACAAAAAATAACACATAATTATACATTTTCAGAAAGTACAAAGCCGGCTCTACCGGGTTCATTTATGCTAATAGTGGGTACGTTAAACCACTGAGTTCTCTGCGCTAAACACACGAATGTTCTAGAGCATCCTGTATATTTAACTACAGCACAGAATAGTTCCTCCCAGTTTCGGTTTCAAAGGCGGACGTAAAAGCGAGAACTTACTCCTGCAAACCTTCACCACGACTCTCCTGAACGAAACAAAACAACTCCTATTTATCATACATTGCTTTCTCTATCCTCAACTTTTATAAACGCTGTGCCATCGAACTCGTAATGCAAACTGCACCGGTAGTAATGACGTAACACTGCAGATGCTTTCCGCTGAAGCGTCTCATAAAGACACTGAAAACTGGTCCGTTGTAGCGTATTGCTTATAACAAACCACATTGCTTGTTAAGTGGAGTATTTCTCTTGAGTTGACAGTGGTTAAGCGACAATGTATGTTGAGATAGATGAGAGTTGTGTAGTGTCGTGCGGCATGACGTGTAGTGACAAAATGGCTGGTTTATCTACACC
The DNA here is from genome assembly GCA_911728515.1 of Peribatodes rhomboidaria. Classification (NCBI taxonomy): domain Eukaryota; kingdom Metazoa; phylum Arthropoda; class Insecta; order Lepidoptera; family Geometridae; genus Peribatodes; species Peribatodes rhomboidaria. The sequence continues at coordinate 18,255,192 of OU452169.1, forward strand.
ACTTGTCGTTAGTAATAGCATTTATGTGTGTCGTCGGGCGTAATTAAATGCTCGGTACGGGGCGTTTCTGAAAGTATTCGAATGCCGAGGTTGTCCTCGTTATCATTATGTTGTTACCCGAAAGTGGACATTTAATGATAGGTATTTTGCTTGCCAGTTACAATTTTTTGTCACGGGTTCTTTTCAGCGTTTTTGAATATGATGATCAACTAGAATTTTGTATTCAGCGCCTATTTTTATGGAATCATTACAGTTTAAAGCTGTTCCAACGATGTAGTATAGAACAGTAGGTACCTATGTCTCGTGAACACCTCGCGATATGTATACATTCTGTGGTCCACACTCACGGCAACTGAAGAAGTGAAGTGTATGAAGTGTGTGTGTTGAACGGTTCATTATGCAGTGCAAGCATACAGACGCATGTGCTCTGGTGTATTTTATCAATCTGGCCTCTTCGTGTTTAGTAACATTCAGATACACCTTAAAAGATGATTTCCACCAAACCCGCACCGCAACGGATCGGAGCGGATTTTAAAATCTTTTGAGGATACTTGTACACTATTAATTAAAGACTATATTACCAAGCCGTGCAATGCAGCTTGATCGCGGACGTCTTCCGCGACACGCGGTCGTAGCAGAAAGCACGGCGCGACGCGCGGTAGGGTCCGTGCGCTTGTCGTCTCATCCGGTCGGATCCTTGCAGCCATCGTCGCATGCGCTCGAAGCTGTGCCCGGGCGGGCGGTAAATTTTGATTTGACGCACAAAAAGATGCGTTCGCATCCGTTCCGTTACGGAGCCGATCGTATGCGTTGACATCGGCCCAGAAGTGATCGTAAATATGCGTCGACGACCTGCCGGACTCTATCAGCTGTCGCTGCATCCGTTCGTATTCTTTGCGATCCAGTGCGGTACGAGTCGTTTGGTGAAAATCACTCTTAACTTTGAATCGCAGACTTAAATCACAATGAAAATAATCTAACTTCGTTCATTCAAAATAAGTTTTCAGTTTATGACCCTCCCAAATGGTTAGGGAAATCGTTCGCTATTAGTGAGTGGTATCGTTGATCTGTAATTAGCTGTAATTTGTCTGTAATCGGCAAGTTGACACGAGAAGCGGTGATCAGTCGGTTAGCCGAACCTATTTGCCAGGCGTTAAAGGTCATTTTTGTAAGTCACATTGGTTTCAGATCTGAAGATTTTTAACGGGTTATGTACGGAAATTTAAAATAAAACATGAATAATAATAATTTGAGGATATAGACTTACCGTTTTCTCAGAAGCTTCCTCACCTTGCACCCCTAACCACCGGTAGCTTGGGAATATGCGTAACAAAGAATTTTCTTATGGCTTGGGCTTGGCCTCGCTGCCGGCGGCACCCTTGTTTTTGATTATAATAATATTTATTTTTTCATTAATTTATTAAATAAAAATATTAAGTTAAAAAATACAATACTTACCTTATAAATATTATAAAGTATTATAATCGAACGAGCAAGCGTTAGCAAGCGAAGCGTCTCTGCTTCAGATTAAAAAAAACGCTTTCGTATGTCTGATGTTCTGTCCGGATCTTTGTCTTCCTCTACATGTCGCATTCCTCAAGTGATTCTTGCGAATTTTTTTAAATGGGTTCTCTAACTATAAAACTTTTTTTGTTAACAAAAAATATACATAATTAACGAACCTACTCATAAAATTCCACGAGAATCGGTTAAAAATGCAACCTGTAGAGGAAAACACGTCAGCCGCCAGGTTTACGAGTTTACGTTATGTACCGGAATGGAACCCAAAAATACAGAAATTATTAAATTACGGTACTAAATTCCATTGCCCTAAAGTGGCTTCGAATAAAATCAATAAAAGCGATATTTGCAGGCCGCACGTGCCGGGACAATAGTGGACGTGTCGCGCGACCGTCGGCCGCCGACACGGGCGCCATTGTTTCTCGAGACAATGGCGCCCCCTGCCGCTGGTTTATGTAATCAATCGCCGCGGAACTATAGCTCAATTGTACAGACGCCGCCGCCCAAAACCATGAATGGAACATTTTATTAGGTTGCCTTAGGCTGGAAAAATTTACGTAGACGAATGCTGAAAATGTAGATTTTTTTTTCACTGCTAACGTAACAATAGCAAGAGAGGATAAAAAAAAATTCAGTCTAAAATATACCTATTCCATTTGAAACATAAAAATAAATGTAAAAACCTGGGAGCGATGATAGCCTAGTTGGAGAAGGTCCGCATCTCAAGTCAGAAGGAGCGGGTTCAAGCCCAGCCGACGGCACGCACCAATTCGTTGGCTGTGAGAACATAATTATTTGCGTAATGCATGTCATCTGCTAAATGACTGGAGCCCGGTGTATGACAACATGCTCGCCCCCTGTTACATTTGGGACTGAATATCGTCCTGCGAAGCCAGTCCCCTCGGGGAAAAGACATGATGATTGCTTGTTTTCTTTATTATGTACAGTGACATAATTATACACTTTAAAACATAACCCTCCATTTTGCGTAGTCAGGTAAAACATTACTTTTCTATGATGTGCAGCAGTCAGATAAACATAATACTTAGTTTCAAATCTCAGTTAACATACCATCAGGGCCTCGATTTTGCCAAGTAATTGTTTTAAAAAGGTTTCGAATTGTCTTTTTTGACAATTCTGACATACTAAAGTGAAAAGCAATTCATTAACAATTTCAAAACAATTGGTTTACTAGAATTGTATCTAGGATTTGCATTGGGGTCAGAATAAGTCGTGCGCCAAATATTAAAATCAATCTCCTCGTATCGTTCAAGAACTTGCGAGTAGGTAACGCTCGAATCGGAAGCATAATTGTTTCCATTGTCGTATTGTTGTCGGTGTACAAAATTCATTAAACTAGTGCCGAAGTATTTCCTGTAGCTGACAGCTGTCTTATGAGTTGTGAAACTTTAGTCGCGCTACAATAGTCTCCTTGTTCCATAATCAAGTTTACTTTGACAACTTTTTAAACAGGTTTGTAATCGTCGACAAATTGAAAAGGATGGTTTTTATTTTATTTTTATCATTTTTTTTTTAAATAGGACATATTTCACACATATGGTCGTCTGAACCCAAACTAAGCGAAGCTTGTGCTATGGCTGCCAGAGACTGATATACAAACATATTTAGATAAGATCTATCAGAAATAAAACATAAATAAATATTCATCAAATTACGTTTTTCATAGGTGGGAATTGAACAATCGCCCGCGAGCTCAGAAGGCAGGTTCACTACACCAAGTTACCAGCTGAGTTACCGAGGCGGTCATGTTTGGCTTTATTTTTCTTCAAGCTTGTTATTGGTAGTTCACATTTCAAAATCGTTGGGTCAAACCCCTTTACAATGCAAAATCGGTCAAGCTGTTTGAAGGTCACAAAGACATCGACAAATACAGACAAACCTACTCCTAGGATCTCTTTTCTGGTTGTAAAAAAGGGGTTGTGATGCGGCTGCATGACTGTACTACGGATACTAAACGAGACATTCGGGTAAAACGGTAAATATATAATATTTGAACTAAAAGAAAACAAACACAAGCGTTGTTCCATCACTTGCCTAATTTAATAATGATTATTCCATCTATTTATAGACTAGCTATAGTGGTAGCTTGGTAATGGAGGTCATTACTAGGGTAATTTTTGTATAATTAACAAAATTGCTACTTTAATAGATATTACATTGAGTATTAGTATAATTCATAACTTAAATTATCAAGCGAACACTTAGTTGGATATTTAATAACGGAAATGATCATCATTGATATGTTTAGTGCTGAAATAGGGCCCTTCTAAAACACGTTCCTCAGCCTTTTCACTATTAGCCGAGCTAGCGCAAAGCGCGAGAGAAGCGTCTCCATTTTGGCTTCATTACTCAACCGATTTTCGTGAAACTTTGGAGGCAGACTCACCGTCGCACTATTTTGTCATAGCAGTGTGAGACAGAAACATTTTTTGGTTTAAGCAGGTTTTTTTGGTAGGGTTTTTTTTTGTCGGTTCACTTGTCGTATTTTTTTTCAAATATGGCAACGATATGGGGGTTGAAACCGTAAAAAATATAAATGAATTAACAAAAAAGAGACACTAGTAACTATTTGTTTCCAGTTCTGCTATTAATTTAGCCAATATCTAAGGAGTTACTAATATTAAATAAGAATTGCTGAAAAATAAAATTTGCGCATCTCAATTACTTGCAGACGTAATCACTGAACAAGCGGTCCACAATTTATCCACCGTGACAGCTACTAATGTCAACAACGTCCCATTTTCAAATTTCATCTCCCGTCCCAGTCGTCCCAGCAGTCCCGGGTACCGTCCCAGTCCCCGGGACATGCAATTACACCAAATGGATGTGCTAAGCATGCGCGGTTTTGGACGTCCGCGAATTATAATGGATGGGAGCTTTATTAGCGGACGTTTTGTTTGCACGCGTTCGTATCGCTTGTTACAGTGTGTATTATGCCATAACAAGAATATATTTAAAACACCCTGATACGAAAATCAAACTAAGTAATGTCAGCTCCTAAATTGTTACCATCTTTTCACACAGTCATATCGAGATTAAAAGTGGATAATTTTGCAGCGCGGTTAGAATCAACGTCAGTAATATTGATATTTTCTGTTTTATTACTGCTACAAAGTTTTGGTTACAGCAATGGTAACTAAGGGTGGTCGCGATTGTGATCAGCGATTGCATGACGAGTGACGTAACGTATAGTGTCACGTTGTAACGGCGCAGTAACGACCCGGTAACGACGACGCGATGGGGGCGTAGATAGCAGCCGTTGAAACTTTTCAGTTAACAATACAGTTGTATCGCAATAGAAATGATAAGAAATATTAACGACTTAAAAGAAAAAGAAAAAATTCGTCAAGAGCCGTTCCCGAGCGAAGGCAAACTTTTTGCAATTTTTTTACGTTGTCGAAGGTAGTAGACAATAGTACTTAATAAAAAAAGACAAATTAACCGATGTTTTACATGAGATTTCAACGGTAAAATAAAATCATGATTTTATTCATTATATTTTCAATTTTGGCGTGAAAATAATTGCCGTCGAGACTAAGCGCCACAAAGCTGAAAATCCGTTAACACTAAATAGAATTATACAGGGTGATTGGAATCTAAGCCGTATCATTACAAAGGGTATTTCTACTCATTCTAGGTTGTGTTTTAAGCGTTACATGAATACAGCAAAAAAAAAATACCTTTCGAGCTCTATAATAGTTTGTATTAAATTTTTCATAAAACTTTTTTTCCACAATTTATTTTTTTCCCTTATTTAATGCAATAATTTAGAGGTAGCCCCGGATAAGTAGAAACACCCCTTACGTACCCAAAGGATACGGTTTCAATCATTATGTATAAGAAAGGACTTTGTTCAACACTAACCTAAAAGCCAAACAATATCTACATAATAATACAACAGTTATTAGTTCATTAATTGTGACGAGCATGTAAACGTAGAACTATGATTTGAATTTCGTTTCAACAGCGATGAATGTAAATTGTTTAAGGCTGATTAAGCTCTTTATAGTTCGCACTTGAACAACTGACAATAGAAGAATAAGATCACAGAACAGATTTTGGGGGCTGAGCTACCCACGTCCGTAGGAGTGTACTCTATTCTGATTCCCTACACGTGGTCCCCGGGTAGTGCTAACCGGGTAGCAAACTCTGGTGGGAGGCTTCGGCCGTGGCTAGTTACCACCCACCGGACCAAGCCATGCCGTGAAGTGACCTAGTCGTGTTTCGGGATGTAGTCCGGTGTAACCGTTCCGAAGACGGGTCTGAGCAGTAGCGCACTTGTAGCGCCTCACTCAACTGCCGTCTTTGTACTTCTTCACTCTACAAAACTTCAAGGCTAGAGTGAATAAGTACTACCTTATAGGTCGTCGTGCTCCATCTCAGACCACAACGTCACTTAACATCAGGCAAGTTGGTGGTCAAACGCCGACCTATTCTACATAAAAAAAAAAGAACAACAAACAATAGAAGCGTAATCATGAACAACAAACAATATAAACATATCATAGAACAACAAACACATCAGATAAAATGTTTTGTAGCCCAGAAGAAGCTCCAGGTATTCATAAAACATAGCTACCCTTTCCGCATTATTTAAAACAATTTTTGAATAAAAATTCTCGTAATGGAAGAGTAAAAGGTAGAACTCGCGTGAAACACTCGCATCGGCATTAAAGTTGTCAGTGATTTTGTTTCACGGTTAAAAGTTATCCATTTTCCATTGTATCTGTTCAGCGTAAATTGGCACTTATTTCGTTTCATTGCGGTTGCTCGTTGCGCTCGTTTTGCTCATTTCGTTTCTCTTCTGCGCAAAATTAATGTTTGAATGTCGCGAATACCGATCACTGAGCGGTGTAATTGTTACCATATTTTTGTTCGTTGGTATTTATGACATAATATAAATAAGTAAGTCTAAATGAGTAATTATGATATTTTGTGTGTATAATTCCAATAATTCTTCGAGATACGCAAGTCTTGATTTAGTTCTATGAGAGAAAATGCGAAAGTTTGGGTGAATGTTTGTTGTTCAATCACGCGCGAACGGATGCATGGGCCTCGAATGAATTAGGCACGGAGATAGATTATAGTCTAGAATAGCACATAGCCTGCTATTTAACCGTGGGTAGTACCGCGAGGTGCAGCTAGTACTGTACATAATTAAATTTAACGATAAATATTTATAAACCAATAATAATTTGTTACCTAAAATGCTATGACATGCCAATACTATTTTTAAATACAGATATGAGCTAAATGCATCCGGAACGGGCTTATGAAGATAATTTTATTGTTGGAATCGCATTCGTAGTATCAGGATTTGACGCGAATAGCATTTCTCATTACTTCTCAGGGCTATTTTATTGATCTAAATACCCACTCTTTGCCCAAAGATATTCAAACCCAAATGTGACAGAAGGCGAGCCAAACACTGGGCAACAAACAACATTCCTTAACATTCTTTAAGTACGTCAATTTATTTTAAAATGGATTTGTTATTTAGGTAACAATAGATTTGATTTGATTTTTAAAAGCTCTTCCATTTATTTTCTATTCTGTTAATTAATATCCCACAACACGATTATAATATTATAGTGCTCATTTATTTAAAGCGATGATAGCCTAGCCGGAAAAGGCCTGCCTCTCAAATCAGAGGAAGCGGGTTCGGACCCAGCCGAAGGCACGCACCAATTTGTTTATTGTGTGAACATATAATGTGCGTACTATATGTCATCTGCTACATGACTGAAGCCCGGTGTATGGCGACAGGCTCGCCCCCTGTCAGATTTGGGACTGAATATCATCCGCCGAAATGTGGGTATTGTACACCTCTGCCAGCCCCCTCGGGGGAAAGGCGTGACGATATGTTATGTTCATTTTATTTCACATTCATTCAGAATTAAAAGTGTAATGATTTGCCAAAAACCCCTTATTATAAAATACCTAGCTTTAATTAAATTCGTTGAATGATTCCGTACTGGGAATTTTCAGTCATTAATTTCAATAATTTTCCCTGAAACAAGACTTTTTTTCCTCAATAAAAATGGAGTTAATTATGTTGCGTTATGGCAATATTTTACTTGCCGGCATGCGCTACGCCGCATCGTAGCACTGCAATCCCGTAGCTGATCTACGCCAGAGCTACACCAATACACTTACTTTGATAATATACTCGTACCATGAGGCAAATTTATATCTCATAAAAAACAAAAATCCTTTTTTCTTCTGTAACTGTAATTTTAATTAATAGTGTAGTGAATATTATTGTGACCATTTTTTTTGTTCATACTACTAGTCAATTGGGGTCAAAGCTGCAAATTGGGTCGACTTGTCAAAATAATGTTATTTTTATGATCTTTACTTGAAATTTTGACCAAAAACCAGCTGTTCTTACTGTTGATTGTCGTAGCGTGCCACCGTAACGACTGTTCTTACCCTGAACACAGGTCCTTGCACAGCTCACATTACCCTCGAATTATACTTCGCGAAACTTGCTTCTAATGTTGCGGTTACTCGATTTAATTCCATTTGCAAGATTCTAACTGAGTTTTTACATGTTAGTACGTTCTAAGCTGGTATGGAGTTGGTAACAGCATGGTGTGGAGCTGTAACTTTTAATTATAAATAATAATAGTGTAGAATTTGGTATCATAATTGTAGTGGTCTCGTTTTTTCTTGTCATTCTGAAACTAAGCTAATACAACAAGACTAGCATTAACTGTTTTTTTTATTTTGACTATTTTACAAAAAAATTGTCAATTTTGGTTCAGTTTAAAAATAGTAGGTAGTACTATAATGTTGATATCTATCATTTAGGCAGTAATAGTAGTCAGCAGCAAATACTGCAGTTACTGAATCGTTTGAACTATTGAGATTTACAGAAACCTATTTCCAAAATAAAAACTAACATATTCGCTCAGTGGTGACCCTCTTCTAAATAACTGGTGATAATTTGTAATCTTTGTATTGCCTATTTAAAACGATAAAATAAACTGAAAGTACTTCGATCTATTTATTCGTAAGTCAGGTTTACATTTCCGACCGCCCTAATAAAACATTAACGGTGCATACACTCAAAGCGGGCTTTAAACGATTCAATGAGTCCTGAGCTCCCACACAAGCGGCCACTGCACCTTTACAAATGTCGAACACGACCGATTTTAACAGACACCCCTTACGTGCGAACATGCTAACTCGAGCAGGACATGCAACTGGGCCGGGTAGCCGCCGATTCAGCTAAATTGCACAGTAGTCCTTTTCACCACTTCAGCGCTCGAAATTCTCCACTAAACGTATGAAAAATGCTAATTTTTTCACCGCTCAGTAATTTTATGCCGTAAACGATTTCTTCGTTTAAGGTAAATTTCGCAAATGATATGGTGTGTAAAAATGTGAATAATTTTACTTGAAAAAGCGGTGGGCAGGATTTATGATGGAAAGCCAAAATGCTAGTTTTCACAAGAAATATTATGTTGTTAGATACAAAAATAAAAAAGCCAGCAAGCGAAGCCTGCGATGAAAATAGCTACTACTGACCTAGTGAAGGAAATTTCTTTTTTAAACAACTAAGGAACATTAGTTTTTTAAAGGACTACACATTAAAGTATGATTAGGCGCGTTAATAATGTATACCTACACCTATATAGAATTACATAAGATGGCACAGGTTAGATAATGTCCTGAAGCCATAGCTAAAATATGACGTTATAAACATGCGTACATAGCCCAGAGGATTGGCAAGTTGAAATGGCAGTGGGCAGGGCACATAGCACGAAGGACTGATGACCGATGGGGTCGAAAGGTCCTCGAATGGAGACCACGTTCCGGCAAGCGCAGCGTAGGACGTCCACCCACAAGGTGGACAGATGACCTTGTCAAGACCGCAGGATCGCGCTAGATGCAGGCCGCTACCAACCGGTCTTATTGGAGGTCTATGGGGGAGGCCTATGTCCAGCAGTAGACGTCCTATGGCTGATGGATGGAAACATCCGTACGAATATTATAAAATTGAAAAAAAGTAGGTAACTCGTGTCTGTCTATTTGTTTGTAGGCTTTTCACGGCTAAACAGCTGAACGGTTCTGAATAAAAAAATGTTATTTATAAGGTTTTTGGATCCTATTTTCGTAAATAAACGCGAACGAAGTCGCGGGTAACAGCGAGTAAATTATATTTACTCCGAATTGTAGCTCTTTTATTCATGCTAATACAAGTTTATGTTTCAAACTCCAAAATATCAAAAGCGTGGGCTTATAGACGGCGAAATAAAAGAAGACCTCCAAACGAAGGCCGTTTCAACATCATTCAAATGATGTCTTCACTCGTCTGCTTTATACCCACCCACGCCGAACATAGCCGACATACTTGAACGTGGACTAATAATTCATAGGGACACGAAGCAACCGTAAAGTTTTATTGCTAATACGATTGATCAGATCTCATCAAATTGCCTCCTGAAGTAAAACGGTATGGTTTAATATAGATTCCGAAGCGTAGGTACACATAGAACTAGAATACGTAGATCTGGAATGAGATTTAGTGGGTGATCGTGTTTTGGATGAAATTAGTTACGTTCAATTATTTTGCTAAGAAAGTGCAGAGTAGGGGAAATCTAGTGCTACTTTCTCATAATGTAATTATTAAAGAATTGACACTGCTTCTACACTTTTTTTGTTGTAAAATAAATGAATTAAAGTACTTCCACAGCGATGAATTTGTTACTAAGTTAAGATTAATTAGCATAGCCAATGTAGATGAGTTTTTAAACTTAATACAGAACAAAGGAAAGTTCGCTTAACTAACAACCAGTTTCCAGTAAAACAGAAGCCACTAATTATGGTGATGGTGGCATGTCCTTTGGTTATTCGTCCGACAAGAAGCTTTATTAAATGCGTACAGCATAGCTAATTAATTTAATTACCGGCACTCGGTCGCGGGAACATGTCTTCAAATAATTCCTCATCCAATCTCGCATTAATCCCTATTCTAAGAGTTTAATTAGAATTCACAACAAAGCCGTGAGTTGGAGTGAGTCGCACTGAGCCGGGCCGAGTCGAAACGAGTCGGAGTGAGTCGGAATATGCTTGATAATTGCGACACGGAAGTTAAATATGCTTACATTACAGAAAATTAAGATAGGCTTAGCATAAATGGTACATCCAGTATTTATAGTAGTATTTATTTGTGACCCGCGGTTTTACCCGCGGTAAAAAAGTATTCTATGTACTATTCCAGACTATAATCTATCTCTGTGCCAAATTTCATCCAGATTTGTTCCGCCGTTCTATCGTGATTGAGTAACAAACCTAAATACATCAATGCAACCTGTCGCATCAAAGATTTTATTGAGATTATACATACGAGTAGTTATTCCCATGAAACAAAGATGATTCTGAAGACTTAGTAAGTAAATGGGCTGACGATGATAAAACGTAATAAATGAATTATACATTTAGATGCTCAGATTTGTGCCCTTCACAGCCGTAATGAGAATTCTTCAAAGGCTGCCAGTAATTATGCAGGTAATTAGTGGAGACGACTGGGAATCTGTCCAGATGGCGTTATGGACGGACGCGACGGTGGGTAGAGTCAAGAGCAAAGCAGTTCCTTCATTAACTATTCATTGGATAGAGTGACGCAGAGTGGCGGATTCCACTTTGATCATAATTAGTAAAGAAATTAGTGTTTCTATCGAGATTGTGATGTGATTTGGAGTAGTAATGTTTTACTTCGATTAGATTTCATTTACATTCCATTTGCGTAAATTAGCAAAGGCTCAAATTATTATCGAATGTCGTTACGACTGATTAAGTTGCTAACTAATATTCGAATTACGAAAGTTTGTTAGTGAGTGTTCATGTTTGTTGCTATTTTATGACAAAACAGCTTATGAAGTGTAGAAGTGCTTATACCTTAGACTTCTTAGATGTTTTGGCCATTATAATTTTATGAGACGGGAATTACTAACGTACGATTTAGTCCATTATTCTAACTATAGTTTGTCCGATTTTTCCCCCAACAAAATAAACAGCTTCCCTAGAATAGTCAATGCAACTACACCATTGTTATAGTTGATGTTAAGTGTGTTCTTCAGGTAGGGTGTTTTGTCGTAGACCACAATACAGGGTTATAAGAAAAGGGTGTAATCAGTATACCGAAAGGAGGTCGTTATGACCATCATTATAACATATCGTCACGCCTTTCCCTCGAGGGGGCTGGCAGAGGTGTAGCACAACACCCAAACTTCGCCAGATGATGTTCAGTCTCAAATGTGACAGGGAGACAGACTGTCACCATACACCGGGCTCCAGTCATGTAGCAGATGACATACAAGATGCACATATGTTCGCATAATGAACAAATTAGTCCGTTGGGTTTGAACCAGCTCCCTCTGGCTTGAGAGGCGGGCCTTCTCCAACTAGGCTATCATCGCTATGACCATCATTATAAACAACTTTTACTACGGAACCAGTTCCGAAATCACGAAAACAAAACAGATCGTTAACAAAGTGTAGGTATAGGTATAGAACACCTGTTTTTTTCTCTCTATATCAAGGTTGGCCCCAGAGTAAAAGTTCTTCATAATAATGAGTATAATGCCCTCTTTCGGCTTAGTATACCCTTTCCTGAAAACTCTGTATTATCGTCGCTAAGCTTGAAGTAACAAAACATCTCAATGTGTTCCACTTTCTGCATTTTTTAAATTACATTCATACAGTTAATAACCCAAGATAAAGAAATGTAGGAGTAACATCTGCCGCTGGCAGTCCCTCGGCGCCATTGCCTACCTACTCGTAATCTGCTGCGACATTGTATCCCAATAGAGGAAAGACTATACATTAAACAGCGTATTAGCCCTTGTTGCTGTTTAACAAATTATAGCTCAAAGAGATGATTGATCCTATCAGGCAGAAATTCATCTTCAAAACTGTTTTTTAATATCTGCTTCAATGTCGCAATAAGTGCACCAAGGAATATAACAGAAATACACTAGAGGTTTGTTTAAAAAACAGTTTCAAAGAGATGAGATTATCGTTTCGAAAAATAGCTTTCTAATTAAAATAGAGAAGTTTTCTTATGCGTTATAGTAGCAACAAACATTTATGAAGAAAGTATGTTTCCATTTTATATAACAAAAAACTTACTTACATGGTTAAAGAAAAGGTCAAAATCCAAATTTAGGCAGTATAAGGATAGAACAAAAATGTAATTTGCTGAAAATTCGTACACGAAATTTAATAAAATGAGTTAAATATTTCACGAGTTCTAATACTGTTTTTCCTCTCTGTTATAAACGCACGTAAAATGAAAAAATCCTTGACGTCGAGCGTTGAACATGAACGAAATTAAGTGTCAGGCGCAGTGTATAAATCTTATCGGGCCGCATTGGGGCGCACGCCTCGCGATTTTAAACAATCATGTCTGTACAGGCTGCGGTACACCCGTCACAATAGCTCCTGTCGCTCGGAAATATGATTCATGGTCGGAGAAGAGTCGAGCTGCGCGGAAGGGTGGATAAGCGTGTCTTTTTGCTCGTTTGTAACTGTTCATTAGGATTAAGCCTGTCCCATAATATTATAGGATATAATAGATAGCAATTATCAGAATTTGATCCGGTTTTTCGAAACTAGTCACAACATTAAACAGCATCGGCGGCTGTGGATAAGTTTGATGTGTAGGCTCCCTAATGTTGCGCCGAGTTACAATTTGTATTTCTCTGTCTTTTGGCAAAGTTAAACTCTTCATAAAATAACTTAGTAATTTTATCTAGCCCGTATTTAAACAGAAATCGCGCTATTAGCGAGAAAATTTGAGTGGGCGTCACCCACTCATTCTCACTCTTTTAATATAAGAGGCCTAAACTAATTTTATTTCGCTTAGGGCCGATTTTTCAATCCTTACTTTATCCGCCTAATAACTACCGAGCCAATAACTTTATTAATCTGTTTATTCGACTCTTAAACGGTGTTCGGTTTTTCAATACAATTTTAAATTGGGAATAACTATCTGACCATTTATTCAGTGTGTACAAAAGCTAACTTCAGACAGTTGAAACAAAACTATAAAATATCCACGCGTTAGAAAAGGACTTCGAATTTTCAATTTTCGCTTATGTCACTGTCTTGTCAGTTTTAGTCTAAACGACACTGTACTACTAATCTGTGCAAAAGTCGTCGGCTGGTTTGGCTATGGTAGTATAGCTCATTTAGTTTGTTCATGGTAGTTTTTTTTTTTATTAAAATTAATTTAGTTTCTGTGTGTCGGAAATATCAATCTTTTTTTACAGTGACAACCCTTAAGACCATCATTTAGACAGTCTCAACAATTTATTCCATAGAATAAACTGCTATCTGGCCGTTCCACCGACAAATAAAGTTATACCTCAGATAGATGAGTTATTCGTCTAGTAAATGATACCTGACCATTGAAAAACAGAATAATTAGCTATCAGTTCAATAAACACTATTTGTTTGTTTATCTGACCATTGAAAAATCGGCCCTTAATCAACTTAGATGTTTTGTAATAAACTACGAAGTGCTATGGATTTCTTTAGTACCGAATTAAATATTTTACTGCATTTCTGTTTAAAACAGAGCAGATTCCATTCGGAAAAAACTTCGTAAACCACTGCAGTTCCTTTCAAAATAAAACGATCACTCGTGCGAAGTTGAGCAGAATCGGAAATTCGTGCAATAACTATTTTATTAGCTGAAATCTTAGAATACCTACCGATAAAAGGTACGTTTCCAAACAACGGCTTGTCAAAACGCAAGCCACAAGTTTGCTACGTTTGCTGTGTTTAGGTGCCATGTCACACACACACTCGCAAACATAATGTGGTTTGATAAAATGTTTTCCCCGTAAAAGTTGGATAATTGGTTGAGTGGTAAAATGTGTTTCGATATTGATTTAAAAGTAAGAATATGTCGTACGTCGTACGGTGCCATTTTTGGTACTTTTAGCAACTGTACTTACTTGTTGGACGTACTTACTAGGTTTATATAGTTAGCATGCTATTTACTCTGAGGCTAAGATATTTTTTTACACTTTAATCTTACAAATGGCGGTCTTGATCCAGAAAATGCTTGTTTTTCACCAAAATCCAGTCTATTTCGATTTTCGGTATATCGTTGAACAAATACTAAAAATAATGTGCGAAGATTTCATTTCCTTCCATAACCGTATCTATCTAAGAGTGTTCTCGAAGCCGTAGGTACCGAAGTATATGAAAACTCTCCGATATTACGACTGAGGAGTGATTTTATTGAATCGCGATCATTTCGTTTGGAAGTAATATTTCCGGGCGGCTCGTAAGCAAATCAGTTCAATCGGATTCAGTGGTCTAGACTTACTCGTACAAGGCTATTTCAGTTTTATAACTAGCTGTGAGACGGAATCATGATTTTTATTTGTTTCTTTACCGCGGCATTAAATTAAACGAGAGGCTTGTAGAAGGAACGAGTTCAGCGACTTTTGGAATTGCCTTTAGATTAATTTCGGAATTTGCTTTGTTTTCGGTTTGAAAAGCTTTGTCGTCCGAATAATAACCTTGAGACCTTTGGAAAAATACGCGCTTTTACGAAAAGTTGTTCAAAACAATAGCACCTAGGTTGTCTCACTTTAGGAGTGCTGAGACTTTAGAAGTAATTTACGAGTATTTTGAAGTAAGTAGACTTGAAGTTTTAATTACTTTATAAAAAAACTGAAGTATTTAATGAAACTGAATTAGAATGATAACAATACAAATTTAACAGACATTTAAACTTAGGCATCCTTACTAATAAACGTTGTATAGTGTATATACAGTGCTATGTAGAAAGAAGATTAGAAGATAAAGATGTCTGGAGCCTTCCACTTCCGTCAAGTAGCCACTAGTATTTATAGATATTACCTAGTTGTAAGCCAAAATTTGTGAGACTAATTTATTTATTATTTGAAAAAATAATGCCCCTCAGTTTCTTGCCTGTTCTTCTGAGTAGAGGCTTTTTGTCCGAACAAGGCGGTCGAGTCTATTTAAATAACTTTGACGTTCATAAGTGTATCTTTGATACCTAAATTGAATAAAAACATCTTGACTTTGACTTTGTCTTTTTCTTTAATTTTTACATTTTTAACTGGATCGAAAAAGACAAAACACTGTATAACTCGTTCCGGGTTTACAACGTTTATTGGTAAAGTAGGAAATTGTTAAGGTATTTATTGTCACACTTAATTATTATTCTTGTGTATATGTGCTTAATTCGCCGCTCAATTGATAGACTCTTCACTAAACGGCGCCGTTCAACTAGCTTCCTGCCATTCTATCAAAAATGATTATCAAAAACGACTTGGCAAAATAGCTTGGATCGACTTGGACTACTTGCCTAGCCAAGTCATTAAAGTAGGGGAGGTTACGGGTTATTTAAAAAAAACAACTAAGGCTAAGGCGGGAGATAAGCATCGCTTCACTCGTTTACTCTTTTACGCTATCAGTTATATTATCATAATTTCATGTTTATTAGAATCGCGGTTCATTGCACGGATTTTCCGATTTTATTTTTATTATAATTAACTCAAAACACATTTTTCTTCGGTCAAAAATCGTTATTTTGGCAAGTAATCATTGATAGCCTAGCCATTAAAGGCTCGACTGTCAAGCCAGAGGGAGCGGGTTCCGACCCAGCCGAAGGCACGCACCAATTTGTTAATTGTGTGAACATAATATGTGCGTATTATACGTCATCTGCTATATGACTGGAGCCCAGTGTATGGCGACAGGCTCGCTCCCTGTCACATTTGGGACTGAATATCGCCCGGTGAAGTGTGGGTGATGTACATCTCTGCCAGTCCCTTCGGGGGAAAGGCGTGATGATAGGTATGTAATTGTAGGAATGGCCTGAGCATCATCAGCCGGGTTATTGAATGTTGTATTCGGCTAAATATCATTCAGGAAGCTAGTTAGCTTCCTGAATGATATTCAGGAATTCTAGTTAAGAACAGCGCCATTTAGTCAAATGGCTAGGCTGTTAATTAAACGGCTGATTAAGCAAGTTGGCTGTGACTTAAACAAAGCCGTTGCCCTGAGGTTAATAACGAAGCAAAATAAATTCAGCAATTTAAGGACTGTCAATTGACCGTTATTATCTTCTTTTTACATAGAAACAGGACAGGACAATAACACTCTTGTCATGGAATGTACTACTACTACTACATTTGTCTACTTATAATTTTTTCAGCGCAAACATTAGTAAAATTAATCCACATAACAAAATCCCGTCATAATTTGAGCAACAACCAGCAATCAAGTGCCACTAATCACGCGGCGCGTCCATAACCGCCGCCACATTGCATTAACAGCTGATTGCTTGTTTGCGAGTTTGTTCGCCGCGTGTTTGTTCGCTACTCGTGCAGACAAACACCACTGATAATAGATACTAGATATACTTTACCAAAGGACAAACAATCCGCTAATTACAGCGCGTAATGCACAAACAACCATCGGATTGTGATCAAATAGCTACTGTTTGAGGTATTCTGCGGATAATGATAGAGTAGACTGCAAATAGAAAAGGGGACTGTAATGGCATGGAAGAGTTATGGTTTGCATAATAATGCAGAATGGTCATTGAATACAAAATATTAAAGAATGTAAGTAATGTAAATGAAAGTGTAAGGGATTGTGTTAAAAATCAGTTTAGGTATTTGACCATATCACAAGGCATGTTCGGAGATGGCTTTTGACATAAGCACTTGCAAAACGGATATCAATTCCGTCCAAACATACCTTGCCCTTAAACTTTAAGGCCCGGTCATACCACGATTTTACACCCGCACACACGTTTACTTCAGTCGCTTCATTTCGAGTTGAAAATCCTATATCATATTTGATGGTAAGATGAGATCAGCGCCTAGAATTACACTTTCTTGCTGTTTTTGTTGGTATTCATCGTGATAAGAACACAAATAAAAATAAGTAACTCGGTTAAACGAATCTAGCTATTTAATAATCAAAAAAAATGTTGTTATCGCTAAAAATTTAGAAAACCACGCTAAAACAGTTTTTTTCTAAGAAGATGTTTTTGTTGTTTTTTTTTCATTTGATGATTGAAATGAGAATTGAGATTGAAATGAGAATGTTTTTCAAATTCTACTTCGGTAAAACTGATTTTGGCTGTTTTTTCCACCAGCTGTATTTCTTTGCACCTGATCATCACAATTTGCATATCTTTGATTGTATTGAATTGATTGAAACTAAATACTTGTCTTCGTTGATTTCGTGATAATATCGGGCCTTAAAAGTACCAGCATTTTCCATGCTGGTACTTTTAACGCGCAAATTGGGCTGAATATAAAAATTCTACAGCCCCCGTAGAGTCCACGGCACGTATCCTTTGGCGAATAGTTGTCGCTGCGACGGCGAGCCTCGGATTCATTGAATTATTGCCGGGCCGCGACCCGCGCTACTTGCTACTTTGCCAAGAGCAAGTCGCAAAACGAGCGAGTAGCGGCGGAAATTTGCCTCAAAGTTGTAACACCTCTGTGATTTCTACAGCAGTTTTTTAGAGCTCAGTTTTAATTTAGAAAAAATATTGCCTTGATTGTTCTTTCTCTCATTGTATAAAACTACTCCTTGACAAATGTTATCAACATAAGTTCAGCTGCTTTGCTGAAAAACAGACAAAACAGGTAACATAAACGTACAAACCAACAAGTAAAATCTCTACCGCTGTTTATGCGACCAGCTCCTTACCCACCACGTGTTACATACGACTTCGTGTTCAAAATAAATTGTGTTCTTCCAACGAATTGGCGGGTTCACCTCCCTTGTACGGTTTATAATACAAACGAAGCGATGCCGACGCTGTTGCTGGTTTATATTCCGCCGATTTTTGACAGATTTGCCGCCCCTAGTCTGTGAAAAACCGACGCTACTAATAATGTGGCTTTGCTAATAATAGGCAATAACAACAGTCTAAAATAATATTTTTCATGTCTTACTTGAAAATAAATCGAATCACCAAATTAGGCTTATTTTACAGATCAATAGTAGGTTCTTCTTCTTAGTTGGTATCTTCATAGCTGAAGGTCGTGTCTAGTTTGAGGTGGTAGTGTTAGTTTTCGAGGCACTATGCTCTTCCACGTGTTTCTATCTTTGGCGGTCTTAATAGCTTGAGGTTTTGGCAGACCCGTGAGCGTCTTTATTAGGTCTGACCAACGGGTAGGCGAGCGACCATGAACTTAACAGGTTAAGTTAGCTGAGATTAGAACTGTAATTTTGTGTTTAAGTTTTGTTTTAAATCTTCAGCTAAATGTACTTACTTTGCATTTGCTTTACGCATTGCCATTTTTCAGTACTAACTTATTAGATTCAAGACACTAGAAGTGCTCGTACGCTGACCATTTTAGGAACTGGTCATTATGAAGCACTGAGCATTTTTGGACTAGACGCAATGAGACATTGTACGTTTTACCTAACTAGACGTTCTAGGACAATGTCCGTTGTAGCCTAAACGATATTTTTTGTGTGTGAAGTATTTTCTTTTCGGCGTGCGATAAAATATAGCATCCGTTTATTATTTAGCAAGGCTCGCATGTGAACCCCGTCCCGGCTCCGGTTGTACCTACAATATTGGTATTGTCTGGAGGTCAAGTGTTAGATTGAAGGGCTGTGCTGAGAGGGTGTTATTATTGACTTATAGAGGTCCCTGTCGTAGCCTAAGATATACCTACGAATTTTTAAAGAAGGTAGACTCCGTCAGGTCTTATTTTTCAGAGGCTTTACGAATAACGTCAGCCAATATGATGTGATGTGATTGTATTTGTTTTGTGATTGTAAGTATTTTCTTGAGACAGAAACTGTCGACATATACACAAAAAAAGGCTGTAGTATGTATTTGCATACATACATAGATAATGATATTTTTTTCATTTTAATCATGTTCAATGAGAAGTTCTTTTACCACCTACCGAAGTTTCTGTATCGACAACCGAGTTTGATTAAGAGTTATCCATAATTATGTTAGGCAATGAGTTATAATACTATTTTACAACTAATCATTGGCTAACATATTATAATTGGCATCAAGTAATCTGAAATCTAATGACCTTCCCCACTATTTTGTAAGCGTAATGACAATGGTCATCGTGTGCACTCACGCTCGCTTTTATGACGCGACTAGTTGTCATCATTACGCTTAGAAAGTAAGCCCACTGGATTGAGAAATGGTTTGACAGACACATACAATCCTAATTCTTTTTAATTTAAAAATCCACGAACTCCGGGGACCGTGACTTTTGTTAACATAAATCTTAAATTATTATTTAAGGAGAATACAGGTACCTGTACCTACCTACCTGTATACAATCCTAATTCTAATGATAATTTCCTGACTAATATTATAAATGCGAAAGTGAGTTGGTTCGTTTGCTTGTTTGTAATGCATTCACGCCCTAACTACTCAACTGATCATTATGAAATTTTTCACACACGTTGTCCGGGGTACAGAAAAGGACATAGGGTACTTTTAATCTTGAAAAAATTAACGGTTGTGGGACCGCAGGTGAAACAGCGAGGTGCAGCTAGTACTTCATACATACAATGAATATAAAATCCAACGCAAAACTCGTAAAAAAGTTGAGTGCCCAAATAACTGCAAGTCACTGCAATATTTCGTGAAAAATACTCAATATATCCGGAGTATGATGGCAGCATCCAATATGTCCGCCGCGCCGTCTCGTCCGGAGTCACAATTCATCTCGTCGGTTTACGGCGCGCCGCCCCAATAACACTTTGTAATGAAATAATAATCGAGACCCAGCTGCGAGCTTATTTGTCACAGACAATGTTACGACGAACAATTCACAGAGTTTTCAGTCTCTCGAGCATTGTGCTTGAATTTTTCATTTATATTTAAGTGAGTATTAACCGTAAAAAAATTAGTAATACCAAAAGACCCGACCAAGTACGAGTAGTATAATATTGGGCATTCTACCCCACCTGTCACTCGGCGAAACTTCGTTTCGCCATCGCGACGACGGTGTGATAGAATGCCCAATATTATACGATCGGCTCGATCTAATTGATCTGTGACACGTATTTGTTAACCAACCCGACCATATCAATCAAACTGATTTTTAACGTGACATGTATTTTACCACATATAACTATAACAAATAACTATAACTGATTGAATTAAAAATTAAGTAAGTACCTACGTATGAGTAAAATATTACGATTTGACGACACTTATAACGATAAAAATGAATATGGAATGTAAATGGATATGGGTATTGTTTGTAATACAATACAAAAACGAAGAACGATTTGATAAACAATTTATTGTAAGTATATGAAAATTAAATTTAACAATTAAATTTACTTATCGTAAAATTTTGGTGGGTCTGGGAATAGCGTGTCAACCGATAACACGAACTTTTGCAGTGTTCGCCATTGCGAAGATTCGGCGTTGGCTTGCAACTTGATGCGGACGAGCGCCTTCTTCCACAGCTCCAGGGAGTCCACAGCGCGCGCGTCCTCCGACTTGTATACCTTGCAGTCGATGTAGTACTCGCCCTCTGTGCTCGCCGTACGTCGCTCGCTCCCGTTGCCCACTCGGTTCACAAAATAAGAAGCTAGCTGTTGGTTGTCCGCTTTATTGTTCATCGCGGCAGACCCACGATTTTGACTAACACCGAATATATCGGAATCAGTATTCGATTTTTTACTGAAACAAACAAGAAAACAATATGTTAATTAACTATAAAGACACAATTTATAAACATTGTAGAATGGTAGACCTATTATGTTCTATGGCTAAGCAACTCACTGTTTGTTTAGTTTAACTGATTAGTACAACTAATCCCATACCTGAGACACACTTACGTTTGGTTGTTAGCTCGTATTCGATTGCCTATGGAATTGGGACAAACGACTAAGTGTGAATGAACGGAGTCGAGTACGCCTGTATTCGAACAGAGTTCGTTAACGGAACGTGAACAAAACAAGGTGGTGTAAATAATGCATAGGGTGCCCGAATTCGAGGAACGTCTTTTGTGTCCACGAATACGACGATCACTACACGGGTTTACGATCAAGTGTAATTGCGCCATTAGCTACATCGGTACTCAACTAAATTTTATACTGTAATAGCTATCACAGCATAAAATTTCGTTTCTAGCAAAGAAGAAATGTATAAGTTCAATTTACCTTGGTGGCGTAGAGTTGGAAGGCGATGCACGTGGCTTGCGTTTCTTGTTAACAGCGACGGGTTTGCTTCTGGACTTGTTGTTTTCAGTAGTCGCAGTACTTGCGGTCGCCTGATAATATTCGCTATCAGATTCAGACCTAAAGTAAAATAAGATGTAAAATTGTGTATGATAGTGTGAAACAGGAATTAACTCACATGCAAATTTTGGGTTATCATTCCGATTAGCTTCGATCGCATTGGGAAGACCGTCGGGGTCTTCCTCAAAGAAAGCCACAGAATGAAACTAGTCGAAATAAAAGTAATAGTAATAAATAGATAGTTATTTTGGCTTGGTTTCATATAACCCGATGGTCCGGTTCAGTCCTCAAGCCCTTTGCCTGTTAACGGAACCGGGTCACCGTACTAGATGAAACCACGTTGCTATTTTCACAGCAACGCATTTTAAAATACTCACATTTTCTAGCGAACTGGTAAGTAACCAACAGGTTACTCGTCTGCAGGGAATCGCAGATAGGTTTTGAAGGCTCGGCTGACAACTCGCTGGAGACGCGGTTGGTTCTTGAAGGTTCAGCGAGCAGCAGAGGCAACACCGGAGGCAACCGTCGGCTCTTGAAGGCTCAGCAAGCAGCAGAGGTAGCATCGAAGGCAGCGGTTGGCTCTTGAAGGCTCAGCGAGCAGCAGAGGTAGCAGCGGTTGGTTCTTGAAGGCTCGGCAGGCAGCAGAGGTGGTGTCGAAGACAGGATACTTCTTCTGTGATTACTTCTTGAAGATACTGGAACACTTGCGGACTGGGACTCGTTGACGAATATATAAGTCGAAAATGACTTCTTATAAAGCAAAAACCGAGGTTAATTCACTAATTTAAAAATCACTACGAATGATTAGGTACAATAATGCAAAAACGATATTTCTTTTTAGCCGTATTAAATTCAGTTAAAATAATAGCTAAGCAAATTATTTCGGTCACATCAATTGTCGACGAAGTGAAAATAATTAGGGTTGTCATACTGATATTGTGTAATTAACAAACTAAGTCATTACTAAAACACTATGAATGTAAATGCGCGCCAACCTTACCTGATAGTGCTGACCGATGCTCATGTTTTATTTTGAAATAGTTTTTGGGTTGGGCATTGGTTGGTGTCAACATTTTATTGTCTATTTGGAAGACATATTGACCGATCACTGCTTGCTTGGTTTCAAAACATTTTAAAATAATTTGATGTTGATCCGAAGTTCAAATCAATTGCAGAATAAATGCAATTAAATAAATTAAATCTAAGAAACATTAGATGGTAAGTAATTTATTTTCAATGTTTTCTTTTTTATTTTTATAATTTTATTGATTTGTTTTAAAATTTTGTTTTGAATATTAGTGACATTTTTTTTGTTTGTTTTTAGAAATACTCTTACGTTAAACACTTCAATTACTTGGTGCTGTGATTATCAAGCAAAGATCAAAACATAGAGGTATCTTCTGTTAAGACTGACCGTTTGACCCTAAATTGAAACTTGGATAAATTATTGGTAATTATTCATCCTTTTTAAATCATTTTATTGATTTGTGTTATTTGTCTTGATTCTTAGTAACATTATTTTTGTTTGTTTTTAGAAATACCCTAACATTGAACACTTCAATTACTTGGTGCTGTAATTATCAAGCAAAGAGCAAAACAAAGGTGTAACTCCTGTTAAGACTGGCGTTTGACCCCGAGTTGAAACTTGAATAAATTATAGGTAATATTTTTTTTAAATAATTTTATTGATTTGGGCTAAAGTTGTGTCTTAAATCTTAATAATTACTTACTTAAATAGTTATATATTTCCATAGATACATTGCTAATTTGCTATATGATTTCAGGAATAACAACACGTTTCGACAAAATCTTCGATTACTTCGTGCGTGTGTGGACTACCGGAGATGACAACAAAAAATAGTCATTAATATTATCAATATTAACAAAAATAGTCTTGATTTGGTGACGAGAAATCCTTGTGCATACCTACTTAATTCGTTTATACTTTTGTTAATATTTCCGAAGCTCCAACACCTATCCGAAATAGCCCGAGGCACTTACCTACTTCATTGTGAGTATTAATAATAATCTATTTAAAGTTTAGATTAGTGATTATATTTAATATACTAATTAAATTTTAGTACGTACGTCTAATAAAAATGCATCACTGTTCGGTTTGCAAGGTATTTGTAGATAATCGTAGGTGGTCAGGTCATTTACGTAGTAATGTACATAAAAACAATAGCAAGACTCCGATGTATGACAATGTAGAAATAATTAATTCTTCTTTCAAAGGAAGAATTGTAAGTTACAGGATCACTGCAACTGACGAACAAATAAATAATTTTCCTGAAATATTTCTTAATAAAATCAGTAAAGAAGTAAAAAATCTTATAGATACGTCACTACAAAAGCATACATCTGTCAAGATTAATTTTGAACTATTTTCTTTTTTTCTTTTGTTTAAAAATGATGAACAGGAATTAAAATCGTTTTCTACTAAAAACTTTATCTTTAATGTACATTATGATTTTGACTTAATATATAAAACAGTAAATGAAACACTTTTAAAAAAAATTGAAGAGTTTCAAGAGAGAGATAGCGGTTGGACATTTTTATGTAATTCGCATTTAGAAGTTAACATTAGTAAATATCAGCCTCTTAGCGGATCAAAATTTTTTCCTTTGCCTAAGTATATAAAGAACAAAAAAGCTTGTTTGAATATTCAAAATAAAGATAAGTATTGTTTTTTATGGTGCATTGTGGCAGCTTTGTATCCCACGAATCGCCATCCTGAGAGAATTTCATCTTATCCTCATTTCCGAGATGTTTTAAATGTTAATGATTTATCATTTCCAATCACATTTTCTGACATAGCAGTATTTGAGAAAAACCATCCTTTTTTAAATATTTTTGTTTATGGATTGAAAAATGACAAGACAATAATCGGGCCCTTGTATAAAACATCAAATTGTAAATCTCAAAGCATCCATCTACTTTATTTAGAAAATAACACTGATTCCCATTTCTGTTTAATTATAAACTTTTCTCGTCTAGTTAGGTGTCAGATAAGCAAACACCATGGTAAATTATACTTTTGTGAAACCTGCTTATTATTTTTTCCTACTCTGAAAAAAATCGAAACACATTTGTGTGGAGGAGTTGTCACGGTTTTACCAGATCAAGGGTCTATTTTAAAATTTAATCATTATGAACGAAAACAAAATATTCCCTTCGTCATATACGCCGATTTCGAAACATTGCTTGAACCGATTAGTGACCTGAAATTAGACACCGACAATACGTCATACTCACAACGGCACGTGCCAGCCGCGTTTGCCTATAATGTTGTTTCGTCATCTGATATGTCAGTTGAAGGATTTAAGAGTTATCGTGGTGATGATTGTGTTTCAAAATTTATAAATTATTTGATTGATGATGTTAAAGCAATACATAGAACTCTGTCCAAAAACGAGCCCATGATATTTACAGAAAAAGATTCTCTTAATTTTAAACAAGCTATCACATGTCATATTTGTGAGAATTTACTGTGGAACGATAGAGTTAGGGATCATTGTCATATTACAGGTCAATACCGAGGCGCAGCACATCGTCATTGTAATCTTCAATATAAAATACCTACATTCGTTCCAATATTTTTTCATAATTTAAGCGGGTATGACTGTCACTTATTTATAAAAAAGTTAGCCGAATTTCCAGGTCAAGTTAAAATTATACCTTAAAATAAGGAAAAATATACAACATTTACAAAGTTTATCCCTATTAGTTCTAATGAGTTCATACAAGTAAGATTTTTAGATTCCTTCAACTTTTTAGCATCAAGTTTAGATAAGCTTGCCAAAACCATGCAGACAGATGATTTTGTTTATCTTCGGTCTCATTACCCTGATAAAAAACTTTTTAAATTGTTAACACGAAAAGGTGTATATCCCTATGACTTTATGTCACATTGGACCCGTTACGATGAAAAATCATTACCGTCTAAGCATCATTTTCATAACTCTTTGACTAACGAAAATATTTCAGATGATGACTACAAACATGCTCAAACTGTTTGGAATGAATTTAACATCAGAGATATGGGTGAATACACTGATTTATACCTAAAAACAGACGTACTTCTACTGACTGATATTTTTCAGAATTTTCGAAAAACATGTAAACAACATTATAAGCTTGACCCTGCGTTTTACGTGACTGCACCTAGTTTATCCTTCGATGCAATGTTACTTAAAACAGATGTTCAGTTAGAACTCGTGTCAGACCTGGCTATCGTGAGGATGATTCAAAGCGGCATACGAGGCGGGTTGTGTATGTGTTCCCATCGGTATGCAGAAGCCAATCATAAATACATGCCTGAATATGATACTGCAAAGCCACAATGCTATATTTTTTATGCTGATTGTAACAACTTATATGGATATTCCCTTTGCTCTCATTTACCGTATTCTAGTTTTAGGTTTCTTAGTGATAATGAGATAGATAATTTACGGATTGACAGAATTGAGAATGATGCCGAGTGGGGCTTCATTTTGGAAGTGGATCTTTTGTATCCTGATTTTTTACATAAGCATCACAATGATTTACCTTTTTGCCCTGAAAAATGTATACCTCCTGGAGGTAAATCGAAGAAGTTAATTGCAAATTTGTGTAATAAATACAACTACGTCATACATTATGTGCATTTAAAAAAGTGTCTAGAACATGGATTAATTTTACGCAGAGTTCATAGAGTTATAACATTTAGACAGAGTCCTTATTTAAAAAAGTATATAGAATTGAATACACAATTAAGACAAAAGGCAAAAAGTTCTTTTGAACAAGACTTTTTCAAATTATTGAATAATAGCGTCTTTGGAAAAACACTAGAAAATACTGAGAACCGAGTATGTGTTCATTTAGTTAATAAGTGGAGTGATCAATGTAATACAACAAAAAAATCAATATCAGCTGAGAAACTTATAGCTAATCCTTATTTCCATAGTGCCAGTATTCTTTCTGAAAATTTAGTCGCCATACAAATGAAACCTGACCGAATTATTTTAGACAAACCAATTTATATAGGATTCACCGTTTTAGAGCTTTCTAAATCACATATGTATGACTTTCATTACAATGTTGTCAAACCTTTTTATGAAGATCGAGTGAAGCTGTGCTATACAGATACCGACTCGTTTGTCTACAAAATATTCACTTATGATTTTTATCACGACCTTAAACACAATTTTTTGCAATATTTCGATACTAGTAACTATTCTCTCGAAAACGAATTTCACATTTCCTTAAGAAACAAAAAGATTCCAGGATTGTTCAAAGATGAAATGGGAGGTCAGTACATCACACATTTTGTTGGGTTAAGATCGAAACTTTACTCCATAAAGACTCCTGATAAAATCATTAAAAAAGCTAAGGGGGTTAAATCATGTGTAGTAAAGGATTTAGACATCACGGATTATGAAAATGTATTATTTAATAATAGAATAGTACGCAGAAAAAATATAGTATTTAAATCCATTAAGCATGAGATTTTCACTCAGAAAATCAATAAAATAGCATTATCAAATAATGATGACAAACGAGCGATATCTGCAGATAAGGTATCCACACTAGCGTGGGGTCACTCATCTTTATTAAAAGGTAATTTAATTTAAGGTTATTTACTATCACAATTTTTTTTTTTTTTGTTTTGTAATTATACTTTTGTAAATATAGTAAGGTTTAATTTAGTTAAGTCTCATTGTGTTTTTTTTGTACTTATGTTATAGTAATAAATTAAAAGATCAAATTGTGAATATAAATAAAGTATTGATGTAATTATAATTATTTTTATTAACCTATCCTGCATTTAGCTATGATAGTTAGGTATTTCATACGTATAATTATGTAGATCAGTTCATTGTCCTCAGGCTTGGAGACAGAAATGCTTAGTTAGCTTTTTATGGTTCGTGTCAACGATATATAATAAGTAGATACGCCATGCGTTAAAAAAGGTTGAAGGTATTTTGTAGGTACTATCTATTTTACCAACAAGCAACCGCGAATAATATAATGTACCTATAACGTAGAAATTAATTACAACTATAAAAACATTTGTTTTTATTGGTTTCTTACCACTAGCAATCACGCACGATGTCTTGTTTCAATTACCTGTTTGGTGATAAATGCCGTATCTATTATTATTGATCTATGGTTGACTTGAAAAGTGCGATGTAATGTTAAAAATTGTATCAATTTCTGCGTTATTTTGCAAATGTCACTAGCCTTGACTAGGTGTTAGTAGTGGTTGATATTTGGTTCAACATAATCATGACATCGGTAAGTTTTTTAATGAGATAAAACTCTATATTGTTTTCGTTGAAATAAATCTAACCTATGATTGTAACAATGTGTTTGTAACAATATAAATATATGTAATATTTCTTGCATTTTTACAGATTTCTAACGAATCTGAAGCTGTCTTCAGCCAGTACGCTCAGGATCAGGATTATGAAAATTTGCAAGATTTTAATGAAATGATTCGCCGCGAAGCCGAGTGCCCTAAATCAAGGACAAACCAAAAATCAAAACATCGTCGTCGAGAAAAAGCGAAAAAACAAAATTCAACGAAATCTTTCGTAATGAGTAGACTCCATCGGCGAGGAATTAAGTTAATAAAAATTTCAGTTATAGATTTGTGTAATAATAGCATTGTTCAAGCTGATAGTGATAGTGATAGTGAAAATGTTATTATAAATGCACAATACATTGTGAAAGATGCTATCGACAGCGTTATGGACGAAACAGAATCATTAGTTAAGAAAATATCGAAATCTTTAATAGACACCGACTATTAATTATAACACTAATAAACAACTCTTTTTATTGCATCGGAATTTTGTAAAATACTAAATGAAGAATGTGAAATAAATTAAAACTAATATTCATTTACAAAGTTTTTTTATTCATTCATCTAAAAAAGTAGGTAAGTACACATTTATTTCTGCTCTAAATACTTTTTTAAACATAACACATTTTTAAGCGCACATTGATTTAAATGCTTCATACAATTTAAATTACTTCTTCCATCACAAAATTTTTTATGCAAGACCGGTAAATTGGGACATTGATTTTCGTCAAGTTCAGAAATATTGCAATTATTCACACCAAGGTCTTTTATCCATTTTACCTTCTCTATCCCTTTAACAATTATTTTCTTATTTTCTAGGTATGGAACGATTATGCGCAGGAATTCTCTATAGTCAATATATCCTTCGCTCCAATAAATACCTCTGTTTCTTTCCAGCCATTTAACTTGCTTCTTTTCATCACATGTTAAATATTTGAACAGATAGGGAGGTTTTATCAAAAAAGTTTGAGTATAATCACAAGTAGCTAAAGCCAGTTCTTTGACTATGAAATTATTATAAAGATCTTTAAAACCTTGAACATCCAATATGATAGTTTCCTTATTCATGATATTTTTTTAACAGTATTGCTCAAAGGTTTATACTCAATTATACAGTCATTCAAAATAAGACAGTACGCTGAAGTTTGATCTGGTATATCCGTATTGCTTTCAATTTCCACCCTCACATCTACGACAGGACCAGTCTTCAGATTATCGGGTTGTCTTGAACAGTCTACGACAAACAACGGCGCCAATTCTTTGAATTGTTTTTCACTCAATAAAGGCTCCGAACGGCGTCCATAATACGACTGTTGAAATTTTGTGTACTGCTCGTATAATAAAGCAAATCTATTATTTACGAAATTCACATTTAGATTTTCATATGGAAAGTAGGTTGAATTTAGGTAAACTCTAATATCACGAATATGGCAATGGTCAAACTGAGACATATCAACAGTTGGATTGTTTTTTCTATTTGTTTGTAAACCAATAACTACATATCTTGGTTTTTCTATTTGTGAAGAAGTTTTGATAGACCAAGTATGTTTCGTAGTTTTAGGTAATGCAGGATATTCGTACAAATCCCAATTTCTGAAATTCATTTGGAGTGCTCGATCTCTTTCTAAGACTTTAAGCAAACTTATTTTTTCTTTGTCTGACACTTTAACATGCGGTACACGCCATATGATTTTATTAATCTGAACATCTTGTACTACTTCACCAGTGTTAAGTTTTACAGAATTCAAGTTAGTATTACTTCGTAACAATATCAGTTCATGTCTACAATTAATCACAACTTTCTTAAAATCTTCAGCATAGCCTAGAATATTACTAAGAGGGATGGAAGCAGAAAATTTGCCATCATGTATATTTTTTATACCGTCTATATTCCAACCCCAAGCATGAGATATTTTTGACTCATTTTCATTCATTGATATTAGCGATTTCATCGTAGTAGTCACACCAGCATTTTTTATTTTATCAATTTCCACTCCATTTAGCTCATACCTTATATCTTGGAATAAGTAGAGTAAAGCATTATTCGTAAACTGCACAGTACTGGCTGTATCTTTAGAATCATTTTTCTTAACGATAATGGATCCTTCTAAATACAGAGTGCTTGCTGATGGTAGTATGTATATATCTTGTTGGTTAATAGGTATTCGAATTTCATCATTCCTGTTGAAACTGGTCACATAGGGCTTGTAAGAATGAAACTCAATACCTTCGATGGTGTTGTCAGAAGTTGGAGCGGATAAAACATCTAAAATATTCATTTTAGCAAACCGATTGTCTTAAGAAATATCTTATTTTCTCTGGTCAATTTTATTTTCTTTTTAGAGCGAGCTCTTATTTGCTTGATAGCTTGAGTTGGACTGTTGTTTGTAATTTGTTGAGGCACATATTTATTGTAGTCAATCATTTTTTCTTCTAATATGCAGATATAGCTGTACTTCTTCACCTCGTAAATTTATTAAACGGTTGTTTATATCTAACAACCTGATATGAATGCAGCTAATGTTGTTCTGATTGATTGGAAAGTATATTGCGTTTTTCGGGATTTCTATAATCCGATATCCAGGAGGTACGTTGAGTGCAAATTCGTGGATGATGTGACTGGGTTCTCCGTTTATGTACGAGCCGCTAACAATATCACATTCAATCCTGATGACGGTCGTAGGCAAAATGTTGACTGGAAACTCTGACACATGCCATTTATTTGCTTTCAAGATCTGATTATTAAATCCTAATAAACTTCTAAAAGTATCATCTTTAGTAAAATTTATATTTTTGGTGCAGAACAAAGCAGTTTTCAAAGTATTGTTATTGCATTGTAGTTTGATTGAAGCATCTTTTATTTCAGATTTTAAATAATCACCAATATCTTGTAATTCGTAACTGCCTTCTGGTATTTCAATAACTTCATTAGATCCATAATACAGCCTATTATTTTTTAAATCAATGTTTGGAATAGAATTAAATGATGAAAAATGCAACAAGGCACATTCATAATGTCCATATAACTGCAAAGTGTTAGGATAATAAGTAGATAAGTCTGACGAATTTCCTGTTATCGACAATGTGAGAGACATTTTGCAAATGATGGAAATGAAAGAAAATCATAAGATTTATACATGTCTTTATTCCAAAAATTTCTTAAATATTTTAAACATAAGTGTCCACAATTTATAGTATTGAATTTCTGAAATCTTGTGTAGTTATAAAAAACATTACAATTTCTAAAATACCACATCAATTCCATGGGCGGTTTCAAATTACCATAGCTATCAAAATATTCACAATAACTATTCACTTTAACATAAGCTACCCAATGCGTTCCTTCATTTTTTGATTCGTCTAAGTTAACGATACCGCATTCAAATCGTTTTGGTGCCCTTGGTAACTGATCTTTCATGTAGACTCCTCGAAAGTGTGGGATGTCGCTAGCATGCTTTTGGATATCTATATTAGTTAAGGCACGATTGGGTAGCTTAGTATTTAGTTTTTTTGAGCTTTTATGAACAATCCTTTACCACTTTTATACGACTTAATATATAAACCTTTGCCTAAGGCTAAAGTCTCCATGGTCTTATTATGTCGTTCTGTTTCTTTTAAGTTTTCTCGAGCAGCTTTGTAATCGTTTACGGTTTTTGCAATACCAGCTGCACCACCAGCTAAAGTTCCTAATGCCGATAAACCAGCAAATATGGGGATTAACGGTAGGATTCCTCCAGTCTTCGGTATGGGTATAACTCGGGGTACCCTAATTTTCGGTGTGCGTTGGAACATTCTTTTTGCTATCGAGTGAGCAGCGTTTATTAAAGTTTTACTATCCTTCGGCTTTAGTTTTTTAATTTTTGATTTTATTTTTGATACGAAACTATTAAAAGTTTTAACACCGGCCCCTGACTTTAATTTAGCTTTCATAACTTTGCTCACTAACCAGGAGCTAAGCTTTTCACCTTTCCCTGCGTTTTTTGATTTTAGTCTTTGATTAGCCATGTTTAACAGTTGTAAATCAGCTTTATGACGATTCATTAAGTCAGAATGGTCTGCATAAGCAATATCGTGCTGCATACAAGCTTCGTCTAGCTTATTTACACCTCGGTCACCTCGCAATAATCGTTTTTGAAGTTTAGTGCCAGGCCCACAATAGTTGTAACCAGGCAAATGTAATTCAAATGGTAGATTATTGATTACACTATTAACTAGTCCACCCCCTTGCATTGCTCAAAGTATAATGAGTCAATTATAGCAAAATATATTAGTTATACTAGTAGCTTAACCGACTATTGCCGATCGGTCAATCCAACTACTTTCTTCGTTGCTTAAACCCAACCACTTGACATATAGTTTTTTTCCTCTTTTTTTTAAAACTTTTTCTATCAAGTATGTATTTGGACAATAAGATTTTTGAAGTTCTTGCTCGTAAAAAGTTCCTAGAATTGGTTGCTTTCGCTGATCTTCTAAATGATAGGTCACTGGTATAGTCTTATTAATCTTTTTAATAGTAAATAGTTCTGTTGTCCAATTAGGAGTATATCCCTTCTCAAAAATATGTTTGTATTTACTGACACGAACTTTGTCATCAACTTTGAACTTAGTTTTAGATTGATTAGATGAATGTTTATGTGATTTTTTAATATTAATTTTTATTAAGGGCTCGTTACATTTATTAACTTCGATTGGTTTAAATTTTATAGTACTGTGTTTTGTGTTGTTATATATTTCTATTGTAGTTTTTAATACTTTACCTAACCATTTGTAGTTCCCATTAAGACTAAAACATTTAAAGAGTTTATTTTTAATAGTTTTGATCAAGCGCTCTACAATTGATGCTTTCTTAGTAGAAAAAGTTGAATAATGATTTACACGGTTTTTTTTCATAAGCTTTTGGAATTCAACGTTATAAAACTCAGTTCCAAAATCTGTTTGTAAGTGAACCGGATTGCGGTGGTTTAAAGCCAGTATTCGCTCAAATGCACGAGTAACACTATGTTTATTTTTCATTTTTAATGGTTCTGTCCAAGCGTACTTTGAAAAACAATCAATGACCACTAAAATATAACTATAACCTTTATTATAACTTTTTAAATTCTGCATATCTATAAGATCAGCTTGCCATAAATCATCGATCCCTCTTAGTATAACAGAACGTCGAAGAAAATTTTTTCTTGCTTCTTTATGTATTTCATTTATAATTTCTTGTTTTGTCATTGTGCTGGTTTTTTTTGTTCCAACAGTTTATCTACTTCTGCTCTAGTGTAATAATTTTGTTTCAAATGAGTTAAATCTGCAGATGTATTTGCTTTTAAAGCCGATTCGGTAGCACTTCGCGCATCTAGTATGACTCTTGTACGTAAAGAACCAATCAGTTTATTAAACTCTCGTACTATTTTATCGCTACATTGATCTACATATTCTTTGTTTACAGCATCATCTGCTTCTAGAGGAAGTCTGATTCCTCTCAATCTCGATGTTTTTATATTAAAATCTCCGTTTTCTGATTTTAACAAAGCGTTATCATTATACTCAAGTAACTCTGATAAACGCATTCTCTTATGAATAAAGTGTCCGAATTTATCTATATTCATGTTAAAGATGTATTATATTGAAAGGTTGATAGTAAAATGAACCGTGCACTTAATTTTGTTATTATTTATTAATAATTTTACTTTCACGTAACTCTTCAACAATAGATATAATTTCATTATTTAGCCCTGTGTTACCAGCATCTCGGGATGCAATCAATAACTTTAGCCTCTCT
Source organism: Peribatodes rhomboidaria (assembly GCA_911728515.1). NCBI lineage: Eukaryota > Metazoa > Arthropoda > Insecta > Lepidoptera > Geometridae > Peribatodes > Peribatodes rhomboidaria. The sequence continues at coordinate 18,289,109 of OU452169.1, forward strand.
ACTCGTTCATTAGGATCATCCCAATATACGAAATCTACATTTTTCTTCCACATTTTAGGCAACGTTATTCCGTTTCCCGTATATTGATCATATTCATTCATATTTTTTTGGGTGAAAAGAGGTTTAATAATTTGCATATATTTTTGACCTTTATTACTTTTGATTGGTTTAGTAGGATCAAAGTCTCGACGATGTGCATTTGTATCAAGTAACATCGATTTATAATGCTGCAAATCGCTTTCAGTAATCAAATTTAGATCCACATCCTTCTTGAGTAACAACTGATTTAAACCATGAGTGTTTCGGTATTTTCGTCCTGCTACTGTAATGTAACCATTGCTGATAGTTATGTAAGCAGACCCTAACATGAGTTTCTTGTGCACGGTTCGGATTCCAAAGGGAATATCTATCAGTGTTTCTGAAGAAACTGACCCTGATGATATGTCGCCATCTGCATTGTTATCAATTGATTCGTATGAAGTATCAGCGTCAATGTCAGATTCATCTTTGTCGTTATCGTTATCACTATCATTATTTATTTTGATTCCAACGTCTTTTTCCAGGATCTGGTTATCAATAAACGGAGTTCTAGTTTCTTCTTTAGTATAAGGGGAAGCAGTTTGCTTACTGAGGTTGGCTATTAGGTTGAGAGGTTCTGTTACAGGTTTGAAAACTGATTCCAGCGCTTGATTATTTTCATTCTGAAAATCTCTAATTTTTCTTACTTTTCTTTTTACAGCTTCTGCAGCATCAACAATTTGACTTTTCAATATTTTTTCCATAATGGTATAAAAAGATCCTAATCGATTAAAAGTTGACCAAAGAATAAATATATCGGTATTGTATTGGTCTTTAAATAACGTTATTGGTCAAATACTACAAAAGTATCCAATTTATTTCTATAGCAACCGTTATTTTTGGAGCAATCTTTGTTAATTACAACATAGTTGAAAGGTTCGTTCCATATTGCCGAACACATTACACGAAAATCATGCCAAGTCATGTCAGTATTAACATGTTCTTCATAAACATGTTTCAAATTAATTTCATCTTGTTTAAAAAGTATAATTAAGTTAGCATTATCTCTTACTAATTGTTTAGGAACCTTACTGTAAGTTTGGTTTAGATAAAAACAGTCAATGTGTTTGTGTCTTCCCATTGCAAAGTAATCACGCATGCTATTCTGATTTTCGCAGGCAACATCATCAAATATAATCACGGAGTTGGGTTTTGCATCTTGAACTTTTAAGACTTCTTCACTTCCTTGGTATTTTTGAAGTGAAACACCGGGCACACGTTGTAAAACTTTTTCTAAAAATAAATATTTAGGCTGGTATAGAGTTTTTGAATAAACATAAATATTTTGAAATTTTAAACCATTTTCGTGAATAAGAAGTCCAATGAGTAAATTTGTTTTTCCACAATTTGACGGTCCACAAATAATACATCGAACTGAGTTGGACAATAATTCTCCATGGCGAAATCCGATCTTAGAAATACTATCGCAGATTGTGTTTATCTGCAATGATTGAGGTTGTTTGACAAATCTCATGTTTAATTCGCTTTGCGGTTTGATTGCTAATGAGTGAATGTAATAATAACATAAACATTTATGATCTAAATCTGACTACTATCTCTGTCAGATCATTGAACAATAACAAGAAATTCTACGTATAATATTGAGCATTCTGACGCACCATCGACAAGAAGCCTAACTTTGTTAATTGAGCTGGTCGTCTTGGTTAACAAATACGAGTCACAGATCAATTATATCGAGCCGATCGTATAATATTGGGCATTCTATCACACCGTCGTCGCGATGGCGAAACTTCGTTTCGCCGAGTGACAGGTGGGGTAGAATGCCCAATATTATACTACTAGTACGAGTCGGAGTCGCGCACGAAAGTTTTCGTACCATATCTATAAAAATGCCAAAAAAAACACGTTTATTGTATGGGAGCCCCCTTAAATTTTTATATTATAAATTTTTAGTACTTTTTTTTTATGTAGAATAGGTCGACGTTTGACCATTAACGCCTGATGTTAAGCGACGTTATGGTCTAAGATGGAGCACGACGACCTATAAGGTACTTATTCACTCTAGCCTTGAAGTTTTGTAGAGTGGAGAAGTACAAAGACGGCAGTTGAGTGAGGCGCTACAAGTGCTTATTCTTGTAGCAGTAACAGAAATACATCATCTGTGACAATTTGAACTGTCTACGGGTCATGAGATTCAGCCTGGTGACCCAACGGGTTGATATACAAGCTATATCAACTCGCGTTCCCAGACAGTCTTGTGCTCATCATCCAAGACTATCTCACCCATCGAAGCTTCCGCTACCGCGTCGATGGAACTCGCTCCTCCCCTTATCCCATCAGCGCCGGCGTCCCTCAGGGCTCAGCGCTAGCCCCTATCCTCTTCTCTCTCTACACTCACGACATCCCTCGGATTCCAAAAGTAGAGTTCGCGCTTTTCGCGGACGACACTGCCCTCTACACCTGCCCTGCGCCATCTGCGCTTGCCTAATGCCCGGTACGCTGTCGAGGCCTCAGTGGCCAACAGCATAGAGTCATCAAAAAAAAAAAAAATAAAAAAAATAATAAAAAAAAAACAGCCTGGTGACCAGACAGATAGCGGAGTCTTGGTAGTAGGATCTCGTTTTACCCTTTGGGTACGGAACCCTATAAAAAGAGAGAAATACCATAAATAAAAACATGACATAGTAAGAAGGCAAGTTCACTGCTTACTGAGCCACCAAGGCAGTCTATTTAATTTTTAGTCTATAATTAGAATATGTATAGCTATTATGACTATGGTTTCGTAGAAGCATCTCAAGTAGTAGTGAATCAAAATTGAATTTCTTTTGGCTGATTTACACAAGCGAGTTAATTTGCCTTCATAGCGAGTTCAGTTGCTAACCGCGTTTGGACGTCTTAACGCTCATGACAACTAAATGTCAAGTTAACTCGCTACTGCACTTGTTGGTGTGTAAATCAGCCATTACAAACAGGCTTCCAGGTCAGGAGGCTATTCTTAGGCCCGTATGCTAAAACGACGCTCAGTCATGAATCTCGACTTGTTAAGTAGTATGGTAAAACCAGTTATAAATCAAGATTTATGACTGAGCGCGTTTTAGCATGCGGGTCTTACAAATCGAGATTTGATTTTTGTTTTTGTCTCTCTCGTTTGAAAGGTCATATGAGTGAGAGAGACCAAAAAATCATCACACGCCTCAAAAATAAAGAGCCAGGCAAGCCACAGGCAGGCGAGAAGGTATATAGGGTCAAATGAGTCTGTGGGGAAATTGCATCTTTCGAGATAATTCTCGACTCTGACAAATGCTTCACAAATTAGGCAACTAACGCCATCTTGTACAGATTATTGCAACTAAAGAGAAGAAAAGATGCTGGTGGCGTCCAATTTGTGAAGGGTTTGTCAGTAATTCTCAAAAAACGGAGTCACCTTACAGACGCATTTGCCCCAGTAGACCTAAATGCAAATCCATTTTCCTATGATGTAAGAATAAGTTATCAGTCACGCACGGCACGCGTTTGAAAGCTAATTAAAATTTATAAACCCGATGAATGACGAATTGCAAATAATCTACGGATTCCAGTTCTGAAATCGGTCAGAAGTTATGCGAGATTTACCGACCAGGTGTGTCCTGAATTATAGCCAAAGTTTCTTTATTTTGTTTTTACAAAGAAATGCCTATGTTAGATATTAAAGAGTGAATCCTACTTACAATCATCATTCATTAATAATTTATTGAATACTAGCTGCGCCCCGCGGTTTCACCCGCGGTTAAAAAGTATCCTATGTGCTATTCTAGACTATAATCTATCTCTGTGCCAAATTTCACCCAGATCTGTTCAGCCTTTCTGGCGTGAAAGAGTAACAAACATCCATACATACAAACTTTCGCGTTTATAATATTAGTAGGATTACTTAACTTTATAAAGAAGTACAGGATCAAATATAACTTCTTATTTTTTCTTGTTTTTATTTTTTTATTCTAAAGACGAATGTTTCTGTCTGTTTGTTTGTTACTTCTTTATTCTCAACGGATGGACGGACTGTAATACAATTTGGTATGGAGGTAGCTCATAATGTTCTAGATTAACACATTAGGCCAGGCCTTCCGAGATATTGGCCATTAAGGTTTTGGCCAATATCTCGAAAACTATGAGCTTTAAGGCAGAAGTTATTGACTACATTATTGCAGAAAATATAATTTTGCATCTTTTAGTTTATGCAAACTTGTTTACGATGTTGTACTTGTACCCTTACCCTTGTACTTGTTTACCGTTTACGGTGTATGGCTCATTTAATAAACCAGTTTTCTATCTCGGCCGATAACTCTAAGAGAGAAAAAACCGGTTAAAAAAAATGCGTATGTAGACCCACCTGGATCTGTCAGCATTTTGTCATTTTATGCTCAGTATTTATAAAAAATAAAATAAAAAATATAATTATATTAAAAAAAAATATTGAAAAAATTGGACCGGAAATTTAGTGCAAGGTTCAATTATATTTTCACTGGCCTACATAAGCTACTTTTTAGCCGCGGATAACACTGAGGCGCAACTAGTTTTGTAACTGACCCCTTGCGTTATTATTAACACTGTGTTGTGAGAAAAATCGGATGAAATCGTTTTGTATTCTGACTAAAAAACCATACAGACGAACATAGAACCTCCTCCTTTTTGGAAGTCGGTTTACAAATATAAAGTAGTTTGTAAAAAGTATTGTGTTATTATCATTTCGTAGTTGACGTCAATCCGTTTTAAAATTCTTTGCTTACTAATTCCTAGTATGGTCCACTGATCCAATGGTTGAATTATTTATTGTGGTAGTAAAAACACGATATTCGAAACTGGAAAACATGTTACAATTTAAAAACGTTTGAAATTTGAACACGTCACACAGTACATAGCGTTTTTCAAAAATAATAATTATCATTTCAAAAACATTCTATCTGATTATAATCAAGTGTTAATACAAAAATGGTAATTTCAGTGTTGATAAAAAAATGGTATTTTTCGAATAAAAGTTCAAATATTTTGTCAGAGACGCGGTTTCTGTTTTGATTAAATAATGCAATGAAGGGCCAATTTTATCATTTACTTTTTAACTGACTCCAAAAAAGAAGGAGATTCTCAATATGACAATTTGCTTTTTTTTTTCAAAGTAAAATAAACTGATAACATCAGCTTATTAAGACTTTTTGTTATCATTTTTTTTTTTTTTTTTTTTTTTTTTTTATGATTGAATGGGCCCACGTTTGACCGCAACACACCTGATGGAAAGTGAGGATGCGGTCTAAGATGGAGCACGCTTGCCCATGAGGTGCCTATTCACTCTTGTCTTGAAGAGACCCAGGTTGTATCCATTGCTGGGGAACACCGAGGCAGGAAGCGCGTTCCACTCCTTGGCAGTTCTGATTAGGAAGGAGTTTTGAAAGCGCTTCGTGCGGGCTTTATTAAAGCCGACGACATATCGATGGAATGTCTGCCTCGATGACCTATGGCGGAAGTCAGATGACGGAATCAGCTCATATAGTTCCTGTGCACATTCTCCAAAATGGAGGCGGTAAAAAATTGACAAACTAGCCACACGCCTCCTGTGTTGGAGACTGTGCGCCATCTTCCTCTCTCCAACTGCGTTTGATCTCTTCATCCAACCATTTTCCTCCAACTGCGGAGTAATATTATAGACCTCATCTTCAGTGCAAAATATTTTCTGGTCCTGTGCCAATCTCATCGTATTTTTTTGAGTCCGCGCGCACTTACATAAAAGCACTCATCTGGTGCCTCAGAGCCATTTTCAGAATTGTGCTCCATAATATTAATCGTTATTTCATGAAAGAACCAACAATTTCAATATCCACCACCCACGCTGCCCACACATCCAATTTTTTCTCCCGTCACGCGTGTCGCCATCACTCCGCCTTATCAGCTGACCACTGCCGCGTCAGTATGATTAACGACGGCGGTCGCGAGACAAAGCCCGCCTTGGACCGCGCGCGGGAAACATCCTCGTCCTCGTATATCATGCGAGTACGTCTTGGTGCGGAGCTACTTTGTCTGGCTTTTGTGTTTCGCTGGACTCGGGCTTACCTTTTTTGCGCAGTGTTGATGTTTTAGCGGAATGGGGAAGTTTATAACAAGGAATGCTATTAGAGCCCCTTGAGAAAACCTTCAGGAGGTCAATAATTCTATGTGTTTGTACTCGTATAAGAAGTCTGAACTGTCGTCAAAGCTGGCTCTATCTTCTCATTTGCGAGAAAAAAAGAATCAAATCAGTTACAATTTTATCAAGATTACCAAAACCTAAATTTATTAAATCTAACTAATTCTTTTTTGTTATGAAACCTAACTAGCTCTTTTTTGTTTCAGGTATGGAATAAACTATTCTGCCCCAGTCTACAAGCTTGACTCGAAGGTGTGTATTTTCGTTGCAACACTTCGACGCCGCCAACGAGTTATAGAATCAGATATTTCGCAATAAATCGCGTCCGCAAATATGCACGCATCAAAACCAGATTAATTTTAATAGAGCGACTGGACAAAAGCCAACTTAAAATATTGCCAACTATAAATCCCCGCGTCAAACACAAAGGACGGCCCGGCCCCGCCCGGCCCGGACCCGCACCGGCTCGTCCGCGACAATCGGATCCGAAAGGAGCTTATTCTAAATTAATGACCAGCATAATCCTCGGATGTACAAACTCTCAAATTCCTCGTTCAAATCTTCCGGAGATAAGTTTCCGAGTTCCGGATAAATCCTGAGCTTCATAATCCGAGATCGGAACTAATTTATAGGCGGGCGCGGCGTGACCCCGTCGGTGAAATATTAACGCGGCGGACACCATCCACAATGGGGTTTAAGCTATCGCCGATGGGAATCTGAGGCGAGCGAGGAAATTAACTCGCAAGTTAAATATTCTCGTAAGAGCGAAGTTTCGATGGCTCGCGGCCCGGACTCCGATACGAGCAGACAAATACGAGGGGTCGCTTTTAAAATGTTTCATCTGATTGCTAAAGGGGAGTTATCAGATTTTTCGGTGTAAAGAGAGACCTTTATTTATTTTTAAAAGTGAAAATTACTTTTGCAGCTATTTTTATTTGTATTGAGCGATTTAATCTACTTGTCCACGCCTTATCGCGTTGTCAAACAAATTAAAGAGCGATATAAATTGTTGTATTCTATTCAATAATAGATCGAAATGATGCGTCAAATGGTGGATAGTTCCCCAGATCCAATAACGCCTCAATCGCAGTCCCCAAGTCCCCTCGAGTCCGACTCTCCGCCGCCGCAGCATCGGCCGCCGACCCGGTGACGAACAGACGTACTTCGACAAGTCTTAGCGTAGTTCCCGCGCTCGTAAACTTTTATTGGTATTAATAAAGTTAAAGTTAGGTCGCACTCGAGGAATTCTCGCTCATAATTCGTTATTCATATTCGGGAACACGCGTTCGGAACGCTGACGGCGATGAGGCTTAATTTTGCGCAAAACAGGCTGATTCCGGCGATTCTATTGTTGTTACAGCATTAGCGCATCTACATGATGTCAACGCGACTAAGGAAGATTGGGCTCTGAACGCATTGTCGACCTTTTAGTTAATTTCAAATTATGATGGTTATTTTTGGACCTTGCTGCAGCTGTACATAATATATCACTATGTAGGTTTTCAGGTTCTGTTGCATTTTACGAATTATGTAGTAATCACACATAATTATAGTTGCAGCAATTTGTTCAGACGTGCAACAACTACGAGTACATAGCAGAAAAGGAGATACTTAGGTCATAGAAATAATGGTTGAAATAATTAATAGGTGTACCTAAACTAGGTATAAAAAAAAGATCATTCTTCAAAAGATGATTAAGTTGCCCAATTACGAGTATATCTATTAATAATTTGTACATATATACTGGTACTTACTTTAATACGCTAAGTATAACCAACCCCTTTAAACGCTTTGACGTCATGTTGTTCATTGTTCATGACTGACGTTACGTATCGAGGCTTAAACATTATTAACGGTATTTGGAAATTGATACTTAATATCTCGACTTTATTCTCGGAAAGCTCTAAGAAAATAAGGCTCTCTTAGCGCTGGGCTAGAAAGATGGATGGAGCGGCGGATCTATTAGCAGATGGATTTAGAGGCTCGTAGATAAACAACATTACAAACGCTAAGACCTGTCAAGATTGCTGGGGTAATATATTTAACAGTTACTTAGTAATATTTCTTTGTGTTTTGATTTAACTTTTTCTAAAGTATTTAGTAGTTGAATGGTTTTTAGAAGTGGCGTGGATTGCCTACTATTCCAAAGTACTCAAAGGCTATCTTGGGCATCATGATAAGCAAATGAGAAGACACATATGAAGAATACATACAAACAAACAACAATAAACAATATTTATTTTGTGAATAAACTTTGTCTTAACACTAATTGCCGGCGAGCCCCAAACTAGGCGTAAAAGCATGTGTCTTAGGACTCTGGAATACACATGTACCTGCAAGAGATACCAATTTCCATATTTATCACTTACGAGTACAATACAAACAAAGTTGCTATTTTTTTAACTAAATCTTACTTTGTGCTAAATCTTAGAGAAAATTCAAATCAAAATGAATTCAAAATTAGACAAAAGCTAAAGTTGTAACTTTAAGTGTTTCACTGTTGCCTAATCTTAATAGAAAGTACCATCTCGTAATTCAGTACAAATTTCTTTTTTAGAAACCACGGTATCGTTTAAAGGAAAATTCATATTTCCTAGTAACCAGTATCGCACAACGAATATTTTTCTGCCGTAACTTGTAACGTAACGTATTTTTCTGAGTCTCCGGTTTTGTACGCGGCCGATGGTAACTTAAATGTATTTGTGACAATGAACATAGAAGAAAAGCAATAAATTAAATACTAAAATGCAACTAAATTAAGTACATTGTAACAAAACCGGCCCTAACTCAGCATGTTGCTGATTGTACACAACCATCCCTGGCTTTCTGTTAGCCCCGGCAAGTGAGTGTTAGATATGTAACTTCTACTAGTGTTATGTCTCTCGAGAATTTTAATGATTTTGACATTCAACTAGTGCTCCTATTTTAGTGCAATTGAAATCATCTGAATTTCTTATAATATGTCGATTGAGACCGACAATAATGTAAAATCAAGGTTAGAATAAAAATGATGAGAATCAAATGCGTCGTTTCCAGTTTATTCCGTCACATCCAATAGCGATCTCGCCTGTCCAAGCGTGACAATAACATCGACCGTGACAATGACATCTGCCGTGCCGTGACAATAACTCCCACCGCGACAATAAATCCGACCGCCATCGTAACTCTGCGTTCGGATTTATAGTCCACATTCTGTTTAGCGGAGATCTTCCGCGGAGGTTTAACTCCACTCGTAAACTGAACAATGAATGAGAGTGCTCCGACAGTCTCCGATGTGTTGATTTAATTAAAGGGACAGTATTACTGCCTGAAGTTTGACGGGATGGAGGAAAATGTCCGAGTTATTTGGTTTCCGTGAATTAAACGCGACATGCCCCTTTTACATTCTGTTTCATACCAATATATTTAAACACACCAAGTGCTCACAAATCGTGAAACATACTTTTTAATAACTCGCGGCTGGCGTCTGTCATCTACCGATCGCATTTCTCAACTGATTCTCGTGAAATTTTGTGAGCAGGCTTAATAAGTAGGCAGATTTTTGAAAAATTAAACTATGAATGGAACCTGTAGAGGAAGACATCGTCACTTTCCATCAGGTGTGTTGTTGTCAAACTTAAGCACATACAATCATAAAATAAAAAAACAGCCGGACAGAAATCTGGATATACGAAAGCATTTTTCCGAAATAAATCTGAGACATATAGATGCTTCGCTCACTAACCCTCGCTCGGTCGGTCAACAGTAAAAAATCACAAAACTACTCAAAATTCCCACGTTTTAAAATTATCGTCACTTGGTCTGACAATTCACTTTACACAGAAATATAAATCGTACAATATCAATGTATTCACTAACATCTACCAAACTTAATTCTATCGTTCTTTTAGATGCATCAGAGAGCCAACTGAGAAACTATATCGTTCACAATAGCCAATAGGTGCGAGGCGCTAGCAGCGTCGCGTCCCACTTTTGGCTCCATGGCGTGTTCGAACACTATAACCGCGACTGTAACCGTAAACTATAGAAGTACGACCGGATGTAAGGCTGCCTTTCCACCAGAGATTTGCTATGCTACGTTGCTATAAATGCGTTTGATATTCACCAATCATATTTATTGGTCCACATAGCATAGGACAGGTGGAAACGGGTTCTACTAAATATGTTTTTATATGGAGGGATGCGTGCTATTGATGGTTGCGAGTGTGGTACCTAGTTGTGCAGAGCAAAGGACGCGTTTTTCACCGGAAGTAGACAGCGACCTCGCACCGGCGCATGTTCATAGCATATCTTACTTGCTCCGCTACATAGCTTAGCATCAGTGGAAACGGTCACATAGTTTCACATTCTCGCATCATTACTGCATAACACATATCTGGTGGAAAGGCAGCCTAAGAAGGGAGTTATGAACAAGTGCCGTTTGGCTGCAGTTTTGAACCGCTGAGTTGTTGGCGTTTGATGGACGCGCGCCGACTCCCTGACATGTCTACTGTATTTATTTCAGTGCACAACTTTTGTAACATGAATTTTGTGTTAGTGAAAATGTGCATTTACAGACTTGGTGTTTACTGTTTTTGTTCTATTTATAACAAAGTGTTCTAAAGCTTTGTACGTGTCATACAGATATTAAGAATCGGAGTAATTTGAATGCTGCTAATTTCGCAGTAAGCGGTCTAAAGTTCTGAATATTGAGTTCTGCTTTAACTGTAATTTGCACAATGGCATAACAGCGGTCTGATTGCAACGGTCCGACTAGTACAGCTATGAAATAGTTCAGCGGTATTCAGATCTCTCAACTAAGAACTCTAGGTTTTTCGCTGTAAAATCGACGTTTGAAGTACGGACACTACCGTTAATAGAACACTAGCAAGCGACTCACCCTGGCTTCGAATAGTACCTTCATATAAACTTTTCTTGAAATTTAACTGATGGTGAAAATCACATCAAAATACGTTACGTGGTTTGGGAGGAGTTATCGGATGTACAGACAGAGAGACAAACAGATGTGGAAAGCGACACGGTTACTATACTATGCAGAGAAGAGATAGAGAATAGCGATTAGTCTGGAAAAAAAATCCCACGACTGCCACGCCAAACGAACTCATAACTTACCTTATGTATTAAGCACAGTAATACGTTGATTCAAAACCAACAGCAATTTCTACAGCATAGCTTTCTTCCGCTCCTTCACAAGGTCTTCAATTACAAATCTGTTAAGAATCAACTCAATAAGGAACCGCCGGTAGAGAACAAACAAAAATGCCAACTTAATTACCGAGTTCGTTTCAAACTTGTAATCTTTTTAATTCTTTTTATCATGATGTAATGCGGTTTCGCGTAACAACGTTAACAACTTTGTTAAAACAATCACGCAGCGTTATTTTGTAAATTGAAACCTTATTTCGTAAATTAAACCGCCCGTGGGTTTGGAGATTTAAAAACTGAGGGGTAATTGGGAATATTATTTTTGTTACATAGCATTTTATTTTTTGTGAACTTAAGTACTTAATTGAAATTTTAGATTTATATTTTTTTAGAATTGCATATCTATCTACAATTTCACAATGTGTACCTTGTTTTTGTGCATTTATTTACAAAAGTGTTACTGCTAATAGAATCTATGTCTTCCACTTTCGTCAAGTAGCAACTAGTATTTATAGATATAACCTACTCGTAGTTGTAAGCTAAAATTTGTGAGACTGTAATTTATTTATTATTTGAAAAAATAATGCCCCTCAGTTTCTTGCCTGTTCTTCTGAGTAGAGGCTCTTTATCTTTCTTTTTCGGACCTACTGCACGTCCCTTTACACCTGCAGCCTGTGGGCTAATTATACACACAAGAGCTACAGCGACCTCCGGGTTCTTTACAACAACGCGTTCCGAATTGTGGTGGGGCTGCCCCGATTCTGTAGTGCCTCGGGCATGTTCGCGGAGGCGCGCACCGCATGCTTTCATGCTACTATGCGCAAGCGTAGCGCCTCCCTGGTGCGCAGAGTTCGGGCCAGCTCCAACGCAATTCTGGAAATGATTGCCGGTAGATTGGACTGCCCCTCTGCCGTCCACTATCTACAAAGCCGCTAAGCCACAGGGGGTCGATTTTCACTTTTAAGTATGATCTCATAGAGTTTAAAATTCTCTATCGATCTGTCTAAGAATCATGTTCCTATCTGTCATAGTTTCTGAGATAAAAATAGCCGAAACGCCGCTATGTGACATTTCTTTTCAACATTACACATCAATAAAGCCGTCATCTAACATTACCTAACTAACTAACCGCTATAATCCCATAACGATAGGAATATATTGAAAATTATCAAATAATTGCTTGCTTTTAAAGTCGTTAATTGTGTTTTGTATCCTAAAACACAGTTAAAGTACCTTAACTAGTTTTAAGTTCAGGTTTGTGTTGTAATTATCGTGAAATTTCTTAACTTAAATGCAGTTTTCAGAAAATTCTTCGAATAAACGACGTTAAAGTCCCTTAACCGTTTTTTAGACAAGTATTCACCCTAATTTACTATATGATTTACTATTTTTATTCGCCGCCAATAGGAATTCTTAAATGAAATCAAAAAATATTTTACATGTTTCCTTCACTTAAGAAACGTTAACCATCATTCCTTCACTAAAACGCCGCTATCTGTACTCGCCCCGATGGCACAAACAACTCCTGGATAAGTCGTTTTGTATTTTGTTGCACTAATTATTATCACCATGGAATATACTAGATGTAATAATCATTATCTAATAGTTGAGAGATTGCCTTGTGACTCCCGCGTTAATCTCAAAAAGATGTCTTCGTGTTTTAGTGTTACTTTGTAATGGCAAGATCATGGTTTTATTGTGTTTTATTGATTATGGTAAAAAAAAACACTGGTTTCAACGCAGTACCTAATTATTTAAGGTCTTCGCCAGTGTGCTTTCTGATGTTTGCTATCGTCGAATATTTATGCATGCATGGCGGTCCAGTCGGTAAGCTCAGTCTTCGGTGAGTAGATATTTAGCGAAGAGCAGATCGTGTGGTTTTGCAAAACTTTCAGGCTCAGTCTGCCTGATTACTAATAATTAAGTTATCAATTCGTTGTATTTAATATTATTAGTATATTATGTATGTTTTACGAAGTTCAAAAAATTACATTTTATTAGTTTTAATTCCACTATTATAATTATAATAATTTATAAATGTGAAAGTTTGTGGGTGTGTGTGCGAGTGTATGTGGGTGTGGGTGAGGGTGTGTGTTTGTGTGGAGGAGGAAGAGGGTAAGCTATTTGTGTTTTTGTTTTATATAATGTTTTATAACGAAGAATATTCTATACATGATTTACACCAGAACCAGATAATATCAGAACATCAGCGGTTAACAAGAACCTGAGAAAAAATGTCGATGACACAACATTGATTAATGAATTATATGCACAGCCGTATTCAATGACAGGATCCATCTTCAACAATTTATATTGCCTCGATGCACAAAGATTTCAATACAAAACATCCGAATATTTCATCCTACTATCCTACTTCCTTCCTACTAATATTATAAAGGCGAAAGTTTGTAAGAATGGATGTATGGATGTTTGTTACTCTTTCACGCAAGAACGGCTGAACAGATCTGGATGAAATTTGGCACAGAGATAGATTACAGTCTAGAATAGCATATAGGATACTTTTTGACCGCGAGTGAAACCGCGGGGCGTAGCTAGTATGAAATATACCGAAAACATGTCAAAGAAATGAATATGTCATTCACACGGCTCGGAAACGAGGAGTGCGAAAGTTGTGAGACATATAGGTTCCACAAGCTACAAGTCATCTCATGATGCAATTGTAGAAGTTACTGCAGATTATAATACTTGTGTAGAGTGGATGCAGCATCATGAAAGATATAAAAAAGCGAGAGAACTTTACCAGTCTCACAAAGAGGTGCCTCAGAATGAAGCACAAATTTTCTTTAGCTCAGATTTAGAAAAAGTCATCATGTTACCCAGAATGGAGTCCTTCAAGACTGTGATTTTTTGGTCCACGGCTTGTTGTATACAACCATACATTTGCTCCGGTGGCAAAATAACAAATGACTGTAAGCCTCTTACAGCTATTTGGCATGATGCAATTGCGGGCAGAAAAGCAAGAAGACATCATGAGTGCATTCTACTCCTTCTTCCAAAATAAGTGTGATGTCAAAAACATCAACATTTGGCTTGATAACTGCAGCGCAAAAACAAAAACTGGCTATTATATTCATTGCTGGTCTACTTGGTGAACAGTAATAAATACTAACTCTTTATTATTTCGAACCTGGGCACACGTTTATGAGCTCCAACCAAGTCCATCACCAAGTGGAATTAGCAATGAAAAAAAAAGGAAAATTGTACGATTTTGTTGACTTTGAAGACGCAGTTGGCTCAATCAACAATTCTAAAGTACTTGTTAAGTCTTTGGCAGCACAGAACTTCATAAATGTGCCGAATTACCTATCCGACAGGCGCATTCAGAACTCCAACCCTAGAGCATACCTGAAAAAAAAAGTCACAGGTTTGTTTTCAGCGAACCAATTACGATCTCATGTTTAGAATAACTTTAACGAAGAATACACAACACTGCGTTTTCTGAATGACAAATACTTAAAAAACCCAGCAATCATGAAAGTCACTTTTCGTACATCGCCTAAAGGAATCGAGCCGGAAAGGAAAGTGGGTATTTTAAACAAACTATCCGGTGTTATACCAGCACACAAGTTGTTATTCTGGCAAAATTTACCTACTACAAGTTTATTTCCAGTCTAAAGTTTGTCAGAATAATAACTTGTTGGTATAATATAACTGTCGCGGTCAAAGGTAGCCAATATGCTATTCCAAACTATAATTTATCTCTGTCCCAAAATTCATCCAATCCGTTCAGCCATTCTGGCATGATTGAGTAAACATTACTAACATCTTGTGTGATAAAGTGTGGTAACAACAATCTAAGTTTTACCCCAAATAATAGGAAAACAACTTAATTTATTCTAAATATGACAAGAATAGTTACTATTTTTCTAGCAATGTTATAAAGAAGTTCATAAATTGTGAACTAATCTTTATTTAAAATGAGATTTATTTTAAATAATACTGACTATTTAAGTGCCATAAAAACTATACTTAAAAAAGTTACTATTTTCCTAACAATATTTTAAATGCATGTTATAGATAATAAGTGTATACCTACTTTTTTTTCGTAAACTTAGTTATTTGCTATCTCATTTACCTTATAGCTAAAAATGAGTCTGATAGAGTTAGAAATTATTAAGTTTTGTATGACTAAATTGTAGTTTAATTTTTGAAGTTAGCTTCAATTTGATTGATATTCTCAGTTAACAAGCAATAAATGCTTGACTAAAAAGGGGCTATGTAAAAATGTTTAATGTTTAACCGCATTAAAGATAAGTATTTTAGAGTAAATACCGGCTTAATTATTTTTTTCACGTAAGTTATTCATAATCCTTGTCAAGAATGTGGCTAAAATACAGTTACGGCATTTTAGCTATGGACAGATCACCACGAAGGAATATCTAATGTGTAACTATAATGGCGTTACAATTCTAAACGGCATTTTAGTTAAGTAATATAGGTTAATTTCATGACATATTAATTTCAATAGTCAATTACCTACTAATACTACGCAAAAATGTCGTTAAGGTGATCTTAACCGCTTTTTACCGTTTGGTTTTTACTTTTATCCAAATATAAAGCTCAGCTATAAAGAAAAAAAGGTATTTTACATATATTTAAAAAGGTGTTTTAATTTGAAAGTACATCTATTTGAAAGTGCTATCAAAATTAAGTATTTTCTTGTCAAGAGATCTCCCATATGGTTCATGGTTATAAAGTAGCAGTCATTTTAAAATTTTCGCACGTTTTTTGCCGATAACCACAAATTTGGTTTTGAGGCTTAACGGCTTTGTTGATAGTGGACGGCAGCCCTACTTGTGGCATTGTTGTAAGAGACATGTTCCGATAGTGCCATTTGTGCGGAATTATTAAGTTTTATTTTGTTTTGTGGTGTTCTGTTTGTTTGTTCGTATATTGTTTGTGTTTTTTATGTTTGTATTAGTAATTTGTAATTTTTTTTTTTTGACTTCACTATTTTTGACATTTTGTAAATTATTATTATTATTATTATTCAAATTTCCTGACATTTTTAGTAATTTTTTTTTTTTTTTTAATAATAATTTGCTTTTTTTTTGTTATTATAATTGTATGGTAAAATTGTATGGTATATATAATTGTATGGATCTAAAGTTATCTGAAATAAATGAATTTTAATTTAATTTAATTTAATTTATCCGAACAAGGCGGTCGAGTTAAATAAGTTTGACGTTCATAAGTGTATCTTTGATACCTAAATTGAATAAAAACATTTTGACTTTGACTTATGAGTAGATCACAGGTAAGCCATCTTGTAGGTATTTCAACCCACTCTAATAGACTTGTAATCGTTAGTGTCATCGAGCTGCATCCTTCGGACTAAATACGTATAACATAGTTAATCTCCACCTCAACTTACTATTGATATTTCACACATTGCTCCTTAATTGTAATGAAGTGTTACAATTAAGGATTTAGTAATTTTGTAGAACTTGATGAGTTTACCTATCAATTTACTAACTACCGTCGCTTAACTACTGTTGAACTACTGTTGAAGAGTCAGTAAACTTTTATTAAGATATTCTTTACTTTTTTTTAACTAGCCTAATTATTAATGACATAAAATGTTGGTAAATAGTAGAGTTAGCAAGTATGATCGCTAGGAAGCAATATTTTAACTTTAAATGTTTATAGGTACGCAAAAGCATCTAGATTCCGTTTACAGTATGATATACCTAAATCTAAGCTATCTAAAAGTATTGATGTTTTTGTCTAATACGCATCAATAACAAAGATAGGTAGGGTCATTTGGGGCAAATGCGTCTTTTGAGAATTACTGACAAACCCTTCACAAATTAGGCGCCGCCTATCACCTATCTTTTTTTCTATCTTTAGTTGCAATTAATCTGTACAAGATGGCGCTAGTTGCCTAAGGGTTTGTCAGTATAATTATCTAAAGACGCAATTGCCCCACAGACGCATTTGCCCCAGATGACCCTATATCCAAAGCTCGTTTAGAACTAGTAGTTAGCGTCGTAAATAGGGCCTACTATTATAGTAAGTTTTTTCCCAAACTCCAGCTCTCAAAGTAAATCTATTGTTGTGAGAGCAAAGAGGTAGTCAGGTAAGTTGCCGAGAAGTTGTCGGCGATAAATATCCTTGAGTTGATGTCGAGAACGCGAGGGAACCTAAAGATGCCTGTTTAGTGTTTTCTTGGTATTTAACTTGCTGACTTTTGGGCTCTAAGGGCCACATTCTAAAACGACGCTCAGTCATGAATCACTATTTAAAACTAGGTAAAAGATAAAGATAAAGATATTTTTATTTGCAATTCACATATTCACAATTCAATTCAATATTTTTATTTGTATATTCACAATGAAGCACAAGTAAATCTGATAACCTTCAACCTAACCTTAGATTAAGCCTTGACAACTAGCCCCCTTCTACCTGTATTCCCCTTAAATAACAACAATTAGGATACATAACAAAAGTTACGGTCCCCGGAGTCACAGATTCCAGGGCCAGACACTACGGAGTCGCGGACTCCAGGGACCATGACTTTTGTTATGACGTCATTTTTTGAAAGAAAAAAAAATAGTTTTACTCTACTAAAACATACAAAAAACATACAGACAAACGTAGAACCTCCCCCATTTTTGAAGTCTGTTAAAAACTAGTTTTAAATCGAGTTTCGTGCACTAAACATCGTTTTCTAATATGGCTCTAAGAATCAGGTACAGTTTAAACGCTCAGGATGAAGCCTCGAATGGTTTTGACCAGTTTTGAGTGTCTTCATCAGGATTGGAAACTCGTGATAGAGACAACCTTAAACTTAAGTGGACATGGAAATCTTATTAATAAGGAGTCAACACTTCAAAGTCGCCGAGCCGCGAACAGAGCCCGCCGACATGACGTGTGCTGCTCAAGATGGTTGATCGAATCAGGCTTTACTTTGCAAAAGTTCATCTTCAAAACTGTTCGGCTTGATTTCTTTTAAAATATGGCTGCCGACATAAAGAAACGAAACCACCGAAATCATGTCAGCGGCTGTCGGCGAGTTTGCTGTGTAGAACCCTTAATAATAAGGCTAGTGGCTCTGTGAGCGGTAGGTCTCGCGGCCGACGTGTTCCCTCCTCTGCAGGTCGCATTCCTCAACCGATTATGGTGAAATTTTGTAAACAGGTTCAATAATTATATAGTTTTTTTTAGAGTCCGTTTTTAGAATTTTCAAAATGGCGAAATATCGAGGTGTAAAATAACTCGACAAAAAATCTATTTAATTAGCAAATCTACTCACAAAATTCAAAAAAATCTGTTAATAAATGCGACCTGTAGACAAATATCAAAGTAGACAAAGATCCGGACAGAGATCCGGACATAAATCGGAATATTAAATCGGAATAATTTTGGGGGCTGAGCTACCCACGTCCGTAGGAGTGTACTCTATTCTGATTCCCTACACGTGGTCCCCGGGTAGTGCTAACCGGGTAGCAAACTCTGGTGGGAGGCTTCGGCCGTGGCTAGTTACCACCCACCGGACCAAGCCATGCCGTGAAATCACCTAGTCGTGTTTCGAGATGTAGTCCGGTGTAACCGTTCCGAAGACGGGTCTGAGCAGTAGCGCACTTGTAGCGCCTCACCACTCAACTGCCGTCTTTGTACTTCTTCACTCTAGTAAACTTCTAGGCTAGAGTGAATAAGTACCTTCTAGGTCGTCGTGCTCCATCTTAGACCACAACGTCGCTTAACATCAGGCGAGCTAGTGGTCAAACACCGACTTATTCTACATAAAAATACGAAAGCATTTTTGTCGAAGCTGAAGCAGAGACGCTTCGCTTGCTGACGCTCGCTCGGTCAACTATGGATACTGCTGGATACAGATAAAGTAAACCAAAACACTCATTAGGGAAAAATACCCCCTTTTAAAACCCAAGAACCGAACGTGATGATTGATTTATGGACCGTTTTCAGGCAATTACACCCAAAAATAAGATCTTCTTCTACGAATAAATCTTTCTTGCCCTATAAAAACCCGAACGAGCCGTATAGACAGCGCACTCCATCGGACGCCAGTAAAGGATGGGTTATGGCAACCCCGAGAGATACGGCGCATGCATTATTGCCAGATATTACGGAGTACATTAATAACACATTGAATCACTGAGTTTATTTCTGGACATATTATCTAACATACTCGTAACTTAGCATATCGGCACGTCTTTCCCCCAAAAGGACTGCATTATCGTCACGCCTTTCTACCGAGGGGGCTGGCAGAGGTGTAATACAACACCCACACTTCGCTGGACGATATTAAGTCGTAAATGCGACTGGGGGCGAGCCTGTCGCCATACACCGGGCTCCAGTCATGTAGCAGATGACGTACAATACTCACATACGAGTATGTTCACACAATGTACAAATTGGTGCGTCCCGTCGGCTGGGTTTGAACCCGCTCCCTCTGGCTTGTTAGGCGGGCCTTCTCCAACTAGGCTATCATAAGATTATATAAAATACAACTTATCACTTAACCTTCTATTGCAAATATTTTATGGGCAGATAAAACAAAAGCTAAAAATAACACACTCTAGGGTAAATTGTACTCATATCGCCTCCAATGAGGAAAAGAAAATAAAACAGATACTTAGTACGTTAAGAAGACACGTATTAGGTCAATATTTGGATTCTTTTCCTTATTGATCAAACGGAGAGATATTATTGAGAAATATCACTTTTATTGGAAAGCTTCTGTTTCCTTTGTCTAATGAATATTAAACAAGGATGTAATCTACAGTGTTTCCGCTGATGTGTTTTTTGTACTGAAAACGTATAATACAAGAGCTGCGAAAATCTTTTTTTTTATTGTTTTTTGTTTTGGACGAGGGATACGTTTGACCACTGACTCGTCTGATGGGAAGCGACGACGTGATCGAAGGTGTAACACGCTTGCCTAGGAGATACCTATTTACTTTACTCTTGAAAATCTGAAGATTGTACTCGCACTACACATCTCTACAGTTCACAAAATTAGTATTTAAACATAGATTACAGAAGGTAAAAAGTAAACTGGGTAAATTGTTTTTTGCCAAAACCGTGAAATGGATTTTACACATCTACTGTACATCCACTGTCAACATGACGAATTGCTTAAATTACACATTTAAAAAAAATTGTGTGAACATAAAATATGTGAGTATTGTGTGTCATCTGCTACATGACTGGAGCCCGGTGTACAGCAACAGCTTCGCCACTTATCACATTTGGGGATGAATATCGTCCGGCAAAGTGTGGGTGTTATTGTTACACCTCTGCCAGCCTCCTCGGGGAAAGTCGTGACGAATTGTGTATGTGTAAAAACATTTGCTTGTATTCATCATCAAACTGTAATGATTAGGTCAAATGCAACGCAGACAACGCAGACATAAAAAACCCAGCACTTAACTGACCATAGTGACTTCTGCATCTGCATTAACAATAATTCGGAAATGTTTCCGTTTAATAAGATGAAAAATGATTTAATCATCTTTAGTTTAAATTTTTTAGCATCCGATCGAAAACGTTTTCGAATAATTGTGAATATGGGTGTTGAGTTCTTGTTTTCTAATCGTAATAAGAATGAAATGGTCATCGAGTGTCATCCCTCTCGCGCAAACTTCTCGCACCATACGAAAGAGCATGACGACCGCTGATGACTGTTGCCACCACACTAATAAAATGAGAGGAGCTGGTCTGTTGAGACGAGCCTACAGATCTACCATAATCCACCCAACGAGTACTACAGAACACTGTTCCTAAAGCGAATTTATCAAAATAATGTAGAACCCATCTCGAACGAGGTCCAAACTGGGATATTGGTAGAAAGTTCTATGAAAAAAGTTCGTGAAAGTACAAAGTGGCGGCAGTTTGTTGCAACTTGATCTATATGCAGGTCGCTTCGCCTCTCCGGCTGGATGGGGGATACTACGGGTAACTTCACTAAGTGAGCGGCAGAGGGAATTACAATGAAATAAGTTAGTGGAAGAAACGTTAGAAGGTAGGTTTTCAGTAGGTGACTAAGTTTTTTCTTGCATTTCCTCTAGAATCCTAAAGTTAATCGACCGAGCGAGCGTCAGCGAGTTTAGTGTCGTTGCTTCAGCTTCGACAAAAATGCTTTCGTATGTTCGAATCCTGCCTGGATCTCTGTCCGGATCTTTGTCTTCTTGTACAGGTCGCATTTCTGAATCGATTCTCTTGAAACTTTGTGAGTAGGTTTGATAAATATATAGATTTTGGAGATTAGTTTTTGAAACAAAAAAGTTAAATCTCCGCCATTTCGAAAAATTACTAAATACTGCCTCAGCAAAAAAAAACTCTGAACAATTACCGAAACTGTTCACAAAATTTCACTTGACTCGGTTGAGAAATGTGACTTGTAGAGGAAGACAAACGTTGGCCGCGAGGTCTAGCTCACAGAGCCACTAGTTTATATACGAGTAAGAGATACATACTCGTACGTTGCGTAACAAGAGGCTACACACCAAAGTCGCGGACAGCGGCCGACATTATGTTATTTAAATAATGTCGCTTATAAAAAAAAAAACAAGCCACGCACATCATGTCATGTGTGCGGAGTCTTTAATAGTGGCAGGCAATAATAACGTGGAAGTGATAAAATATATTTCAACGCAAATTTTAATCAATGCCATTACTAATGCTTCAATCAAAACCTGCATTAAAATTACATCTAACCGTCGATTGATCCATCACCATCATACTGCAAGCTATAAATACTAACGGTCGTAGGGTCTGTGTAGTTTGACAGGATGGTTAAACTCTGATAAGAGCCGTCAAACGGCAAATTAAATGTCCCTCGCAAGTCGCCAGTAAAACGACAATGTGATCGGCCGGTTTAAGGCGCAGATAATGCTAATTCGGCTCTCGCTCTTTATTGGCCGTAATGTTGAGCGGCAGATCAGCGTACTTTGTCCGCTCCACGCGCAGCTCCCTTCATACCAAAGTTACGGTACATAGTAAACTAGTGTACACAATTTTGTACTGGATTTTTAACTGCAAGAGTTAAATCTACCTGCAATAATCCTAAAAATTTTGAAAGCTTTTGAAAGCGGGCATTCTTGGAATTTTATTTTGAAATGGAAATTAAAGTTCCTGAAACTCAAAGACCGTTTTCAATTAATCACAAGTTCACTTATGCAGAAACTCGTACGTATTGGTTTTAATGTTACTTTGTTTTTTACTATACATTGTTCGACACTTAATTCTAAACTTAGTTACTTCCTGTAAATAGGTACGTCTTATATATTACTAGTGTATTCCATTACATAATAGCAACGAGATCCAACAAAGTTGTGATATCACAGGCAGAGTTAAACTCGAGCCATTCAAGTAATTAACTACGAGTATAAATCTCGCCGCAATACGTGGATATTGGCAAAGTTTCCTCGCAGATTAGGCAATAGTTCGTACTCTCGGCGACGTTCACGGTCACACGCGAGGACTCAAATCTGCATAGTTATATCATACCCACTAGTTCCCTGAAAACTGTTGTAGTAGGACGTGAGTTACCAACTTTTGGGTCCGTTTCGGAACTTTTCTACCTTTGATATTTACCTATCAGATGTTACATTTCCTCCCTGTCAAGTTTTCTTTATGGTCCACTAAGGATGCCTGAACTACTTATTCTAAACGTACCTGATGTAATAAAAGCTGGGAAAATTCCGGCACGCGGAAAACGCTGAAGAATTCTAATCATGAGGCCGGCCGCTTAGCAACGCCCGAGTACATCAAAATGGCTGCCGTGCAAAGAGGCAGTTACGCTCAAAAGTAGCGGAGACTCTTCAATTCGGCCGTAACACTCCGCCGTCACAATAAACCGGGAATAGGCAGTAACCCGGCGGTTAAGCGCGACACGTCTTTATTCTACTATGTAAGCAAAAAAGCCCTTCGCAAGCCGAGCTCTGAACGTTACTATGTTATTTTAACGTCCCAGTTCGAATGACGCTTTAAAAGTTTGAATTTTAAGTAGGAAACAGCTTAAAGTATGCTGTTTAGTCTTGCATTCAAAATTTGCTTCGTGATTCTTGGCTAAATTAGAATACATTGTAGGTTTCATTGAGGTTTTTATCACTGTTGTGTATCGGTCTTGACATGTATTGTGTGCTATCAAACAGAACTTGTGTTCTAATAAAAAGTTATGATATATTTCTAGCTGCGATATTTTTAATAGTTTGCTTTTTGTTTAAAATATTCACATAAACACAAGAAATAATCGTCTCGTCATACTCAGGCATCGAACAAAATATGGCAAAACAATGCGAACTAATGAAGGAGCGCGGCTTTTTAACAAACTACCCTCTCATATAAAAAATGTCAACTCATTTCACGCATTCAAGAAAAAAATAGCTCGACATATTATTGAAGACAGATCCCTATCTTGAATAAGGAAATGCGTGAAATTAGTTTGGAATCTTAAGAATTATTAAATTTTTATTTTTATTTTATACTAATATAAATATGTTTATAAATACTTTAATGGATGCGACTACGAACGCTAAGCTATATTTAACTAAGGGCCGATTTTTCAATCCTTACTTTATCCGCCTAATAACTACCGAGCCAATAACTTTATTAATCTGTTTATTCGACTCATAAACGGTGTTCAGTTTTTCAATACAATTTTATATTGGGAATAATTAACTGACTATTTATTCAGTGTGTACAAAAGCTAACTTCAGACAGTTGAAACAAAACTATAAAATATCCACGCGTTAGAAAAGGACTTCGAATTTTCAATTTTCGCTTAAGTCACTGTCTTGTCAGTTTTAGTCTAAACGACACTGTACTATTAATCTGTGCAAAAGTCGTCGGCTGGTTTGGCTATGGTAGTATAGCTCATTTAATTTGTTCATGGTAGTTTTTTTTTTATTAAAATTAATTTAGTTTCTGTGTGTCGGAAATATCAATCTTTTTTTACAGTGACAACCCTTAAGACCATCATTTAGACAGTCTCAACAATTTATTCCATAGAATAAACTGCTATCTGGCCGTTCCACCGACAAATAAAGTTATACCTCAGATAGATGAGTTATTCGTCTAGTAAATGATACCTGACCATTGAAAAACAGAATAATTAGCTATCAGTTCAATAAACACTATTTGTTTGTTTATCTGACCATTGAAAAATCGGCCCTTAACCATGTTATCACATAAGCGACAAATTGTCTTTGTTGATAATAAAAAGTCTTTAAACCTAAACCTGAATTAACTCTATTAACAACATAATATAGTCACTTACCGAAACAGAATAGCAAGCTAAAAATAACATACTTAAAATAGTTTTCATTTATGTATTTCCTCTCTAGATAGCTTTTTTTTTTTTTTTAATTATTGGCAACTGGATACAAAGTCCTTCATGCCTAACTTAGTAATAATTTTTCCTTCAGTTACAGATGATGGGATGATGATGATGAGGTGATGATGAAGACGATGAATCCCTCCCCTTTCCCCATTCCAGTAAAGTTATGGATACTTTACTGAAACTTTAAGTGAAGTTTTGTAGAGAACACGAAAAATCGCGTTTCGCGATGTTTGTATCATTTGCCCACACTCGTGCACGTTGACGAACCGGTAAACGTTAATAATCCACCATTATTACACTTTAACACTCGAAGAATCACAAGTTTTAGAAAATAATACAAAAACACGACACCATCTTTTCGGTTCCCGCCAAAACTTCCTCTACATAGCTTTTTTTTTTTTTTTTTATTAATTTATTCATGACCATGGATACTCGTCCTTCAGTCGGATTCTTAGTAATATTTTTTCCTTCAGTAACAGATGATGGGATGATGATGATGAGGTGATGATGAAGACGATGAATCCCTCCCCTTTTCCCATTCCAGTAAAGTTATGGATACTTTACTGAAACTTTAAGTGAAGTTTTGTAGAGAACACGAAAAATCGCGTTTCGCGATGTTTGTATCATTTGCCCACACTCGTGCACGTTGACGAACCGGTAAACGTTAATAATCCACCATTATTACAATTTAACACTCGAAGAATCACAAGTTTTAGAAAATAATACAAAAACACGACACCATCTTTTCGGTTCCCGCCAAAAACTCTCCTCTACATAGCTTTTTGGAAATGTTGCTAGTAAAATAACTCAAAAAACGACTTTATTAGGTGTCGTAACTTTAACGAGTCATTTATAGTTATTATCTCCCATAAAGTTCATCTGTGGAGACGTTACAACTAGCGTATGTAATTATATCATCTGCCGTATGGCAGTCAGAAACCGTTAAGAGAGTCGTAAAGAGGGAGCGCGCTCCTCGCCTCGTGTGTCGATGAGGTGCCGGTTAATAGTCGGCGAGTTCGGCACCCGTCGGAAAACTGCAAAAGTTCATACGTTTTGAAATTATATTTCTATTTAGAAAAAAGCTCCTAAAACGATCTATGTATTGTAAGGAGTACAAGCATAGACAGCTCCGTGGTTTATGGTCATTTAGCAAAAAAACTACACTTTATACTTACGCTAATGTTTTATGCTTTTCTTTAATACGGTGCTGGGCGTTGTTACCTGTGACACAGGTTTTTTTAACTACTGCGGGTAGCATCGATACACTTTTTACTAATGTACCTTTGTTATAATTCCAAACAAATATCTTGTATTGTATTGGATTTGAAACTCTAAACTTTTAGATACCAGCTAAAATGTAGCCAGTTCAAACTTGATTCATATCCATTCAGCCGGTATGAAGTAGAATGTTACTACAAACACAAATACAATTTTATCAAACTTCTCCAATTGTAATATTAGTGTTTTTATCCACGATAAACCGGAAAACATTTTGTTCCCAAACTATTTTAGTTTATTTCCCAAAACGTATGCCACAAAAAACTTCCTAAATGTTCATCCCAACATTATATTCATAACCAAAACCGTTACATTTAAATTATTTAAAACTTTCTTCGTGTCTGCCAGTTTGGGTCTTGTTTGGTTTTGTTTAAATAGGTCCTATATAAATTCAGGCACTCAATTCCCAGTTTAATTCTAGTGTTAACTACTAACTATTATATTACCGAACTCGCTCGCGGAGAAAATGGGGCTCCGCGTACTGAATCTAAAGCAGTCATTTGGGTACGTGAAATATTAAATTTGTGGGTATAAAAATATAGTAGGCAATTTAGTTAGAATTACGACTATTTTTCCATTAAGTTTATTTATTTCAGCTGCAGTTAGAACTCTGCTGAAAGTTTTTTATGGTTTAATTGTTTGAGCTTGAAATGAGCCTTTAAGTTAATGTCTACACCAAACATTTACTTTCGTGTGATAAAGCTATAACTATTACAATAAAACGATTTAAATCGTGTTAAATAGCAGTCATAGGGCTTTCACTAGACAATAGTCTGTGGTCATAGTTATACTCCACTACTATTATATTACTCCATTTCAGAGTAAAAGTGCTTACTATCGTAGAACACACTTTCACTAAAACATATAGAAAAAAATCTACGAAACGCTACAACAGTGACCAGTGCTACGAAACGCTACGACAGTCACTGGTACTACGAAATGCTACGACCACAGCTACGTGTTTTATCCATCCTAAAAAAAATTCTTCATAAAGCTTGTCTAACTCAAAATTCTACCTAATGTTCGTGGAAAAACGTAAAACAACGTTTACCTTCTTATTTGTGCCTAGGTAAATATAACTGATAAATATGCGTAAATAGACAGCAGAGTACAGGTGGCCTACAATGACACCTTATTGCCATGATGGTTACGTTTTGTTTTCGACGCTGCGCGACCATGAACCTTATTGCGCGTCGATACGATTCGCTGTCAATGTAATGTAGTTGCTGAAACCGTAGCACTGTTCTCCGTAGTAACGCCAACATCATGCCGTAATTATGCAATGTCCTTATTAAAATATTGTTTTTAGGTAACATTTTACCAGAAACCTCATAATGAATGCCAAACATTCTCGACTGTTGACAAAACAAAGTAAGTATATAAACAATATTGTTTGTTATTTTTAATCATAATTTATTAGTGTAATATAGCCGCTAATTAGTAACTTAACATATAGTACTGGTCTTATATAATTAGAAAATTCATAACGGTTTGAAAACTTCTACCCGTTTCATGTAATTTATTTCAACTTATGATTTTGGAAAAGTTTTAGCGATTTGATAGTTATTTTGCACACGTTCTTGCAAATGTAACTGTTTGTAACTGAAAAAGTAAAAAAAAATTGGTCTAAAATATTACAACTAGTTCAATAAATGGAATGAACTCTCGCATCTACTTTTTTATCGAGGTTATGAACAGCTAGTTCGCTAAACAAATGAACTGTAGTTTGAAAATTCCTGGTTAGCTCAAACGAGTAGAGACGAGTACGTTTGCACTTGTTTAAGCCACGATGTTGCTCCAGTAAATGGGATTAGGGCTCTACAGACTGACTTGACTGCCTTCGGTGGCTCAGTTGGTAGTGAACCTGCCTTCTGAGCTTGGGGGCGTGGGTTCGATTCCCACCTAGGGCAAACATTTATGCGATGAAGATTTGTGTTTGTTCTATGTCTGGGTGTTAATATGTATTTAAGTATGTATTTAAAAATATCTAAGTATGTATATCAGTCTCTGGCAGCCATAGTACAAGCTTTGCTTAGTTTGGGGTCAGGCGACCGTATGTGGAAGTGTCCCGAATTTATTATTATTTTTATTATTATATTATTATTACAGTGCTGTGCCATATTGTTAATACGAAGCTGTTCACCTACATTTAAAAGTAAACAAAACAAAATATTACCAAAAAAGTTATATTTTCTACAAAACCCCGTAATGAACGGGAAACATCCCATGAAAGTTGATAAAACAAAGTAAAACACCACTGCGGCGGGCGGTAACTGTAACAAAAGTACGGTGCACGGCTCTACGGATGGCACCTTTAAACAACATTGGAATGTACCTACAGCAAATCTCTAGCAATTTTTTGAGTACTTCTTTGGTCGCTTAGTCGCTTTCAGCCTGAAAGCAAAAACTGCTCTGAAAAAAACAAATACAATATACGAAACGAAAAAAATCGAAAAAAAGAATAATAATTCTATGAAAGGATATAAATTCCGCTGATAAGCTGCGGAATCTGTATTTGGTTTATTAACAGATTTTTCTTTTAAATTTCTTTTATTCAAAATTGCAGCTGCAACCACTCTATCGCGTATATTTTTGAATGAACTTGACCGACCTTTATAAGAAGAGCAGTGCGACTGACATATAAAGCTTCATCAATTGTCAGCAATAAACCACTCTCGCATTGACTGCCTCGGTGGCTCAGTTGGGGGCGTGGGTTCGATTCCCACCTAGGGCAAACATTTATGTGATGAACATTTGTGTTTGTTCTATGTCTGGGTGTTAATATGTATTTAAGTATGTATTTAAAAATATCTAAGTATGTATATCAGTCCCTGGCAGCCATAGTACAAGCTTTGCTTAGTTTGGGGTCAGGCGACCGTGTGTGGAAGTGTCCCGAATTTATTTATTATTTATTTATTATTTACCATGATAGCTCTATACAAAACAGTTTTAACCGAATATCTCAGTCTAGCCCGACGTGCCATATAAAAAGACGGGCACTGTCACGCAGGTAACGACAGGAGCGGATATCTTAACGGGCAGTTATCGCGGGCGGCAGGCGGCATATTGCAGCCGGAAGCCAGCATGGGCGGCACGAAGGCCATGGAGACATGGAGGGATTTTGGGAATTAGTGCGCTTGCCACGTGTTTTGGCGAGATTTGATTCATTCAAGTTTCTGAGAGCTTTTATTAAAAAAAATACAATCTGATACCTAATTGAACTTTTAAGCCCACTTGCACTGAATATAAGTATCGCCTAACTCCTTGCTTAACAAGTTTAAAATACTCCTAGCTAGCTCCTACCTAAGCTTTCTTGCGCGAACGTTAAGCCTTTCCATAAGAGATTCTTAACTTTACGTGCCCGATACGCAAATATTTCGCTAGGAGTAGATATAACTAGTTAAGTAAGGTCTTAAGCAATTCTTATTTTTACTGAAAATCACCATTCGTTTGTGTAGTAATTTGAGCTGAACTGCAGAACATATTTATTTAAATTTGTTTTGGTAAAAACGGTCTCAAGAAAAAAGAACTGAAAAAAGTTTTAAGAAGCCAAAACACATCTAAAAAAATGTATACTCCGTAAGACAATAATTATAATATACCTATAGGTACATTCTACTTTCTTATAAGGATTCTAATCTAAAACTTTGCCACAATCTGCGTAGAAATTCTATCTGTGTTTGTGTGTTTTGAGGCACAAATAACAGAAACTACTTAGCAGTAACATGTACAACATGTTATTTCGGAACCTCATTTTCATTTATACTAACTACTGCACAACCGGCACTTCAAACACACCTACAATCGCAATAATCCAGAACGAGAACTACACTTTCAAATCTCAGAATACTCCCAACTTCATTATAAGCACGAAACTTGCACGAAGTTGCACGAACTTGCACGAATAAAGGAAAAATATCGCCGCTACAGTGCAGTTTTGAAAGGTGAAATAGTGAACTGAGCAGTTTCTTTGAACTTTTTGCGCGAAACTCTTAGCAAGGAATGATGTAGAGGATCGGGTGACGTAATACGCTTGCATTCGCTGTATTGTTGCCTAGTTGTTGTAGTTTGAACTTTGAGCAAGGCCTATAAGTATTTACAAAGGGCTCAGTTGTCGTTGTCACTTTTCATACTAATATTCTAATTATCACAAATCATTGCTCATGGTCGCCACTCGAATTTTTTTCTACCCCCGTGGCCTACTGTTCTACGAGCGATGTTCGCTGCCCACTGCGATTTCAGTTTGGCAATTCTTCGGGCTATGCCGGCTACTTTGATTCGCCTGCGGATTTTGATGCCGCTGGATGCAAGCAGCGCAAGACTGGTCCTTGTAAAGATGACTTTCTCCAGCAGTGTCCAGTTTTGTACATCTATCAGGCTGGCATGATGATGAAGATGATTGTTTATTGACTAGATAACTATATTCAACTAGCATTTCTTTTGTCTGTAATTGGTCTGAATAAAACTAATTGGATTTAGAATATGAGTAGAAGTTAGATTGAAGTTCACTGTCCAAGTTCTTTTAAGGAGCTTTGTTTTTTACTTTGACACTGGACCTGGCCATTAAACTAGAAACTTCCAGGATGGCTTCGGAGCTTTCAAAATACTACAAACAATTTGAGATCGCAATTAATGTTGCTTGGTAGTGACGTATCTCAATCAACCTCATCTCAATTAGTATGTACAATAAGAACCAAAATAATGAGGTAAATATTTTCAAAACAAACAACCCTCAAGATAAAACCACATCCTTTTTAAAGTGACATCCATTTGTAACACTTCTCAGGTTTATTAAGAGTTGGCGCGCGGTACGCAGAGCTTCACAAAGCACAGAGGCGGTCTACTCGCTCTGCCCATTCGTGTATAACAATCCGTTTTGTTGTCACGTCGCGTCTTTTTGCACGTTACGTTGTGGAGCCTCGTGTGACGTGTGAATTTAAAATGTTTGAGAGGTTTATTTCCTTTGACGTAAATTTATCTTTGAGTGTAGGAATTGTTCTGATAAAAACGTATGCGATTATCTGGCCAAATAAATAAGATGTTTCTAGCCAAAAGTTGAAAAGATAATTTGAGTCTGTTAGTTGATGTACCTAACTTTATGGTAGATATGTGCAGCATAACATAGTTATTATATTACAATGACAATGACTGAATGAAATTGACAATGTAAAATTGTAGTCCTGATTATATTTTGTTCTACTATAAGGTGGAAATAAAAACAAACCAGCACAATTAATTTCTTGCTTCCATTTATGTCAGAAATATTTGCTGAAAACACGCGAAACGGTAACGAAGCCATATAGCCGGTGTAAATTGTAAATTCTGGCGTTAAAATTAAAATCTCAATTACAGAGGCCTGTAAATGTGAACGGCGAGGAAGCGTGATTGGCGTCACTAAATCACGTCACTGACGTGAATATTGGATCTCGCAGCCGCTTGTAAAACTTTATAGCTCTATGATTATTACTACATACCGGAAATGAAAACATTTACGACTTTATTTCCAGTGGTTAAGGTTCAAGTTTGTGTTTTTTTATGAAGATGCTAGATGATTTTAATGCTGTTGAAGTATGTGTGCATACAAACCTTTTGTGAATTTTTAAGGACATAATAAGCATTGTGGGCGTTATAATGCATCACGTTACAATGTAATGATGCAGTTTTCTGGTATTTTATGTAAAAGCCACGCGTTTTTGTTCGCAATAAGGAAACTTTATTAGTTGACGTTCGTATAACATGACTAGCTCAGTTTTTGCGGCAGAACTTACTATTTAACAGGCAACGCGTATCTTAAAGTAGTTCGTACTGAGCTGAGTTGAGTTGGGATGGTCAATGAGATCAATTTGTCCTAGTCTTCGTAATCGGTACTTTTCTCAAATTTTGTTTGTTTCTGTATGGTAAAAACGATAGTATTACACTAGTTACTTGTCAAAAAAATTGAAAAGTATGAAAATAATTATCATACCTACTTCCAAAACTTCAAGAGAATCGGTTGAGAAATGAGACCTGTAGAGGAAGACAGCCAAACAGGCGTACAGGCAGACACTGGACATACAAATGTTTATTACTCAGTGAAGCCGGAACGGCTGAACGGATCTGGATGAAATTTGGTACAAGGATAGATTTTAGTCTGAATTAGCACATTTGCTACTTTTTAAACGGGGGTAGAACCGCGGGGAGCAGCTAGTAGTATCTATGGTAGCAACAAACATGAACACTTGGCACTATTTTTAGACTAATTTAAAATTCTTCCTATTTTTATCCGACTGCGCAAGAAGAAGGGTTATGTATGTAAATATTTATGAGGTTTTTTTGGCCCACCCTACAGCCTAAACAGCTTGATGTATTTCGACATGTGAGGTGTCATTTGAATCGTCTTTATAGTGGAAGTGACATAGAGTACAGCATTTAGCAGCTAGATTTTTTGTTTTTCTTTTAAAAATGTTACTTGTTATCATTCTACCTCCATTGTTGTGTATCTATAGTGACATTTAAATATGGTTTTAATATTTTGTCTTCGAATTCATTTTAAGAAAAATCTTGCTCTTCGCTATTAGCCGTTAATCAAGCTAAAGAATATGGAGAGAGTAAACGCATATCGTAGTTCGCGGCGAGGGCGGCCCTAATGGAGGGAATTACTCACGCCCTGATTGGCCTAAATTGATTGGACCCGATGAGACTACCGCGGTTCAGCCGATTGTGTGGCCGGACCTTTATGGCCGGCCATTTTGTAATGTGAAACAAACCTAATATGGCCAGGGTTTGTTCAGTGAAGTCAATAAAACTCATAGAAGACGACCGCTTCATTTAAGAGTGTTTATAATTTATTTTGTTGACTTTACATTTTATTATTTTTGAGAGTTTTGATAGTTTCCTTGACAAAGTGAATTTGGTTGTTTGAACCATTTGAGTTGAAATTTGTTAAATAATGCTATTAAATTAAATCTACTCGTAACCATGTATGGGTTAAATACTGAGGTCTAAGTGCACTGAAACTTGACAAGGTTATTACATTTTAACCTTTTATTTTTTAAAGCAATTCAATTAGTTATACGACGTCAACAACTGAAGGAAAATTCAAATTCCATGTCAAAACCACATTAATGAAAAGAGGATTTAATAAAGTTAACAATTATTTAGAAGAAAAAGATGTCTGGAGCCGTCCACTTCCGCCAAGTAGCCACTAGTACAATAGATATTACCTTGTTGTAAGTAAAAATTTGTGCGACAGATTTTTTTTTTAATAAACTTCTCAGTTTCTTGCATGTTCTTCTGAGTAGAGGCTCTTTTTCCGAACAAACGGGTCGAGTCTATTATAAAACTTTGGCGTTCATAAGTGTATCTTTAGTACCCAAATTGAATAAAAACATTTTGACTTTTAACTTTAACAATGGATGGTTAAGTAAATAACCGTCATGTTTAATTTTGGTGAACATACATTTTAGACTTCTAAATATTCATTAAATAAATAAATATCTGGGACACTTGCACACACAGTCGTCTGACCCCAAACTAAGCAAAGCTTAAAGCTTGCATTACATTAAAAAACATATTCACTTCTCTTACCCAAAAAGTCCGTCATTATAGCGTACGCGAGTGAAGATAAAATAGCACATTTCGCTATAGGGGAAAAAGTTTTTTCTCTCAAAATGACACTTAAAGCGGCAACCTCTTCGCTAGATGCGCATATTGCGTTGCGACTACAGAAGAAATGAGAACTACATTGGTGCGAAATCTTTAGTTTTTTTTTCTAATTACTAACTGAATTGATGACGGTAACTTACTTTTAATAAGTAATAATAATAATAAATTTGGGACACTTCCACACACGGTCGCCTGACCCCAAACTAAGCAAAGCTTGTACTATGGCTGCCAGAGACTGATATACATACTTAGATATTTTTAATACTTAAATACATATTAACACCCAGACATAGAACAAGTGATTGTGTTATTTTATTTTCTCATAATCGATGTGAAAAGTAGAGTGTAATGCAAGGGGCTAAAAACCCATTATAACTCGGTTTCTATATACTTCCTCGCCAAAGCTCGGAAGTAAAACTACCTCGTATAATTATAATGGGTCATTTTAGCCCCTCGTATGACAGTCTACTATTTCGAAACATGCATTTTGTATATTTTGTGCACCTTGCAATAGAAATACACTTGTTGACGAAACAGATAAATTTGACTTACACGTGCCAGTCGTATTATTGGAAAGTTGTAGTTGCCCTTCATCCGCCTCCATCAACAGAATATCAGCTCGACCGTATGATAATCAACAATACTACGAACATCCGCAGGATCTCAGCTCAGTGAGCACGAAGCGGACTAAGCAACGCTAATCTAACTATGATACACCAAAAGTCCACAATATACTAGCTGCGCCACGCGGTGTTACCCACGGTAAAAAAGTAACCTATGTCTTTTTTTGTACCCTCGACAACGAGTATGCAAAGCTTCGTGGTGAGCGGTTGAGTAGTTCGTGAATATTTAAAAAAATCAAACAAACGAACAAACTCAATTTCGCATTTATAATGTTAAACAGTAAGGATAAGGATAAGCACGCCTCTTTCCCATAGGAGTAGGCTGAAACCATTTTTCTCCGCTTTGATCCTGGCACACATCCTTCGGTTCTTCTACTTCCAAATAAACTTACGTACTTATAAATAAGCTAGTTTATATTCTAGAAAAACAAGATATTTGATTACTACTCGCATCTCTAAGAAGGCGAATCCCAAGTAACATTTCATCCGCTGTACTAATGACCTTCATCACATAGAGCCTCAGTCTAGACTAAGGCGCCGAGCCTGGATGAACAATAGTGTTCGTTACGCTAACGCTCGCATTAGCTATAACGGACTAACGGCGTTACGGCAACGGACTCCGTAAACATTACGACGCTAGATCCAATGTCTGTAACAAGGTGACTCCGAACTCATTAAACAACCTAACTTCAGTGGAATTAAGTTTCTCGTTCCACAATTAGTAAGAAATGGGACACGTGAGGATAAACTGCTAAAATTTAATGTTTTGTTTATGAATTTAGACGGTTTATAGGCCGTGTAGGATTGTGTGCTGCGTAATAACTCGACTCGCTCTATAGACACATTCAATTTAAAATATATGTATTAATAGTAACCGTATTAAAATGCTGTACGTGCATAAAACTTTGCCACGCTACGTTTGTCCATGAATTTTATTAGACGAAAAATAATGTTCGCATTAATATTTTCTTCATTGCATTAGAATAAATATTAAAATTAATATTCAAAATGTGTTTAAAGCTGCTTAGTTAGCTATAGAAAGGCCCTACTGTACAATATTGACTTAACCACCGACACACAGTGGTCAAACGCACGGTTAAGCAGTTAACCGCCGACCGCCGGTTAAACATGTCGGCTCATCGGATTTACTGCCGGTAACTGATTAATAATAGCCCATAGTAAGAATAGATAGCGGTTTTGTGTAATCATCGTTTAGTATTCTGACCTACTGTTTATTCGTGGCTCCAAATTGTTTGGGCTCAGTGATACAAGTACAAATATGTACCTCGTGATTTACTTCAGTAACTGAAGAGGCCATATTTAGCAGAATTTGTATTATTTGTGAGCAAACAGTGAGCTAGCACGATAATATTGTATTAACATATTCTGTTAACTATAACAAGAAAATAAATTTCAAAAATTGAAAATCCTTTTTTTAAAGGTAAAGTTCCTTTATTATATAATATTAATTCGTTACCTACATCAAAAATCACCAAATAGGATTATTAATTTAATAATTCCGAGATATTTTTTTACTCACGGTCATCTGACCTAAAACTAAGCAAAGCTTGTACTGCCAGACACTGAATACATTTACTCGTAATTTATAATTTATATTACTTCTATTTTAAATACATAAAACAAACACAAATGCTCATCAAATAAATCTTTGTCTTAGTTAGGAACCGATCCCACACCCCAAGCGCAGAAGGCAGATTTACTGCCAACTGCGCCTCCGAGGCAGTCATAACCCAAGTCCAATATTCACTCCCCGCTTCCATCTCACTAATCTAAGAAGTACCGCGAAAGCAATAAAAACTAATCTCGATGTTTTAATCTAGTTTAATCCATTTCGAGTCGTTTCCCCATCACCGCGCTCGAACGGAAATCCGCTGGAAATTAATCAAGTCCCGCATTAATAAAGCAAATTGGAAAAATAAACGCAAACAGCGGGTTTATTGGAAACTTAATATCCTGGTCGTTCCGCGCCCGAGCCGGCGCGCGGCGCGAGCGGCCGACGTTATGCAACGCACTGGGGCCGCTGCGGAGCCATTCCTCATAATATTTGATTCAATAAGATTGTACATTACGAAGCCGACGTAGCATGATACGATAATCAAGAACGCGTTCAAATAAATCTTTCTGGCTGTATAAATGGATGAGCTGCGATCCAAAAAGTTTTAATCCAAAACAGGATTTTAAAAAAGCTTTTGAAACGATTTTGTTACTGATAGAGAGATCTGAAACATGAAATGAGATATTGTGCATCTCTCATTTCACTAGCAGATCTGCTCGATGGCAACATAATATTGCATTGTCACTGAACTTACAAAAGTCGGTATGCCTCAGCTCAATCGGATACCAGAGAGTGATAACGTATCAGGATCTAATCCGAGACGTTTTGAAAAAAGGCCAGGTCAGGAGTACCCGTAACCGACGAGCATGTATGAAGAGACTCATGAAAGTAGAAGAAGCGAAAGATGAGTGCCAGGATCGTAGCAAGTGGGAGAGAAGTGGTCTCTACCTACCCCTACGGAAAAAAGCGTGACTACACAATATTTATGTATGATTGAAAAATGGTTTGGTAATTTTAAAACGGAACACTTACTTGCTTACATAATTTCTTGCTACTTTACATATTGTATGTAAAGTAGCAATAAATAATGTACCCATATACTCATCTGTATTAAGTTCTTGTAGACCGTTAATGTCTTGTAGATAGTGTAGCGTATACCTGTTAAGTTTCCACAACAGTAACTATAATGTAACAAGTAACAACTTGCATAAGACATCTTCGCGCTGAGATGAAAGTTTCATCAAGAAGGTTGGCTATTCATAACCCACGCCAAAGCACGTCTGTTAACTCCGACACGATCAGAATAACTTTACCTTTACACTGGCAACTAATTATTCTAGCGAAGTTTACTTACTTTTAACCATTTCGCCTAATTGCCTTCATAAAATCACATTGAGGTCACTGGTTTAGGAACGTTAATCATTCGAAGTTCTCGCCGGCATGTGAAGTTAGACTTTAATAGCCTTCCTAATAAACACTAGTACTCCAGTGCTTAACATGTCGATTATTTAATTAACCAACTATTGGTGATTAATTACTTACCAAGACCAAAGTGCATCGAAACTTGACAAGGTGATTACATTTTTGGCCGTCTGTTGTTGGCAGCTATTCAATAAGCTAAATGTCAACAATGGATGATTAAACAAATAATCGCCACGTGTAAGTTTCGATGAACTTTGGCTTTATTGAATAATTGTCAAAACATCTGGTTAAAAAATTTAACGCCTTGTCTAATTTCGGTGAAGTTGTCCAAATGATATCACTTAATTTAACGAGTGTATTAATAGTCTGTTAGTGAAAACAAGAAACTTATTTATAAATATTCATTATGGAACTTGACTTACTCGTATATTAACTTGTAATTAAAAATTGTATGTTAGCAGGCAAATTTAAATTATCGAAAGCTTTAAATTTGAGCTAAAGAAATCAAATTAACTTAACTAATAATTGGTTGGTGTGTCTGTAAATTCAAATATGAGCTAAAACCTACCTTTCGAAACAGCAGGT
This sequence comes from Peribatodes rhomboidaria, assembly GCA_911728515.1. Taxonomy (NCBI): domain Eukaryota; kingdom Metazoa; phylum Arthropoda; class Insecta; order Lepidoptera; family Geometridae; genus Peribatodes; species Peribatodes rhomboidaria. Next base: position 18,326,905 of record OU452169.1, read on the forward strand.
TTATAATATCGCGTCTCTGCGTTCTAGCACTCACAGACAGCGAATACTTTAAACTTTGCCGAGAACTTGGTCCGCTCGGGCACTACGCTGTATAACACGAGGACGAAGTCAACATTCTATCGGTATCAGCTATGCTTTTCACATTATTCTATTTTTACTAGCATAGACTAGAAACATTAATCTTTGTTCAAAACAAATCCCTAACAACATAATAAATAAGAAAGTGAGTTTGTTTGTTACGTTTTCCACGTCTTACCTACTCAACCGATCAACATGACTGCAAGTTGTCTAGGGTATAGAGAAGGACAAAGAGTACATTGTAACCGCGGGTAACACCGCGAGGCGTATCTAGTACTTACAAACGATTAAGCTGACTGCTAGACTCTATTCATTACGGCAAACTTGTGCTATTAGAGTATATTCGTACGCTCTCAGGCCTTGATAACTTCTTGATGAAGGATTCGAAATGGCAATGAATACATGCAGCTTGTTATCGCATTGAGAGAAGCAAACGGTTTAACGATGAAACCCAAAATCCCTGTTCTCACCATTGAAATGCTTCCGTGTCAAGAGCCATTGAAATCGCACTCTTGGCCATATTCGTTCACCAAGTACATTCGTGCGCAGCGTTGTTAAGACCGCAATGGTCTGTTATTTGTTCTCGTATTACGAGTACAAGTACCAAGTTTATTGTTGGTAATGAATCGCTACGTGTACGTCCCACGCATGGCACGGCGGCCGTGTGTTATGGGAAATAGAGCAGTAACACACGGCAAGTTTTTGCAGCGATTCAGTCGCGATGCAGTAGTAGTAGGACACCGTCACTGACAGTACTTACTGCAGCAGAGCTACAGTTATACTATCGTGATACAAATACAATCCTGCATCGATGTCAACACGATACAACATCTAATCCGCATAATATTGATACATTCGCGCGTTTTATGAATTCGTGTTTTGTGAAGCAGACGTGCGTCCCAGAAGCGTGCGTTTGTTACAAAAAGTCGAGCCTTGTGTAACCGCGTAACAGCGATGGTAACACAAGGCAGCCGTGTGTTACCATCGGCATTACCCGTGATTTTATGGCATCCTCGATGGCTTTACGGCCTGTTCCGTAAGACGGACGTATCTGTTACACGTGATGTACGGTGGTATCGAGTTATTTGAGTGCTTCATTTGGAGCGGTATCGCCCTTATGTGGATATATTATTATGGGGCATAGACGTGGTTTATGTAATGCGTAGCATCTTTATTAGGTTTGTGGATTCTAAATATAAACTGAAAAAAAATCAACAACGAATGCGTAGGTGTTCGACCTACATTTGATGTGAACATATTCGGATACCAGCTGTTATGCATTCGCTTAGAATTGTACTACGAGTATAAACTCACTGCAGCTTGGTTTATTTACCCCGTTAATTGAAAATTTAGAAATAGAACATCGAAACCGGGCTTTTCTCAATTTTGAGGCAGAACGAGTGTCCACACCAAACTCGCACACAGCCAGCGACATTTTGTTATTTTTATGACGCTATGATGATGATGACTGCGGCGTTATTTCAAAATAAATAAAGTCGCAAACATCATATCATGTGCAGAATTCCTTAAATACAAACTCGATTTGAACTTATTGATATGTGCAAAGCCATCTTAGATAAATAGCCATCTCCACCGATCGATAGATACAGACATTATTCTATATCAAGTCGCGCCTGTTCCAATCCGGTGAGTTGTGCTCTATTTGCACGGATTAGTTTTCTGTTGCCGCGCGGCGTTGTTCCGTGCTTTTTGTCCTATTTCGTGCCTTTTCGTGCATTTTGACGCGCCATTGTCCGGTGCGGATTAAGCGCCGGCCCCGACACGGACATTTGCTTTGTCGACGGAATCCGGAGCCGAGCGAACGCTTTGTCGGAAAACATTCGCAGAATTAGGCGCAGCGCACAACGACATGCAACACGGATTTAGCTACGAAATGTATTAGGTAAAGTGGCTGATTGAGCAGAAGTTTTCATTCTTTAAAGTATTTTTGAAGCAAAGCATCATGTTTACATTTACCACGAAGTATAATTAATTTAAAAAATACCTAGAGTGTATTCTAAAAATAATATTTGATTTTATTCACGGAATACACTCAGTTCGCCATAAACGGAAACCGTCAATATGACAATTTGTCAGAAACGTAAAAAGTCGAAAACGCGGTAAGCCAAACTGGCACATCGTCAAACATGCTGCTAAAATTATTTTACAATTTAAGTTCTTTGTTGTCCATGAACGAGCAAATAAATAGTTAAATTAAATCAGCATTTAGCCATAAATATAATATTATCAGCAAACGATGAAAATAACAATGAAAATACGTAAATAAACAACGATTCCATAGTCAGCCACATCGTCTGCTTTACATGTGAGCTGTCGTCAAACCGTTAATCTGCCATTTATAAAAACAAAACTGCGCTAGTTCGTGAAAGCATCGACATTATCACACTGACGCTGAAATAAAACATCATAATTTATTTTCGACTCTATTCAGCATCGAATAAAGTTTTGTTTGACAATAAACTGTTTTCGTTTATTCGTTTCATTTATAGTTGGGCTGCGCGGAGTATTGTGTTGGTTAAAAGCTCTCGTTGCGAGGAATCCGTGTAAGGTTAAGCACTAGACTAGTCGTGTGGACTAGGATCGGAGCGCTGCGACAAACGAGAGAGGTCCAACTTGGCTCACTCGGCTAAGTTGAATAGTTTCCGAGTGCACGACTTGTTCGTAAATATTTGGACTCGAAGCTTCGCTGAAGCTCCCAACTAATTTTAGTTAATTCATTTAAAGCTTAGTTATTTTAGTTCTAGAGCTTCGGGTAAACGTGCGGATGGAATCGGTTTGAGCTTCATAGTTTCCCAGTTTGTTTAGTCATATGTTGAAGAGATGGGTAAATCTTTATGCAGTATTCAAACTTCAACATTGCAAACATATACAAGGTGATGTTATTGGGTGTAGTAATACTTAACGGTGTGGTTCTACATGTCAAAGTAAACAGCTTTCAGAACATTCGAAAAAAAAAACGAGTCTCCATTCAAAATTGATACTTATTTTGTATGGAGACTTGTTTTTTTTTTCGAATTTTGTAAACGAATGTTCTGAAAGCTGTTCACTTTGACATGTAGAACCACACCGTTAAGTATTACTACACCCAATAACAGCACCTTGTATATGTTTACCGCAACAGTTACACAGTTATGTTACACAGTATGTTACACAGGTGTAACAGCACCTTGTAGACAATTTTTTCTCGAATAAAAGTTGTTTACCTTGACAGGTAGAACAACATCCTTAAGTATTACTACACCCAAAACCAGCACCTTGTAGAAGTGTTTAAATTTTATAAATAGCTCAAAATAATGGCAGTCAAAAAGCTTTTGTAAGTTGACAACAACGTAAGTAACAACAATCTGAAGTAGACTGAGAAGCCTAAAAGAGATTACAAACTTAGTTTTCAAAGTAAGACAACAAGAAAAGTGGGAAATTCTGTGATTTTCCTAACTTTACTGTAAGCCGCTCTACAACCGTGAGGTTTTCATGGACGGTTTAGTTAGGTACCTACTTTTATTACAATAATAACGATGTTTTTTCCACATATATAAAAAGTTGCCATAGATATAACTTAACGCACTTAAATAAGTTGCAGTGAATAAAATATGAAATTTCCTTATAATGTATTTAAATTTATTAAAATAGGGCTGATTTTACAAAATTTCAAGGAGGATGGGCCGACGACTTTAGCGTCATCGTGGATCAAACGTGGACGAGTTTGGCACAGGAGAGGGAACAATGGCGCAAGGCGTAGGAGATCATATTTACCCAGCAGAAGGTCGATACAGGCTGATAATAATGATGATGATGAATTTCTTTTTAACTTGATTACTGTACTACCTGTCAAACTGGAGAGCTATCTCCGTCTATTAGCTTGATCGATGTCGATTGTGACCGTGTCTTCGCGGTCAACCCCGGGCTGGAACCCGCACCAGGGCGGGCGGCGGCGGGCGCGACACCACGCGTCCGCCGCGCATGATTCAGGGCGGCGCCACATCCGACGCGGATTTATGCCCCTCGCTAAACTCGCTTGCAAACACCGCCACGTACGCTGTATTTTTATATGTTAATTGATGGCCTTGTTTAAATGCAAATCATTAGGGTGCGGTTGTTTAGGGAATTAGCTCATTTATTCGTATGGGACGATTACAACTGTTGCTATTGTTACGACCCCATTAAGGTAAGTTCACAAGCCGACAACTTCGAGATTTAGTACGAAACTTGATATTTATGTTGTGGCTTTCTATAGTAGGTTTTGGTTCTAATATTTTTTATGTTATGGTAAACAAGGACGAAAAACGATATCAGAATTTATTAAAATCTCAAATATCCAATCTCCAAAACACCGAATCATTGGAACGCGATGCGAAATGAGTATTTTTTCGCTTTGTCGCGTTGTAACAGCAAATGAGGTATCAGGAATCAGTAATCTCCGCCTGCTCGCGATCGCGAGGCCGATGCGACGCGAGAGGCCCGCAAGCACCGCGTCCGTTACCGCGCCGCCGAGCACAGCATTAAACATATCCGGCCGCGAGAGGCGATGGTTATTGGACGATTTGTTTACGTCGTATTTTGAGATGGAGCCGGTCTGTTACGTATTGCGAGGCGGAGTGCTCGAAATCGAAGTATCATCTACTGGATCACTCGAGTAACTAACTCGCATGCCGGAAATTTTGACGTAGGCAAATAAAATAAAGGATCTATTCGTTACGATTTTCAGGTTAAGAAAACTTTTTAACGCATCAATCAATGAAAACTTATGATGTTAAGCAATTATTTGGTCTAGGACGCCAACGGCGCGCGTAGAAAGAACAAAGAATGCAGTGTGTTGCCACTAATGTTTGCATTAATATTAATAATGTTCCGTAAAATATTACTGGTATTTCCCACACGCGTCTCATTTTAGGTGAAATCAGTTCAACCCGCTCGTACGTATCCGCCGAACATGCGCACTCAGTCCACGGAGCGCTACCTGCACTTGACACTATAAACTCGCTTTGATCACTAATCCGTGATTTTGGGCTACATTGGAATTTGACGGTCCTATTTAATTAATTCTGATTGGTCAAATATACGGTTGAATTTTATTTAAAGTCCGCGTAAAAATTGTATGAAAAATATTGATATAATATAAACGATGATACCTAGTTGGAAAAGGCCCGCCTTTTAAGCCAGAGGGAGCGGGTTCAAACCCAGCTGACTACACGCACCAATTTCTTCATTGTGTGAACATTTATTTGCGTATAGTATGTCATCTGCTACATGACTCTGGCCCGGTGTATGGCAACACATTCGCCTCCAGTCATATTTGGTACTGAATATCGGCCGGCGAAGTGTGGGTGTTGTATTAAACCTCTGACAGCCCCCTAGGGGGAAAGGCGTGACGATATGTTATGATATGTAAAATATCGATCCAAGGTACGACTAGGTAGACAAGCTAGCTAGCTAAGTGCGTGTATTTTCATGGCCTTCCACTAAATAGGTAAAGGAAGTACAATTTTACTTGGAAGATCTAAAATGATGAGTAAAATTAATTATCTCGTTAGGTATCTCATTTTAACTAAATACCGCTGCTTCATATAACCGTGAATATTATACATCCTAGTCGTTTGTAGTGAGGAGTTACCAAAGTACATTTATTAATAAAAATTAAATCTTAAAAAGCAATCAAAAAAGCTTTACAAAATACTCATAACGTACAGAAATATACAAAAAAAAAGCAGATCAATCATTCCGTTTGTCGCAATTCCTACTTAAAACAACTGCCATTCCGTCCCATTGTGCGAACGAATAATGTATCAAAGGACGTCAAATAAATAATTTTAGACCTACAGTACGACCAACTTATTTCTAGAGTTGAAAGAGGAGGCACTATCGCATTTTCTGAGCAGAGTCGACAATTATCCGTAGGCAATTTTCAGTTCTATAGTTTGGCCAGCTCATGAAAAAGTTGGGCTGTTATGTTTTGCTATTCTGCGCTGCGCGAAAGGGTCGCTGTGACGGTGTGGCGCGTTTTTTCTACAAACACGTGATAGAAGGAATTATTTATTTTTATGTGAACACAATACGCAGCACAGCTGGGGCGCGATGTTTAATTCCACTTTCATCAGATTTATCTTTGGAACTTGATTTATGTGTATGTTGTACACACGCACAGATATACAATAAACCATATATGTACGTGTACAACTACATGACTGTCTAGTTAAGGACTAGAGCATACAAATAGAGCGGGTCACATCTGTCATTGTTACAAATATTTACCTAAATTATTTGTTGGTATGTTTTTTGTGTAAAACGATGCATTATTACATAACATCATAGTCGGCGTATAATGTGGCGTTCACATAATGTCACAATCTCTCAAAATGACACAGATATACTTAAAGCAAAAAAGATGGGACAAATGAAAATAAACTATAAATTATGATAATTAATACTTTGTTAATAACTAATATCCATAAAACTTCTTAGATAAGTATGTAAAGCGGAATAAACTTAATCGCGTTTTCATTCTATTACAAAATTCATCCATTGAATGTGTACTATGCCTTGAATGTGTGTTACCATTACCAAATTACGTATTTAAGTTTAAAATTGAAGACTACTATTTATTTAAACGTGCTAAATTATTTTATTGGTGAAAGTCGCATAAACGGATTTCATGATTGAGCTAAAAATTATATAAAAGCTTTATATTAGCTCTGCTTATGTAATCCATTTGAGGCCCGAATATACAAAACAATCAATTTGGGCGGGCGGGCGGCAGCCGCAACATGGAAGACGATAAGGCTCAGTTGAACGCGTAGAATTACTCTATTTCGCAAAGCGTTATTACGAATTGCTTTGGTAATGTGGCAACCCTGGGACCGAAACCTCTCGTGTTTGCTCACACACATTGCCAGAAGAATAATAAATAATACAAGCGTGTAGAAGCCGCAACAAAACACACAACCCACGCGTGCTAAGTAAATGGATGCGAGCTCTGTTGTACAGAGGCCGATTGAAGCACTTTTTTGAAACGAAAACGTTTAAGGCGAAAAAAGTTAAGTACCTTGTTTTGTTGATGATTTTATTTCAACGTTCAGTTACAAATATACGTCAGATGCTCAAAAAATATTCCTTATATTTATACATGCGTACTTTCTTTGAAAGCCCTTTTAGGTTTATGCATTAGTCTAGTTCGCAATATTCTGTATTTGAATAATTAATAATCTAATTAATCTGTGAATGCAGATTGAACGCCCTCAAAGTAACTTCCCACTGTAATCTCCGTCGCCCTCAGCACTCATTACAACACGGGGAGGAAACTAAACTCCATGCATCTGTAACTCAGAGATAAAACTTATCAGCGGCCTTTCAAAGCGGCGTTCGTACATTTAAATGAAAATAACCTAGACGTGAGCCGCCATATCTCAACGTGGAATCCGTGGAAACTCACCTTAAGTGAGTAGTCGCAAGGGAAGCCTCTGCGATGAGATGACGTCATGTTTAAATTTGCAATTCAACGAGTGTACCTCCGCCCTAACTACGAGTGTGACACCGCCGCCGCACAGTTTGTGTATTAATGCGGACAGTTTGTAAGGTTGCGCCTTGCGCCACTCCGGGATCGGTCCCTTGCGCTTGATGGATTACTTCGGTCACAGTTCTCAGGTAGCTACTACCTTTCCTCGTAGAAAAAAATAAAGGTAACATTGCGAAGGACGATACGAAGCTCATTCTCTCTGACTAAAGCTAAATTCAAAGATTTCTTTAGAGATATGAAAAATGTTACATCGATAAGACTTCGATGTGAGTCATAAACTGTGAAAGTGAGGTACTGTTTTACGCAACTTGCAAAACAAAATTCGTAAGTACTTATGATGAGAAGAAATGCGGTATCCGACTGAAAGCTTAGGTATTATGAAAGAGCGATGCCCGAGCTCTGAGCTAAGATTATCCTTCAAATGGAGGAACATACCTACTTTATTATGAGATCGACACCGAACATCGGCGATACTGTTTCGGAGATCGAAACCAGCAAACGTTGCTGAGTCAGAGTTCCTAAATAAAGAAAATAATACTGCTTTTGCAAGATCGGTGATGTAGGAAAAATGAGGGCTTACATAATTAAACAACATCTCTTTTGCTGGCTGAATAAATTTAGATTGAACTAGCTTCCTTCATACCAAATTTCATCAAAATCTGTCCAGTCGTTTGAGCGTGAAGAAGTAACAAACAAACACACACACAAACTTTCACCTCATATTATTAGTAGGACGTAAATAACACCTAATGAGTGGATCAGTTTCGTTAGCCCCAAAATAGCTTCAATAGCTGTTATCTTTCGTAAACAAACGTCTAGAATGAATGTTTCATTAGAGCAGGCGACGTGACAAAAAGCAGCAAACACACGCGCTTCTCGGCGCGTGTCGCTTCCTCAGTCACATCACGTACCGTCATATCCGCGTATTGTCACGCAATCGACTATTATTTAAACTGTCACGCTGCGCTATACTTAACACTACACGGTGAAAGGAAAAAAATAGGATATTAACGATAAAAATGATGTAGGTACTTACTCATATTTGGCTCCATAGTGTAGGAACATAAGGACCGCGTCGTCCGTCACTTATAATCAGGTGAACGGTGATCAAACGCCTAGCCTGTCAGAGCAATATAAAAGGTATGATCAATGTGACTACTCAAACCCTTCTCAAATTATATTGAAATTGGAAGAACAGATCGAATGTTGCCCAATTGCCGACGACAAGCTTACACACGTCACGGGCTTACACTACGTCACCCATGTGCTTTTACGTACTAAATATAAATGAAGCAATCAATCCTACATAACAAATAGTCACAAGTAGCGTCTATTTGCCATCAAACAACAGACTTAGTCCTTAGACAAGCAATAACACAACATCTAGTGACAGATGCTCATGAGCGTCAAGCGAGATTTATCGCCGCGACGACACACAACACATTTTTATTCTCCGCCCTTTGGAGTCAGTTAGTCTCGTCGGATCCGGCCCCGGCATTTACATCGCAATAAAGTCTAGGCTTGTTAGCCGTCAAGTGCTGTCGGCTTAGTCAGCCACTCGAGCTATGTCACGGAATGGAGACTGACAGAGCCAAGAGCATTGGCTCTTGGCTTGTCAATTTTGGGCAGGCTAGCCGTGCGTTCTGTGTCACATGAAGTTTTACGAAGCGATGTTTAAACATTGCTGCAGCAAAACTTCGAGTTGAATTGTGTTGCAGAAGACCAAAAATCCATTCAAGGCAGAGTTGAGGAGCCACCATCCCTTAAGAATACAAAATGCTCACACACACATTGCTTGACGCCAATACTCTGAGTCTCAAGAAGTCTCTCTTCACCGTGGTAATATAGTTTTAATTTTTAAGCTAATTCAAATAAAATACTTGACTTTATTTTACCTCAGATTTTTAGCTAAAATAGATGTGAAACTAAAGTACTGTGGCGAGCCAGTAGCATGAGCAGAGCGGATCGGCGGCAGGCGCGCGCGGCGGCTGAATACGGGATGAGACGAGAGCCTCGCGGGGAAATAAAAACAACAAAACTCGATGGAAATATGAATCGTGACGTCACAGGAATGATCGCCGTGATGACAGCTGACGTTTGTAATCTAAGGGCGGGTTTTGTTGTTGACTCGAAGAATTTATTAGAGAGCGTGGTTCAGTTATCAATTTGTAACGATTTTGGAACTATACTTTATCATAGTTGCACTCGAATTCTACAGCATTCTTTAGAAAATAATACAAAAAAACAATAAAAGAGCTACTATTATATCTATGCTGTATTCAACACCATATTCCAAGTGCTTAATAATATTTTTTGGCAAATGCTTCTCAATTAGTTCAGTAAAGTAAACTCGTAAGAAAGCCCGTTTACTAAACTACATATTATGTCATCCCGCCTTTTCCCCGAGGGGGCTGGCAGAGGTGTAATACAACATCCACACTTCGCCGGACGATATTCAGGCCCAAATGTGACAGGGGGCGAGCCTGTCGCCATACACCGGGCTCCAAACTAAACGAATGTAGCTTTAAAGGGCCTACAGACTGAGGATTTATGAAATTAAGCGAGTAATTTGAGAAATTCATGTAAATTTTACGAGAAAACTATTACCTATATGGTATCTGACGGGAACCGGGAGCACAGTGTCACTACTTCCTGAGCTTAGAAGTTGTAATAATGAATTTCAATTATAACTGGGATGTTATCGCTTATGGTCAATAATTATTTTAATCTGAGTACCTCATTTAATATTATTGATCTAGTATGACCAAATGTCTAGGTAACAGACTTGGTTTTAAAACTATTTTTATACTTTTGTACTCGACGTATTTGACTTTGAATTTCAAAACATTCCGCATAAATCTGCTACAAACCAGAATTTTTGTTAAAAAAAAATGTCCCATACGAGTGTCCTGCATGTTAACGGAGACCATTCGACATCAAACCGAAACGGGGTCAAACGCAACGCGAGCGACGTGCGGTCTGCGGGCTGTGGCCTGCGCTCGCCATCACCGCGTGGCCTGCTCCAGAACAAAAACCACCGACGATTCGCGGCGATCGGCGGAATAAAATAATTGCACTTTTTATTTAAACTCGTACTAAAAATAGCTTTATAAGCTACGTTAAGATACGTATAATCACGATCTCAATTCTACTAAGCAATCGTTTTAAACTTATTAATAATGAATCGTCTATTTTTCATACTTCTCTGGTATACAAAAAGTGTTAAGTTAGGGCAATTTATTAACAATTTCAATACAATTGGTTAGTAGAATTGGCTTTTACCCGACTGCGCAATAAAGAGGGTATGTTTTTCGAGTGTATGTATGTATGTATGAGGTTTCTTTGGCACGCCGTACAGCCTAAACAGCTTAATGGATTTCGACATGTGAGGTGTCATTTGAATCGTCTTGATAGAGAAAGTGACATAGGATACAACATTTTGACAGCTCTATTCTTTTAACTAACAAGCACAGGTGCTTAACACATTGTTTTAAAACATTTTATTTGAATACTCACAAGCACGTAGGTACGAGTATATACTATTTATATAGCCAAAACAGCAGATGATATCAAGATCTTAATAAATAAAAAATGTTAGTTGTACTTAAAAATACACAAAAAACAATAGAAGCCTGCTAGCTAACGCCAGTAAAGTTTTGCGTATCGAAAAAAGGACAATCAACAACTAAAAAAGTCGTAACCGCATTTAAACGTCCCCGTTTTGGGGACTCAGTTGACTATTGACTATTTTTGTAATTTGTGACCGCAACCGGGCCGGCAGGCCGTGTTTGCTCGCGCCACGGGCCATCGACCGGTTTATTGGCGAGCTTTAGTCAGATTAAACTATGTTTGTGCTCTCTCGACGCTTGTTTTTCGGAGGTTAGTTTGCGCGCCCAATAGAGCAATAGAGGCATAAAAAATAATGTTCCATGAAATGCTCGACCGCGTTTTCAATTTGCTGAAATTTGTTTACGGACCTTTTTAATCTAGCAAAATAACGTTTTGTGTTTGTATGACTCGTGCAGAGATGTGCACAGGAAGGAAAAGGAGCTGAGCATTGAGCAATGTTTACATTTCTCAGTCTCTCTTTTATTTAAGTAACACACCTCAAAAGTTTTGTTACAGAGACCACAAAGAAGGTTTAATTAAATGTTTCTCAGTTGAAGGTACTATACTGCGGTAATGCTAGGTAACCATGCCCTATTTTAAATGGCACATAACGTTGCTTCAAAGTCTGAAATATCTCTATTGACTCATAGAGAGATTCTCTATTAGTCAATAAAGATATTTTAGACTCAAAGAGAATATAAATATTAGTCAATTATGGACGTATAAAAAAAAGTGTTGCGTAAACGTGGAATGTTTCCCACGTATCTATACGTATCTAGGCAGGCATAGTAAGGTTATTCAGCTTCTAAGATCCATGTAGTAAATAGAGATATTTCAGACTTTGACAGATTCTCTAATTCTTATTCTTTTGATTACTTGAGCATAAGATCAAGCGTTCATTACACCATTCAATTTGCAGTACGCTAACTTAGCGTGGCAGTGCCCTTACGATAGAAATAAATTAGATAGCTAACTGTTCTATTTCCATTACAATATCCAAATTTAGCACGCTAGCTCACCTAGAGTACTGCAAATTAGATAATGAAATAAACGCTTTACTGATGTACTACCCAAATATTAAGGTAAGCTCATTGTTCCAGCTTCGATGTTCGCGGCAAGCACCTGTCAGAGGCGCGGCACTGGTCCGCCCCGGAGGTGTTCGGGCCGCGCGCGCACTTCTCCACCTCGCCGCCGCCGGCCGCGCTGCTGGTGCGCGACGTGAAGCGCCGGGACGAGGGCGTCTACCGCTGCCGGGTCGACTTTCGCAACACGCAGACCACCAGCTTCAGATACAACCTCACTGTTGTCGGTGAGTTCTAATACAAAAGAATAGGTATCTAGATGACCTCTTAAAAGGCTCAATTTCATTTGTTGATGACTCGATCGCTAGCTCGCTTTCGAGGGACTCCTCGCACGCGGGGCAACTAAACTAAGAAAATTCGTCATATATATCTCGGTCGCTTTAATGAATACGGGTATTGCCCGAAAGCAGCTTTGACCAATGGCATGCCAGAACACAAATTTCTCACATGCTGTTTGCGGGCTCCATCGACTAATGAAAAGGGCTTTCACTTGCGCGTGCTAAGGCATGCGGATGCCTGCACCCCGAATACCAATCAACTTTGGCCTAGGGATAACTGAAAAAGCTACGTAAGTACGTTCAAAATACACTTTTTTTTCCTTAAAATATACCGATTTAAATATTAATCATGATCTGCTGCGCACATCAAAAGATCTGTAAAAACTTATGCCAATTTATACAAAGAGGTATCTAAAAGTAAGGTGGTTTTACCACTTTTCAAGTAAAAATGCACGAGAAGTTGAACGGATGTTCGTGTAATTGAGGTTTAAATCGCTTGCTTCGGTTTATATCGAGTTCCCAGGTTCGGAGCTCGCGGCAGCAAACAAAGCATCAATCAATCGAATCTAATCATTGCGCGCCTCATACGTATTCATAAAGTGTGCTCTCCTTAATTGTTCCATTTCAGTGCAGTGGATAGAAGTGACTGAACTTTAGAGATGCTCCATAGCTTTAGTCGTTGCACGTATGGAGCCTTTCGGAATAAGGAATGAGACATTTTTGTTGTTTTCTACCATGAAGTAGTATTAGTATATGAAATGAATAAGAATTAAACATAGAGTCAAAACAATGTTTGTAAAGGGCAAAAACATTTTTTCAATCCAGTGCTCAATATGACAGTGACAGCCAAGCAAAACTGTTCTACAAGTTCTTATGCAAAATTGATAGTCGCGATAACTCAACAACTGTGCTCCGATACCTTGCGGTTTCCACGTCGTGTATTTCTCGTGTACCTGGCGGAGGTGGTGTAGTGCTGGCGACAGATATACGGGCGGGAACAACCGCGGCGTGTTCTCGGCGGCGACAACTCACGCCGACGACGGTTTGCCGACGGTTTACGGCGCCGCAGAGCCGCAAGCGGCCCGCGCTGGGCCCGTCACGGCGACGTCGTTACTCTCCGGCTCGAGCTATTGGACTTGTATTGTGAAACGAATTAATTTAGTTGCATGTTTAGTAGTTGGGTATCTTTCTTGGTGTTTTGTTTGCGAGAAAACTAGCATTACACCTAAGAAATTGATCGAATCAGGTGTTACTTTGCAGAAGTTCATCTTCAAAACTGTTTGTTTAACATGTAAAATATTTCGATTTCACTAAATTAAATCCAAATTTTAACAAGTAGGTATTATAAATATTTAACTCAAGTTAGTTTAATAGTTAAATCAATATAATTGAAACCCTTTTTCTTTTGTGTAATTAATGCTACGTTAAAGCGGAAATACGCTAGAGATTAATTTAAAAAACACCTAAGAAATTTTCTCCATTAGGCCAATGTCCCTTACAAATGTCTACGATTACATCTATTATGCACGCTTAGTGCGCTAATTTTTACAACAATATTGTCACCTACTGTATGAGTATCTATATAAAGTGAAATAAAATCTTTCATAAAATCTCTGCATAAATCTGCAGTGTTTATAGGATACTCGATCTGCAGCTCGGCCTGATTGAAAATGGCGCGCATACTTCACTCGGTGGAGTGATCGATTATGACGTCATGAATAAGTGCATGCGATACATCGTTTATACTAAACCAGCACCAATAATCTCCATAAACATGCAAACGGGGTCAACAGGCACGGGCGTAGGCGGCACGCACATTACACTAGATCAAAGTGGTCAGCCTAGTTATTGGGCATTGATGTCCGAGGCGTATATTACACAGAAGCGATGTAAGACGAAGGCAGGACAGACTATGTATAAACTTATGAGTACCTACGAGTACATGTCTTGAGGGAGTTCAGTACTGTTTATGAACGTGAACAGGCCAACTTTTTTAAACAAATGTGAGTGCCTGGTACGTATTTTACAAGGGTTGCGTCATACATTTTGTTTATTTAGAACCTTACAGTTGGCTGTTATTTTTTTGGCCCGTGCAATGTTTTTTCAATCCACCTAGACATATCATTTATCAAAGGTATGAACAAGTCATGAAGCAGTATCGCGCCTGTTGCCTCCTCCTTACGTCGCGTCGCCTGGGGGTGCTTCAGGTCTAAGACTGATAACATCAAGATAAATCCTAATATTAAAGCCTGCTTACTATCTACCATTATCATTATCTGCCTATCTAATATCTATTCATCACCATCATCAGAGCGTAGCCGCGCTGCTGAGAGTAGGCCGCTCTACTACATACGGTCCTGCGCGTGCAGTACTATTCGCAATCAATCGAAAACGTTTCCCATCGGATCCTACAAATTTCAAACTCCAATTGTTCACTCAAACAATCTCAGTCTACTTTTATAATTTTTGGAACAGAAAGAAGTGTATAAATTCGATCGGAAGAATGAATCACGTTTATAAATTTATGAATACGGAATTCGATTAATTTCAGTTAAAATTTTTCGGAAACCGATCGGACAAGTTTCCGAATAATTGTGAATACCTATGCTGGAGCGCTATTCTTACAAGTCAAGATATGCTTCTGTCATTGTCTTTCTCGTTTCAAATGTGTCTCGTTTCTCGATTCTAGGAGTGAAAGTGACTAAGTTACATCTCACGCATCAAGAATAGGGGGTCTGAGGCCTTTTCTTACGTGTGAGATACTTTCTAATCATTGTCTCTCTTGTTTGAAAAGTCAAAGGAGTGAGAGTGATCAAGATCAAGAACATCACGCATCAGAATAAGGGGCCTGTGATATTTCTATTCATTACATTAATGTTCTACCTTTGTAATATGTATCTACAATTTCATTACACGCTCAATGGTTCTCCCGCAATATTCTTCGATCGTTTTGTTTCGCTCCATCAATGTGCTCGCTTATAAAACCGATCATGGAATTAATTAGCGCATTCCGTGTCACTGGGCCGGGTAATGTGACGGCGGATCGGCATTGGCTCCACGCAAATGTGCTCAAACTTAGCTTCCGGATTCGACGGTATTGGAGTTGGGTTTTAATTATAATTTAGACGAACTTCTATATTGTTCCATATTGTTCTGCACGGTTTATTATGTCTCTTCGATAACGTAACTTGCTTATGCTATTTATTACTGGGTGTGCGTCGCGATGTTACTCGCGGTTAAAAACGTGAAAAAGTAACAATTAAATATACAGACCTTCACATCCTACTAATATTATAAACGCGAAAGCTTGTAAGAATGGATGGATGGATAGATGGATGTTTGTTACTCTTTCACGCCAGAACGGCGGAACAGATCTGGATGAAATTTGGCACAGAGATAAATTATAGTCTAGAATAGCACATAGGATACTTTTTAACCGCGGGTGCAACCGCAGGGCGCAGCTAGTTTATAATATAGCAGCGACCCGCAGTGAAAAAATAAGTGTTATTTCAGACTACAATCTATCCTTGTGTCAAATTTTATCCATATCCTTTCAGCCGTTCTGGCGCGTTTGTGCAACAAACATCCATCGATCAATCCAAGCTTTTGCATTTATAATATTAGTAAAACAGGCAAGTTTAGAACTAGGCTTTCTAAACTTGCCTGTTTTACTAATATTATAAATGCGAAAGTTTGGATTGAAACTCTGATGACAGAGTTTCTAGGCCGCCCGAAGACCTCTGACATACATGCGATTGTTATCATAGAACAAACAACCGGGGCCTTCAATTTAACGTGTCTTCCGAGCCACGGTAGCGCTCATAATATTAGTATGAGTAGGATCCCAATTTAATTTTTGAGATTATTTTAATCTAGGGATTAAAACATACTAGGACGAAACATGCTAGGGTAGATATGTTTCGTTCCTTGCTCTTTTGACCCGACTGTGCAAGAAAGAGGGTTATGTTATTCGAGTGCATGTATGTATAAGGTATCTTTGGCACGCCCGACAGTCTGAACAGCTTGATGGATTTCGACGTGTAAGGTGTCATTTGAATTGTCGTAATAGTGGATTCGACGTAAGGTACAAACTTGCTGGGTATTTTGTTGTTCTTTTAATCATGTTACTTGTTCTCTCTATTGCTAGTTATTATTCCTAGAATCTTGTAGATGATCTGAAAACCCAAACAAGTCAATATAAAGTAAAGAACAGCCCAATCCTGAGACCCGAGCATCCCTCTCGAATGCTCGAGTACATATTAAGAGTACCAGACACGGAGACGTAATAAAACCCCGTAATCCTAGCCCGAATTAATTCCGCCGTCTTCATAGTTCCCGGGGAAAACAATAAAGCTCTTACGTAGAAATAAAAATAAGGGAAGGAATAAGCGGGAAAGTTGTGCGAACAATTGACCTTACGGAAAAATGCCATGGAAATGCTAATCGCACCATTCCTCGCACTTGAAGGTGAGAGGTGCAGATAGAATGTCAGGCATCGTGCTTACGGCACATCGAAGCCAGTAATGCGATATGATCTTGGCCTTTATTTGACATACTGAGTGCTTGGAATTACTTAGGTATTGGAAATCGCTTGACACTCATTATAAGTATTGCGCCTTCAAAGAACGGGGGCGCTATTACTACAATTCGAGATATATTCTACTCTTTGTCTCTCTCGTTTGAAAAGTCATGGGAGTGAAAGTGACCAGATCTCATCTCACGCGTCAATAATAGGGGCCAGGGCCCGTACGCCTTATTGGCATGATGGTTAGGTATTGTTTCTAAGACTGCGCGACCATATACCTTATTGGGTGGCGATACGGTTTGCTGTCGCGCAGCATCGGAAACAAAATTGTAACCATCATGGAAATAAGATGTCGCGGTACGGGCCCTGGGCTGAAAATCAACGCTGTCGAGAACAATTAGTTTTAAGGTGCATTTACACTTGAAAATATAAATAGGTACATTTTACTTTTTACCCGACTGCGCAAGAAGGATAGTTATGTCTTTCCGTTATGGACGCCGTATGTATCTAAGTATGTATGTATGAGGTTTCTTTGGCACGCCCTACAGCCTAAACAGATTGAAGGATGTCGACATGTGAGGTGTCATTTAAATCATTTGAGCTGACTAGCCGATTTAGTGGAAGTGACAAAAGATACAACCTTTTAGATATAATTATCAGGAGTGTCGGACTAAATTTTGCAGTCGGGTTTTAAGTTTACCTTTTAATAATGTTACTGGTTGTATTCGTATTGAATATAATTTACATATGAAAACTACTGTAAGTAGTATTTGCAAATAGTTTATTTACAATTTCCGTTTCTTCCGGAAGGTGGTTTCTTCCAATATTTTTTTTCATATGAAAGAAACAAATTCCGTGGAAAATATAACTGACATAAATAAGAGCTCTCACTATTTACCTTTCATAAATATGTTTACACGTATATTTCACGTTCCTAATACCCGGGTATACTAACAGTGGTTTTGTATAATCACTTAGTGCCAGGGCGGCCCGTGGGCGAGGCACTAGGGTATTAACTCAAACAATCTTTTTTAGTGCTCTATCAAGGTTACCTAGTTCAGACTAACTTTTGTGCAACTAAAATTTTCATATTAATTAGAAGTACACTTAGTCTCATCTAATTTAAATTTACACAAACTTATCTATGTATATCTATAGAATATACAGGGTTATCGGGAAAGAGTTAACTAAGCCGATAGGGGGCCATTGTACTCGTTATGAACATTTATGAACAACTTCTACTATAGAGCCAACCCTGAAATTTCGAAAAAAGTTCTATCTCATTGAAAAAGTTCATGATCATTGAAAAAATTAATGACAATTTTTTTCGTTGCAATTTCAGAGTTGACTCCACAGAAAAAGTGGTTCATGCTTTTAAGTTGTTCATGATGAGTACAATGACCCTTTATCCGCGTAGTCCAAATAACCCGGTATAATATGGTTCGGAATAAATAGGGCATATATGGTCTAATTAAGTTTATTTTTCCGCCATCCGACTGCCAAATGTGATAGGGAGTATTCAATGGATCCGACATATAACAATAGAGTAAAATTAATTTGAGTAACCGTTGATCACAATTCAAGTAGCCGATCCAATACAGGGTATGCATGGTGTACTTATATTTATTGTTCTGCTGGCCTGGGCACCGCCTAACCCTGTATATTATGATCCGACACAAAACATTACAACAATATGAATCAGAGTAACCGTTGACTACAATTTCAAGTAGCCGATCCAATACAGGGCATGCATGGTCTAATTAACTGTATTGTCCGGGCGCCGCGCGCCGCAGCCCGCGGGCGCCGCCGCGGTGCCGTCGCGACCGGCCCATGTAATCGCGCGCCCTACACGCCGCATTAATTGGATGGCTCCCGCGGGCCCATCGCCGCCATCGATTGACCAAGTCCTCTTTACACACATCTATTCCCAACGAATGGGTTTGCGCTTTTGATCAATTCGAATTTGTTGAAATTGCTTAAGAGGGCCGCGACGTTCTGAAATTTCCATACAAACGCGCTACTCAAATTTCTTGAAAACCGTTTGTCAGATTATGATGAAATTTAGCATGTACAATTAAATTAACAATATCTTCGCCCCTATGTTCTTGGTTTTTTTTAAAAACGTTTTCACGCGAAAATAGAGCAATGAAAAATATCCGCATTTTAAGGGGTCACTTTTGACTGATTTATTCAATAGGTAGACAAAGCAAATCGAAAAATCCATTACATAGGGAGGTTGTCTACATCATTAGCTGTTAAATGAATCAATAATACAAGGGAAATTCTTAGTTACTTAAGAATGATTACAGTAGTGCAAAAGTCATAAAAAAAAATTGCACTTTGTCACTCTGTAGGTAAGTTTAGAGGCTCGTCAGTATCATTACTCGCTCTCTTCGCTCGTCTTCTTCTTCTAGACAAAATGGCGATAGAATACCTTAAGCCAATGCGAAGTTAGTCTAGTTCGCCTAGGTCGAAATTCCGCGGCCCAAACGGGGTCGCTACCGTTTGATGGCGGACGCGGTGGGGCCGCAGAGGAAGAGGCGTGTCGGTGTATCGTTGCCGCTCTCCCTATCCTCTGCGGCCGAAGTGGCAGGCGGCGGGGCCACTCATCTGACCCGTCGCATGGGGACCATGGGCGCCTAGACACGGGTGCTGTCTGGCGCCCACGGGCAAATTGGTCCCCGAGGAGGTGGATGATGACGATGTGTCTGGTGTTCGATACATCGTCATCGAGGGGAAGAGAGCGTAAGCTCGAGGAGGTGCCCGAAAGGGCTAGCGCTGTCGGGGCCGCGGAAGAGTACGATAGTCCCCTTAGCCCCGACATTATGCGCCGAGGTGGAACACCCTTGGGTTTTTAGTGGGTAGGCCGTCAGTGGCGGGATTCCCACATAACCACTCTGTGCCCGCACCCGGGCTGTTTGTGGTATCCATAAAGGATTTTCCCAAGGTAAAAAAAAAAAAAAAAAAAAAAAAGGTCGAAATTTGTTAGGTCGCCGGACTCTTAAACAGTTATTACGAAAGCCACATAATATTATAAATAGGTGCTATGTGAAAATTTTATTTTCAATGCCAAAAATGTCGAATTATCCCTTCACTGCAGGATACAAATCACTCTTCTTTGTTCTTTGTTCAAGTTATAGCCAGATCTTGACTGCCTCTGTGGCTCAGTTAGTAGTGAACCTGCCTTCTGAGCTTGGGCGTGTGGGTTTGGTTCCCACCAAGGCAAACATTCATGTGATGAACATTTGTGTTTGTTCTATGTCTAGGTGTTAGAAATATGTTTGTATTTATAATAATATAATAATAATAATAAGTTTATTTGATATCTGTACAGAGGTGTTGGTAACATTATTTTCTTTTCTTAAAAGTGTGTTAATATGGGTACCATATGAGTCGCTGTGCCCTGCACTAGGTCTCGTCAGAGCCTGTATTGCAGAGTACAGTTCCTTTTGGCCCTCTGGCCACTTTATATAATAACAATTATAAGCATGCAAACTAATCTACAATTTATTTAAAAATATAAAATACTTAAATAACTTAACTATTTTAGATAAAGATAGGTAAAACAATGAAACACAAACTGGAACAGTATTTGTGTTGTAGTATTTCTTAGTTCTATTTTTAATTTATAATTTAAGTCGTGGTATAAGTGAATGGGTGTTGAGTGTGTGTGTGAAAGTGTTAGTGTTTGTGCACGTAAATATACATATGATGGTGTGTGAGTGTGTATGTGTATTTAAAAATAAATGTATGCATGTTTATCTCTTTCTGGCAGCCATAGTACAAGCCTCGCTTAGCGGGCCTCGCGGGGTCAGAAGACCGTGATTGCAATATGTTATAATTAAGCTTTTCAAAGTCTTTAAACATAGTGTTATTATAACGAGACTTCGTACAGTTTACAGCCATTTTAAGACATAGCTCAGACAAATTATTGTCAATCAAGATCCTATTTGCTACAAAGCCTCAAGTCCTCGACCACTGACACACTGGTACGTTTCCGACCCTCATTCGAGCAATCAGCCGATACAATCGAGTTAAGAAGTTTAAACCACTCGGAAGCCCATCAGGGCTCTGAGCTCCGCTCTGATTACTGTGTTGTCTTTCTATCAGCACCGGCTCGCCGGCAGCGCTCTGTCCGATGAATTTCAATGCAGATTATGTCACTCGCCGTCAACGTGAGATGGTTAACTTTAAATTGATTTCAGTCGACAGAATTAATCGGCTCGGATCGGTTTCTAGAGCACCCCTATAAACAAGATTGACAAGTTGGTAATACTAAATTAATGAGTTGGTTTTGTTTGAATTAAGTTCGCAATGCCCTTGAAAGTTCTCTCTCTGTTTTTAGTTATTTAATAGCAATTCTGTGAAACTCGAAAGTCACAGATAGAACGTAGGTACTTTAGAATTGAAAGCTATCGTTTAGAGCTGCAGTTTTCACGAGCAGCGCGCCTGAAGTTAGATTGGACGCCTCTATGTCCGATGTAAAACCCAATTGGGCTTTGATGCTTTAAACGGAATCGACCGAAATACCCTAACGTGCGGTGGTATTGACAACAGGCTTACGTAGCTGGAGCGCACCACTCCCGACTCTATGACGTAGGAGGAAGGTAGAGAGAGGGTGGACTGCTAGATAGGTATTGTTGCCAAGCTTGATGCTAATCGGAGGTAGCTGTTAGCAATCACCTGCGTTGTATCCTGCTGATTAATTGCGATCTGTTTGGGCGCTCTCGGATATTGTTTTAATTAATTAAATCCTCTACACATAGTGGGTCTCTCGGCGCAAGATTATTGGCGATGAATAATGATGCGGCTTCAGAACAGATTCGACTCGGCTGTGGTTAATTATCTACTCGCTCGCGGAATGATTATTGTGAAGATTGCAGTCTTTTGTAGAGCAGTGAGTAGTGGGTTTGATTGTGCAAACTTAAAATTAGATCACTGTGAAATAATTAAATAAATCAATTTGATTAATTTTTACTTCGAAGCCTAATTTTATTAGACGTCGGCAAAACTTATAGCTTCTACCCATCAGACTAATAATTTTGGAGATTAACTCCGACATCGAAACTAACAAACTTACAAACTTCTTTCTAATATTAATATAGTAAACTAGCTTCACCCCGCAGTGCTACCCGCGATTTAAATTTCCGCGGGAATACTTCACTTTTCGGGATAAAAGTTAACATATTGTAATAATCCAGGGTGTCAGCTATCTCCATAACAAATAATAATCATCAAAATTCATCCAGCCGTTTAAGCGTAAAGAAGTAACAAACACACACACTCACAATCTTTCGCATTTATGATATTAGCCGATGATAGTCAGGACTGGATTATAGGACAGACAAAAAAACCAAGCAAGTTCATATAGGCCGAGTGCCTAGCCCTGATGCTAGAGTTTCTAAGCCACCCGAAGGCCTCTGACATGGCTTGTCAATTGTTGTTATAATTCAAACTTAATGGCGGCTGTGAAGTATGCGCGGGCGTCAGAGAGGCAAGACGCCGCTAAATCTCGCTTGCGACGCACTTCACATCCGCTACTAAGAATTAGCCTGTACAATAGGACCGACAAGTGTGATCGTACTCGTAACAGAAAGTTCATTGTTCCAGTGCCGCCGGAGAAGCCGGTGGTGGTGGACCGGTGGGGGCGCGTCATCAACAGCACGACGCTCGGGCCGCACGAGGAGGGTGACGACGTGCTGCTCACGTGCCGCGTGCTTGGAGGTACGTACCAACCTACCAACTCACAACCATCAAGCTGTAGCTTACAGGCTATCCACACGCACAAGCTGCAACACACTTTTAACTGTGGGTACTTAACTGAGGCCTTGTTACTTACTTAACTGATATGAGAGCGTGTCCCACGCAGTCGTCTTTCACCTACTACGCCGATGACATCGAAGACGATGCCATCAGCCGGTTTTTACGGCGAGCATCGGCTGCGTCACCGAAGACCATCGAGGAATATAACTTGCAGATGGCCATCAGAGATCGGAACGCGGTGGTGATCAAAGCTCTGAGTCGGGAGGAGGCCATGACGTCATGTTAATAAAAATTATAATAATTTCGCGTTTGATAGAAATTGTGGGTCCATCTCGAGCATTCATGCTCACTATCGAAGGCACCTTCTTGCGGCGGCGTCGTATGTCGGGTCGTTCTCTTCCCTCAAATATGGTTGAGGAGAGCGATGGCTGGCACATGCGTCATACTCGTGGTCGGATGCTGCTTGCGGGTCGCTGGTCTGCTCGTGGTGTACACACAATGTAATAAGTAAATCTGGTAACCTTTACCCTTACCTTAGACTAAGACTTAATAACTAACCCCTCCTCTACCTGTATTCCCCTTAAATAATAATTAAAGATTTACGTTAACAAAGGTCACGGTCTCCGGAGTCCGTGGAGTGTAATTTTAAATAAATAAAAAAAACTTACATATTGGTCCTTCGAGCCGGATCTGTACCGCGATCTTTGGATGTACTTGGCGTTTGCGCGGTGTACAGTTATACTAACCACACGCGCGGTGTTCCGTGTACTAGCCTGGCCTGGTCAGTTAAAAGTGTGGTAAAGCTGCTGCGTGTGGTAAGCCTATTACAAGCGTACCAAAGTAGTAATGGCATTATAGGTGAGAGAGTGGTGGCCAAAGAGGGCAGAAACATTTATCAGCTAGCAGCTAGTAAAAGTCACTATCTTTACCTTCTATCAGTTTGGAGACACAGTTACCATAGCTTTTACCCGCTGCCGTTTTGGAAGAAACGCACATTTGGCTGGCAACATTTTCTATATGGTGGTTACCTCGTAGCAAAGTAAAGGCTTCTGGGCAGAAATTATCCATTATTAATTCAATTCTCGCAATCAAAATGGGAGTGGTTCATTACGAAGTCATCGCGCTCGCTCCGTGACAGCGATCCTTAGTAAATCAATTTCATGCGAGTTCCGCTAATGCCGTAATCCATTGTCAGATTATAATTTATTAGATTGTCACTGAGATGAGTGCCTCTCGGGCGGGGGAAGGTGTTTGCGCCAACTTTAATGATAGATATTATTCTGTTCTCGGATCAAGTTTTGCATTACTTTAATTGTCTTTGCTGCTACTGAAGCGTATAGTTGACATTGACAAAATTAAACATCCAAAGTACAAACATACCTTGCATAGTACAAAGTACAAAAGAAAGCCGGTTTTCACTGTCTATCCCTATGTACTCTTAGATTTTCCAAGCTACGCAACAGATGTCGATGCGGTTTTCACTATCAAACAGATAATTTATCTGATAAGTTATGATAAGGTCAGATCATGATCTCAGGCTTAACGGTAACGTGGGACGCCGGGGCAGGTCGCTTGTAATTCAATAAAATTAAGTATCCAGTTACTCTATTAGACTGTTAGTTTAGCCCAAAGGATACATGCTACAGTATCCTAAACGTTTAATGTTTCTAGAAAGCTACTGCCGATACATTACCCCGGTAGTGGACAGAATAGCCGCCGCCAGCGCCATCTGTCTCGGATGCAACTTTGTTTACTGTCGGGGACACTGAAACGCTTTTATCAGTGAAAATAAACTGCTCTTTTAAAGACTTCTGCTTCTTCTTAAAGTAGTTTTAGAGTCTCACGGTCTTATTCGGAATTCTTCGATTGCTTGTTTTAACTATTCAACGTAGTAGATATAGTTAAGTGAACTGTAAATTGAGTAGGACTATGAATGGAGGGTTTGAACTACATTTTGTTTAGCATTCTATGACTAGTTGGCTCTGTGAGCTGGCGACCTCGCGAAAATGTAAAAAAATATATCTCCGCCATTTTAAAGGCTTTTCACATAACTGAATCGACAACAAAATTCTACAATAACTATCGAACCTGCTTACAAAACTTTCGAGAATCTGTTGAGCAATGCTGCGTACAGATGAGGACAGCCGTACAGACGCCCACCGGACGGACATACAAATGAATTTTCGCCGAAGCTTAAGCAGAGACGCTTTGCTCGCTTACGTTCGCTTGGTCAATGAAAAATGTATTGAAAGAAGAAAACACAAATAAGAAATTGTTACATACTATTGACTGATATTAATTACTGACTGACTGATATTTAATTTTAACAAAATACTCTATTTAACGTTAAAACAATAAATCTCTGCTGGAATCAGCGATCTCAATCTAATAACTTGTATGTCGCTAAATCATCGATCTTAAATATCCAAGGAGCGTACAAAACGCAATAAGAATACATTTTTCCGACTTCCTCCCCCCGTCCCCCTCTTCCCCCGCCCACGTCCGGTTTGAGACACTGAAACGCTCTTACCGACAAAACACAATCCATTGGATACAATGCAGCACTCGACTCGACGCCGATACGTTCGTCGCGAGTGTGTAATGCGCCCTCGTTATTATTGGGGCTGCGCCATTCGGTGATCAAATTGCGACAGAAGCTTTTAACTCATATAAAAGTGATTGTGAGCTTTAATGGCATACCAAAAAGCACTTTTCTCCTCCTTTGAAAACGACATGTTCGAAGTTTCATTATGTTAGTAGCTATAGAATAGCTGTACAGTTGTATAGCTGTACCGAGTCACATAGCTGTAGCTGGCTGATTGATGTCAATCTAACCACAAAACCGATAAAAGGTCCCCAAATCCGAAGCCCCCAACTTTCCCCGAATCATGTTCAAATCAAGTAATTAAAAGCCTACAAAACGAAGGAAAGCGTAAACGTCGTTAAAAAGAGTCACGAAGTCAAAATTACGCGATCCCAATCAAAAAGGATCGCGTCCGATCACCGCCCGCACCGCTCCCGCGCCGCTCCCGCCCCGCCCCCGCACCGCCTCGCGCTCTTGTACCTACAGAGCTAAATTTGAATTGACGGCAGGCCACCTTATTTGCATAATCGAGAAATTGATTGAAGCGTATTCCCCGAAAATACGGAGAGAAAAATTCAATTCTCCCGAACGCAGATGCCTTTCTAATGACTGAGGCTCAGGGCGCTCTGTTTTCTCACTTTTTATGAAGACGAGTGCCTGTTGCGCGGATTGAGACGTCTCGCTTGAGCCGAGCCGAGCCCAGCCATTATGCAGCTCCTAGCTAAATGGCCTGAATAATAAGTGCGAGGTGAATACATTTACGCGGGAATTATGTTTCAATTTGCGGCAAAAGACTTATTTCACACGCAAAATTAAAAAAATAATTTCGTTTCAGAGCATCAATGTTTTACGTAGAGCTCAGCTTAATTATCATAGAAAAAGTAAAATCAACAAGCGCCAGAAAATGCTACAACAATAAATGTTTTGTTGACCGAGTCTGCAAACATCCGCTGTTTTGGATTAGGGGCGCAAAAACAATTGATTGCTTCATTACAACAATCCCTCGAAATCAAATAAATCTTAATTCTGGGTCGACGGCGTTCTGTTTATTAACCAAACAAAAACCAATACAAAGAAGCGGCGATGTTGTTTATCAAAGGGAAACAGCAAAACAATAAGTCGGAAGCGGCCGTGTCGACGGCGATTCAGAACGCACCGCCCGCCCTCGCCGCGCGCCGCCCGCCCTGAGCGCACCGCGCCGGTGACGACTGTAAATTAGGCCGCCGCTTTCACTACAATAACCCGACCGACCCACTTCCTTGATTATGAAAAAGTGAACAAAACAAGGAATCAATTCAAGAGACGCCGTAAATGGCACCGACACCACTCCGACGCAAATCCAAATTAAATCCATTGACATACAGAATTAGATCTTCCCGTGGCACTCAAGAGCTGAACTAATTCAATTTGGCCAAAGTGGATGGAAGGATAGTGGAGCGACGGAGCGCCCGGAGCCGAACAAAAGTGCACATAGTGGCCGACAAATAAACAAGCAAGCGGGGACAAAGCCGACGAAGAGAATGCCCGGCGAAATTTATTTACGTGCGGACACGGTCCCGCTCGAGAGCGCAGCTACGATCGTCCAGAGATCATTACAGGATGGGCTCACGAGTACCTCATCTCTACCTGCTAAGTCTTGTATTGTTAAGTTTCCGTAGAGTAAGACAAACGATCGTAAAGTCTCTCCGAGTTCTTGCTCGGTGCCGCGCTTAGTTCGGTATCATCTGTTTTAAGTCCGTTTGATACCACTGTTAACTCGAAAAAGAAGAATAATGCTTCCGTTTGTTGTAGTTTAACTACAAACTGTTTTTTAAACTTGTTTGTTTTAATTCGGATCGCTGTAAAGGTTTTGTGTAGTTTTTATTTTAAATGTTTTGAGGTTAGGTTTAGAGTTGCTATTTTAAGTCAGACACACTCTTTATGTTGAGTTTGTTTCGGATTTTGGTATTGGCTCTGGTCTACGCATCATGGTTTACTTACGAATGAGCACTAGACTAGCTAGTTATGCTATAGTGTATAAGAAGGCATATATCGGATGTAAATAAAGACACGTTTTAGGATATTCATTTATTTATGTATTTATTGATAGGAAAACAAACAGCTGTTAAACAATAAACTAAGTACACAACGAAATAAAACAAATAAGCCTAGATAGTTTTCACTAATAAAGTACGATAAATACCTAAATTGAAAGAAAGTGTTACATAAATATCGAAATAACAAAAATGGAAATAAACTAGATACAAACATAAATAGTAGAAAAACGTACATAATACCCTAAGTAAAAGACTGTAACATAAAGCTGTACCATTTCAATTTATAAAAAATAGTAATAATTATAAAAATTTTAGAAACCTACTAATATTATAAACGCGAAAGTTTGTAAGAATGGATGGATGGATGGATGTTTGTTACTCTTTCACGCCAGAACGGCTGAACAGATCTGGATGAAATTTGGCACAGAAATAGATTATAGTCTAGAATAGCACATAGGGTACTTTTTAACCGCGGGTGAAACCGCGGGGCGCAGCTTGTAACTAATAATTGCACAAAAAAAATTGGAACATGTAATTTTTAAAATAATTTTGTCTTGTATTAAATAAGTATAAGGATATCATTGTACTTACTCATCATTATGACAAATTTGACTATTGGGCCAACCCTGAAATATAGGAAATGTTTATTTATTTATATTTATACATTTGTCGACGATCAATGAACATTTTTTACGGAACAGCCGAGTTTTTTTTCGCGATTTTTGTACGGCGCGGTGTACGGCTCATGGCTCGTCTAATGAACGGGCTTAAAAGTTGATGAGCACAATGATATCCTAAAATACTTTCATCCTTTAAACTTTCAAAGAAATAGCTCATGTACCTACTAACACGTGTATTTGTTGCAGGCCGGCCCGAGCCGTCGGTGCGGTGGTTGGTGAACGGCGTGCTGGTGGACGAGGAGTACGAGCACAACACGGGCGACGTGATCGAGAACCGGCTGCTGTGGCCAGCCATCCGGCGCGGCGACTACGCGGCCGTCTTCACCTGCCAGGCTGCCAACTCGCACCTCGTGCCGCCGCGCGAGCTCTCGCTCGTGCTCGACATGTTCCGTGAGTGGCTATTACAACTGGCTACTATGCCACACATTTCCCTAAAGTTGACTGCTGTCAGACAATTAAAAAGTAAATAAAGAATTATATCCGAGACGGATTTTTGCGCACAATTTCGTCTGACCCCTAACTAAGCAAAGTTTGTAATATGGCTGCCAGAGACTTATTTGCACATTTAATATATTTTTTTTAAAACATAATTAAATATATTATTAATTTTATGGAAACTGACGTGGTTTTCACACATTATGATTTACAACACGGGAATTACTTACACACTTAATTTGAGTGCTATGCGAGAGGCAGCCGCGCGCGCACACACGCCCTGATGAAGACCGCCGAATGCGGTTGAAACTACAGTCGGAATAATCGACTGAATCGTACGTTATCCACGTACGATTCCCGTATTGTAAATCATAATATTATTAATGCCCAAAATAAAACAAACACAAATGTTAATCACATGTACATAACAGTATAATAATGGATACGGTTCCCTTTTCTCCACGGGTTCGATCTCCAAACCACCTAAGCAGTCAAATTGTATTAATAACCACTTTTCTTACGACCAAGCATGTCAAAAAAAACTTTACCATCCTCGTAACAATTGTATTCTTTCCCAGTGCGTCCCCTAACAGTGGAGATCAAGAAGCCAGCGGAGCTGGGTGAGGGCGGCGCCCTGACGGCGGAGCGGCGGTACGAGGTGGCTTGCGAGTCCGCCGGTAGCCGCCCGCCCGCGGCCATCGCCTGGTTCAAAGGCAAGCGCCAGCTCAAGAGGATCCAGGTCAGTTATACTATTAGATCGAAAGAAAAAAATATATGTACTTGTACAATTTATCTACATCATTACTCGTACCTACGTCCCCTTTATTCCAAACTGTAACAGTCATAGTTCCTCAGAAACATAAAAAAAATTCCGACTGCAAAATGTAATCAGATACTCCGGATAAACATACCTAGTTAAAATGTAACTTAATAAAAATATACTTATTTAAATGTGAATCAAATGACATCACAATATGTCGAAATCCATCTAGCTGTTTAAGCTGCAGGTCGCGCTAAAAAAACCTTATGAATATACACATAAAACGTAGACGTATGTATGTGTGTGCGTGTTTAATATTATTATAAACATATAAACACTCGAAAATCATAACCCTCCTTCTTGTACAGTCGGGTAAAACAAATAAACAACATAATTAGCCAGCACAAGAATTAGTTATTTTAAAAATACCGTAATAATCAAGACTTTATAAGAACATAGGAAACTTCCTATCAAGGCTCCTAATTACCAGTCTCCAGTCTCCCCGGACTGTAGTCTCCCTAGCTCTCTAGTTCCCGCGAGTCTCTCCGGGACTCGCTCTATCGGATTACAGACACACGTACCTGCCGACGTTGCGCCTATTATCGGAGGTAATCCTATCAATTTGCTCGGGATGGGGAGAATCGCGATTATGATCACGCTAAATGAAGAGATTAGAGATATTTATCGAATGTTTCAAATACTAAAAGCGTGGAGTTGTTTTCTATGTCAAATACATTTCTAGTCACAGACTTTTTACTAGAAAATTTGTAGCTGTCAGGATGTTGCATAAAGATGAATTAAGTTAAGTAATTAAGTGCACTTGATAACAAACTAGCTGTTTTCCCGCGACTTCACACGCATTTTATAGCTTATGCCACTCAGAAATAATGTAGCTTACTAATGATAAAACAATTTTTGAAATCGGACCGGTAGTTTTTAATTTAATTCGTTAAAAACATACATAAATACAAATCTTTCCTCATTATAATACTATAATACTCATATACATATATATATATATATATTATAATACATTATAATACTCAATATAGTGACCTCAAACTTAAGCTCCACACATCATCCCACATAAATCAATCATATAGTAAAGGGTTTACTGTGCAAGCTGTCCAGCTGTGGAATGAGCTGCCTGTTGGCATCAGGCAGGCCCAATCACTGCCCATTTTTAAAAATCTCGTTTATAATCATTATTTCGCTCTTTAATAATTCTTAATTCTTAATTAAGATCTTTAATAATAAGTAAATTATATATTTGTATTGATATATTATTATATTTATTTATAATATTTATGATTATTCATATATATTATACTTATTATTGGTTATTTATTTAAGTACTTATTTTTATTATTATTATTTTAATTTAGTTTTATGTACACCACCTACCCTTTTCGTTGTTCCATAAGTTCCTGTCCATCCAAAGGTTACCTGGAAGAAATCGCTTTAGGCGATAAGGTCGCCCTTGTACTGCCGAAACATGTATTTTATAGTTTTTAAGTTTTTCATGTAGTTTTTGGTGTGCAATAAAGTTATATTGTATTGTATTGTATTGTATAATATTAGTGTAGAAAACATAAAATGGCAGGAGCAAATGAAAACTCTACATACATTATAATGTACTGCTCACATAAACACTTTTAAACATTAAATCACCTCTCAACTTCGCTTCAAACTAGAAAACATCGCTGTGTTGCCAGCGCTGAAAGTTTCCCCTTCACCGGACATTTTATATCGGGCAGAGGCGCGATAGCGCGCGGCGTCGAAGTCCGCTAATTGGCGGATCGACGCGCCGGCCCGGCCCCGGCCCGGCCCGGCCCGGCTAAGCCACTCGGCCGTAATCCGCGCCTGATAGCGCTATAACTAATAGCCGGGTAATAAACACCGGCGAAACTTGCCCGAGTTTTTCTTCAACAAACTTCTTTCTTTTCTCTCCGGTTTTTTTATAGCTCTGCCTAACTGTATACCTAGGTATACATCGACTTTGTTTCGTTAAAATTGTTACTTAACAAAAAATATGCTTTATATTCTTTGGTTGGAAAAGTTTTGGAAACTTAAAGAAACTATTTCTTGCCATAAAATATTTTAAAGGATTCAAAAAAGCCCACACTTTTGAAACCTGTGAAGCAGTTTAGGCTACGAACGATAATAAATAGAATATCTTTTTATTTCTTTATTTATTATGGCTTCGCAATGATAACTACATCAATACTTTTATAATTTAAACTTACGAACTATTTTAACTTAATGTGTTATCTTTTAAAGGAAGCACAGCGTGCGTTTTATGATTACATCATTCATTATGTTATTACTAACTTTAAAAAAAACATACATCAGACAAATACCTACGCATCCATTGCCGTCCTTTTCGCCAGTTGGATAAAATCGCATCTTGACAGCATTATCATGTGAGATACAATATTACATCTGCGAGAGTGTGATTTCAAATTATTTACTTCTATTACGTCACTGTCCAACCAACATTTCAGCGAAATCAATTACCATTAAAGTAATCTACGCACAGGAATACAAACACAGTTCAAGCTGCTGGTCATAAAGTACAGTCAGCTCGATTACCTTCAATTGTGATTATTCCCATCTTGTTACGTATGCCATATATCGCGCGCCGCCGGACGATCGCACCGTGGCTGGCCGCATGGCCGTTACTCAGGAGCCGGGGCCGGCTGTGTACCGCCGTTGTAACCACAGAATAGACAATAGTAATAACGTACAAGTCCCAACTATTTTGATACCGTCGAGACTTGCCTTTATAATTACCTCGACAATTTGTTAATTAGTACACGGAAGCGAGCGTAATTGGACTTAATCGCCGCGTAACGGCTGTTATTATACAGAGTTTGATTGCAAAACTATAGCAACTATTTCCTGTCATACCCCTGTGATTGCGACAATCTCACTTTTGTATTGTGTTAGGAGTGTTACGACACACACGTGTACTATTTGTATTGTGTTAGGAGTGTTACGACACACACGTGTACTATTTGTATTGTGTTAGGAGTGTTACGACACACACGTGTACTATTTGTATTGTGTTAGGAGTGTTACGACACACACGTGTACTATTTGTCCGTATTATGTTACAGCTTTTTGACAAAACTAAGCTTACTCAAGTTTTGAGGCAAATATTTAGAAAAAAAATTGGTTGTCTGTAAATTCGGTTTACTGACTATAGTTGAACGTGACAACGTGCTCACTCAAGTAGGAGAGAGACGGATGTCGAACGCTGCCGAACGCAAAGGCCGATTGTGCTTCTTTGTCGCTCGTTCCGCGCTCTCGCTTGCACTTCAAGCCTCACATGGAACGCCTCAGAGCGAGGTAACGCCGCAAGAGTCATGTTTTTTCGTGCGTGCAGCCGGCTCTATCGAATTATAAGACGTTGTCACGTCAAAAATCGAGAGCAAAATATTCTTCCATTGTTTTGTATAGCGTTTTGTATGCCGTGATCCACATTCTTTGAATACAGAATAATACTAGTCGCTCTCACATTGTAAAAAATTAGAATAAAATAGAGGAAATCCGGACGCAGATCCGGACAGAATCCGAACATACGAAACCATCCTTGTCGAAGCGCACTTCGCGATAGGCGCTTCGCTCGCTAACGCTTGCTCGTTCATTTATTATAAAATTTGTGAAACTCTGTGAAATTTTTAAATCTGATACCTATTGACAAGTTACGGAGGTCTCCTACATCATCGTCGGCATAATGCACGATCGACTCCGCAGTTACTCACGGTTTCCGCTTATTGGATGAAATACCTGATGAGGGTGGCTACGTGATCTATCGCTATGACAACTGTGACGGAAAGGCAAACGTTCACATTCCTATCAACTCGAGTGAAAATTATGCGTTATAGTTAATTATCTCAACTATACAGCGCTCGAGTTAAATGGAAAACTTGACATCAAAATATTTTCATGAGCCATCTGATTACATACGCAAACCGGACCAAACTCGAGGACGTTGCCAAATAAAATGAATAAGATTTCCATCTAATGCAAATATGTCTATCGTGTAACATCGATATGCAAAATGTGTCATCGATAGTATCGGCCTACAATGGGGAAGCGCGGGCGAGCGGTCGAGAGCCGTCGAGTGCCGGGACCATCGATTCACTCAAATTGAATCGAATAAAAGTCGCACCGAATGCGGCCGATGTCTCGGACGCTGGACTGACGCCAGCTGCACACTTTATGCATATTTTGTTATTATTACGGGCAATTATTGCACTTTGTGGTAGGAACGTGCCCTGTAGCTTCACTGGTAGCATAATGATGGTGAAATGCAATTTTGTATTCGAGCATTTTGGTAAAATTATAAGAGATAAAAACTAGCAAAAATGCAACGCTTTTGTGTTTTGCTTTAGCCATGTTGGAACATGTACAAATTGAACATTTATTTATGTAACTAGTACATACATGTATGGCATGGTATACTAGAGTAAGACCTAGTATACCTATATAGTACCGTATACCGCGGCTACGTTCGCTTTATTCAGAAAATTATATCCGAAAGCCTTGCTCGTGGTATGATGTTACTAATTATCAAATTTCATCAAGATCCATTCAGCCGTTTAACCGTGAAAAGCCTACTAACAGACAGACAACATGGTCACTGGGTAGTGCTAACCGGGTACCAAACTCTGGTGGGAGGCTTCGGCCGTGGCTAGTTACCACCCAGGCCACCGGACCAAGCCATGCCGTGAAATGACCTAGTCGTGTTTCGGGATGTAGTCTGGTGTAACCGTTCCCAAGACGGGTCTGAGCAGTAGCGCACTTGTAGCGCCTCACTCAACTGCCGTCTTTGTACTTCTTAACTCTGCAAAACTTGAAGGCTAGAGTGAATAAGTACCTTATTTATAGCTCGTCGTGCTCCATCTTAGACCACAACGTCGCTTAACATCAGGCGAGTTGGTGGTCAAACGCCGACCTATTCTACATAAAAAAAAAAAAAGACAAACAGACTAATGTGGATTCAAAATGGTTTGTAGGTATCGTGTAGCAGCTTGTATTTGATCATAATTGGTTTGGCATTTTAAAATCTAAATGTGACTTTTTAGAATTTGGGATTTAAGACGTGGCATCGTGAAATAGTATTAATCCTATCTGCATTGGGAGCAATATAACTTGGAGCCAAGCTTCCAGTGAAGTCCCGCCCGAACGAGCGCCCTGTATGAATGCAGGAATTTCAGCTAATTAAGGCAAATGCACTGTGAAATGAATTCATCTCACGATGGAACAGTATAAGTACAATGACAGTAATTATCGTTCGACGCACTGAGCCTTTACTCTCTAAAGTTTTGAAGAATGAATAGAACCAATTAAAATTTTGATTGCGATGAAACTATTTCATAAATTTGAGCAAATTTAGACTTGAATCATTTATTTTAAAAGTATTTCTTAAACTTTATCAATAAGTGGTAAAGTTATGGAAGCGAACCCCGCCAAAGTCAGTAGACGTTTGAATAAAGTGAGAATATTTTAAAATGTAGCATTTCTAAACTACGAAATTCTCGCTCTTCATCTTATCATCTGTCCAAAAACATCACGCGTCAATTTCGAGTTTTCAGTTTTTGAGGTTTAGGTATTGGTGTTCATATAGGCCGAGTGTAGCACTCAGTTGTAAATGCCATCCGCGGTCACCCATCCAGACACTGACCATGTCGTCCGTTGCTTAACAATGATTATGCTTATCATTATCACTACTAGAAACGATCTTTGTGTTAGGACTTCAACTCGCCTAAGAAGCCGGTTAGCCGGTTACATTGGAAGTACAACAAAACATTCAGCGACGTCGATATTTTCCACGCCAGCAAGCTCTGTTTCAAACGGGAGGTTCTCCAAATTCTTAAGGAAGCAAAGCAGAGATGAAGCCAAAAGCACTCATACACACTCACCCCCACTATCTTACACACACACACGCACACCCACGTCTTTTCACTCACCCTCTCGCACACACACCCTCTCACACACACACACACCCTCTCACACATAGGCATCCACACACTTGAAGTGTGTGGATGCCTGTGTGTGTGCACACAATAAAATAATATGAAGCACTAAAAATTGTCCCAAATTCTTATTTTTAAATGTAGGTACTTATGTATAACATCATAAAAAAAAATCCTTTAATATTGATAAGTATTATGTTTATTTAAGTTTATTTAGTGATTGTTTTTATTATTTTATATTTAAATGTAAATCCGTAATTAGCCGTAAGTTTATCTGTAAGTTTATTTCATGTCATTATTGTGAGCTGTGGATTTTGTTTAAATAAATAAAAAAAAAAATAATAATAGAAGCGTTTGAATGTTTGAATGGATGTAAGTTACTCAATTACGCCATAACGGCTGAACGAGTCTAGATTAAATTTGGCACAGGGATAGATTATTGACTGAAATAGCACATAGGATACTTTATAACCACGGGTGTCACCGCGGGGCGCAACTAGTGAAAATAAATGTTCAAAAAAACCATTGAAAAAGTTGTAAAAACCAAAATAAAGCTTATTTAAGTATCTTAGGAGTGTGGGAGATATCTAGGGATGCATCTCGGTTGCCAGGCACTGCACGCGGCAC
This sequence comes from Peribatodes rhomboidaria, assembly GCA_911728515.1. Taxonomy (NCBI): domain Eukaryota; kingdom Metazoa; phylum Arthropoda; class Insecta; order Lepidoptera; family Geometridae; genus Peribatodes; species Peribatodes rhomboidaria. The sequence continues at coordinate 18,362,877 of OU452169.1, forward strand.
CTCTTGGGATTTGCGGCATCGCCCGGGAGGACTCGTGAGCTTTACGGACCAACGCCGCACTAAAGAAATCTTGACTTTGATACGCAACTTAAAGAACGACCTAACTATCAACATTCGTGAATGACTAATGATATTGATTGACACAGCGATTAAGTAGATTACTATTTCAATGGCCCATTAAAAACAATTCAATTCCCTTGTGTGATTTTTTAATCATAATAAAGTGGCGACGGGGCTAGCATTTTGGAAACAATTCCCACTGGTAGCGATGTTTTAAATTAGTGTAGTTTAATTTATTTTTAATATGCCAGATGTTTTTATACTTTACTTATTCGTTTCAGATTATTTTTGTTGAATTTTGAGTAGACTAGTAATTTTATGTAACTGCTAAAGTGTTGATTAATTACTTTGTGCATTAATGAGACTACATTTTTTTTTATTTGTGGCCATTATCGCTATTAGTAAAGGCAAAGAATCAATAGTGTGCGTGAGGTAGCGTCTCACTTCTACCCTCATTCAGCGTCACCGCTGCATATTGTCCAGAACCCTCCGTCTCACATATCTTGACACCGCGCGCGGGTGCAGGCGGTGAAGGGGGAGGGGGCTGGCGTGTTGCCAGCCTTCAGATAATTATCCCCCATTAATCTCGCCAAATTGTTGCCGAGCCCCGCCGTTAAAAAAGCGATAGAACTTGATACGAAACAATTTAACAATTTACCGTTCATTTTCTTTTCATAAGTATTATATTTGACCGAGCGAAGCTAAGTCTCAGAAACTCAGGGAAGCAGTTGGCCTTTGTATGTTTGTACAATATTATTGATTCGGTCTTTAAGAAATTTTGTAGGCAGGTAAGTCGTTCAAACAAATTTTAAAATTGAATATGTAAAATTGGTCGTGTGGCTATGAAGACAAACAAGGGGTCACGATGTCGCAACTCTGGGGAAACTACAGTTTTATGTTGTTTTTTGTAGATATAGATGCCTTAACTTAATAATGAGAGGTCTATTTCCACTTACCTTCTTTTCTTTTGATAATGTGATAAAACAAAATCACAAACATTTTATTCCCCGATAATTTTGTAAGTTTTATTAAAAACTTGATCTTTATTTTATTTAAAAATATTTTTTTAGATCAACGATAATTCTAGAAGGCAAAGTAAACAGTAACGAATTAAGTCATGCGGCTTAGTTTTAGAAATGTGTTAGATCCGCCGCCCGGCTGCGCGCGCCCCGCCCGCCCTGCATGCGATCAAACGCCTGCCCGCCCTTACTAAACTGTAATCATTTCGTACTGACAAAAACTAAGATTTATTCGTTTAACGGTGTACTCAGAAAATATTTTTACTAAATTTCAAGTTCGTCTTGGACTTTTACTAAGTTCGAGTTCTAAGTTCTAAGTTTCGTGTTCGAATTTTACTAAACGTTCGGTTCCTTGATTGTCTATTTCGGCTTATGTGTGTGGTATGAACATTTTTTATGTCCAACCAACAGTCTCCTAATGTTTTTAGATTCCAATAATCATCTCACAATTTCACTACGTACTTTTTCTGTTTATCCGTAAATTGTGTGGTTTTTATTAACGAGTTGTCTATTTTTGAATTTCTAAGTTATAAATTATACGAAAACTTAACCATCGAGGTCATATCATGCTGTGAAGCAAATTACAAAATAAGTAAAACTTAGCAGCTGTAGCGCTAAATCTAGCACGTAGGTAAACGTAGCGGCGGCTACATTTAGCATTTTTGTAGCGCATAGCTGCGCGCTACGAAAAAGCTACGTAGCGCCGTGGCTCTTATTCACCGAAGCAATATGCAATATCCATAGAAAATGTATTGTAGCCGAATATATTGTAGAAGAGTCAGTTGTCTATTAGACGTATTGTCGACTCGGCTCCATAAGGCACTCGTTCCGATGAGCTCTTTTCTCCTCTCCGCGGTGTGCCGCCAGCAAATTGGACCCGATACTTCGAGATGGACGAATATTCACAACTATTGCTTTGTTTCTCAATGCTAACAATCAGATAAATGAGAAATTATTGCTTTCTATTTTTTTCTTTCTTTAGATATCGGAGTGGCAAAGTACTTTTTATTGTAAAAGTAAATATTTTACTCCTATGGAAGCCAGGAAATATTTAAGTTGCATCTTTCATTTTCTATTTCTTGATAGTATTTGTTTGAAATAAACAATAGCTTACAATACAATACAATACAATATATCTTTATTGCACACCAAAAAGTACATGAAAAACTTAAAAACTAAAATACATTTTTCGGCAGTACAAGGGCGACCTTATCGCCTAAAGCGATTTCTTCCAGGTAACCTTTGGATGGACAAGAACTTACAGAAATACGAAAAGGGTAGGTGGTGTACATAAAACTAAATTAAAATTTAAAAGATAATATTAAGTAATATTAATAATAAGTACCTACTTAAATAAATAACCAAAAATAAATATAATATAAATATGAATAATTATAAATATTATAAATAAATATAATAAAATATCAATACATATATATAAATTAGTATTATGCGTACCGAATTAGCAAAGAGCTAAATAATGGTTAAAAACGAGATTTTTAAAAATGGGCAGTGATTGGGCCTGTCTTATGCCAACAGGCAGCTCATTCCATAGCTTGACAGCTTGCACAGTAAACCCTTTACTATAAGATAGATTGATGTGGGATGATGTGTGGAGCTTAAGTTTAAGGTGACGAGAAGATCTCAAAGAACCGGAGTGCCCTTGAATAAATTCAAAGCGCTCCTTGAGATACAGAGGGATAGTTGGAAAAAACAAGATTTTAAAGAGGAAGGAAAGGATGTGAGATTTACGGCGAAGGCGAATTGGTAACCATTTGAGCTTTTGGCGGAATTCAGAAATATGATCATATTTCCTTAAACCGAATATGAACCGAATACAGAAATTTTGAAGACGTTCAAGTTTGTCTAGTTGCTCTTCGGTTAAATCCAAATAGCAGGCGTCTGCGTAGTCCAATATTATCCAATAAGCTTACTACGGAGACTAGACAAATACTTATCTATTTAGTGTGTACAAATAAATATTTTGTATTATCTAATCTTGTGACAGCTAAGTTAGTACAGCTGAGTGCAAACAAATATTTAATATATATAAATAATCTTGGGGGCTGAGCTACCCACGTCCGTAGGAGTGTACTCTATTCTGATTCCCTACACGTGGTCCCCGGGTAGTGCTAACCGGGTAGCAAACTCTGGTGGGAGGCTCCAGCCGTGGCTAGTTACCACCCAACGGACCAAGCTATGCCGTGAAATGACCTAGTCGTGTTTCGGGATGTAGTCCGGTGTAACCGTTCCGAAGACGGGTCTGAGCAGTAGCGCACTTGTAGCGGCTCACTCAACTGCCGTCTTTGTACTTTTTCACTCAACAAAACTTCAAGGCCCTTATAGGTCGTCGTGCTCCATCTTAGACCACGACGTCGCTTAACATCAGGCGAGTTGGTGGCCAAACGCCGACCTATTCTACATAAAATATATAAATATATATATATGTAAGATGCGACAGCGGAGTGGAGTAGAATAGGCACAAATGTAAAATGTAGCTCTTGGGCAAGCTTGCCAATAGCCATTAATTAGCAGTATAATGTGCTGAGCTAAGTCGACGCGCGCCATCGCGTCACGTCCTGCCGACAGCTGGCTAGGTGCCGGCCCTGGCTGTGCGCCAGCGCACAACCTGATCACCTTAGAATCTCATCTAAAATTATATAAAATATTATTAACCGCATAAAACATCTTAAGCAAGACAATCACATTGTAGATCAGTATTATATTGTTATACTTACTTATGTATTTGACTGTACACTTATCAGCCAACGTGTATGTCCCACGCTGCCTGACAGCATTTCCATATTCACGACTGACGTGTACTGTCCAGTACACAAAATGCAACATGAATTCATAAAAATAATTTCACAAAAACTCAACATTTCACACAATAACTCGAAGTGTGAACAAAAAGGCGCGTATACACGAGCCGGCGCGCTCTCGACAGGGAATGGCGCTTTATCATCGGAGAATCCATCAGAATGGCGTCCTAAAAACAAATGATGAGCCAACGAGAAGCGGCCGAAAAATAAGCCAAGGACGAGTCGGGAGCGCGGCGCGGCTACTGCGGAGACAGAGTCCTACCCTGCGCGGAGTGCGGGCCGTGCTAGGCATGCATTCGGCGATACTGTAGTATCATTTACACCTACTATAAGGTTTTCTTAGTTTGCTACAGAATCTTCAAAAAATTGTTTACTACTTGAAAAAGACATAGCACACATACGCACGTTACGTTTAGTTTTTTTTTTTTTACAACAGACTAGGCATGCGTTTGACCACTGACTCGCCTGATGGGAAGCGTCGACGTGATCGAAGGTGTAACACGCTTGCCTAGGAGATACCTATTCACTTTACTCTTAAACACCCCCGGATTGTATTTAGGTGGAAAGACAGACACAGGTAACGAGTTCCACACCTCTGCAGTTCTTACAAGAAAAGTTGACTTGAAACACTTAGTGCGTTTTAGCGGAATTTCCACCATAAGAGGGTGTCTTTTACTGGTGCGCCTGGTACAATTATAAAAGAACGGCGATGGCTGGATCAGGTCGTGCAGTTCTTGTGCACACTCGCCGTAGTGTATTCTGTAGAATACCGACAGGCTGGCCACTTCACGCCGATACTTCACTGCACGATTGTGTCGATAATCAATTCAAAACGCTAAATTGCTAAATCTAAACAAGCTAAAAATATACTTGTCTTTGTTATTGCTGCGTAATAGACAAGGACATCAATACTTTTAGCTAATTAGATTTAGCAACTTAGCGTTCAGAATAGGGCCTAATATCTTCTTTGTTCATACGCACATGGTTATTCTGCAATTCATAGAAATCTAAATACAAACAGTCTGCTTCACATTTAATGAAACTAAAAGTTATCCTAGAGCGGTTTGCGTCTTATACTTATACATAGAAGTGTGTATGTGTGAGTGTCTAAAAGAACAATTTGTCAAGAAAGGTGGCGAGCTAGAGCGCTGCGCGCGACGTGTTGGCGGGGAAATGAGGCAAACGAAGCCATTGTTGCGCTGCACGGTGTAAAAACAAGAGGTGAGCCGTGGGAAGCGAGCGCTGCCACGCTAATTGAATTACTGCATCGCATTTTGCTGCCCGAGATCAGTTTTTGAAAACATTTTGAAAGTATCTCATGAGTATATCTAAAATAAAATAATCTTTGTTAAACTTCTTTTTTGGAAATAATTTAGTATGGATACCGAAGATTTTATCAACAATATCATCGCCATTTCGAGACACGGTTATGGCAAGTTCGAGGTAAATATAGGTAGGTATATCATAACATAATCGTCACGCCTTTCCCCCGACGCGCTGGCAGAGGTATAATAAATCACCTACACTTCACCGGTCGATATTCAGTTCCAAATGTGACAGGGGGCGAGCCTGTCGCCATACACCGGGCTCGAGTCAAATAGCAATCCCAATCTTATCAAAATTACTACTAAAAATGCGAAAGTGACTTTGTCCATTTGTTGCGTAAATGAGTAACAAACAGTTACGCATTTACGCCGTAACTACTCAACGGATCATCATAAAATAATGCTTACACATCATCACGAGTACAAAAAAAGGACATACTTACGTACTTACATACGACTACTTTTTATCCCGGAAAACTTACCGGTTCTTGTGGAACCGGAGTGATACCGCGCGGCGTAGCTAGTATACTTCTAACTGTGTAATAATGAATGCTTTGGATGATAATAATAGATAATCACTTTATACTGACACTCGACTACAACACGTCGATTGTAACCGTTCCAACGCAGCTTGGTATCGTTGTCACCCGTCAGACATCACACAGTATCGCCGCAGTATCACAAAGCAGCACCGGTAGTAAACTTTATGACAGCTGTCAATTTCCCCCGGGGCATGTTGACAAGTGCTCGCATAAACAGCGTCTCAAACAACTGTTCTGTCGTGTCTAATAACCGAAGTGTCAAACTAACTTGAGGCAGCAAACAGCGACGCGAGTCAATCTTACGAGTCGATACACATAGCGGGACCGGATATATACACAACTAATAATACTCTGCAATGTAGTCGGTACACAAGAGATATTCGGGTAATTTACTTTTTGTAGTGTTATTTCTGTCTGTCGCTATCAATGTATTTCTGATGCGTCATGTGTCATTCATCATTTGGAAGAATTTATGCATGGTATGATAATATACTCCGCTGCCGCTAGGTATAACATTTCGGTTACGTTAAGCAAGACCGAAATAAGTCCTTTACAAATAGTTCGGAAGAGATGGATGACAATGATGAGTGACGTCAGTACGTGTTTGCTCGCGGATTGCTAGACCTGGTTTTTTGGACCCTGACTATCAGTACTTAAATTTATGTCTTGAGAGATATTCGTATTTTCTAATTTATTAACTTTTTATACTAATGTGTGTGAGTCTTACACTAGCGTTGCGCCATGTTTTTTGTTCACATTTAAAATTCTAAATGAACAAAAAGTACTTATGACTCAGCGCTGGTATAAGACGTTAAAGACCCTAAGCCCCTAAAAGTTTAAGATTCGCCACAATTTTTTTCAGTCCTTCTGGACATTATCATTTATCAATGTTAGAAGATATCGCTATTTGTACTTCATTTCAAAGAGCATTACAGTGAAACATACAGTAAATATAATAACGGTAGTCTAGTTCTCATTCGACCTTATTTCTAAAAGGGTAGGGATACGATTATAGATTAAATTCAATGTTTATTTGCCACTAAAATGTACCTACAATGTAGATAGCAGTAGGAAGCAGGAATCAACTTCTGCAACTTTTCTTGCTGGTCTATTTGGCGCTTTGAAAGCAAGCGGAACCCCGCGCCGCGGCGATATGATTGTGAGCGGAATCCATGTAAATTCAGCGCCGCCAGCGACAATGGACCCGTGTCGTCTGGTTAAAAAGCATTCCATACATTTGCATAATGTCCACGGCCGCTGTCGTTAATGAAAAACGCTCAATGAATACAAGAGGGAAGAGTGATAAACAGAAACGTTTAACTTTTTTTCGAGTCGAGTTATCACGAGCGATAACAAATAGTAGCTGTACGAGAAGGCCGAATAAATTGTAATGGACTTGCTTATCGATAACCCACATACCAGTAATACGGCGACCTAGTATGATTCGGTAGTAACATACTAATTATTATTAATGAACGCCATTACAAGACATTGAATTTCTAAATTTAATATTCCCTAAATGAAAGCTTTCATTGACTTAAAACTGTCCTAATTTCCTTTGAAAGAGAGCTCTGACGAATCCTTACAGTCAGTATTGTTCGAATTTAATCTTGTTGGTGCTTTAGTGTAGCAGGTAGGGTAGTCTTTATTAATGAGGCGCCTAGTTACACTCCGCAGCTCCCAGGCGAGGTTTGTTTCATTTGACTGAGTGGAGACTTGGCGAGTGAATTCATTATTATTTAACGTAGCACCTCTGATTTCTCTAGATACGTGGAATCGTAGGCGCGGGTCGGAACCTACGCAGATTGATGTTCGTTTCTATACCAATCGATGTAGCTGTAGTGCTGTAGGTACTTGTATACCAGTTGGTACTACACGTCAATCGCGCAGTTGTTGTTTGTAGTGGGCTAGATTATGGAGAAAAATTATATTTTATTATGTATCTTGTGTTAGTTAGTCAAAATGAGCGTCAAATAATTGATAATGTTATACGTGCCTATTATGCACCCGCCGTGTGCCTTACGCACAGCATGTGTGCTTAAGGAACGACATGAGAAAAGCAACTCTATACTGCAAACATAAGGTCGACATTTTTTTAATTTTGAAGTTTTTTCCGGACATGCGATAAGTAAGCGAAGGTCGTTTTTAGGATTCCGTACTCAAAGGGTAAAACGGTACATTGTTATTCCTATTACTAAGACTCCACTGTCCGCCCGTCTGTCCGTCTGTCATCAGGCTGTATCTCATGAACCGTCATAGTTAGACAGTTGAAGTTTTCACAGATGATGTATTTCTGTTGCCGCTGTAACAACAAATACTAAAAAACAGAATAAAATAAAGATTGTTTGGAAATTTGATTTACGCGTATCGTGCGCTATAGTGCCTCTCAAATACTAATTAATTTGAAAATAGGTGTTTATAACTATTACGAATTTAATTAATTATAACGAATTGCAAGTTATTGACATGCTACATTTTTGTTATCAATGTAAACGACTGTGACTAACATAATGCTAGTAAATTCTTTGTTAAACGTTCATACGTCACGCTACGATGTCCAATTAAAAATTAACATTAATTGTCTTTCAAAATGTCTTCATATTATCATTACCTCCGATGTAGCCTGAGTACTCGTCGATAATGACGGCAAGGAAACCTCGGTTGGGTTGTTCTCTTATTAAATTCATTAGAAGGAGCCTGTTATTTCCCGGAGGCGGCGCTGAGGTCACTCGATTGTTCTAGAAGTCGGTCGATAGCCGCAGAGATACGGTTAAGATAAGATTAGCTAACTGATACCTTGGAAAAGCTTGTAGTAGTTGCTATTATTTATTCTGTGGTAAAGCTAAGACTGCTCTACCCTATGACATAACAAAACGTTCTCTTACAACAATAGGTTTGCGCGAATAAAAGATCGGTTAACAAGATTAATGTGAAAAGAAGGTGAACATGTTACAATAGACACACTTTTTAAACAACTTCGAAGAGTTGCCTGTGTTGTGTGACTATTACCTTTCATCAAAAACAGTTAGCTGCTTACATTACAAGTAACATTATTAAAAGAAAGAAAAAAACCGGCTGCAAAATGTAGTATCCTATGTCACTTCCACTATCAAGACGATTCAAATGACACTTCATATGTCAAAATCCGAAGGCTGTAGGGCGTGCCAAGAATACCTCATTCATACATACCTACATACATACATTATTACATACCTAAATACACACATACATACATACCCCGGAAAACATAAAACCTCATTCTTGAGCAGTCGGGTAAAAATGCAACAAACAGCTAAACTAAAATTAAAACCGTTACCACCTTGTACAGTTTTTGTCGAGAGCCAATTGAGTGCGCGAATTGGACATCCAATACACATGCAGATTTGTGTTATGATAATTTGCAGATTTAAATGTCCTCCCATTCTAAGATAGATATTATGATAATATTTACGTAACTCTCTCTCTCTCTGGTCTCACCATTTTCCTTCACACAGCGGTCTTTCAGACTCCACTTGTATAGAGTAGTCCACTAATAATGTCTTATGTCTATTTAGTCCATTAATGTCTATTGTCTATTGTCTACTAGTACTATAGAGGTATAGGTAAACATAATTCTAGTGTAGAGTTTGCAAGTTAGGTAAGTACCGTAGTTCAAATAGCGACTGATGTGTTAGCTATTCATGGGTATATTTTATATACCCTTTTTATTAAAATTTCTAATCCAAATACCAAAAAGAAAAAGTTGCCTTGAAAATGAAGTTTTCCTATTAGAAAAAGGGAACATTAAACCCCGGAACGGCGGGAGCTGCGGCCAGGGAAAAGGCTTAATAAAGTAACTAGTACCATTTACTCGGAACCCTTTCAGTGAGTGCGGTGAAGTTTCTCATTCTAATCCATTAGCGCGACTTGCGCAAGTCGATGGCGCGAGCTGACCGCCTGGCGCTTTATTCTTGCGCCATTCTATACCTAATTTCCTAAAATTCCAGAACAAGAGGCTTTTCGCCATTTAGCTTCCAATGACTGAGCGCAAAGTGTGGCAATATGGCCACAATAATTGAACGGGTCATCGCTAGAATATATATGTATAGTCCGGTGTCTTTTTTGATAGCCTATTCTGGCGTGTGCGACTTTATTTCGATTGCTGTTTTTCTTCTAAAAAAACTCGTGAAAGTAAGAATGACCGAGATAATATCACAAGCAACAGAATAGGGCCCTTGGCACTTAGTAAACAAAAGCTCAGTATCACAGAATACAAAAATAATGAATGAAATAGTTAATGTTCAGACAGTTTTAGTATTAATTGAAGCAATCTTTAGCAATAGTGATCCAATTTGACATACCGTAGAGTGACATACTCGTAATAAATAAATAAATAAATTCGGGACACTTCCACACACGTTCGCCTGACCTCAAACTAAGCAAAGCTTGTACTATGGCTGCCAGGGACTGATATACATACTTAGATATTTTTAAATACATACTTAGATACATATTAACACCCAGACATAGAACAAACACAAATGTTCATCGCATAAATGTTTGCCCTAGGTGGGAATCGAACCCACGCCCCCAAGCTCATAAGGCAGGTTCACTACCAACTGAGCCACCGAGGCAGTCAATAAGGTCGCTAGTTGATCGCGCGATGGACTTCCTCCGGAAGCGGATACGATTATGCCCGCCAACTGTTTGGCGGCAAATATAGCTAATGAATGGGCGCGGGGTGACTCCACACTGTTACAGCACAATGCAGCAGCAGATTCCAAAAATGTATATATTACCAGTAGTACGGCAGGTATCATTTTATAGCTGAAGTTATACAATTCACTACAATACACCACCAAACACCAAATCACACTAATATTATACTCGTAAATGAAAAAAAGTTTAGATAGATACATGGATGTTTGTAACTCGATAGCTATTTACATAAGCTATTTACAGGGCTAAGGGTGACACGACGAGGCGCCGCTCAGTTTTATTTTGAAAACTGAACTAACAATTAAAACATAGGTGCAATGGACGGTCTTATCACTTTTTCGCCATGTCTCTGGCAAACACAAAACACACACTTTACAAACTCTTAAAAACAAATTGCCTCATCTAGTTGGATCTGCGGCGAGCGGGCGCTAGCTGTCTATTTATACGTTTTTAGGGCAGAAACAGTTCTGGCTCATTTAGCAAGGGCTAAAAAGAATCGATCTATAGCGGGTAGGTCCGGACGAGCCGGCCGCGGCCAAGGTCCGCGACCCAGCACGAACTATACATACACTCCACACCACACAGAACTGAAAGGAATTAGATATTGTCTGGGTGTAACGTTTGACCCCGTGACTATATCGTAATATATTATGATGATACTATACTAGACGAATAATAAAAAGTAATGACAAACGGTACCACACTTTTAAAAGTTCCGAGATGCTATGAATTTTTCATACAAACGCGAATTTTTTGGAAACCGTTTGTCAGATTATGATGAAATTTGACATGTACTACTAAATGAACTATATCTCCGCCCCGTTTTTTTTCAAAACCGTCCTACAGAGAAAATAGAGCTATGAAAAATAACGGCATATGTGAAGGGTCGCTTTTGACTGATTTATTTAATAGATAGACAAAATTGTCTATATCTTTAACTTTTAAATAAATCCATAATACAAGGGAAATTTAAAGTTATTTAAGAATTATTAGAGAAGTGCAAAAGTCGCAAAACATTTATTGAAATTGCACTTTGTCACTCTGTAGATAACTTTAGAGGCTTGTCGAAATTGCAATAGAGAACCTTTAGCCAATGCGAAGTTAGTCTAAAGTGGCCGCCGGACCCTTAATGCAGGCCACACATACTCATTTATCATTTCAAAAACGACTGTGCTTTGTACAAAATAAGGCTCAAACTTCAATGCCTTTTCATTTGACCAGGCGGAGGCAGTGTGCATGGCCATAATCAGGGCTGGCGCTCATCACTCGCGCGCTAACCGCTTCACATCGACACAGTTTATGTGATTCCTTATTTACGAAGTGTGCGTGCCGGCCCTGCTGTTACTCATCGAACGGTGGACTGGCCACCGGCCAATTTCGTTAACTATTAAGTAGGTTGGGCCGGTTAACGTACTATATTATGTGTCGGAGGTATCCACGATTTGTGGTTTAAGTTGGAGCTTCGTGTTAGGAGGCCGTTTGCAGATCGTCTGCTGCTCGATGGCTCGAATAAACACGCCGTTTTGGATCGGATATCAGTTGGTGAATCGTTCATGAAATGGTAGGCCTTTTCATTCACAACACACTGTTTCCTTAAATTATTCTTGGGTAAAAAATATTAACTAAGAACATCAATCAAAAACACAAATTTTACAACTATCAGCTTCCGTAGTAGAGAAATTGTTGGTGCTATCTATATATAATTACTGATCCGAAATTAGAGCCCTAATTACAGCACCAACAATTGTTCTAATATTGATTTAATAGAGACACGAGCATGAGGTCAAGGTGAGGGCGATGCATAGCACAATGAGCACCGAACTTGCAAAACGTATATCTACTGTTTCGGTTTGCAGTAAAAAAAACATCAATCAGATCTTCATACACATTTCTGAATTACCATCTCACACAGTTATTGCAATATTAGTGAACGGTTATCGTATGTATTTACAGCACAGTACAAGTTATTTCCTATAGATTCCGCATTCAGGATATACTCTCATTAAAATAGCTAGTGGAAACGCTGCCTCAGTAACATAACATATCGTCACGCCTTTCCCCCGAGGAGGTTGGCAGAAGTGTAATACAACACCCACACTTTGCCGGGCGATATTCAGTTCAAAATGTGACAAGGGGCGATCCTGTCGCCGTACACCGGGCTCCAGTCATGTAGCAGATGACTTACAATACGTACATATTTTTACACAATGAACAAATTGGAGCGTGCCGTCGCCTGGGTTTGAACCCGCTCCCTCTTGAATGGCGGGCCTTCTCCAAAGTCAAAGTCAAAGTCAAAATGTTTTTATTCAATTTAGGTATCAAAGATACACTTATGAACGTCAAAGTTATTTAAATAGACTCGACCGCCTTGTTCGGATAAAAAGCCTCTACTCAGAAGAACAGGCAAGAAACTGAGGGGCATTATTTTTTCAAATAATAAATAAATTAGTCTCACAAATTTTGGCTTACAACTAGGTAATATCTATAAATATTAGTGGCTACTTGGCGGAAGTGGAAGGCTCCAGACATCTTTATCTTCTAAATAATTCTTAACCTTATAATATCCTCTTTTCATTAATGTAGTTTTTATATGTGATTTGAATTTTCCCTCGGTGAGCCCTGTTATATTTTTCGGGATTTTATTGTAAAAACTAACGCAGTTGCCTAAAAATGACTTTCTTGACTTAGTCAGTCTAAATCTCTGTACAGCTATCCTATCCTTATTTCTAGTGTTATAATTGTGATAGTCACTGTTCAATTTAAATTTATGTAGATTTTTGCGAACGTGCATAATATTTTCAAAGATATATAAAGAAGGTAAAGTTAAAATATTTATTTCTTTAAATAAATCTCTCAATGATTCACGGGGACCCATTCCGTAGATAGCGCGGACCGCTCGCTTTTGCAAAATAAAAATGGCCTCCACTTCAGCAGCTGATCCCCACAGCAAAATGCCATATGACATTATGCTGTGGAAGTAAGCAAAGTAAACCATCCGAGCTGTAGCTATATCCGTCAGTTGCCTAATCTTGCGAACCGCATAAGCAGCAGAACTAAGTCTCCCAGACAGAGCACTAATATGTGGACCCCATTGCAGTTTGGAATCAATGCTTATACCCAGGAACACCGTCGCCTTGTCTATGTTAAGTTTATCGCCCTCAAGCATTACGTTTGGTTCTATATATCTAACATTAGGCATGGAAAACTTTAAACACTTAGTTTTTTTTGCATTTAGTAACAAATTGTTCGCAGCGAACCATCTCGAAATAATAGTCAGTACGTTGTTCACATGCACAAGTTCACTATCTTTCCTATCTGTTCTAAAAATAAGAGATGTATCATCAGCAAATAGAACTATGTCTGTAAGGTCCTTAACCATATACGGCAAATCATTTATATACGCCAAAAATAAGAACGGGCCTAAGATAGAACCTTGTGGTACTCCCATTGTAACTAAAGATCCGGAAGATGTGACGCCATTAATTCCTACTTTTTGTTGTCTATCAGTTAAATATGACTCGACAAGATCTAGAGCGATTCCACGAATTCCGTAGTGGTGTAATTTACGGATCAAGGTGCGGTGTTCTACACAATCAAACGCTTTGGAAAGATCACAAAAGACACCGATGGCATCCTGTGAACTCTCCCAAGCTTCCATCACATGCGTAACTAATCGAACTCCCGCATCTGTTGTTGATCTACTTTTCGTGAAACCGAACTGATTTTCGTTTAATATACTGTGTATGTTAAAGTGACACAACAGTTGATTAAGTATAATCTTTTCAAATATTTTACTCAAAGCCGGAAGCACAGAGATGGGTCTGTAATTCGAGGGATCTGACTTACTACCCGATTTGAAGATAGGGGTAAGATAGCCAACTAAGCTATCATCGCTATAATTTAGTACTGCAGTATTAATACAGCGGATATGTTATTCTGAAGTATAGCAGTAATAGAGCGGCAACGTGCGCTCTGTTAACTACCCATTAGCCAATTACCGAGCACATGACCCGGCGGGGTAAGACGATGCTTAATATACGGCCGATAAGTGCGCTCTAAGTGCAGTTCGATGGAGGCGCTGTCTGCACGGGATCTGTTTCTAGCGAGCCACGTACGGCGCTGCTTGTCTACAGCGGCCATCAGGCTGAGTTGAAGTTTCATCCTAGCTGCGGCCCTCGGTTTTATCAGCTTTCCTACAAGAACTGATAATGGTTTTGTGGTAAAGAGCTGCTTACGTGTTAAACCATTTTCTATAACAACGTGCAAATCCGTGTAACCTAACGTAAAAGGGCCATTGTTTAATTGCCCTTTTACGTTAGGCCACTTAGCCTGCCGCGCTGAATAATTCTAATCGCTAACTTATTATTTCAACCGCCTGTCAAAAAATTTATTTACAAACGCAATGTGTACAATATGTGCATTTCAATTTATAACAATATTCCAAATGATTTAAAAATGTTAAATGAACACGATTTCAAAAATTCATTGACTGAGTGGCTTCACCATAACTATTTTTATAGCAAGGAATTTTTAAATTTTAGCGTTAAAATAAAATTATAAGATGCAATAGTTTACAACATTAAATATTTGCACGTTTGCATGCAGACAGAATACATTATAACTAAGACAATAATTTTAAGACCTTTATACCTATGTGAATGTATTAAGCAAATAAATGATTTGATTTGATTTGAATAATTTTAAAGCTTGAAAAAGTAAGAAACAGACACATTCGTATAATTATAATTACGAATAATATTTGTATTTGTATATTTTAATATTATTCTGATTTTCCTGATTTCTCTTTAATCGAGCGAGCGGGCCTTAGCGTGCACATCGTCTCTGCTTCAACTTCGACAAAAATGCTTTCGTATTCTTATTTTTTCCAAAGAAAAAAAAATCTATTCAATAAAAGTATCATTGTTTCTTTTTATTTTTCAATACTGCTTCGATAAAAAAATCTATATAATTATCGAACCTGCTCACAATATTCACGGGAATCGGTTGAGGATTGCGACCTGTAGGGGAGAACAGACGCCGGTCGCGACGTCTCCAGCTCACAGAGCGACTTGTATTATATCCTACTTCCTACTAACATTATAAACGCAAAAGATTGTAAGAATGGATGGATGGATGTTACTCTTTCACGCCGTAAAGGCTGAACAGATAGTCTAGAATAGCACATAAGATACCGATTTTGAAACCGCGGGGCGCAGCTAGTCATTCATAATTGTCAGACCTTTCAGCGACCTCAAAACGAAGTGTTCTCTTCGATAGGTTTCCTAAATCAATTTAAAACCATTTCCCATTCCGTATTAGCCAAACGCAAATGAGCATTGAGGTGAGTTTCCATTTACTCACTGCTCATAGAGCCGTACCGAGGCCGGCATTTTAATGTGCGGGAAACTGAGTTGGGAGCGCGGAGAGCGGAGAGTAGAGTGCAGAGAGTGGCGTACGGTAGTTAGCGCTAACTATCTGCAGGTGTTAAACGGAGGCTTAATGGATTAGAGATCATTGTGCGCGGGCTAAATGAGGAACTTACTTCCTGCGGTGCGGAGTACGCCGATTGGCTCGAGTTTATTTCAGTAGGTTGATGCGTCATTGCGCTGATGATAGGATCAATCCATTTTATAACAAATCCAATTTATCACATTACATTATATACACAGAACATTATACTCACCTGTTAAATTAGTAGATTTTTGTGTTAGTTTATTTCCTATTGTTAAGTTTAAAAAAAAATGTATACTTAACTGAATAGGCTAATGGTGACCACAATCCCTGTGGATTGTGGCCGGGCTGTACTGTCTGCCGAAACACAGACATGAAGCCTAGTTCGGCAACAGTAAACTTAAACCTAAACTCATTAAGCTAGCCTTAATAATATTATTATTATTTATTATTATTAATACGTCAGATAATATATAACTATCTTTAGATAATGATAACCTTTGAAAGTCACTTAGTGCTAAGCATTGTGCTGTCTGCGCTTGTCTAACCATGGACCTTATTGCGCGGCGATACGACTCGCGGTCGCGCAGCGCCGGAAATAAAAGGTAACAATCACGAGATAAGATGTCATGGCGGACCCACTGCACGCTGTAGAGGCCTCAGTGTCTAACAGCTTTAGTCATTCACAAAAAAATACTTTTGTGATTGGGATGGTCTGTTACAGAGTAGGTAACATTTTATTGTATTGTTTTTACAGCACACGAACTACATTTACAAGGTGTTGGTTCTGAAGTAATACTCTATGCATCAAAGTGAACAACTTTTTAGAATATAAGTTTGCAAAATTAGTCACGTCATTTTGAATGAAGGCTAAAAGTTGTTCACTTTGACGAGTAGAGCAACACCCCAAAACCCTGTAAACACGAAATTAAAACCATAAACCTGTCAATCTTGAATAAGTACTCGCAGGACCAATTTAAAACCTCGAAAGTAACTTCCCAGCTGCGTCATAGTTTTGTTGTTTGGATGCATAAAACAGTTTTCAATTTTTGGTTCTAAATCCGGCGGCGAGGTGCAGCCCCGGCCCGCTCTCGGCTCGAGCGCTCCTGTCGAAATTAGCTCCGGACGGCTAATAGGCAGACGCCAGTTCTGCGATTGAAAAACAAAGTACCTTGCTTTGTTCGAAATGAGTTTCCAAAACTGATTTGTTTGACGCCGTGCAGTGTCCGGTTCGCTAGAAAACAAACGCCTGATACAAAATCTGTAGTCGCAACCTCATTCAGAAATTTCAAGAACGTCTTAGAATTGATTTAATTAAAAAAAAATGATAATATATTTTTTTCATTACTCTCGATGTAGACTAAGCCGGTGTCTCTGCGGTAGAACGTACAAGACTATAATGATGATGTTTTTTTTTTGATTGGGTAGACTTCTAGTATAGACTCTAATTTACACTACTACTTAGTGAATGTAGTTAGTAGCTCTAGCTAGTATAAGATTATTCAGAGTCGATTCGCTTTGTAGACAAAACCTTAAAACATTACCTGATCTCATCCAATGTAGCAGTAAATTGCCCTTTAAGGCTACAACCGTGCAGGGCGGGCAGTATATCTCGCAAGCCCTATCACTACCTCGTTTGGGCAGTGCTCGGAGCCGTGACAACCCTATCGCTTACCTTAATTGCTACGGGTGCAATTGCAGACGTCCAGATTGCTAGTGCTAGCCATTTCTAAGAGACAGAAACCTTTTGTTCCTGGAAAATGTCATTTAAATACTTTTAACTGAAGTTATACAATTATACAAGTATTGCAGTGGCAATGTTTGATGCCGGAACTAAATTAGACACTCGACTGCGTTTGAAGAGATCAATTATTTCCAAATGAAATCCGTCTCCATTCATGGAAATTGAAACGTACAAATTGAGCAGAAGTTTGTCAGCGGAACGGACGGAAGCGAGCTAATTGCCAGCGTTAATGCACTTGCTAAACACTGAGCAGATATCAATCATACCAACTCGATGCTGAACTAGTCATCGACTGTCGCCCATTCTTCAACTCCAGAACTGCGGAGCGAGGCTGGCTTTACAACTCGAGAGCTTTCGAACGATACAGGAACGCTGCGAGCTACTTAATTAACTTGTTTGCGGATTTCAAAGGGATGCAATTTAGAAGATAATATTTTACCATTGTTCCCATTTATGTTTAGCTAACCAAGCTAAGCAACCGCTCGGAGTGAGTACTCGTAGGTAGATCTCTATGTAGTCTCAGAACTTCTCAAACAAAATTAGGAAATCAACGTAGGTATTCACGCCACTGTAGCACAAATATGTAATTCGTCCCAGTTTCTCTAAGCCAGTTCCATAACTTATCCGAGAGCAATCTACGCACTTGTCCAAACTAAAAGTAATTAAAACGAAAACCATCTCGAGTTCGACAAACTTATCTAACTGTCAGTTGTTTTGCGGCTTGGCTCGGGCGCCGCACCACCACTCCGATGTACTTTAATTGAAAACGAGCTGAATCCGTCGCAGCCAGACGCTCTCAGGCTCCGCTCTATTGATCGGAACGCAAAACGCTGCGACATGCGTTATGCGGTCTTGCACGATTAATTGCACGGAAACGTCAAGAATAGTCTCTTGTTCCGTCGTAGCATGCGCCAGAAGTGACGTAGAGAACCTACATAAACATAGGAACTTAAAAGTAGGAGGTTTTCTCAGACTACTTCAACAATATGCTGCTATTCAGAACAATATTTATAATTAGTTCTATCCAAAGAAACGTATCGTTGAAGAAGCATCAAAATCATACCTTCACTTAAGCTGACTGCTTCCCGCACTTCAGATGCCTCTTGCCCTCCAATCAGACCACTACGCGGAGGAGACTACATGAGACTGCTCCTCGTGGCTGCGAATGCAACTGCATATAGTTCTAATTACAAAACTGTAAGGGGAGTTTAACGCGGGGAGTTGATTACGGCGCAGTAAGTGTCGGCGTGTAATTTGGACATTCCGCGCGGGACGCTCGCTGGAAGCGCGCCAAACTACGCGCCACTGCATTAGAGGCCGGGCGTCCTGTGGCAGCCGCCCTGTGCTCCGCGCCCTGACCAACCACTTTATAGCACCCAATAGAGAGAGCCGGTACCTTCAGTTAGTGCATTGGCACAAAAAATCTCATTCTGTTTGATAATCTTGAAAAAATCTGTTTTATAAATGAACTAGTTGCGCCCCGCGGTTTCACCCGCAGTACCACAGGAATCGTATTTTTTTTTTTGGATAAAAAGTATCCTTGTCGTAAAAGCGTAACACACATACGAGAAAACTTACTTTCACATTCATAATAAATCAACAATCAATAAAATAACAGCGTCCCCATATTCATATCGACGCCGGACATTGATCGGAAAACTCAGCGTTCAGAATTCTACCTCCGCGGATACCAAATATTCGTCTAACTTTTTAACTGACTTCTAGAAAGGAAGAGGTTAGGGGAAAGTATGAAGTTGTCGTCGTGCCCCGTGACTGCACGCCGCGTGCCTCGCGCGCCGAGCCCGGCGCCGAACGACGAGAGCAATATTTGCACGCGAGAGTTTTATTGCATAAAGAACAGTTTACGGTTCTGCAGCTCAGAGTTAATTGTCTGAGGTATTTTAGTTCTATGTCTGGGATAGCTTTAAGTTTGAGAATGCGATGCTTACGGTTCCCCGTTGAACCGTATTAGTGCCAAGAAGATAGTCGCTTCTATAGATATTATAAAAATATATTTGACAAAGTTCTGCACTTTCGTTTTATGAAGATTTTTGGAGGAGCCATTTAAAAAAATAAACAATTAGACTCGCCAAAAAAAACTGCATAATTTCGAACCTTCTTACAAAATGTCACTAGAACCGGTTGAGGAATGCGACATGAAGATCAACACATCGATGCCGGCCGCAAAATCTCCAGCTCAGAGCCACTAGTACTTATGTATGTATGTACCTATATCAGTCTCTGGCAGCCATAGAACAAGTTTTGCTTAGGTATTGGTCAGATGACCGTGTGGGCAAATTATCTCGAACATGTTTTTCGTTCATATTAACCTGCTATCGGCGTCCCTCAAACACCAAAATCTTCCCTCGACCCTGAGAGCTTCACTGCGCTCTATAAACAATAGTTTTCATACAGAGCACAAACATAGTAAGCGACGCATCAAGAAATTCCCTCTTTACGTCAAATTAGCACTAAAACTACACTTCAACTTTGCACTAAACAGAAATAAGTTGGAAGTTTGAGCGCGGGCCATAAATCCCAAGTGCATTCATGTGCTGTATGTGTATCTTTGCTTTTCTCTGTAACTATGAACTTTAATTTAGAGTACAATTACGAAACTTTGGTAAAACAAGAAATCTAGGATTTGGTTTAAAACTGACTAATGGTTAGTTTATAATCGCTACAAACTGTTCGAGGTTCTTCTTTTAGTTTGTTTTGCTTAAATTAACAGCATACGTTTAATAGGCACTCCGTTAGCAAAATGAAATCCATTTTTTTATACCGTCTATAAGGTTACTATAGGTATAAAATCAAAAGTGACTCTGTCTGTCTGTTTATAGGCTTCTCAATAAACGGGTGGATGGATCTTGATAAAACTCGATCATTAGTAACAGTATATCACGAGGAAGGTTTTTATATTCTTACTATTTTCTGAATAATCGCAAACAAAGTCGCGGGTAATGGCTAGTTATAATATACATAAAGTAAACTAGCTGTTCCTCTTAAAATACTGCTCCTAAATATCAAATTCCATCAAGATCTGTTCAGTCGTTTAGCCATAAAATGCCTGAAAGCAGACGGACAGACAGACATAGTTACTACATATTACTTTAGATTTTATACTATTAGTATGGATAATGCTGGCTGGCCTGCCTGCAGGCAGGTGAGCGTTTGGAGAAAATTAGTAACTTAGTAGGTATTACGTTTCAATTAAAAAGAGTATTTGTCGCGTGAACAAATACTCTTTTACTTACTTAATAATTAGTAATGCACTAATTTGCAACGAACAAATTTGCAATAATGCAACAGTAAGATTTATGAAGTTGTTAAATTTGGCTTGTAAATAATGCCATTGACTTTAAAAAGTACTTTAAAGAGTTTAAATCCGTGCCGATACCTTTTTTTGTAGCTGTTGTAGAGCTAAGAATGAAAGCACCCCACCACGCTGAGTACGTCCACAGAGCTCAGTTTGAGTTGAGTGAGACGGATGAGTATGAAAACTGGAGAGCAAGTTATTTTGTGAGTCGGTGAGTGAGTCGCGGTGTGGGAGCGCAGGCCGTAGTTCGGAACCCGTCGTTTTAATTAACTTTATTAGCAGCTCAATTCCTTTACCTCAGCTCTGCGGGACGCCGCTGCGCGCCCAATTCATATTAGTTTTACAAACTATTATTAATATGTGCTTCAAGGAAATACGGAAATCATTTCCTTTAATCCTTCCTCGGTCTCCGAACTTTTCTCACGGCTAAAACTTTGACTACAACAGTATAACAACTGGAAAGGTTTACTTGCCATAAAAACGGGTGGTTGTAGTTACCGTAAAAACGGATTCTATTAACAAAATAATCACAATAATTCTACCAACATCTTTGTTTATAAGTACTCCTTTTTGAAATCTTTAGGGTTCTTTGGAAAAAAATGAACAATTATTTTATGCTCTCGTAAAACGTAAACATTATCAGACAAATCATTTAATTCTACACAAAATACCTACTCATGTGAAACTGTCGCGTCACCGAGTCAAATGGCCTCGGTATCTGTTACCAAATCTAATTCTCGCTAATCAATATCAATTTCGGTCCGAAAATGATTAAATCACTCTAATACGAGCCGCTATTACCCCACTTTTGCTCCAATCAAACGGGACTCGGATACAATCACGGCGGACGTCCAATAGTTCGACGATCGTATCTACAAAATCGCTTTAGAAAGGCAACATTGAAAGGCATTATTGCTACACGGCGCACACTCGGCCCGCAATCTAAGGCATACAATAAAGTTAATTTCCTAAGCTAAACACTCGAGCGCGAGGCGAGGCGAGGGCTCCTCGCGACTCGACGAGAGCCACCGGGAAACTTTCCCCTCGTGTTGTATTGTTTCACAATACAAAAGGCACTCCTGGATGTACGCTCGAGGAAATTGTTTCAAATCAGTTTTATTTCAATGTTACGTTTTATTGTTTCGTGTTTATGAAATAGACGTAAGCATCTTTTGATGAATTTATCTCGACTACTGTTTACAGTACGAAGGCACTTGCAGATCAAATGCTTACGAAATGCCTCGTAATTCGGAAATGCTAATCATTTTGATATTATCTTTGTTGCTCGAAAGTAATATTCTCTCACTTGACCGAATCTAGTTTCATATTAAAGCAATACAATACGTGCTTCTGGTCCCAATTTAGCCGTTCAGAGTAGCCCTGTATTGCCTCTCGGTCGCTCCCCGGAGCGCACGGTCTGTGCACTTGTCTGCACTTGCGTGCACAAACAAACATGTCTACATTGAGAGTACTTATTTCTGTGCAGTCTAAAGTTATTGTAGTTTTTAACCGACTTCCAAAAAGGAGGAGGTTCTCAATGCCGAATCAAAGTCGGAATCTTTTTTATGATGTTTCCCGATTACTCGAAAACGCCTAAACCGATTTTCTTTAATGTACTTACTACCCATGTCCCATTATAGAAATCAATCGAGTGGTTTTTAAAAAATTAACAAAAATCTAAAAATAGTTTGTGGCAAGTCGTTATGTTATGTTAAGATTATTATATGGATTTAATGCGAATTATTTGTATGTATCCGCTATGTATTTATTTTAAATCTTACTTAATTTTGAGAACTATATATAATTAAGTAGGACTTACGTATTTTTGTATGTTTGTCCGTCGTTGTGAAATATTGAGTCTTCAGCACTTAGTACATGAAGTTTCAGTTTCAAATACCTAGATAGTAGGTATTTTCGAATAGAATCTGTGAAAAATTTGCTGTTACAGGTGACATACTATTGAGCGGCCCATCCAGCTTGTTCCCCACAAAAGTTAAATGAGTAATGTTTGCTACGCTCTACTCTGACCGACTCATCCAACGTCGGGAAACATTCGCGACAAGTGTCGCGGTGTTATTCAAATGGAAATGTAACAATGAACTCGACGATACTGGAAGTAACAACTTCACGATATTCTCACATCTGCACGCACACAAATAAAAAATAGCTTAGCACTCAACTTCGACCATAGCCATCATCGGATTGATTTGAAAGCCAAGTTACATAGTAGGTTTTCAAACAACGCTTTCTATTCTCAAAACGCATGTCACAAATTCGCTATGTGTACTATAATATATACCTAGCCATAAGTTCTGTTACAAATGAAAATGCTTTTTTTTTTTTACAGTAATGTAATGTTAATAAAAGTTTTAAGTACACATGTATTGAAGTCTTAACAAAAATAAAACTTTATTTTGACGTGACAACGTCTTATAAATTGGTTTGCCGGGTGACACTTCAAGAAACTGCGTTACGCTCCGCTCACGTTATGCGCTCACAATGAGAGCGAGTGAGAGGCACGCCCGCGAGGTTAGCCCGCCTAAGAGCGAGAGAGACAGACATAAAAAGTCGTTGTCACGTGAAACTTTCGCCCGTATACCGACTTTACAGGCAACCAATTTTTTTTTATTCAGAATGACCACCTTTGGCCTTGATGTCTATATATACTATACTACAGTCTTTAGTCGGTCTGGCCAAGAATCTATGGATTTACGGACTGTTTCCATGGGAAATTTAGCCACTGCATGCTTCAAAGATTTAAGTGACTCTTTGTCGGCGTGTTGATTAGAGCAGGCCATGCCCTCCAAAAGTGACCATAATTTGTAGTCCAGGGGTTTAGATCTAGGCTACAGGAGGGTCAGTTTTCAGCCCTTATAAAGTCCGGAACTTATCTTTAGTAAAAAAAATAAAAAAAAAAACAAAATTAAAGATAGTATTAAAAAATTCATATTCATTGGTGTACTTAATGCGACGTTAAAGCGGAATTACACTAGATATTAGTTCAAGTAACAATTTGACGAAGAAATGAATTTAAATCACCATAACAACGAGTAAATATTATTATTATGGAAATTGACGTGGTTTTCACACATTGCCATGTGCTGTGCGCGCGAGCACTCGCCTTGATGAAGACCGCTGAATGCGGTTGAAACTATAGTCGGAATAATCGACTGAATCGTACGTGAGTAATTCCCGTTTTATAAATCTTAATGAGTAAATATTCCTTCAACTCATAAGCGAGTGTGCTCTGACGTAGATTGAACCATTGCTGACAATACAGGATACAATACAAAACTCTTTAAAGGTACCAAATAAAATGGAAAACTAAACTGAATATGCAAGTTTAAGTATGTGCAAAGGACGGTCTAATCGCTTACCAGCGATCTCTTTCAGACTACCTTTGCATGGAAAACTAACATGATGATCATGCATGGACGGTGTGTTTTATAAAATTTACTTAGTAATAAAGCTTAGGTCTATGAGTACCTATGTGCCTAGAGAGAGTTCCGTCATGATTATGAACGAAAAGTGACAGGCCAACTTTATTATACTAGTGTACGTCTACATGTACCTAACAGTTTAGAACCTAACAGTTGGCTGTTATTTTTCTTGGCGCGTGTAATGTTTATTCAGTCCATCTGGACATTTTATTTATCAAAGACTTAGGTTTAGGCAAGTGGTAAAACAGCTTTTCAAGTGCATCATAAGCAATTTTTATATTTCGTAGTACCTTATTAGCCAGATGCAGGTGAGGCCAGCACGGCGGCTGTACCTCGGCGACTGCGAATGCCCTCTCGAGCGTTATCTGCGCGCCCTCGAGGGCTCTCCGCCGCGCCCCTTGCTCTAACGACCACCTCACCAGCCTACTTATTTATTTACTCTAAGCATCTCACTTTCATTCATCGCTAATATTGTAAAATCTTTGAAAAAGGGTCATATTAAACCTTCTGTATTTTTTTACTCTACCCTTGTAGAGATAGTGGACTTAGAATGTTTGATTGCTTGGACAGCATGTCGAATTACATCGAAAATCCATCGAAATTGCAATCGATAAAAATGTATCCGGATTCTTATAAATATAAAAGCCCTCGACATAAGAAAACCGTATTTCCACAAAAACTATTTTATAAAATCCAAAATTTTAGTGATAGTGTCCATTTATATTTTAGAAAAATGCAAATTCACCCGGAATATTTTGAAAAATCTAGTATTAAGCCCAGAAAAAATGAATCGCAGTACAGACACAAACTAATTAAGGAAATAAAATGATAAAAAAATCATAAAATGTAGTGATGCACAGTTTGGGCCCTCACTCAATGGCCATAAAAATATATAACAAATTGTCTAATAAATTTAAAGACAACTCCTGCATAAAAGACATAAAATCCTTTTTGACAGAGAAATGCTACTACAATCTGAACGAATTTTTTGCAGATATTTTGATGACGTAAAATAAAACGTTCCGCACAAATTATTGCCATACCCTAAACATAATAATATGATTATGTTTACTGACATAATACGAGTACATGTTTATAAGACTTGCATGACTACATAATTAATATGAGCAATAAGTATTTGAGTATTGCATAATATATTACAAATCTTTAGTAAGTAGTGTCCCAAGCGAACTCTTAAAAATCATTTTATGTACCCCTAACAACGCATGCAAAATTTCGTGAAGACTGGTCGGGTAGTTGAGGCGAGAAATCGTAACAAATTAACAAACGAATGTCTTTCGTATTGTTTAATTACTGCAAATAACTCGTTTTGTACTTAGATACAACATAAAATACATTAAAATAATTTGTTCCCGAGCGGTCTTTCATGATTCTGTTGATTTCTTACAAGCCTTGTAGTTGGTCCACAGCACATGGACCGGATGCGCTCTGTGCGGCTCCGACTCCACTCGCAATACTTTCCAACTATGTATTTGCCCCTTCCCTACTCCGCTCCTGCAAATAGCACGCTTCTAAGGAATTGCCTCTCTGGCAGTAGTTTTCTTGTATTTGGCGTGTTTTGATAGTTGATGCGTGAAACAAGATGAAAGTTATCTTGGAAATAAGCCTTTCAGAGTGTGCATTTCATACTTGTACATGACTTATATTACAAAAGAAAACTCGGAGATGTTTGGATTTTTTTTTGAGAATTATCATGATGGGCAACCAAACAATAATAAATAAATATTTGGGACAATTGCATACACGGTCGTCTGACCCCAAACTAAGCAAAGCTTGTACAGTGGTTGCCAGAGTAATAAGTACTCCTACTACAATTCAATAGTACTACTACAATTCAACTTACCGTCAGGTTATTTTGAATTGAGTCCATTTTTATTGTCAGTTAT
Organism: Peribatodes rhomboidaria; assembly: GCA_911728515.1. Classification (NCBI taxonomy): domain Eukaryota; kingdom Metazoa; phylum Arthropoda; class Insecta; order Lepidoptera; family Geometridae; genus Peribatodes; species Peribatodes rhomboidaria. The sequence continues at coordinate 18,389,201 of OU452169.1, forward strand.
GGGACAATAAGACAAAATAAATCATAAAAACTTTACGTTTTATCTACGCAATTGAAATAAACAAAACCCAAAAAGTTTGGGTTTCAGGGAAGTTTTAAGCATCTCATTATGAATGCTGAAAGGGTGTCTCTGGCTAGATTCCCACAAATCCTTATTAATTATAGCCGCGTAACCCGGGTGTACACTCTCGGCAAGACAGCCCGAAACCGTTACCCCGGACTGAATAATAAGATGCGTGGTGACGCGCGCCTTCGTGAATTGTGCGAACTGTACGATCCCGGGCTGTCTCGGCGAGAGTGTGCTCCCGGGGCAAAACGCGTCCCGGCGCGCCCACGCGAGCTGTTGTTTGAACAAGCTTATTTCTAATAGCGTACTCAGTACTTATGAACGGGTCTGGGTTGGGACCACATACTTAATTATCTACTGTCTAAGCTCTGTTAATTACGCAATCTCTTTAATTCTATAATTCCCAATTACTTTTGCCAAAATTGTAGTATTATGTTAGAAGCGGTACAATTACGTATCACATCATGACATGTTGTTCTTTTTACTTTTGTTAGAAAGTATAGAGCATCGAGCTGGCGTCTCATCATTGATTAATAATTACATTTTAACCTGTGCTGTTAATATCACCAGCCTCATTTTTTGCGTCATGGCTAAACATAAACGGAGATGTTCAGTACTCAGTCTTACCATACGGTTTTATCATTATTATAAGTTGTTGTAAAGTATAAAGCAATGATAGCCCAGTTGGCTCTCAAGCCACAGAGAGCGGGCTCAAACCCAGCTGATGGTATATGCACCAATTTGTTAATTGTGTGAACATAATTATGTGCGTATTGTATGTTATCTGCTTTATGACTGGAGCCCGGTGTACGGCGACAGGCACGCCCCCTGTCACATTTGGGGCTAAATATCGTCCGGTAAAGTGTTGGTGTTGCATTAAACCTCTGTCAGCCCCTTTCAGGGAAAGACGTGACGAAAAGTTATGTATTAAAGCATAAAAGCAACACGAGTCCACATTAAGTTACATAAAGCAGTATCACGCCCAAACAAGGTTGAAGTCAGGGCTGCACTGGCGGAGCGCCAACCTCGCGCTATGTATTCATGGCCGAATAATTTTACACTCGCTTCTGCATTACCAAACGTCAAAAGTATGGCTTCGTTGTGCGCTCATGCCCAAAATTGTAACTACCCGACCAAAAACCCATACTTCTCGTAAAATGTACCTACTGATCAAACAAGCGTGCCGATTTTTAGACGATGCGAATTTAAATATTCTATTGGGCGTTTTCACACTGGTATAAAAAGCCAAGACCCAACACAAAGACAATAGGTACATAGTTTTTACACAGTTTGATTTTTAGACTTTGTTAGTAGGCAGTGATTTTTCTACCCAAATACCCAGACTCACCTAAACAATTTTGAATCTGGGTATTTCTGTGTGTGTCTGGCATATAGGTACATTTTATAAAGTCTTTGCGACAGTAACGCCACGCGGCAGTTACCTACATTATTATATCTAAGATCAAATAATATGAAGACTAACCACGAAAAACAACACCACAGTATTGCCCTGTGCCCTGTGTACGAAAGACACGTTAAAACCAAGCAAACTACTTGCCGAGAAGCACGACAAACACAAGTGAGCAGAAGACTGAGCCCTCCGCCGCCGGCGGAGCTCGCTGCGTCGCGTCGCCGCGGGACAGCCCTAATTAAATTATATTTATTTTCAAGCGGTCGTCTCCTAATGAAAATGGCCGCAATTTGGAGCTAGACAGAATGAAGCACCTTCGTGCATAATTTAAAACGTAATAAATCGCAATGAAACACGGCTAATTAGACAATAAAAACTGAGGCCTGACATCCTCGCTAGAAGCAACCGCTTTAGCGTCCTTCCGCCTTGCCGCCCGTGGTGCCGTACACTTGCCGCCCCGTTGCAGCATCAAGGCTGGGGAGACGGCTTTAATTAGTGATCAACACGTAAGCATTTCATTACGATTTGGTTTGAGATTGAACGGTTAATTATTTCTCGATTTTTGCAAGACGTATTTTACGACAAATTATATTGTAAGAGTGAGTCGTAGGTCTCTTTACACGCTGCAAGTTTCTTCTTCCGTAATTTTGATTCCTTGTTTCTACCTACATCCGGCCTAATGACATTTACTATTCGTAGTTGTGAGTATATTCTGAAACACTAAAGTGGTTGTGCAGTGCAGTTTGACCCGTGGGGAAATCCCATAGCAATATGCAATAAGTTCATGTCACAGAAGTTGTCACCTTTCGATGTCACAGTATTATATTATGTCAGTCTCAGCCTTTTAACTCATAAAACAAAGCTCAACTTTTTTTGCCCAATATATTTGAGGCTTCGAATACATTTATGAAAGTACTGGATACTGGACAAAGTCACTATTGACCTGTATGGTAGGGAAGTAGAGATTACAAATACTTACATTTAAAATATCATTGTTAAGTACCTACTTGCAATTATCCTTTTTTTTTTAAATTACCTAAGAACATTTTTAGACATTTTTAGAACAACTTTACATAACTAACATTAGAACCAACTTAGCAAGTCTACAGCAAACTTCTCGACTCGTGGAGCACGTTAGGCGACGTACTGACAGAACCATCTATTTCCTTCAAGCCCAAGTCCGTAAGTGGCAACTTCCTAAGTACATTTGTGATTACATTTGGCGGTGAATGCGAATGTGGCAGAGCGGGCGGCAAGGGCGGCAAGGGCGGCACGGGGCGGCACTCAATGAGCGCTGATTGCGGCGACTCGGCGTAAATCGCCGCGGCGCATAACTCGATTACCGATCGGAATGTGTGAGATTAGCTCAGGCTAAACTTGTGTTAGTTTCGAGTGCCATGTGTGACTAGGAACTAGTTCTCGGCATTACTTGTGTATTCTCCGACTTACGCGGAGTTTAGTCCCGATTGTTGAAACTCCGAACATTCGGCGCGGAATAGTTAGCCTGCGGAGAAATCTCTGGAACAATGTTGGTAATTTCACAAAGACCTGTAGTACATAATATTCTAACAAAGCTATTGCTTTATCGGGTTATGCCTGTGAACCAATCTCTAACTATACATATACTCGTACATAAAGAAGGTACAAAAATGAAGACCTAAAATTTCACAAATTGACATGAATTGTGTACTTACTCGTATTGAGATTATTTCGAGAATGCCACTGCTGGGAATCTTAGCTAATTGACAATGTTCACTCTCTCTGTGGTTTACTGTAAACTATTAACTACTAATACAACAAAGAAGCCACATTTTATCTCGAAACACTACAACATCAAGATATATTGTTCCAATCATGCCACAGTGCAAACATGCAGTAGAGCTTCAAGGCGATAATGAGACACACACACAGGTAATTTGTCCGCGCGACTTGAGGTTAGTAAACAAATTAGAGGCATCTCCTCAGGTGCGCTGGACCAATTACACTGTTTGTCTGTTTGTGTGCGTGCGGCGGGCGGCAAACACGCGGCAACCACACGCGTTGCGGCCCACCGCCGCGGTAAACACTCTCGAATGGAGATTGAAATGGATCAAATTATTTTACTTAGATGTTATGTTATAACTCATAAGAATATAGAAAATAGGCTTTCTGAAAATTGATAATAAGAACGAAAGAAACAATTTATTTTATCACACGAAACACTACAAACAATAAACAACATAATAGGTACATAATAAAAAAGTAACCGATAGTCATTTTAAAAACATACTTACAAAAACATGTTTTATTCACAACAGAGGTATCGGCTTTTTCTTAAAAAATATAGTACTAAGAAATAATATTTTAGGTAGAAAGTAACAAAAACACAATCAACCATACGCTAACATAAAATTAACAACTACTTAGATAACTTGAAACCAGCTTGGTGCCTTAACGAAGATCGGCTTAGGGATGCGAAAAGGAACTCTGCTACACATTAAGGTTTTGATTTTTTGAAATTCAAGGTCAATTTTGGGATGCCAAAGCAACGCTGCATTGCGGAAACAAAGGTCAATTTTCGGGATTTCGATATTCGCTAACCAGTCGCCCCACGTTCTTTAAGCAGAAAGTGCTTAAAGAACGTGAGCTTGATAAGCTCGTTTCTTGACCACTTCATTGTCCTACAAGTACTACTAGATCAGTTTCTAGCGAGTCAAGACTGACCAAAGATCTACACAGCTACAGCTGACGGCTACATCAGAGAGAAGTATCGCAGAACATAGCACTTACCGCGTCATTACCTATTTACCTGAACACGTCGTAAAGTCCGCGGACCGACCCTCGTAAACTGCTACCTTTCTTGGTCATCCAGCGTTAATAAGACAATAAAACCCCGAGGAACGCACGAATCCTTTAATTATTCACGTCATTATATAAAAACCTCATTAAACGCGTAGCTCGCCGCACTAAATTATAATCTAGCCTTTTTCTTAAACGTCCCGGGTAATTTCAGCGTTTAAGCGTGAAATATTTGCGCGTAAAAAGGCACTTACACTTTTAATATTCAGGTTTTAATCTTTCACTCGTAACTCAATTTTTTTTTGGAAATAAACATTTCGCTCTACACTAAATTATTCTGTAATGAGATGTGTATTTTATTAGACGAAGTTTTCGGTAAGTACCTGCTCTATACTATCAAAGCGTAAATCCCTATGTGTGTGAACAGAGTATTGGGATAAAAATCATCCTACTAATATTATAAACGCGAAAGTTTGGAAGAATGGATGGATGGATGGATGGATGTTTGTTACTCTTTCACGCCAGAACGGCTGAACAGATCTGGGTGAAATTTGGCACAGAGATAGATTATAGTCTAGAATAGCACATAGGATACTTTTTAACCGCGGGTGAAACCGCGGGGCGCAGCTAGTAATATTTAAAAATACGAGTGAGTGTAAATTACCCATGCGTCTATGGGGGAATTGCGTTTTTCGAGAATTACTGACAACCCTTCACAAATTAGGCGCCACCTACATATTTTTTTTTCTTTAGTTACAATAATCTGTACTAGATGGCGTTAGTTGCTATACTTTATTAAATGACGTGTCATTTAATAAAGTATAGCTGATTGTAAAAAAAGCAGAGTTCATGGCTCGTGAGCCATGAGCCCTGTGCGGGCATGCAATGAGGCCATTCCTCAATCAGGCCCTGGGCCCGTCCGCGTCCGTCCCGGAGCAAACGCTCGCACAATTTAAAATGCAATTACCGCCGGCTCCGGCGCTAATTAAACGGAGATATTCGGTAATGGGCCGCCCTCGGCCGCCACAGCGCAAAGGAGAACAACAACTCGCACCAACGTGCCAACCTTGACCTTTTACAGTTCAATGTGCGTTGAAGGTATGTTTACATACCTGAGGAGACCCCTCACTACATTACGATGTTTTCTTTGATCGTGGGCACTGTGCCACACTTCACGAAGTCGCTCGCTATGACTTTAATCGGTTTGACCGAGTAAAGTTATTGCACACCTTGGCATATTTATGTGAATATAAAGTATGTGGCACAATAGCGACAATAAAATCGGGCATCGCAATACTAATACAATAATAGTAATGCGGTGTTATAATATATAATACAATAATAAACTCTAATCTTTGAGTTCGTAAAGGTAACCTTCTGTGGACACTGTGCCTACGGCGAGTGCGTCGGCTTTCATTCGTAATCACGTATCTACCCTCTATATGAAATGGACGTGACAACGAACAGGCCAAATTAATGGACGATTTCATGCGAGAACCTCATTTAACATTGCCGGCAAAAGCAAAATCTTGCTTATGGAATTGGCAGACCTCGGAGATAAACATTAGACAAAGTACTTAAGTAAAGTAGACCAGAGACTATTTAACACTGGTCGTGCAAGCTCGAATGTGTTGTTTTAAATAATGTATTCGCAGCTGCGAGCATAACAACAGCAACATTTCAAGCAACAGCGTCCCGTCATAAAGTGCGGAACGCGCGAATGCACACAGCGCTGCGGCCCGAGTGGAGCGAGCAGCGCGGCGTGGGCTGAGCGAGACGAGCTGGGGATGAGCAGCGCATATGTGAGATTATCGCTTAGCTTAATAAGCAGCAACACGCTTGGCCAGCCGCCAGCACGAGTTATGGGACTGCGCACACCGCGCGCTGACTCAGCCGCGATTAAGATTTTTGCTGCTGCAACTTCTGAAATCGTTTTTTTACGAACCCTCGTTGCAGGAATTAGTTTTGCTCGTCTCCTCGCTAGCGTAACGGTGCAGTAACAATAATGTGCGCCGGTTTATCGCCCGGTGGACACGGCCAGCGTTGCCGCTTGCTGCTCCATCCCGGCTCTCTAGTGCCGTTTTTATTCCACAGAGGTAAAACAAACGCCACGTTCTCTTTAAGTTATGTCATTAGGAGAATTTTATTTCACACCTCCGTAAGTTTCGTCTCCGCTACTAAAGACCGTTATTTGAAAATACAGAGCTTTTATACGTCGTCGTTTAGCGACGTCTAGAGAAGCGTTCGTAGTTATTGTATATTGTCATGAATCTAGCGTTAGAGGAAAGGCGGTGTCATAAAGAGTTACAAGAATAATTTGTTGGCATTATGAGATCCATTGAAGGGGTTACGTAGGGCCGCGCTGGACGCGTGGACGCGGGCGGCGTAACGTGCTTGTATGTATCGCGCGCTCGTGCTGGGCGGCCGGCAGCCATGGTTACCACATTCCAACGCACCGTAATCGACACGTTACTGAGAATTATAACTATGGACTGAACACTGACAGTTCTGAGAGCGCTACTTCGGAATGTCGAAAAATCGCCATATTACTTATTCAAGCTTAGTTATTCATATTTAAGGCTAGTTAAAGTTGCTTTGTGAATTTTGAACAGCACTTTCTACTCCTTGACGAAAAAACAAATTGTTGCAACATTTTTAGAAAACCATTACTAATTTTAATGTAAAAGCCAATTTTAATCCAAAATAGGGAAGTTTATTGATAAACACATTATAATGATGCGGTGGTTGAGCAGCAAATCAGCTTTGTACCGGCTGCGGTCGCCTCCGGGGGCTGTCAACCGCCGATTGTTTGCTTATCGGCGTCTTGCCACCTGGCCGCAGCCCCGACATTAATCGGTGCGATTTGCGGCAGCTTCAGAACGATGCGTTCCGGGAATTTATTGCGTATGGCGTTGAAAGCGCTGCGCACGACGTCGCGTATCGTGTCGGCGCAGTGCAGCGCAAGCGGCGCGCAAAATGCCTCGTAAATATCGCAAACTGCCGCCGCTACAAACTTAGCAGTATTGAGAATGGATGGCTGTGTTCATTATCACCTTGCTTTCACAATATTTTAGGAGCAATTTTGAGTTACAGACACTGAGATATAAGTTAAGAATGTACCATAACCATCGACAATCGACTTAGAAATTATTTTGATGACAGTTTTAAAATTATCTATACAAACTCGTAGGTATATTTATTTTAAAAATATTATATGACATGTAACTTATAATTTTACTATTGTTACTAAATTTGTTTTTCATGTCGATAGTCACGGGTCACGGTACATTCTCAACTTCTGTAAGTCTTTGTAGGTACTTTTTAAAACTCAGAACTTAAATTTAAATTTGATTTCCTTAGGCATCTTAATTTTTTCACGGTGTCTGATTCTGATTAAAATAAAACACTTGGCAAATATTCTAATAATGTTCACAGTTTTCTAGATTCAGACCCATCTTCTAAATTGTTTTGCTTTTTACATATCGTCAAGCCTTTTTCCCCGAATACTGGGTGGAATAGCAGAGGTGTAATACACCTCTGCTAGCCTCTAGCAGAGGTGTATTACAACACACACACATCGCCGGACGATCAATCAATCACTGGGCCTTTTATCCTGAAACTTGTTGACTAAAAAAAAGGCTCCCCGGACGATACGCAGTCCCGAATATGTCAGGGGCTGAGCCTGTCGCCAACTCGCCATACACCGGGCTCCAGTATTTAACTTTTATTTGTAATTTTAGCAAAACAAAATTCGATATCGAGACATATCGTACACGCAGCATTACAATATTCATGAACATTCAATCCGTTGTGACAACAGAGCTCGTGTTTTGACAGTCCAATCAATAATATGGCCTATAACAATAAGCAATAACAGTTTGATAAATCTGGTGATAACTGTGGTTTAGGCACAGACTCAATCAGGCGATGTCGGTTATACCTAGTACTAGCTATTTTCGTATGGAAAAAATCAGCTGTTCAATAGATAAATGTTAGAGATATGGTATTTCATTCATTTATTGTAATAGAGGTAACCTCGAGCGAGGTACTTCAGAATAAAATGAGGGACATTTTATGAGGTCTACATTTATTTTAAAAAAATAAAGTAGAAACATTTCATTCTAATTTAGAAGGCAGCTAGTGATTCGCTTACAGTCCTAGTTCGAAAAAACCAGCTGTGCTAGCAAGTCGTGGAGTGGCTAGGAGTGCTCTCGATAACCGCTCGCTCGACGCCGCGACTCCGAGCCGCGCCGCACCGCGCCGACGCTCACAATGCAGTACCGCACCGCGTTGCGTGACTTGGAACGGCACTGCTGTGTTGACTGATCACTTTGATCCGTAACTCTCGGTTACAGCCTAGGATTACCCTCACCCCTAGTGACTAGCGAGTCAACACTTGAAAACCAACTGGGCTCCATATTGCTAAATCGGGAAAAGTACGGAAGGAAAAGTGGAAATAGTCATGATAGAGCTAAAAATAACTATTGTGGAAGGAGAAGTGGAAATAGCCATAATTATAGGGCTAAAAATAAGGTCGTTTTGTACGCGATTGAATCCGCCGACTCACAACTCACCCACAAGCTCAGGAAGTAGGAACACTTCACAATAACTTGAATCATTTCATAAAATCCGTGCTGCGACTCGTACGGAGTTCGGTACCTACTAATAAATTATTCAGCGAAGCGATGTTCATTAAGTGCTTGTAACAAGCTTATGCTGAATAAATGAATTTGAATTCAAACAAAATACTGAAATAGCCATAGAAAGGAGTGGAGTCAAATAATTGTGCATGGTGTGTAGCGATGTGTAACGATTGTGACGTCACCGCTCGCTCGCTTTGCTCCCGCGAACACCGCTTCGCTCCGTTTACATGACTGGCGAAGGTTCGCTACTGTTTGGTCCACTCGCTCCCGCGTGTGACAGACAATCCGATTGATACATAATCGCCGATATCGGTAACGAACTGGTATTATGTGACGCCGGGATATTTTTATTTCAGAGTGTAAAATAATTGGCGTGAAGCTCTGTTAGCGATAGGAAGATTTTATTTCCATTGAAATTGTCGATCCTTTTCCATAAAACTAGCAATATTTATGAAGTATGTTTGTACGGGATCCGATTTGTGGTTTTCCAGTTGTCTGTACAATAAATGTATTATTCTCCGAATGATAATGTTTATTCTTCGAAATACCTTATCAAGTTTCAATCAAATTTAGTAGAAACAGAAGAGGTGCTCCCAAAAAAAATTTAAGCTGGACAAATTCAGCAGTTATAAACAGATCTGTTGTTTGTCAGGAGGAGCTCCGCGACAACCTGACAGCGTCAGTGATGAGCTTCGTGCCGACGCTGGACGACGACGGCAAGCCGCTCACCTGCCGCGCGGAGAACCCCAACGTCACCACGCTCTACATGGAGACCTCGTGGACTATCAACGTTGTCTGTCAGTACACACCATATTATCTTCTTCTCCATTATCATCATTATCACACTTGCTCTCAGCTGATATAGGATTATCTTCTAGTTCACGACTCATCCCGGTCCTTTGTCGACTTCGTTCACGTCGACCCGCAATGTTTACTTACTTTCTCTATACATCATCATTTTCTGGTGCTTAGCCGCTACCTTCCTTCATCATATTGATGATGATGTCATCAATTAAAATTTTAACAAGCCTAAACGAGCTCGTAACGTATCACTAGACTTTTTACTTCAGGCGGCAGTAGGGTAACCATTCTCAGCGATTACGAAACGTCTTTACACTGATAAAGACACCGCGCTGCTTTCGCACCAAATAATTATCCTGTGTTGCTAAAACCACTTAATAATGTGTTATCTCACGTACTTTGTTGTGTGCAGACCCTCCGGTGGTGCGGCTGCGACTGGGCAGCTCGCTAGCGGCCGGCGACATCAAGGAGGGTGATGACGTGTACTTCGAGTGCCACGTGCGCGCCAACCCGCCCGTCAGGAAGCTCTCCTGGCTGCACGACGTAAGTGCTCACAATGAAACGAAAGGATGGATTGATGTTTTCGCAGTTACATCCGTGCTACCGATGGTCGGTAACTCCTATCAGATAAGTACTGGTGGGCTTCGGCATTGTGCCCAAATACGTGGCTTGGCGTCAATGTTTCTTTTAAAAGAATTAGAACGTCGTAGATATGGCTATGTAATTGGAGGTATTCTGTGTAGGTATAACGTATAAAATAATGATCAACTGAAGTGAAAAATTACAAACGAGACGTGGTCAGAGTAGTGGTAGGTATAGATTCAGTTTAAGTTAACAATAAGTAAGTGTCCGCGAGCAATAACTCATAGATCTTTCTCCAGTTAAATCACATTTTCTGATAATGGCACAACGTTAAAAGATTTGCGGTAAAATGAATGAATCCGACGTCAATGCGACTACAATAAAAGCTCGCTGGGACAAGCAGTAATAGACGGCGGTGTGCGGTCCGATAATCGCTTTGTGTCGCGTCGGTCGCGTTTTAATCAGCGACGTGCAGACATGACGTGTTTTTGTGTCGCTTCACCCTTTCGGGGGCAATCGGGCGCGCGTTGTTACACGGATCGCGACACGCATCACCGCTCCTCTGTTCCGCTTCTATTTTTCCCGTACTGTTTCAGCTTTGTGAAGCTATAGTGTATTTCCTACTTTGGACGATGAGCACGTTTGTTTCAGTGAATAGTTCGAATGCAATTGTTCCCAATCTTCTCTGGAAATCTTCATGCGTAAATTGTACTTTTTATAATCGTGTAAACAGTTTTGTAGTAGAGCAGGGTGGGTAGTAGGCAGTATCCTACAGCGCATCGTGTGACGTATATATTGGTGCTCAAAAACTGTGACGTGGAATGGTGTGTGATAGATGATGGGTGAATTATTGGTGCGTGCGGCTGAGGTCTGCGGCTTCCGCGTCCAACGCCGCATAGAACATCAGCCTGAGCTTTACAGTTAAATTATTATGCTATATTTCCCGTTTTGTTAGATGTAGGTAGTATATTGAGTAACCATATGTTTAGCTGCTTGTTTCATGCGTTCACTATTGCAATAGTAACACAAATAACTCTTACATAAATCACAACTATTATCACCCTGTAGTTGACTTCTGCTAAGGATATACCTTTCCAATTTAGGTCCTAAAAAGTCGTCGAAAGGTCTTACATCAAAAAAAAAAACGACAAAGAAATAATGCTAGGTAGAAATAAAGAAAAAAAATTTGATAATGCCAGGTCCATCTATCCCAGTTTTTTTACATAAATTTTAATCGACGTTGTTTTTGCTACGTCGTGCGTCGCCGGCAATTTGCGCGGTGCGGGAGGCGCTCGTAATGGGCGCGGTAAGGATGGCCATCTAGCTGGCCGGCGGCCGCCCGCCCTCGCCAGCCTAAATTATTCAATATTAATACTACTCGCCCTCCCGTGAATTGACGACAGAATATACAACCGGACCATTATTTATCAAACCTCACATCGATAGTTTGTAATCCGCACCCGCACTGAAAAAAATGGTTTAGTTGTGGCAACTAAATCTGTTTTGCTGCCTATGTCTTAGCTGCTGCACCAAATATCTTCGAAACACTGGCAAAGTTTTGTTGACTACGACGAAGACTGCTTAGCTACTATTCAAAATAAAATTTTGCTAGGAGAATCACACTCAAGTTGCAGTTACTGCAAATTACTTAACTGAGTTTACTAAATTTGTTATCTATTTAAACAAAACAAATTCGAATGTTTCAATTAGCTATCAGAGCAAAATATTTTAACTACTTTAGGATAAAATATTTACCTTCTATTGCTAATTATTAAGATTGTTAGCAACTACTGCTAAGTATTGTTAAGATTGTTAGCTGCAACAGCTAAATTCGTTCAGCTAAAAACAATTTGCTACGCTAACAAAAAACTTAGCTGTCCCTATAGTTTGAAAGGATATTTGCTACTACAACTAAAATGTAGTAACAGCAGCTAATTTTTTTTTCCGTGCGCACTACCTCGTCGGATTTAATCTGTCCCATGCGAAAATCAATACGATATCTTGGTAAAATAAGAATGACACACAACTGTCATGGAATCCTGGGATACAAACAAAATTCTCTTTGTTTCCATAAAATGTACCTGTAGGTATATTTCAAAAGCATTTCTTGGAACAAATTTGTCGAAAAGGCAATATTTTTGTTCAACGTGTGGTGCATGAACGGCTCTAGAGTAATAGAACAGATATATGGAATACATCGCATCCCGCGCGGCAATGCGTGCGTCGCCGCACCGCGCCGCCGCCTGGGAAATCTGCCTTGTCGCGCCCCGCGGCGCCCCACCTCGGGGTACTAAGAATAACATTTATTCAAATATTTACTACTATTCGATATGTTTGTCACCAAAATTCGGTACAGTTGTGATTATTGAAATTGTAATGATGAATCGGTTTTGATATTGAATGTAAAATAACGAAGTAAAATAAACTTGATGTTAGAGTCTCCAGATCTGTCGGGGTTTCAGTGAATGATACATAACCACGAACAAAAACAACACCAAACGTCCAACAACGATGAGGAAAAATATTAAAACAGAACACGGAGCACCTATTTTCATATCGCGTCGTTACTAGCCCGTTATCTGCCGCTATAACGCCGCCCGCCCTCCGGAGGGCCGTTACAAGAGGAACCTTCCCTCCGACGCTGCACAGTATTCCGCCCTTGAGAGATACTTTTGTTTTAGACATTATTTCTTATCATAAATCAAGTGAAAAAGAAAATGGTGAGGCTGTTACAATTAAGGAATAAAATATTTGGATTTAGAAATGCCCAATTATCACAATTTTAATGTTATACTTGTATTTGCTATAAAATTATCTTGTATAGTAGTTTCTTAAACGGTGAATAATAGTAATAATAAAAACCATCTCATAAATTTCGCTACGTAGCTGCTACGAATGTTACGTGAAGGTGTCGTAGCTGCTACGAGTACGTAGCACACAAGCATTATTTTACTCGATGCCTAGAAAGAGAGTAATTATTTATTATTTTTAAACTATAGTATTTTAGTTACGTATATTACAGTGTTCTTATAATAATCTAGCTGGAATTATTTCAAAATACTCATTTGAGTTAGACTTTTCTTTATTTGTTTATTCCTGTAATCCTATAATACTTGTACTCGTATCTTATTATATTTCAAAGTGAAAGTTAATTCAGACATTTAGTTGTTTTTCACGGCACTGCATGTTCTACCGCGCCACAGATTAAATTAATACAAGTATAAATTAATATTAAACACAGACACGTCAAACTTATAACATCCGTAGTTTTTGCGTCGGGGGTTAAAAATAGAACTGCGCTTGCTTCGGACGAACATTTTGACGGTCTGTGTCAACCGTCCGCTGTACTCGTCACTCTGTGGCGCCTCGCATCCTAAAGTAGAGGATATTAAAACGAGTGGCCGGATCCTCACACCGGAAGGTTCCGCTGCGAGTATTAACTACGCGCACGCCAGATGCCTTTTGTTTTAATCTGGCAGTCGCCTCCACTATCGAACAGAACCATTTCGAACGAACTAAATTTTTTCAACCTATGATTTCTGAAATCATTTTGTTTAATTATTCAAAATTATAAAAAACTATACCAATTGAAATAAATTGTAGTAATTAAATACCTAATTGAGTATTCTGTTGACTCAGTACGATTAATGTAGAGCGAGGCCGCGGTCGCGGTGTGCTGTGTACGCTGCGCATTATCGAGCTTACGTTGCGTAGCGTCACGTCGCGTCGCGTCACAAGCGTCCCTAATGACTGCTATTAATTACGCGACACACGTTACTCTCGCGCGCTCCTAACGACGCCGCGATGACCTGTCACAATAATAAGACGCAACATCAATTCCACGTCTCGAGCCATCATAAATTTCGCCCAAAACACACTTTATAATCTGACCGATCAGTCAGGCCGAGTCGGTGAGCCGATGACTCACGCCCGCCGCTTAGCGGGCAGCTGCCGGCGCCCGCCCTAATGTAAAATCATATTTCACAGGCGCAGATACAGCGGCGGACGGAATTAGTTAATTCGCATTATTAAATGAATGGTGCGCCGCGGCGGCGGCTTGATGACGGGCACTCCGCCGGTAATGCTCCTCCGAGCCTCTGCACCGCGCCGCGGCTCACTGTGCCGTGATTAAACGTCGACCTTCTCAGTACAGGGCTACTGGTAACTCAAGCACAACCTTCTAAACTCTACTTTAGTACATCAAGACATGCAGCTAGGACTTTCGCCAATTTAATATTTCGTTCTCCATAAATAATAAATATAAATCTACAGTTATTCATAGTTTTAATTCTTCGAAAAATCTAAACAGTCACAGAGTGCGCCATAGTTATCGGCGTCAAAGCAGAGAAAGTCGAACCGCTCTTGGAGGATTGAACTTGCCTTGTCTCATAGCTGGCCAGTTAGTAGCGAAATGCGATGCGCGCGTGAGACATATAAGTCGGACTTAGAACAAAAGTTGCTTTATGTACTAATTGTACATAAGTTACCAAAACCCTGTATCTTTATTTGCAAAAACAATACCGTGCCGCAAGATGCCTCGGCACACCTCACTGCTTCGGACGACGGCTTAAATGAATGCGGAAGTTGAATGGAGCGCTCGATATCATCAGGATTCGCGGGCCTTAAACTAGTGTCGGTGTCCCGGGCCGCCCGCTGCCCCGGCCCGCGCCGGACCGCACTTATCTAAACCCTATCTCCGGGCGTGCGATAACTCCGCACTAACTTCGGCCGAATCTCATTTGGCCGCTGCGACTGTCGACCGCCATAATGGAGTTACATCGAACAATACACCTAATTTAAATGTTAACGGGCGAAGTAACGGCCGAACTGTCGCGACAATGCCGAAGTGCCTCGCTCCACTGTACCTATTGTATCGAATTAGTAGTTGTGAAAGACTTTGGAGCTGTCATTGTTTTGTAGCAGCGCCCTCTGCCCGCGCTCAGTTACGACGGGAAACTATGAACGTAAACTCTTAATTCTACGATACTAGTCCTGGTTACAAAATCAACCTGGCTGTAGTAATGAATAAATTAGCGCCAATCAATTCAATTCAATTTCTTTATTTGCTCGTCAATGGGTTACAATGATCTTAATTTAGGTTTAAACAGCCAATAACTACCTCACATTAGGTGTGCAAATTAATTATGTCAATTAAATATTATGAAATTAAATAAAATGTCAAATAGAAACATATTTAAACACTTAGGAAAAAAAAAAAGAAATAATGAGAATGTAAAATACACTAACAGGCTTCATTTATTTTGTACACAATAAACTCTTAAGCTGTTTACATGGATACAGGCTTCTCATAAAGTTGAGATTAAAATGGACTATAATGTAGCTCAACAATTTTACTCGATTTTCTAAATATCAAATAGAAGTAATTGCATGCGACTGGAGCGCAACTAGTGAACAGGGCATGCACATGTAGAGGGCAAGCGCTTGTTACTTTATAAATGGCCCACCTTCCACGCACTAATCGTGTACTTCGTTATTACACCAAAAATAGTAAGACGAAAACAAAACACTCGAACATAATCTCGAGCGGGTCAGGAACGCTCCGCATTCATCTGTTTCAATAACCGTTCGAGCACAATACTCTCCACGAATCCAATAACAGGAAATACGCGAAACTCCTTCCTGAGAGCGTAAGCAAACACTGTTATCAGGTGGAAAACTCTCTCTTTATTCGCTAATGGCAGCTATTTCCCGGAGGTGAATCGGGGGGGGGGGGGGGGGAGGGAGTGGAATGATCTCGAAGATTGTGCCCCAATGAAGCTCGTCCTGCTATAATGGACAGGCGTGATTGAATCACTAGCACCCTATTCAGGCGGATTGATTCCGCGATCGAGGCTCGCCGCCCGCGCCCTGAGCGCTCCGTGTCGCGCGCACTGTGCGCGCCGCGGGGCTTATCCCATTTTAACGAGGAAAGTGCGCCGGTGTTTGTTTGTCTACCTTGGTAGCCATACTAAGTACACTTCTAATAACAAATAAGAATGACTTTATAACTCAGAATTTGTAAAATTAGACCTATACTTTATTTACTTAAGCTGTTTTCCACATAGTACAGCTATAAAACATCTGATATGTGTTATTTAATGCTTTGTTGCGTATTGCAAAGTTGCTTTTAATCCCAAAGCTCTATTTTGCACATCTTCTCAGTACAAATTCGTGAATAATTTCGAGAAACTGACAGTCATCGTATTGAAACAGCGACAGGATTTGTTTGTGAGCTCATCATAATTTAATCCGCTTCCGCGTGCGTCATCGGGTCCGGCCGCCGAGCGCCGCCGAGCGCCGCAGCCGCCGCCGCCCAGCGCGCGGCCGGGGCTCCATCTAGATCGTTATCCGATGTTTGTGCGATGGCGCGTCACAGATGTCACTCGTCCGAGCTGGGGCGCCGTAAACGGCCGTCATTTATTATAGTGACGCCCTGAAATATGATTCGCGTGAGTCAGCGCTTTGTCAAAGTTGGCGCTCGCCTCGCACTCCGGCGGCGGCGGCGGCGGCGGCGGGTACTTTAAATTTAATTCATGCTCGAGTTTAGGGTGAGTGATGGGAACAGGATAAGTCGTTAAACTAATATAGTTTCAGCAATTCGGAGCGAAGTGTGAAGAGGCGTCTTTGTAAATAAACTTAACTTACCGAAAGCGTAAAGGTAACAGAGGTCAACGTATCTGCTAGAGTAAAAGCTTCCCGCAGTTTTGTTGCCTCAATTTTGCAGCTCATTTTTACATCTATAGCTTGTAAATTTTTCAGAAACATTTTATCAGACCAGAAAGAAAATTTGTGGCAAAGCACTGTGTATAACGAGGCAAGAATGCGGTTTTAAAAGGGGGGGCACAATTACTAGAATATATTTGGATAAAAAGGGCCGACCATTACGCGCGGGCTCTCCTAAAGAGCGCCCTGCGGACAAAGGTACTCGTTATGTCGACGGCTGATTATTATTATTTTTGTTTGCAACAAAAGGATTCTTTTGGTATTGAAGTACGTGTACTGGCTACATGTACTTTGTCTCGAATCGAGTGCCTGATGTCGGATGATCCGCCGCCGGCCGGACAAAGGGCACCTTCGCTGAAAGCTCCTTCATCAGACAAAGAGATGAGTAGAATAGAATGGCCACTCGATATTGTTAATTTAATTACAGCTAGCCTCTTACTCCGTCTCTTGGAGCTCTCGAATTGTTAGCTTCAATTGAGAATCCTATTTTGTTAATTTTAATAGCCTTTACTATTGAGAGCAATTCATAATATTTATTCGTAAAGGGTCTCTGGAAATGTTGCTGTAGATTATCAACCTTTAAAACGTGCCTACTTAGTGATGTCTTACTTATTTAAATGGCAATATGGTAAACCAGCGAATTGCTAAATTGAATTCTGTCAAAACAAAAGTGTCAAATTTATTTCAAAAGTTATTTCAAATGCTCATTGAAGTAAGACAATTTTTTACTAAAAGAAAATAAATACCAAAATTTGATTACCAGTCGCTGATTTTACTGTGCTAGCAGCGTCGTCCTAAGGGAAGAGACTTCAGTAAAAACGACTGATCAAATGCGAAATTAACACGAAATAATGTACTATGAATGCTACCCCGTTTCACAGCGAGAACTAATGAAACAAAATCCTATAGCATGCCCTAAATACCTAAGTACTTAATACTTACTATTGAAAAAGATAAATAAATATGAAAATAAACTAAACTTAGCGCCAAAGAATGTGTCATATTAATAAATTGAATAATATTATGTGCAGTCGTTTGTGTTTGTGTGCGAGATATGGGAAGGAAATATAATAATTTATTTATGCCATTCATTATTTTAGGTATATCAAATTTAAATGGTTCTTTTGAACTTTACTTGTAGATTTTTATTTTTATTAATTTAAATTGTATTTACACAGCAGAAATATTGATTGACTCGTATTTTTACAAGCGAAAACGAACCATCAAAACAATGTATTATCAAAACAGATAAAAACAAACTGCAACATACATAGGTAAATTTTTTTTTGCATAACT